>CM041294.1:28043311-29243311 GCA_023052935.1 Piezodorus guildinii | reverse complement strand
GGTTTAACATCCTTCTTTACTAATTTAAGTTTACTTGGAACAACTCCTATACCACATACCTCGACATTTCTGATACATATTACCTTTTAGTGGTCCTGCGAGATCTGATGATGACAGAAGGGCTCTTCCACGACCTCTATTGCTGTTGTGTCAGCCATTTCTTTGCCCTTATAACAACATGCCCTGGTATTCAAATGTAATAAATGGATTTTCCATTTTCATTTATCAATTTCGTTTTTTTTTTTTTAGGATTCCTCGGTTATCAGAATAAATACTTGACAATGCCCTTAGAGTACTCAACGAACCTGTGGCAATCACTATATTCCTGACGGACATCCCAGAAGTATACAAAAACATAATAAAATCCCAGACAAAAACAGAGGTGACTGAGGTAATAAACTTGGCCTAGCCCTTGAATATAACGATAACTGTAGAGGATTAGGGCCACGTTGCTATCTCAACCAGATAGCTATCAGTTTATAACGCATTACGTAGGTACAAATAGTCACCTCATTATAAGTGAATATTAAAGTGTTCAGTTGATAGTAAACTCACTGTTGACAAAGATTTACAGCTGATGTGTGAATAGAACCCTGGTAAAAATGTGACAAACATAGAGTTACGAGAGAATAGAACTGCAGTAGTGGTCATTAACCAAGGTACAAAAATTTATCATAGTAAATTAAAGGTTTAATAGCGAAAATACCCACTAATCAGAATATAAAACTTTGGGAAAAAGTTTTTTTTGCAATATTGTGATTTTCTGAAAGAAGTGTGGTGTTCTTTCCTGCTATTCTTGAATTCATTTAAATGAAGTTTCTACTTATCATTTTGATGATGTTTCCAATTGTTGTTCTAATAAATTTCAAGTTATTCGTTGTTATATTCTTAGTTATCCCAGTAAAATAACTAAAATTTAAGGTTTGTGGCAATTAATTCAGTAAAAGTTTGAATTCAATACATTTTAATGGTCTCCAAGACAAGTAATCTTCATTGGCACCATCGGAGGTGATGAACTTCAATTTTAGCAGCCGAAAAACCTCGAAGTTTTCGCACTTTTTACAGCTTTTCATTTATAAATCGAAAACGGTACCTCCTACTAAAAATTTTGTTCTTTACAAACCGAGAGAGTTTTAAAGTTCCTTTTCAATACCTACCTTAGTCATTTAATTCAGTTCAGAAATATTGCCGCAACCATTCATCGGAAATAAGCAATTTTTTCCAACTATGCTGCAAAACCCAATACGATCACTAAGGGACATTCGTGGTAGCTTTGAAACAACTATCCAAATCTAAAAGAGTCACAGAAAGTTGTAAAGTAACAAATTCCAAGTTCAATGTTCATTCTAAATTCGGTTGGTATGATCCTTCAAAAAATGTTTGTTTGTTATTTATCGATTTTCCTCTAAACGCGTCGTAGGGCATTCGATAAATCCTTGCTTGATATTTATTGATATTGATGAATCTTTGCCATTAAACACATTTTGTTGGGAATGGTGTTGTATTTCTACTGGAAATAACGATATTTGCAATATAAATTATAACATAACTAACTAAATGGAAGCTTGTCTCCTACAAGTTAGTTATGCCAGATTTTCTGGCACGTCTAAGAATTCAATTGAATAATGAAGTTAGGGCTGAATGTACTTATTTAATACTTTTCAATTAGCATATTCTCGAATATTCTTTATTTTTATCTATCATCATCATCATCATCATCTGGCGTTACAACTCGTCACCGAGTCTGGGCCGCCCCCAGTAGCCTCCGCCAGTTGGCTCTATCTTGCGCAGCATTTCTCCAGTCCCTAACGCCGAGTAAGGTCCTTCTTCTGTGACAGCACCCATCCATCTCAGGTTAGGCCTCCCCACTCTTATTCCGCCACCAACCTGGATTCCGGAGTTCCTTACTGATTTTTCTCCTGCAAGATTGAAGAGTAGGCATGCAAGGGCATCACCTGGTCTTACCCCTTTGTCTAACTCTTCTGAGAGATCAGATTTAATTTTCACAGCACACATGAATCCTTTTTTAGTCATTTGTACAAGACTTTTTATCTCTAATATTCTTTATATGATGCATAGAAGAAAGTGTTGGTTGAATTAAATAAAAATAGGTGTTTGCACCATATTATGTTTATATTTGTTAGGTATCCGCAATTAAACTGCAGTAAAATTTATTATACGCGCATTGGAGAAGTGATTTAGTATATATTCATCAGGTCCAGGTTCTTTAGAGGATGAATGTCCTTGTACAAGAGAATAAACCAGTCCCAAGCTAGTAATGATGAGGTGATCCACAGGGAATTCATGATCAGGCTGACCACAGGGAAGCATATGAAAGCATGGGAAGCATATGAGACGGTACATCTTTAAATTGTTCTGTTTCCTCCCCTCTCCATGATACCGGCTCCATAAGTATCTCAGAATAATAAGGTGAGGTGTTCATATAAGGAGATGTACTATTTTTTCAGGATCTCCGCGTCTAAGTCTTGTCTAGATCTAATGTCTATTTGTCTATCATCGAAGATTACAAAAGTTAATTCCCGGTGGGTATTCCAAGGAGCGCCTAATCATCATGTCCTCTTCTTAATCCTGTGATAGGTGATCCATAGATCACGTGTAATCCACATATATACCTTCTAACGTGGCAGTGTAGTCTAGTCTTTGCGGTGTGTTTACTCCGTCCAGCGCCACACTATAGATTCTTGCCAGACTAGATTCGGCAGACCAGGTAATTCCGCTTACTCTTTTCTCTTTCTTCGTTTTTTCTGATCTACGGCCTCTGAATCTTCTCTTCTCTCTACGGTAATCTTTCGCGATCAGTGCCGGCGTCTAGCTTGGAACTGGGCGTTTTCTTACCCTTATTGCTTTAAACCTGTCAGCTCATGCCAACTTTTATAATAACATCCGTCAAGGACTTTTTTGTGTGGTCTAGCTGTATAGTAGCGTCGACTATTTTCTGCCATTCCTGCTTACTATTATTTGATTAAGAGTCGTGGAGAAACTGCAACCTGTCTGCAGATTCGTGGACGACTCACTTTCAATCTCTTTCCACTTCTGTGCTAAGCTTATGGTTGCGTGATCGGAGCTCGTATTGGATATCGCAAGATCCTGACGTTGACTACGTATTGACATGGATATCAGACAACATCAAATCTATCTAACTTTATCCCCAAGTTCCCGTGACGGTTGATGTTACATCCAGAACTACGTAACTACAAACGTAGCTCTCTACCGTCCTACATCTTGCATTCGTTCGAGCCAAGCACCTTACCGTCTTCCAAGATCAAAGTTTTATAAGCGAAAAACTAATTGTGTTAACGAGTGGACATAAATTAGATTATTGGTTAAAATTTAAACAGTAATTATTATAAGAAACTTAACACATTTCTAAACTTCTCTATTTCACACAAGTCATTAAAAGTAAATAAAATTTGTGGATTTTAAAAATTATTTTTATCTTTATCATTTTATTTATCGACTTAGTAATTAGTTATTTTACTTTTCTTTTTAAAAGATAAAAACTTAAGGCAGTTTCAATGTTTAAAGATGTAAGAAAAATTATAAATACCTCTTTGTATTGAAAAGAGCTCTTCTGTAAACAAATAGCAGGATTTGAATTGTTTGATTATGAAAACTAATTCACTTGAGTAGGATTACATTTATTGTATTATTGGTTAAAACCGTTCCAGTATGATTATTGTTTGTTGTCGATCTTTATTTAGCTAACCTCAAATATCCTTATAGAAGTTGATTAGTTTCAACGTTATTAATTTTTTTACTACTAATTTTTGTCTCCTCAGTGAGTACATTGATTTATTGCTTATCAACTACGAATTTTATTCTCATCAGTGAGTACATTTATTTAATGCTTTATTTAATAGTCAGTTTTAATTAGATTGTACGACATACTGGTTATCATTTCAATGTTTGCAAAACAATATTTGCTAGATAAATAAAAAGTGTCATAAAACTTATGTGACGTACCCCTATCATGTGTGATATTATATGCAACATACTGTAAACATTGCTCAGACAAAAGATGTTAGTGATTCCTCCTTTCCATTTGATTATTATAAACAGATCTAATTCTCACAATAAATGTTTCAGAATTCTACTTTCCACAGTTTATTTTTATTCTTCGTTACATTCTTTACATAGTCCTTCAGGGTACAAATTAAGCTACCTATGAATTGAGTGTTTCTCTGTCTTATCTTGAGTCACTGAGTCACTGACTTGTCAATTTAAAAAAAATAAAATACTTCTATAGATTGATTTTTTAATTTGATTATACATTGTGCTTTTTTTTTTTTTTTTACTGTTTGACACCCTAAATTTTCCCTATATTTCGACAATCTAATCGAAATAAAATTATCCATCTTTATAGTAAATCAACAAAACCAGTAGTGTTGACAATTAAATATGTTTAAAAATATTCAATATTAATTTATAGATGTTTAATGAAGATAAATTAATTTTTCAGGCTTCGTGATGATTATCTAATAAGATGGAGATGTAAACGAGAAGTTGGTAATTTATCTCCAGTACCTAGTGAGTGCTATAATTTATTCTATTTTATCAATTTAGGATTAAGATAGCTTTTGTTGCTCTTAATTAATATAAAAAAATAAACTAAGTCCAGAAGGTCAATAATTGACAGTATTTATCTTTCTTGAATTCAAAACTTCCTGTTTAGAAAGAATTTGTATCTAAAATATATGATTGATTGAATAGGGCTCTTTTAATTCAGTAAATAATTAGTGATAAACCAAAGATGTCCTTTTTTTTTTTTTTTTTTCTAACTTGCTACAATGACAATGGCATTTCAATTTTCTTGAATTTTTGGTTGGCAGACACCAAGAACTTTTAGTCCATTATTCAACCAATTTTTTTTTTTTTTTTTTTTTTTTTAATTCTCTTAATTGAATTAAGAGAATTAAATCATCCGTGAACACCAAATTTACTATTTACAAAGTACTGATCAAACCTTTATGGACATACGGGATAGAGCTATGGGGATCTGCCAAATATTCTAACATCCAAATAATTCAAACCCTTCAATCGAAAATATTGCGAAAAATCGTGGATGCACCGTTTTATGTAACCAACGAATTACTTCACAAGTTTCGGACACAGCCACAGAATATTATAAAAGATTTCATGACAAACTGACTTATAACATGAACCCATCGGCCCAAACACTTCAATCCTACACGAACCCGTACAACCCACCCCGACGACTTTTGAGGCGGTGGCCTAAAGATGCCTTGCTTTAACCGACTTTCGGAAGTCATCATATTTGCTTATTGCAAATTTTTTTTTTTTTTGCAGATAGCAAATAACACTAAAGTCAAACAAAAACGATTGTAAATAAATAAATAAATAAAATAAATTTATATAAAGTTTTTCTTCCAATAAAAATTTTGTACAAAGTAAATAAAGCATTGAACTGAAAAATTTACTTTGATGCCATTTAATCTGATAAGCACTCAACTCGTACTGCTTCTGCTGTATGTAAAAAATGAAGGAATAATTTTAATGTTTTATATTAATTTATCAAATATTATTTTATTGATTTAGATTTTTTTCTCAGGTATTGAAGATAGAATCCTTAAAATGGAAATTAAACAGGAAGTCGATAACTGGTCCTCAGTGTTTAGTGGGTTATATTTTTTTTATTTCTTTGATTTATTTCATTTTTTCAATTAATCAGTAATTCCATGATAGAAATAGCCTGATGTCCATCTGTCCTTTAAGTATCGTTAAAAGACTGATGATGTAGACAAAAAAAGTAAAATTATCAATAAATTTAAATGTATAAATTACATTCTAAATTTATTCTATTGTCAGGTATTGAAGATATAGGCATTAAGATGGAGGTGAAAGAAGAAGCTGATGAATTGTCTGCATTACCTTGTGAGTTATGTTTATTTTTGTTGTTTATATCTTGGATTTAAAATTTATTTATTGATTAAAAAAAACTGAAGGTTGAATCATGTTTACCTCATGTGCCCAAAACAGTGGAAATTCAGTTATCAATTGAAGGATATATTTTTAAGTCTCTTAATCTAGAGTGTTGTAAGTCCTAAATAGTGAAGATGGGTTCCATACAAGTGGGTTCTGGGTTGAATATACAAGGCATTAAAAAATCACAAAAAAACAAAAAAAAAACACAAGAGGTATCAGTCATATTACAACTTCCTTTAAATTACTGCATAATTGAGCTACGTCATTGATGATTTAACAAATACATTTTTCTCTATATTTTTTAATGTTTTAAATATATGAAAATTGAGTCTATGATAGTAAGATATTTTGATTTTTTTTTTAGGTTTTAATGAAGATATAAATATGATAGACACTTCTATGCTGAGCAAAGGTATACTTTATCAAAATCCAATATAAAACTATATGAATACTGTAACAGTTTCATTACCATATAAACTGGTCATTAATCATTTCATAACAAGTTTATTGTTCAAAGACTTCATTTTTTTATTTCTTAGATATATAGATAAGATATATTTCTAGAAACTATTATAAAGCAACAGGGAAGAGCAAATTTAAGTGAAGCCGGTTGTCCTGCAGAAAAATAATTTAACCGTCAACTTCTAGTGCTGTAATTAATGAAATGGACTATATTAGCAATGTCACTGAGCATGAGCTTTTGTCTTGTCCATTTGTCCTGATAGCTTTTGTCAGGAAGAAAAAGACATTTAATTTCAGAAAGAGACCTCAGGAAGCTTATAAAGGATAGTTTACCTATTATCCCTCAAAACAGGTACGAACCTTTATAACATCAAATGACACAGAACCAACCAATGAGCAGCCTGTCAACGCTAAACCGTCTCCTATATACTTAAGGGATGTGAAAGACTACTGCATAAGTAACATTTCTTCATAAAGAAGCAGGCCGTAATAGTTTCGGGCTCAAAACATCCATGAGAGATGTAATTGTATACCCTGGTAATTAAGACTTATATAGATAGGTACTTTATGGTTTAAGAAGAGGAGGCGCCAATTTCCATACTTATCAACTCAAGAGAAAAGCCCATGTGTTTTAATGAAGATTTTTGCAAATATAGTTAGTGTCATCTCACGCTTTATAACACCTCTTGCCATGTATTTTTTGGACGTATTAAAAGCACTGAATTTTTATATTATTTATATTATACCCATGTAAAATAGAAGAACCACGAAAAAATAAAAACGATTCCTCAGTGTTTCTGATTTCAGCAGTATAGACATACAAAAACATACTTCAACCACTTGCCAAAATGCATCAGATATGGACTGGGTCATGATAGTAGCGTCTGCACTAAGGCAAGGGAAACAGTGCAACCTGCGCCAGCTGTAATGGTTCTCACCCTCCCAATTATTGGGGTAGTGAACTTTAAAAATGCTCGGATATATACAGCAGCACAATGAGCCTACCAACAGCAACCGGCTCGAGCACCACACCAGGAACATAGATTTACAGGTATGAAGGGAGGCAGTACCCTACCAGTCCTTTGGCCAGATGTACAATTTAATTAATAATTTTAATAATTCCATCCAGCCTGTCTTTGGGCTTCTGCAACTTTCTCTCAAACAACCCTTGCCCTTAAATCTCGAGTTTTGAAGAAAAGCTATGGATGTTGAACAAAACTAGTTTCTACATTACATTTTTTATCAATATTGTGATAGTGGTAAAATTTATTTTTTCTTGTTCAATTATTTAGGTTCATTCTAACAAATAATAGTAAATAAATACAAAATTACTATTAAGTTCAATATGATGTTAATTTGCTAATACTTTTCCGATTTAGATTATTTTATTTTATTTTTTTTAAAGGAAATTTAGCTGCATTTCAAACATTAATAAATATAATTTACCAAATATGCCCTTTGTTGTTTGCATAAATTATTGGCAGCCCATCCCTATTGTACTAGCCACACTTGAATACATGGTTAATCGTACGATACTACAGCGGGAGTCTTAAATTTTGCCTATCCAGGTTTTATTAGGATAGGAGTCTTTAACAAGTACCTGACATCGCACAGGCTCGGGACCACCTTTTAACGTCCCCTCCGAAAGACGGCATAACTAAGGATTATTTACTCCCATTAAAAAATCCTAGGACCACTTGCGGGTTTAAACACATTAAGAAAACTCAATCAATAAATAAATAGATATAGGCTTTTTTATAAACACACACATTTCCTAGTAAAATAACTTGAAAATGAATTTTATTTGAACAATTTCAATGTTGCGAACTTTGATAGCTAGTAGAATTTTATTTCTGAGCTTTCTTAGACAATGCAATTATTAATAAAGTAATTAAAACTTCAAAAGCATCTGCAGAAGAATAATGAATTTAATATAATATCCTCACTGCAAAATATGTAATGAGCCATTTATATTTAATATATTATACAGGTGTAGTAATTTAGAATTAGCTCTGGACACATATAACTATTGGGTTCTGTAACACGAAATGTCCGTTTTCAAAGTAAAGGATTTTTATTAAAAATATGATATGAAAACAAGATAATTTTATTCGAAGTATTTACCTTCTTTTTCTACTCATTTTTCCCAACGTGACACCAAATTTTTATGCCCGGACTAAAAAATTCTTAGCTTTAAAGAGAAACGAAATCTGAAAACGCACTTTCACATGATCATCATTTTCATAAAGTTTTCCTTTGACGAAGTTATCTAAATTCCTGAACAGGTGGTAATCTGTTGGAGACAAGTCGGGAGAATATGGTGGGTGCGGAAGAACTTCGTAGCCCAGTTCTTTCAATTTTTGCATGCTATGTTTTGAAACATGGGGTCTTGCTGCCGCTCAGTGAGATCATGAGGTACCCATGTATCGAGCTTTATTTACTTTCCTAATACACTTTAAATGCCTGGAAATGATAGATGCACTTGCATTAAGTTGTGCTGAGAGTCCTTTAACTGTTTGATAGGGATTTCCTTCTACTGTATGTTTGAGGACATCGTTGTCTATTACGGACAGAGTTCTTTCTTGGGACAAGTTTTCCAAGTCGGTATCCCCAGCTGAAAACTTAGCAAACCAACGGCGAATGGTCCGTTCATCAACACTCCCTTCCCCAAATGCTTTGAAAATATTTCTAGCGGCCTCAGCTGCTGAATGGCCGAGTTTAAACTCGTGCAAAAATATTACTCGAAAATCGCGTGTTTCCATGTTCATATTTGGAGGTATACTAAAATGTGGATAATTGATTGGGAAGCTAATGTTTATAATACAAAGGTAGAGGATTAGTAACTGTTTACTTTAAATATGTAAACATTCGGAAGAAAACAACAGAGACCTGCAAAATCCTTTATGTATTTCAGAAACTATAAAAACGGACATTTCACGTGAAACCACCCAATATATATGTCTTGATAAATTAAGAATTTTTAAGTATAATTTATATAATTTGTTTTAGATCACCAAGTTTCTTGTTACCACTGCAGTTTGAGTTTTAGAAAGATAAAAAATCTCCGATTACATATTAAGCGCAAACATCTTCAAAACTTACAAAAAAAATATATAAACCAGCCATGGCAACTGAACAGAAAACAAAGTAAAGGAACTTATCAGTGTGTATTTTGTGACTATAAAACTTCTGTTTTCTGCAACTTGACAAGACACCAATTAGCACTACATTCATTTTATAAAGCTCATCAGTGTTTCCTTTGTGATTACAAAACTGGCCGCAGAGATTCATTAAAAATACATAACATGAGACATCACACTGATTATAGACCATTTCAGTGCCACTATTGCGACTTTCAAACTGTAGAAGCACGTAACTTGAAAAGGCATATGAATAATAGACACCAACAAGACACCAAAAACATAAAAGGCAAAGCAAGATCCAAAGATAAGAATTTTGAATGTTTCTTCTGTGATTACAAGGGAACTTATATGTCTGATGTAAATAGGCACATGAGTTCCAAGCATGGAGAGAAAAAATATAAATGTAAATTGTGCAGTTACAAAACTAGTTATAGTAATGATTTAAAAAGGCATTTAACAGCATGTCATTCAAATGACCGTCCATACAAATGTAAATGGTGCGATTTTAAGACAGCAATATCTAGTCACCTAAAGAGGCACTTGAGAGGAAAAAAACACAAAGAACTTTACAACTGAAACCAAGTCTTTCACAGATTTATTAAATATTGTGCCTTATAAAATTATATAATAATATATAGTATATATCTTTAAAATAAGGCGTTTCCTAAAAGAGAAGTAAATTAGGAAACAACAATTTTATGTTACCAAAGGTTTTTTTTTTAGTTTAAAATTTATCACAAAAAAAACAACATAATTTGACTGCCTAAATAAAACTGTATTGTTTTAATTTCTAGTCGAAGTTCCAATAAATATTTTATTTTTTCAAATGTATCGTCTATTTTTCATTCCTTTAAAAATAAAAGGCAATGTTAGCCTGAGCCTTGAGTTATTACCAACATTGTCTTAAATATTAGTATCTTATAGTTTCAGTGCACCTTATAAGATATATCGGTGCCTTTTTATGTCTTTCGTCTAAAGCTCAGGTCAGGTCATCAGGCAAAAATTACTGCAACATTCATAGAATTTTTATTTACGGAAGTAAGTTAACCATTTAACAAATTGTAGAAGTTTGTTTAGGATATAATTATTTAAGAAAGAAGACACTTATTATTATTTGATTTTGTGCCTTAAGACAATAAATCATTAGAGCTAATTAAAATGTGATAAGCAATTTGAAAATTAATAAAAGCAGTATTTCAAGAAAATAGGAAAACTAAGGGTAACCAAGTATGGTAGCAGATATTTGTATAAAAAAAGTGATGTACAGAAATATAACAAATTAAAATAATATTAAAAGGGTGAAAGATGATGAACATATACTTATGTACTAGTAAGATAATAAATACATGGGAAAGTAAATCAGTAAAAAGTAAAACCTATTGGTAATTTTATGAGATGCGTATTTAATTGGAACAGGATTAATGAATAAAATAGACTTAAGTATCAGCTCTCTTGATAACATAACTTAACTTATTTGAGTGTGTTCTTTCCTGTCTTCCCACACCCCCAACTAATTCTGCCTACTTGGTGGCTTACTAGCTGCAATGATATAGGCGGTAAATGTGTTTGAGAAATTGTGCAGAAAATGTGTACCACTTCTTTTTTTTCTTATTGTTGAGTGAAACCATGTGACCATGCAATTGTGTTTTGTTATCCAGCAATGCGATCCTTTTAAAACTAGAAGGAGGTGGGGATATTTAAACAGCATTTTTGGTCAAAGCCCTTTAACATATAGAATTAGAGTACCAAGCTAATGATAGTTAAAAGAACGACAGCACCCATCTTACAACAACAACAATGGCGGAAAAAACACTGAAGTAGTTCCGTCCTTCCTGTACCTCTGATCCTGAAAGACTTGACAGATTTGAAAGGAAAGAGTTGTGAAGGATCTATGATGGTGGTGGCATGTGTGAGGGAGATGGGAGATCGTATGGGAAAAATAATGAAATTTATGAGCTATATAATGGGATGTGCTTATCTGAAGTCATGAGGATCAATAGGCATCTGAACAGGATGGGCGAGGACAGGCAGGTGAAGAGGACATACCAGGGAACAATCATAGCCGCTCGCAAAAAGAGGAGGCCAAGAGCACGATGGAAACACAAAGTCCTGGAAAATATGCGGGGCACCAGCATCCATATGATGGAGGATAGAGGACTGTGGCAGGCTATGTTGAGGCAGATCAGGGACCACTTCGGTCTGTAGTACCAGAAGAAGAACATGCAAAGTGCATAGGGTATTATAATCATTTAATTTAGAATTCTAATAATAACACAGTACTTTCTATCATGTTGTTAAACCAGACATTTCATAATAATATCCAAAATAATCATTTATTATTAAAATATTCCAATGCTCTGTACATATACACAATTCAAAAATCTAGTAATTAACAAAAATATCATTTTTTCTTGAACCTTTCCCAATATTTTTCAGCATCTTCAACTGGAACAAAAATTGATTATATTATATGAATAAAGAAGCACAAAACATTATTATAACTAACAAAGTAAAACATGAATGCATACCTTGTACCAGTCTTTTTGTGAAGTGTACCGCACTAACTCTAGCACAAGATTGGCCATCATAATCAGGACCACAAAATTCACGAATGTTTTGTTGGTTTACTCGGGCTCGTCTTCCAGCAATAAATGAACTGATCATCTGATCAACCTACAAGTATTGCAGTTATATCAACATTGCTGGCTTGTCAATCCTTAGGCTGCCATTATTTTTAAATTAAATAATCTAAGAATGGTAAAAATATACAGAATAAATTTAAGCAATAAATACACTTATATTGTATAAATAAATATATGATCTACTAACTATATTTACTTTTATAGAACAACTTTTTTATTTCATTACTATATGGATTCTTATTACTGTTTTTCTCTTTTCAGAGTAGTCTTTTATTTTTAATGACATTATTCATTCATATGTTTCTCTATACAATCCTTTAATTTTTATCTTATTTCTTTTTAGCCTTAATGAAGACACGCTATGTGTGCCGAAACACTGGTTTCACAATAAACATATTACACTAGTTTTGGTAATAACTAATAAACTTATTAGAATAAAAAATAAATTTATTAACCACAACCAGTACAATCACTTTGTTTATCAATCACAATAATCCATCCATATGATGGAGGATCGAGGACTGTGGCAGACTATGTTGAGACATAATTTTATTTTTATTTATTTTATCAATTTTTATTTATATATTTATTTAATTTTTGTACTCCCCTTTTATTTATTTATTTTTTTACCTACTAAATTACTGTTTTATTTATCACTTCCTTCGACAGCTCCTTATCGTCATTCGTTATTACCTAATCGTCATCCGTTATTACTTAATACCTTTTAATCTTTACCTCGTCACTATTTCTTACAATTTTATCAAGTACTCATAAGTAATAACTCAAGTACTCTCAAGTAATAACTTTTGGCTATTTTTTAACAATCGAATCAGTAAACATAACTTAGCTTCTTGGAAAAGCCCTAACGGACATTCTAGTTCTCATATTTTCTGTTCCACGCAATGAGCGTTTTTTAAACTGGGAAACATCACTCCTTTAGGCAGCGTCTTAGAGTCAAGAATGTATCTTTTTTCTTATTGATTAGGATCTTTTTTCATCGCCCATTTCTTTCTCCCTCTATCCATACTCATATCTTTCTCCGTTACATATCCTGACATATAATTATTAGTTTAATATTACATTATTTTAAAATTTAAAATTATTTTTTATTCATACTGTTTCTCTTTTGTAATGACTATGTTCTTTTTTTATTTATTACCTATACTCTTAACTATGTTTTTAATATATTACCGTCATATATCACTTCAAAATTGTTAATATTTAAAATTTTAATTGTTCACATATTTTTCCTTTGTCATTTTTTTCATTTGCTTAGTCGCTCTTTATATATTCTCATTACAATACTATCATCTCAATTATGTTTACTTCCATACTTTATAACTATCATCTTAATTTTGTTTATTTTCATACTTTATAACTGTCACCTTATTTCCATACTTTATAATTGTCATCTTATTATCATTTTACATTTAATTTTATTTATGTTCCCATAATTTATTACTGTCATATTATTATTATATACCTAACGCATTATTAAGTCTATAATTACATTGGTTGTTATCTTGTTTCTATTAGCCCTGATGAAGGCCCACATTGTAGGCCGAAACGTCGGCACATAATTAAAATAACACTTATTTTAAATGTGTGTTTCTAATTTATGACCGCACCCCCAACCATCTTCCTCATCTAATCACAATAATCATCAGTTTAATATGTAAATTAAATAATTAAAAATATATTCTGAGTTGTTATATACTATAGGATATCAATTAATATCTAAAAATCATGTATAACTTAAGAAAAAACAACACACTTAACTTAAAAACAAATTGCTACACAATAAATAGCTATGAAAAAATACATAGGAATTTTCTTACTTCAGCTTTAGTTGCGTTGATTTGGACTAAATGTGGAGGAGCAACATAGGGCTCATCATCTGAGTCACTTGAGTCTTCAATACAAATGGGTTGGGCCTAATAAAATAACAAGAGAATCTTAGTAAATAACATTGAATCCTACCAAAAATAATTTGATAAACATTGAAAGTACTTCATAATATGGCATAGTGTATCAATCCAGAGGGTAGATAAAAGTAAATTATAATGAGGAGTAGATCAAGAAATAAGTAATGAAACTGTGTTTTAAACACAATGTTAGTATAAGGTTGTTAAAATTTAAAAAAAAATTTGAACAGCGTAAAATCAACATCACATTTTTGAGTTCAAGACATAGTCGTGACTGCTCTACTCCGTGGTGAAACTAAAGTTTATATTCATCTCTTAAAACAATAATTATGGTGGCAGTCAACATCACCCATATGCATTGAAATATCAAACTAGTACTCCTTTAACAAACTTTCTATTATAGCTCTAATGATCCCAAAGCAAAATCATGGAATTGTTAATTAAAATTTACCCTTGACTGAAGAAATATGGTGAGAAGTATTCTCATCATGGAGCAGGGAAGATATAGGATGGATGAGAAAAAACAGAAATAAGAAGACATCGGCATATGTGAATATTTAAGTTTATTTAAATAATCAATCATAAAGAAACCGTATAATTGCCAACAGAATGTAATGTATAATATCTGCTAAGTATCGACCCTAGGGATCAGGAGATCCTTCAGTAAACGGGAGCTGGGCATAAGCAAGGCTTAGAGGATGGGCCATATTATACTACAACTTTACATTTAGAAACATTATTTCCCTTCAAAGCACTGAAACTCCAATACCATTAAAGAGTTGCAAAGATATAGGCTTTTTATTAACTATAGGAGTGAATTTAGTGTCATTAGAACTAAAATTCTATAAATATATTCTTTTTAAAAGGGCTCATACCAATTGATCCTCAGATTTGCTCTCAACTTCAGTAGATACTTGAATGTCATCATCAGTTTGCACAATGTCAATTTCAAAATAGTCCTGAGAACAACAAATATATATCATCCAAAATAATGATTCTGATATAAACTTTTAAAGATTTATAATTTATTGTAATAAGCATATAAAATATATTAATAACAACAATCCATACTAGATACTAAATTCAAACAAAGGTTCTAAGACAAAACATAACAAAAACTGAACCACTGAAGCTATAAGAAATGTTATTTAAATCAAAATATAATAATCAACAAGTAACTTTACTATAAACATAATAAACGATATAGTCGTTTTTACCATAGTAATAAAAAAATAAACAAACACTGCTATGTAACTAGAACTACGATGACACATATATTTTCAAATTGAATTGAGCGACCACCAAAACAAAGGAGATAGCGGCAAAGAGGTAGTTTTATGGTTACAACTAGGGATGGGATATCGATATCGATATTATCGGAATATCGATATTTTCGCCTCGATATTCGATATTTTTATATCGATATTTTATGTCCGATAATATCGGAATATCGATAAATTTCACCGATATTATCGAGAAAAAAATAATGTTAATAGTAAATTTCACTAGAAGTATAACAACAAACATATTTTTCTACTCTTTTTTCATATAATTTCGATATATTTTGATATCTGCAGTACATATATCATAAATGCGCATAGACATAATATCTAATATCCGATATTTTGCAACATTTATGGGTATATAATCTCAAAATTTTATATTTGTTACATTTATGTTAGTTAATATCGATATTAGTGACTATTATGTCATATAATATCAAGATTTGTTACATTTATGTTAAATAATAACGATATTTGTTACATGTGTGTTAGATGATATCGATATTTGTTACATTTATGTTATATAATATCGATATTTGAAACATAAAAGTTAGTTAATATGGATATTGTTACATTTAACTAAGATAATATATATATTCGACATCATTTATGTTCGATAATATCGATATTTGTTATACTTACGGTCAATAATATCGATATTAGTGACTATTATGTTAAATAATATCAAGATTTGTTACATTTATGTTAGATGATATCGATATTTTTTCCATTTATGTTAAATATTATCGATATTTGAAATATATAAGTTAGTTAAAATCGTTATTAGTTACATATAGCTTAGGTAATATATATTTTTGGCCTCACTTGTGTTAGATAACATCGGTATTTGTCATAATTATGTTAGATAATATCGATATTCGTTATACATTTTCGGTGGATAATATCGATATTTGTTACTTTTATGTTTGGTAGTATCGATATTTGTTACATTTATGTTAAATAATACCATTTTTTGTTACAATTTTAGTTGCTAATATCGATATTAGTTACATTTTATTTAGATGATATATATTTTCGGCCATATTTATGTGATATAATATCGATATTTGTAATATAATATCGTTATTTGTTATATTTATGTTAGATATTATCGATATTGGTTATATTTATGTTAGATTATATCGATATTTGTTATAATTATGACATATAATATCGTTATTTGTTATATTTATGTTAGGTATTATCGATATTGGTTATATTTATGCTAGAATATCGATATTTATTATATTAATGTTAGATAATATCGATATTTTTACATTTATGTTATATAATATAGATTTTTGCAACATTTATGTTAGATAATAACGATATTTGTTATATTTATGATAGATGATATCGATATTTTTTACATTTATCTTATATATTATCGATATTTGTTATACATACGGTCGATAATATCGACATTTGTTACACTTATGGTCAATAATATCGATATTTAAAACATAGAAGTTAGTTAATATCGATATTAGTTACATATAGCTTAGATAATATATATTTTTGGCCTCACTTGTGTTAGATAATATCGGTAATTGTCATAATTATGTTAGATAATATCGATATGCGTTATACATTTTCGGTCGATAATAACGATATTTTTTAATTTTATGTTTGGTAATATCGATATTTGTTACATTTATGTTAAATTATACCATTGTTTGTTACAATTCTAGATGCTAATATCGATATTAGTTACATTTTATTTAGATAATATATATTTTCGGTCATATTTATGTGAGATAATATCGATATTTGTTATATTTATGTTAGATTATATCGATATTTGTTACATTTATTTCATATAATATCGTTATTTGTTCGATTTATGTTAGACAATATCGATATTTATTATTCTAATATTAGATAATATCGAGATATGTTGCACTTATGTTCCATAATATCGATATTTGAAACATAGAAGTTACTTAGTATTGATATTAGTTGCATTTACCACAGATTATATATATTTATGCCTCATTTATGTTAGATCATATCGATATTTGTTACATTTATGTTAGATAATATTGATATTTGTTATCCTTATGTTACATAATATCGATATCTGTAATATCTATGTGAGATAATATCGGTAATTGATAAATTTAGGTTATATGGTATTTGTTTCATTTATGTGGGATAATATCGATATTTGTTATATTTATGTTAGATATTATCGATATTGGTTATATTTATGATAGAATATCGATATTTGTTATATTTATGTTATATGATATCGATATTTGTTACATTTATGCCATATGGTGTCGATATTTGTTCCATTTATGTTAGATAATTTCGATATTTGTTATATTTATGTGATATAATATCGATATTTGATACATTTATGTTGTACAATATCGATATTTGTTCCATTTATGTTAGATAATATCGATATTTGTTATATTTATGTAATATAATATCGATATTTGATACATTTATGTTGTACAATATCAATATTTGTTCCATTTATGTTAGATAATATCGATATTTGTTACATTTATGTTATATGATATCGATATTTGTTATATTTATGTTAGATAATATCGATATTTGATACATTTATGTTGTACAATATCGATATTTGTTCCATTTATGTTAGATAATATCGATATTTGTTATATTTATGTTATATGATATCGATATTTGTTATATTTATGTTAGATAATATCGATATTTGTTATATTTATGTGATATAATATCGATATTTGATACATTTATGTTATGCAATATCGATATTTGTTCCATTTATGTTAGATAATATCGATATTTGTTATATTTATGTTATATGATATCGATATTTGTTACATTTATGCCATATGGTGTCGATATTTGTTCCATTATAGTTTAGATAATTTCGATATTTGTTATATTTAACATACATAATAAATCCTTCTGGCATCGTTTATGTTAGATAATATCAATATTTCTTATTTTTATGTTAGATAATATTGATATTTGTTATTCTTATATTGAATTATATCGATATTTGTTATATATTATGTGATATAATATCGATATTTGATACATTTATGTTATACAATATCGATATTTGTTCCATTTATGTTAGATAATATCGATATTTGTTATATTTATGTGATATAATATCGATATTTGATACATTTATGTTGTACAATATCGATATTTGTTCCATTTATGTTAGATAATATCGATATTTGTTATATTTATGTGATATAATATCGATATTTGATACATTTATGTTATACAATATCGATATTTGTTCCATTTATGTTAGATAATATCGATATTTGTTCCATTTATGTTATATGATATCGATATTTTTTTTATTTAACATAAAAAAGAAATCCTTCTGGCATCGTTTATGTTAGATAATATCAATATTTGTTACATTTATCTTATATGATATCGATATTTGTTCCATTTATGTTAGATAATATCGATATTTTGATACATTTATGTTGATAAATATCGATATTTGTTCCATTTATGTTAGATAATATCGATATTTGTTCCATTTATGTTAGATAATATCATATTTGTTACATTTATGTTATATGATATCGATATTTGTTATATTTATGTTAGATAATATCGATATTTGATACATTTATGTTGTACAATATCGATATTTGTTCCATTTATGTTAGATAATATCGATATTTGTTACATTTATGTTATATGATATCGATATTTGTTATATTTATGTTAGATAATATAGATATTTGTTATATTTATGTGATATAATATCGATATTTGATACATTTATGTTATGCAATATCGATATTTGTTCCATTTATGTTAGATAATATCGATATTTGATACATTTATGTTATGCAATATCGATATTTGTTCCATTTATGTTAGATAATATAGATATTTGTTATATTTATGTGATATAATATCGATATTTGATACATTTATGTTATGCAATATCGATATTTGTTTCCATTTATGTTAGATAATATCGATATTTGATACATTTATGTTATGCAATATCGATATTTGTTCCATTTATGTTAGATAATATCGATATTTGTTATATTTATGTTATATGATATCGATATTTGTTACATTTATGCCATATGGTGTCGATATTTGTTCCATTTATGTAAGATAATTTCGATATTTGTTATATTTAACATACATAATAAATCCTTCTGGCATCGTTTATGTTAGATAATATCGATATTTCTTATTTTTATGTTAGATTATATTGATATTGTTATTCTTATATTGAATTATATCGATATTTGTTATATTTATGTGATATAATATCGATATTTGATACATTTATGTTGTACAATATCGATATTTGTTCCATTTATGTTAGATAATATCGATATTTGATACATTTATGTTGTACAATATCGATATTTGTTCCATTTATGTTAGATAATATCGATATTTGTTACATTTATGTTATATGATATCGATATTTGATACATTTATGTTGTACAATATCGATATTTGTTCCATTTATGTTAGATAATATCGATATTTGTTATATTTATGTGATATAATATCGATATTTGATACATTTATGTTATACAATATCGATATTTGTTCCATTTATGTTAGATAATATCGATATTTGTTACATTTATGTTATATGATATCGATATTTTTTTTATTTAACATAGAAAAGAAATCCTTCTGGCATCGTTTATGTTAGATAATATCGATATTTGTTATATTTATGTAATATAATATCGATATTTGATACATTTATGTTGTACAATATCGATATTTGTTCCATTTTTGTTAGATAATATCGATATTTGTTACATTTATGTTATATGATATCGATATTTGTTATATTTATGTTAGATAATATCGATATTTGCTATATATTTATGTGATATAATATCGATATTTGATACATTTATGTTATGCAATATCGATATTTGTTCCATTTATGTTAGATAATATCGATATTTGTTATATTTATGTGATATAATATCGATATTTGATACATTTATGTTATACAATATCGATATTTGTTCCATTTATGTTAGATAATATCGATATTTGTTACATTTATGTTATATGAGATCGATATTTTTTTTATTTAACATAGAAAAGAAATCCTTCTGGCATCGTTTATGTTAGATAATATCGATATTTGTTATATTTATGTAATATAATATCGATATTTGATACAGTTATGTTGTACAATATCGATATTTGTTCCATTTATGTTAGATAATATCGATATTTGTTCCATTTATGTTATATGATATCGATATTTGTTATATTTATGTTAGATAATATCGATATTTGCTATATATTTATGTGATATAATATCGATATTTGATACATTTATGTTATGCAATATCGATATTTGTTCCATTTATGTTAGATAATATCGATATTTGTTACATTTATGTTATATGATATCGATATTTTTTTTATTTAACATAGATAATAAATCCTTCTGGCATCGTTTATGTTACATAATATCGATATTTGTTATATTTATGTTAGATAATATCGATATTTGTTATATTTATGTTAGATAAGATCGATATTTGTTATATTTTTGGTTGGTATTGTCTATCTTTGTTATATTTATGTGAGATTATATTGATATGTGTTATATTTATGTTTTATTTTATCAATATTTGTTACATTTATGTTATATTATATTGATGTTTCTTCCATTTATGTTAGATAATATCGATATTTGTAATCCTTATATTAGATTATATCGATATTTTTTTTATATTCATGTGAGAGTTTATATATTTGTAGATATTTGTTACATTTTTGTTATATGATATCGATATTTGTTACATTTATGTTATATGGTGTCGATATTTGTTCCATTTATACTAGGTCATATCGATATTTTGCTACATTTGTGTTGGATTATAGAGATATTTATTAAATTTATGTTAGATAATATACATGTTTTTATCTTTTATGTCATCAACATATGTTATTATCAACATTTGTTACATTTATATTATATAATATCAATATTTTTTACATTTATTTTATATAATATCGATATTCTTTTATACTGTTACATTTATGTTAGTTAATATCGATTCTTGTTACATTGATGTTATATTATATCGATATTCTGCTAGATCAATATTATATAATTTCTATATTTTGCTTCAATTTTGTTAGTTGAAATGAAATAAATATTTCATTATATTTTGATATTTTCGGCATAATTTAATGTTGTAATAACGATATTTTGCTCGTTTTATCTTATGCTAAAATTAAAATATATGCTGTAAGCATTAATCAAATCACATATATTTAGTAAGTAGGAGGTGAAGTTTTGAGTATAATGTATCGTCAATATACATAATATGTCTAATGCATACCAATGCAATTATATAAGATATGGTGGTTTTTAATTATGCTTATGGTGAGAAGTTTTTTTTTTTTTATTAAAACGAAGAATGTTAAAGTAATTAAGAGGCCCTAGTTTGATCGATAAGTTTTCATTTCACTTTTTATTAAAAACAACTTTTTCTCTTAGTTGGGTGTCACTTCCATGCATGAGAATAATTGTTTAGAACATACTATTTTGATATGGATTTGTGGGAATATCAACATTTGAAACGAGTAAATAACAAGATATCACCATTTCCGAATGACACTGGAAAATCTTGTACTTTAACTTTATTAATCGGATAGTTTTATGAAAATAATATACTTTATAAAAATGTGTATAGGGTTTTAGAATCAGAACAAGAGCGATAAACAAAAAAAAAAAAGAAAGAAGGAAAAATGAAAAAAATTGAAAACTTTCCTATATATACGCTAGTGACTCAGTTATTTTCGATGATAAACAAAAAAAATCTATAGAGTTTTAGAATCAGTACACCGCTGGTAATTATAAGACCGGAAAAAAGAAAAGAAAAATAATATACATTTTTCGAATAAACACGCCCATAACTCAGTTATTTTTGAGAATAGAGAAAATATGTACAGAGTTTCAGAATAAGTAAAACGCGATAAAAAGAAAAAAAAAATCTATATAATTATGTCACAAATTATCATAGATGTAATTCCTCCAAAACTCGGTAATTATTGAAAATAGAGAAAAATTGAAAAGATTTTCACAGCGAAAAAAAGAGAGAGAAAAAAAAATTGATCTTATGAGATGTGATTTCCAGATAACTCCATTATTGATGAAAAATTTAGAGAAAAATGTAATGTGTTGTGGTATCGAGGAATTTCGTTTGATTGAAAGTATAAATGCTTTTGATTTAGTATTTTCAATAATGAACCCTTGTAATCAACAAAAAAAATTACTCTACGTGTCGATAAATTCAATAAATGACAATTCAATAGAGAATTAAAGTCCCTACAAATTTCAATATTTTGGCTTTAGACCATCTCCGGGAAACTCCCACTTTACAAGAAGCCGAAAATAAAGAGCTTACCTAATCAACTTCCTATTTCTGAGAAAGAACGAAAAGTATCAAGGAAGTAAACATACGTGGATTAAGAAAATTGAATTACTTTTTATAGGCTTATATTATTATCCGATGATTTATAGAACAATTTAACCATTCTACATATTTTGTTATCTTTTAGATTTGTTTGTAAATAACTACAAACCGAAAACAAAATTACCTTACGAGAATGACAATGAAATGACTTGTTCTAGGAATAATCTTTGTTCAAAATCTCTCACTTATGAAAATACAATTCTTTGAATTGATGTTAAATCATCTTTATTTCCTTTATGATATTACATTACATTATTGTATCTGAAATAATAAACTTACAGATTTCTTGTAGAGTAGAAAAAGGAAAATATTGATCGGTATTTCATTATATATGTAAAATGAGCTAACGGATCCAATTCGATGAATATAGAATATAAATTACCAAATTCAAGTTACTGCTGCCAAAATAAAAAACGTGCAAATTACACAAAAAGAGCAAAATATGCTTTATTCATATACCAAACTTGGGGGGGAGAAGGGGAGGAGGGAGAAAATTTAGAATAAGAAGTAAAAACAGGTGCTTTCCTCGACCAAAATAATTATATACAATTTTTGTTTCCAGCAATTTAAAAATATTATTTGTAATCTATGAATATATTACTTCTGATTGTTTTTTTTTAGTTAATAATATAGCAATGTATAAATAAACTTTCATGTTCTTTATATATTTTTGTCTAGTGAATTACATTGATTTGTTCATTAGTCCATTTATAATTGAACTTCCTTCAGAGATTTCTTCATAATTATTTTTTGACTTAACAAAGTTTAGCGATGGTTAACTCCAATATTAGTTACCATCATCTCTTACCTATAACCAATACGTAATTTTTTAGTTACAATATCAACTTAGCTTTAGTATGTCGTTATTGTTGTGTTCATTTAAATTAGGATTTAATTGTTTAAGAAACGATTATCTCCTCATTATACAATACATTTAGATGTTTTAAAATAATGAATTCATCAATATTTTGATATAACCATATTTGTTAGGCTTTATAAACAGTTTTTATAAAATTTGTTTCGTAAATCGAGGTTTTAGTCACTAAGAAATATGTTAGCTCTTAAATGTAGGAAAAATTTGTTTATATTTAGTTTCTTTTTACACTCAATGAGAACTTATTGAGAATTATTTTTATTATAATTATCTCTTCAAGCATCATTCAAAGATAGAGATCAGGTCGTTTGCTTTTTCTTTATTTTTAAAGTTAACATACATATTGATATTGCTTCGCCGATATTATCAAATCGTTTTATTAATCAAAATCCGTTTAAGAAAGTGTTATTAAAATCCGATTATCCACGGCCCGATATTAAACCACATATAGATTGACATTAATATTACAATTCTCAACCAAACAATATTATTAGTCGTGTTGGAATATTAAAAAAATTAAACAAATATCGATATTATTAAACATAAATGTAAAAATTATCAATATTATCATACCTAAATATACCTAAAACAAATATTGATATTATTTAACATAGATGTATCAAATAACGATATCATCAAACAGAAATGTAGCTAATATCGACACTATCTATGACAAATAGAAAAATTATTATTATCCAAGAAAAATGCAAATAAATAAGAATATATATATATATATATATATATATATATATTATATATATATATATATATCTGACAAAATATCAATATAATCGAAAATGGATGTAACAGGAAACAATATAACGTAACATAAATGTAACAAATATCGATATTATCTAACATAAAAATAAAAAAATATCGATATTATCTCACGTTAATATGACAAATATCGATATTATCAAACATAACGTTAACAAATACCAATATCATCATTCATAAGTATGGCAGAACATCGATATTGTTTAAAATAAATGTAACGAATGTTGAAATTATCTAACATAAATGTATCAAATGTTGATAATATCTAACATAAAAGAAAAAATATCAATATTATCTAGCATAAATTTAAGAAATATCTCTATAATCCAATATAAATGTAGCAAAATATCGATATGACCTAATATAAATATAACAAATATCGATATAACCTAATATAAATATAACAAATATCAATATTATCTAACATAAATGAAACTAATACCGATATTATCTAACATAAATCTAACTAATATCAATATTACCTTACATAAATAAAACTAATATCGATATTATTTTACATAAATATAACTAATATCGATATTATCCTACATAAATGTACCTAATATCGATATTAATTAACTTTATATCAATTTCTATTATAGAAGAGTAATTTAGGATATGATTATATCAATTGGAACATTCTCTTCAAATTATGTTTATATGTATTTATTTATCAAAACATGTCAAAAATAAATCTTAAAAATAAATATAATATTGAAAATCTGAAGATGAGGCATAGGGTACCTATGATTTATTTTTGAAATGTTTTGATAAATAAATACATATAAACATAATTAGAAGAGAAGATATTATCTAACATATATGTATTAAATATCGATATTATCTACTTTTAATGTGAGAAATATCAATATTAACTAACAATAATTTATCGAATACCGATATTATCTAACATAAATGTAACTAATATCGATTTTATCGTACATAAATGTAACTAATATCGATATTATCGTACATAAATGTAACTAATACCGATATTATCTGACATAAATGTAACTAATATCGATATTATCTTACATAAATATAACTAATACCGATATTATCTGACATAAATGTAACTAATATCGATATTATCGTACATAAATGTAACTAATACCGATATTATCTGACATAAATGTAACTAATATCGATATTATCTTACATAAATGTAACTAATATCGATATTATCGTACATAAATGTAACTAATACCGATATTATCTGACATAAATGTAACTAATATGGATATTATCTTACATAAATGTAACTAATATCGATATTATCTCACATAAATGTAACTAATATCGATATTAATTAACATATATGTACTAAATATCAATATTAACTAACATTAATTTATCTAATACCGATATTATCTAACATAAATGTAACAAATATCGATATTATCTTACATAAATGTAACTAATATCGATATTATCGTACATAAATGTAACTAATATCGATATTATCTACTTTTAATGTGAGAAATATCAATATTAACTAACAATAATTTATCGAATACCGATATTATCTAACATAAATGTAACAAATATCGATATTATCTTACATAAATGTAACTAATATCGATATTATCGTACATAAATGTAACTAATATCGACATTATCTTACATAAATGTAACTAATACCGATATTATCTAACATAAATGTAACTTATATGGATATTATCTTACATAAATGTAACTAATATCGATATTAATTAACATATATGTACTAAATATCGATATTATCTACTTTTAATGTGTGAAATATCAATATTAACTAACATTAATTTATCTAATACCGATATTATCTAACATAAATGTAACAAATATCGATATTATCTTACATAAATGTAACTAATATCGATATTATCGTACATAAATGTAACTAATATCGATATTATCTTACATAAATGTAACTAATATCGATATTATCTACTTTTAATGTGAGAAATATCAATATTAACTAACAATAATTTATCGAATACCGATATTATCTAACATAAATGTAACTAATATCGATATTACCTTACATAAATGTACCTAATATCAGTATTATTTAACAAATATGTACTAAATATCGATATTAACTAACAATAATTTATCTAATACCGATATTATCTAACATAAATGTACCAAATATCGATATTATCTTACATAAATGTAACTAATATCGATATTATCTTACATAAATGTAACTAATATGGATATTATCTTACATAAATGTAACTAATATCGATATTATCTTACATAAATGTAACTAATATTGATATTAATTAACATATATGTACTAAATATCAATATTAACTAACAATAATTTATGTAATACCGATATTATCTAACATAAATGTACCAAATATCGATATTATCTTACATAAATGTAACTAATATCGATATTATCTTACATAAATGTAACTAATATCGATATTATCTACTTTTAATGTGAGAAATATCAATATTAACTAACAATAATTTATCGAATACCGATATTATCTAACATAAATGTAACTAATATCGATATTACCTTACATAAATAAAACTAATATCGATATTATTTTACATAAATGTAACTAATATCGATATTATCCTACATAAATGTACCTAATATCGATATTATTTAACAAATATGTACTAAATATCGATATTATCTACTTTTAATGTGAGAAATATCAATATTAACTAACATTAATTTATCTAATACCGATATTATCTAACATAAATGTAACAAATATCGATATTATTTGACATAAATGTACCTGATATCGATATTATTTAACATATATGTACTAAATATCGATATTATATACCTTTAATGTGAGAAATATCAATATTATCTACTTTTAATGTGAGAAATATCAATATTAACTAACATTAATTTATCTAATACCGATATTATCTAACATAAATGTAACAAATATCGATATTATTTTACATAAATGTAACTAATATCGATATTATAATTAACATATATGTACTAAATATCGATATTATCTACTTTTAATGTGAGAAATATCAATATTAACTAACATTAATTTATCTAATACCGATATTATCTAACATAAATGTAACAAATATCGATATTATCTGACATAAATGTAACTAATATCGATATTATCTTACATAAATGTAACTAATATCGATATTATCTTACATAAATGTAACTAATATCGATATGTACTAAATATGGATATTATCTACCTTTAATATGAGATATATCGATATAAACTAACATTAATGTAACTAATACCGATGTTGTCTAATATAAATGTAACTAATATTGATATTACCTTGCATAAATGTAACTCACACCGATATTGCTACTAAATATTAATATCCCCATGTTTCCGTTATATTATGTATGTAATCTCAGTAATATGCTGATGCCATATTAGCTATTATTAATAGTATATATATTATCCAAGTGTTTTGAATATACCGATATTACGGCATTTTTTCATTAATATATTATATAAATATATATATAATAACGATATTGTATAACGTAAATGTTTCAAAACATCGTTAAAAGGATATTACAAGGTATTCATTTCTGATATACATATTCGAAAATATTTCCACGATAACATTTAAATGCAACTAAATATCTATATTACAATACACGCCAAATGTACCTAATATGTTTTCGCCCCTATATCTATAAAAGAGATAGTAATTTACCGATATATCAATATCGATATTTACGAATATCGATATTTTAGCACCGATATAATATCGGTATCGATATTGCTGACCGATATTGATATCGATATCGATATCGATATTTTCCTTCCGATATCCCATCCCTAGTTACAACAACAACAGGCCACTCAGTTACAGCTAGCGCTGTCTTCCCTTAAAACACAAACTAGCAGGGCTAATGCCAAATAACATAAAAGGAATACTACTTCATAAGAAAGTGATAATCTTTTCTATAATGGAAGGTGAGCAGTTGTAATTATCTCTAAGTTGAGCACCATTTGAAATCAGTTACTCGATATTTCCGTTCATTTTCAAGTTGGTCTTTTAATTGAAGATTACTATTTCTAACAGATAAAGGAAATACTACATTCCTACATATTGATATCGTTAATCAAAACTGCTAAAATACGGTTCTTTACCTTAAAAAAAAATGTTCATAAATTAGCTTAAAAAATATCCAAGTCCAACTAATCTAGCGTTTTTTTAAAAAAGCCTATTTTTTCGCAGTAGTCTTCAATCCTCCCTCATCCGATTGTATGTATGTTATATTTATATATACATATTTATATTGTTAATAGCCAACAATTTCGAAGACAAATATTTAAACAATTAAACATGTTCAAGCTCGAAAAACTTAAGTGGCAAGAATGGAAAAGATCATTGCCAGGAAACCAGAACACGGAATAATGTTCATGGAACCAGTAAATATAATTTTGAAAACGGGTCGATTCATAAACGGTGAATGGAAATAAATCACTTTGCTTACAGCCCAAAGTCTTATGAAACTGAAATGTTTTATTTAAGACAGTCTTTACCACTGAAATGTTGCAGCATCTTCTTTATCTAAATCGGCCAACCAGAAGTTCCACTTTTTACTATGCATTAGGAGGAACCTTTTTCGATTTACTCAAAAAGGGCGATAACGATTTTAATATAACTCAATATATTGATATGAAAATATAAAAAGTTTTATTATTACGTAGGTTTCATTCTGATTGAAATAATTTCTTAGGGCTTAAATGCCGATTTTTTTTAATCTTCTTCCTCTAAAGTACTTTTAATTCTGTATATTCGAAAAAATTAATTATATCATCTTGTTAGCATTGATAAAAATCAAGTAAAAGTTGAACGAATGCGATTAGCAACTTGAGGATAAAAGTTCAAAAATATTAATTTATTGAAATATTGAGTTTTAATTTTGTTTTTCAATGAAATAAATTACCAATATTTTCAATCGCGAATAATAGACCTGTCAATCAAATAATTTAAACCAGTTGTTGTCAATCAAATCCAAACAGTGTGCCAGATCGACACTCTGCGACACCCTAATTCCAATCCCAATTATATTTATCGAAGAGTATTTAAAATATTAAGCATCAGCTAATCTCATGAATTCATGTTTCGTTTTACTACCTTTGCACAAAAACCGTAGAACAATCTAAAAATCACGGCTTTCACTTACATCCGTTTTTAAAATCGATTAAAGTATTTTCAAGTACAGTAAGAGATAAAAATGAGTGAAACCATTAAAGAATTAATTAAATGGAATTTTTAAAAAAACATATGTTTTATTAAACAATCTATTATATTATTGTCTAAAATAGTCAGTTAGTTTTATCGGCTTTTCATCACTCTTTGTTAACTTTTACAAGCTTGTGTATAACATAATATTTTTTCTAAAATATTTAGCATTCCAACTGTATATTATACATCTATTATGTTCAAAACAAAAAAATGCATTAAAAAATATGTTTTCAATTTTCTCCTTTAGTTGTTTTTCAAATTTGCTCAACTTATATATTTACCTGTTTTTTTTTTTTAGCAATATCAATCAGATGATATGGTCAATTTTATTAAATCTACAAAATTATAGGTACTTTAGAGGAAGAAATTTTGAGATATCGGCATTTAAGCCCTGTCATACTATTTTAATCAGAATAAAACCTACATGATGTTAAATTCTATTAAATTTTACATTGATATAGCGAGTTTAATCAAAATCGTCGGAAACGTTTTCGAGAAAATAAAAAAAAGGGTCAAAATGCATAGTATAAAGTGGCTCTTCTGGTGAGCACATTTTGATGAAAAAGGTTTTGTAACGTCTCGGGCGTATATTTGTGTTAAATATGAAATTTCTGTTTCATAGGACTTTTCGTTTTCGCCCGGGAGTTACCACACACACACACACACACACACACACACACACACACACACTCACAAACCTTTTAGCGGGACTCGGTTATTTGGACTCATAGGACCCTATAACGTGTATTTCCGTTGAAAACTGAAATTCGAAAATTTTCACGGTCGCAATACTTTCCCTTACTATATATAGTATGTGAAAGTAAAATAGTTAATCTTTTATATTTCTAACAATTCTTAATGCATATTAAATACCTTCCAAAAGCTCGAGGAAGATCCAGGTTCTTTATAAAGTTTACAGTCATCTTCGAAATTAAGCATTATCCGGAATCATTCTTATCATTTTAGGACTTAATGAACATACTTTTCAGCCTTTGCAGAGGATATTCATCTTCAACGAAAACCCTCCTTAAAGATATATTTGAAAAAAAATATATTTCTTGCAGTTCCAAAAACTATTGACTTCTAGACTTCTTGAAATATTTTCATGGAAAAATCCGGCCTATGGATAGAAACCACTTGGAAAAATCTGGAAAGATCTCCACTGTATAAAGTTGCTCCAGGTCTTTTCTGGATTCCTCCGATTCTGTGGATTTTCATTTAAGCACCTTGTCATCCGATGATACACTTTGTCACATTGAATACACCTTTCTATGGTTATGTTTGGTCGATTGTGTAAAATCAAATCCAAGTCACTCATGGCAGGGTAATTTACATAAATCTTGGTTATATCCCCAGCAATCATTACATAACGTGTCTATGATGAAGGATGATTTTGAAATTAGGGGATTGCAAAAACTTTTTTATCAAAATCGGCTAACCAGAAGAGCCACTTTATACCATGCATATTGCACCTTTTTATGATTTTCTCAAAAACGGTTCCGACGATTTTGATTAAACTCGTTATATCGATATAAAGTTATATGGGCTTTAACATCATTTGGGTTTTATTCTGATTAAAATATTCCGACAGGGCTTAAATACCGATATTTTAAATTTTCTTCTTCTAAAGTACCTATAATTTTGTGGATTCTATAAAAATAACTATATTACCTTGTTACCACTGATGAAAAACAGGTAAATATATAAATTGAATAAATTCGATACCCAACTAAAGGAAAAAAAAAGTGAAAAAATATATTTTTAATGCAATTTTTGAACACAACAATAGTAATATAGATGTAAAATATGCCGTTGGAAAGCCAAAATTTTTAGAAAAAATATTATCTCATACACAAGCTTTTAAAAGTTAATAGAGAGTGATAAAGCCGATAAAACTAAGTGATTATTTTAGATATTAATATAATGGATTTTTTAATATTTAAGAAATTCCATTTAACTAATTTTTTAATGGTTTCACTCAATTTCATCTCTTACTCTATTTGAAAATAATTTAATCGATTTTAAAAACGGAGGTAAGTGAAAGTCGTGTGTTGCCCGCACCAAATTTTTTGTTTACTACTATTTGTTATTGAACAGCCGATTAGAATCCTTCAGTTTTTGAAAACACATAGCAATATTTTAACAAAGTTAACGATGCCTGAATATCCATTTCTGTATAGTTTAATTGACTATTCTAGGTTGTTGTTCTTGGACAATGTAGGATAGTGTAATTTGAGACTAAATATACTCTAGTAAAGAGTTAGTTATAGTTGTGATTCATGATGTAATATAGTAGGTATATTATCTTTCTAACGGGGTAAATTAATGAGATTGATTAAAGGATAGTCATCCGTGTCCTTAGGAAAAATATTCAGGAGCTGAAGACTTTAGATGTATTTCTCTTGAAAGTACCACATTGACTCTAAGAAGCGAACTAACTGTTTAGTATTTTGGTATTCTAAATGATTAAGGTATGGACGGTATGGTAGTATGGATATATTCGATGGATGTTTTGATTATATTTCTTGTATTTAAATGAGATTCAGGAATTACTTTAATACGAAAAACTTCTTAAAAAAAAAGTTATTGGAATAGATTTTGAATTTCAGAAGTTGGTGTATTCCTAAAAATTAGTAAGATTACTCTAATAGCTCCTCATTGCCTTCTACAAATTCGCCTAACCGCCTCTCTCACACATATAAATAAATAAAAAAATATATATGTGTGGAAATATATATATATATATATATATATATATATATATATATATACACACAAAGAGAGAGAGATGCCGTGAGACAAATAGTTCAGTTGAGTTATTTGATTCAAAGAAGAAACATGACATTGAACACGAAATTCTCGCGTGCATTACTGCCGAATTTTGTTCCGAAGAAGTAAAAACATACTATCAGTCGCCATCCACTCTCCAAGAGAAGTGTGGAAAAGAGCAGTAGATTGTTCTCTCACGAACTTACTCCTCAGAAATCGGCGAACATTTACCGTCAAACCGGAGTGGCGTGGTTTAGTGGATAGAGCGCCAGTCTACTGTGCTCCGGGTCCTGGCTTCGAATCCCGGTCATGACAGAATATTATGTCTTCTGTTATTTCAGCCGGAGGGTGACCCTGGGATGTGGAGACCCGGCACCCCCAGCCTCAATTAAGTGGGTACCCGAAAATGGGGGAAAAACCTGGCGGCTGAGCTTGATATCGGCCGAATCAACTCATTGTACGGCCGTTGGCCTAGAAACAGTACGAATCTCTATATCTACGGAGCCCAAGACCCTTCATGGGTTGTAGTGGCACAGCTTTTTTTTTTTTTCTAACCAAAGAAAAGTACCATTGGATTAGTACTTGTTTAGATGCATGGCCCACTTTCTTCAAGGGAAAAAATTAATAAGTTGAAATGCGGTCCAAGAGTTCTTTTACTACCATCCCAAAGAATGGTATCAGCGTGGGATTGAGCAATCGGCCAGCAGATGGCTTATGATGGTTAATATTAATGGACTATACTTTGAGTATTAATTGTATTTTATATCTATATTTTTATTTTATAATTATATTTATATAATACAAAAGTTTGAATAACGGCCATTTTTTTTAATACACTTTATTAATATATGTTTTCAAGCTACTTATTTCCTCTAACAAATATACTGCGGATGATCCTATGACAATAAACAAACAGCTCCACATTCCTATCAACAATACCTTTATATAGAAGTCAACGAATGTGATGTATCAGGACATGAATTAACTCAAGACTCTAAGCGCTCTGAATACATTATGTATCAGAAATAGCGCAAATTATTAATATCGTTTGGACAACCAGTGTTGCTATAACTCGGAGGACTTATCACAACTTGACAAAGATTAGAAGATGAGGCATAAATATCGTAAATTTAGAAACTGATTATCTAAATCATAAGAATATTTTTCATGACCATCGGAAAGTAATTTCGTGGAGTTATAATGGCAATTGCCATAAAATATGCCATCACTAATTGCTCAGTGTCATGGCCGAATTAATATAGATATCCCATCAGGGGCCCGGCTCAGTCAGTAGATGTCTGTTGGGAGGTCCTTCGAGTCGATGCACAGCCCATTAAAAATCAAGAACGAGACGTTTCTTGTAGAAGTTCCCGTCTTAGATATTTAGTTTTGTAGGAAAATTATTGCAGTAGCTGGTGAACAATAAACATTCTCTTTGCGGCAGTATCTCTTTCAATTCTGAGTATATTCATACAGAGACAAGATGCCATCCACTCGTAAGAAATTTTCAATGCTTCCTTTGGAAGAGGCTCTTAATATAGCAGGTAATATTTTTTAAATATATTCACGAGTATTACTAATTTGCTCCTAGATATTAAAGAACAAGCGATGTATTCAAAGGAAGCCCTATCTAGTATCATGTAGTTGATTATTAACCCATTATTAAAGACTCTGTGCTACTGTTCAGATTTGAAGATTATGAAATATGACATAGGCTTGTGTTATTTCCCAAATATATATAAATTATTATCATTATTCAATTTAAATTGATTAATGTTTGATAAATTTACATACATGGACGAACATCCAGAGAAAAAAAAAATACGTGACTTACGCAGTATTTTGATTGATTATTCAGCAAAAATATATTATATTAAACTTATTAAATGTCTAATTTCAGTATTTTTACGTCGGGGTTCTTCTCGAAAATTCAGAGAACTTTTTCTTATTATTGTAATGATGCCATCTTTGGCTATCATGCTTATACACGGACCTGGTTTATACCAAAATTTAGAAGTCCGTTCCACTGAAATATATAAATAACTAATTATTTACTTTACTGTGTTATTCAACACACTCAATAATGTGAGAAGGGGATGCTTTACTAATAACTTGAATACTTTTTTTTTTTTTTTTTTTTAAATAAAACAGTCCTCAAAATATAAAAATTGGGCATATCCTTCGAAATAGTAAAATTAGTTCTTTTCGTAGTTAAGCCACTCTACCCCCTAATATAAACAGCTAGGGTTATGCCCTTTCAACAGCATAAGTGTTCTTCTAACAGTGTTCTTTCAAAGCTTATAGTTTACACACATGTAAGACAATATTTTGTCGCAAATTGTCATGATAACGAGAACAATAAATTTTCAAAATATAAAATTGAAGCCTAAATTAAATTGCTTATTTATGGACTGAACCTTAAGACCAGTTGATAACTAATCAGCAGTCAAGAACTAATCTAAGAAACATACTTGAAATGATAGTCTGTTCGGTTCCTGTCCAAGTTTTGAAAATTGGTGATGTTTTTACTCCCTTGATTAAGTTTTGGCTCCATTTTTCTTGGCTAGAATTTTTTTTTTTAATTATATCATTAATTTTTATCTTGTACAATTAAGAAACAATAAAGAAATAAATGTGGTACGATAAAATCTATTAACAAAGATAATAATAATATTTTTTGCTAGAAATTCTGTTCTGATTATATGAAAACACTAGCTGCTACTCCCGACTTTTTCCGCGTCAATTTCTGTTATTATGATCCCGATTAAGAATTTTTGAAAGAATGTGTTTTAAACTATTTCTTTGCAAATGATTTTTTTTTTTTTTTTAATTTTCTTGTGGCAGAAGAACATACCGATTTTCTCCGCAACCCGATCTTAACAATGCGACTTATAGTTGGCCGGGTGAAAAGCAGTCGACGTAAATCGATTCCTACGTGTTTAAATATTTTCCCCTGTGATTTAATTACTGTTATGGCATAAGATAACTTAACAGAAAATTGAATCCTTTTAAAATTAAAAGGTTAATCATTTGGAATCATTATGTTGCGAGGTTAATTTTCCCTGTTTTTTTCACATTTTACACTGATTGTGCCTCATTTTACACTAAAGCCTTCCTCGATAAACGGACTGTCCAACACAAAAAAAAAAATTCAATTCAAACTACTAGTTCCTGAGATTAGCTCTTTCAAACAAACAAACTCTTCAGCTTTATAATATTAGCATAGATATGAAAATATACATCTTATTTCTTAACTTTAAATATTCCTGCCATGTTATTCCACAACTACTACACGTACTAACAGTACAGAAGGGTCAGGTATTTCAAATAAATAAATTTAAAGATATTTTAAATAATTAGGTATTTAAACCCATTCAGAAAATACAACAAGGATAAAGCCAACCTTTACTAGACGTTTGATTACACTTCTGGATATCTAGTTCAATAAACATAATTAGAGACGTGAAATGCCTCGCTCCGATAATTTAGCAAACACAAAAAAGGCACAGCGGAAAACTTTGGACTCTAGGACTCATAATCAAAGTAAATTAAGTGAACTTTTCACAATTGGATAGGATGAAGAGTGATATATCCCTCTGTCTAAAAGTCAATTTAACTTCCTTCACGACCACCGATTTCTACTTAAATTTATAGGTATTTTCTAAAAATTAATAATAGTATTGTTTTTATTCGTTTAACGTCACTTTTATGCTACTATGGCTAATTGGACGATGCTACGGTGGGAGTCCTAAATTTTGCCTATCCAGGTTTTATTGGGATATAATAGTATTGTGCCATCACTCTTTTTTTTTTTTTTTTTTTTTTTTTTTCCACTTGGGTTATTTTCGCCTTAAATCACTTTTTATAAACGGATTAAATATTATAGTCTATTGTACAAGTCAGTCTGTCGTAGGAAGTCAAAAAGTTTTGCAGTTGTCTGTATGTTGTCTTGTAAAACGGTTGGCAAGTCAGTGTCAATTGCAATATGTGCTCTGTGAGTATCATAAGCCCTACACTCTGTCAAAATGTGTTTAACAGATATTGGGCAACCGCATGTTGGGCAGTCCGTAGGAGGTTCCCGTGCCATGAGATGTCCGTGAGTTAGTCGGGTGTGTCCAATACGCAGGCGCGCCAGGATAACCTCTTCCCTTCGCTTTTGTCGTAGGGATGACTGCCAATGGGAGATGTCCCTTCTTATTCCCCTTAATTTGTTGTCAGCAGTGTCATGCCAAATCTTTCCCCACTTCGACCGAATCCGCTGCTTGATGATAGAAACATAGTTGCCAACAGGAACCCCAGTAAAGGGAATGCCATCTGTTATTGCTTCTTTGGCTGCTCGATCTGCGAGTTCATTGCCAACTATACCGCAGTGGCTCGGTACCCAGGCGAAAAAAACTGAATTATTGGAAACTATTGTGGACTGCAATGATAATAGAATATTTTGAATAAGAGAGTCGGTAGAGAAAAGGCGCTTCAAGCTGAGCAGGGCCGATAAGGAGTCTGTGCAAACAATCCTGGTTGTTTTAGTAGGGTAAATAACATTTAAACTTTTATAAATTCCAACTAGTTCTGCGGTATAGTTGCTACAGAGTGGAGAAAGGGAAAATAGATGTTGTCTGCCCTCACACACGACCGATGCTCCCACACCTAAGGAACTCTTAGAGCCATCAGTATATACGTAATCAGCAACACCGAGTCTATCTTGTAGTTTTTGTAATTCCCGCTTATATATGTAAGGATATGTGTTTTGTTTGAGTAATTTGGTAAGGGAAAGACAGATATTCGGAGAGGGAAATTGCCAAGGATAAATTGGAGATGTTTCTATTGTAAGGAAAGAAGGAAATTCGAGGTTAAGCTAGACCAGAAATTTATAAATGCGGACTATAAAGGATGGTCTTTTGGATAAGGAGAATTGTTGTTGGGTGAGAAATTGTCTATTTGGGAATAAAATAAAACTCACCATCACTCTTAAATATAAATAAGGTTCTTTATTTATAATTGAACGATAGAAACGCTTCAATTTATTTCACGATGGTTTATTTAAATACTATATAGGGTGTACAGTTTATTTTACCAGTATTGGCAATTCAATTTCTTTTTTCTAATTTATATCGCGCTTTTTTTTTTTTTTTATTAAAACCCCCAATCATTGTTTTTTAATTCTTCAAAAATAACGGAGTTACAAGCGTATATAAAGGCAAGATTTCAGTTCTTTTTCGTTTTCTATTTTTGTTTATTTGGTTTATCGCGCTTTCCTGAATCTAAAACTCTATACATATTTTTCTCTATCGTCAAAAAAAAAACAGAAGAATATATGTGAAAAATTTCAATTATTTCTTTTCTTTTTTATCTGCCATATAATTATTTTCGGTTTTTTGGTTAAAAAACACTAATACATTTTTGCCTTTCTTAAAAAAAAAAACTGAGTTATTGAATAAAATCACATTTAATCGATCGCCATATTAAAAATAACAAACTGATTTCATCTTCTAGGATCATCGATGCATTCCCTAGTATTTTTGTAATCACCAATTTAGGCTGACAAAAGTCAAGTCAAAAGTTTCGAATTTTCCAGTGCTTCACCTTATTATTATTATTAGTTCCAGCCAAACCGTGTTTACAAATAAATAGTAAATAAATGAATCATTCCTATTCACACAAGTGCCTAATAACCGGCAGTGGGATTATCTTTATTCGATGGTCATTTATTGTGTTCAAGGTGTGTTTAGAGCAAATTCTTTTTATTTTTATATAACAATGGACGTTGCTGAGACAGATAAGAAATATTTCCAAACTCGTTATTGACAATACATTGCAATCTCACCTGTAGAGTTAATTTACCAATTTGTAAATGTATGCCTTTATTCAATAACGAAAAACTATTTAACCCCCAAGTTACCTCAAGGATTTGTTTCATCAATCCTTCTAGTCTTTAGATAATACAAAGGATTTTTGCGATTTTTTGCGTTTTGGGTGATACATACATTTTTGCAGACACAACACTCTGAGTGAAGTTTTACAATCTATAATTTTAAGAATTTCCTAAATCATATGAAATACATCTATTAGCAGGTTTTAGCATAATTAGATTTTTTGTATCATTTTTCCCGTATACTGGAACTTTCTTCTTTTTTTTTTTTTTTTATTTATTTATTGTAATTTACAACTGTATTAAACAACACAATAAGTAAATATGAGGAATGAAAAAAAAAATGTCATGAAAATGTCTTGAGAAAGAACAACCCAGTGGTAGCACTTCACTAACTATTTTAACTCAGTAGGTCCCGAGGCCACCTTCTTTTCAGTCGCCTTGGAGGATTATCTGGGATATCTAAGGAAGATAAATTACGGACAAGTGGATTTGTATGGGCAGGGAGTTTAGAATGAAAAGAGGAGTATCTATCACGGGCTATGTCTGCAACAAATGGGATGTTAAGGTCATTATGAATGAGTTGATTTGTAACAAAATAAGGAGCATTCAGGATTTTTCGAAGGATTTTGGATTGTAAGGACTGGATGCGGGAGGAATTAGATGGTTTCGTAGAGCCCCAAAGCTCGATTCCATACGTCCAAATAGGTCTGATAATAGTGGTGTAAATGAGTCTTTTGTAATATACTGGAAGTTTTGAACGTTTGTCTAGTAAGTGTTGTAGTAATCGATATCTTCGAGCAGTTTCTTGTCGTTTCAGTCTGGTGTGAGGATTCCAAGTAAGGCGCTTGTCAAGATGGAGACCTAGGTATCGGATTTGCTCAACAGGAGTAAGGGTAATGTTATTAAAGGATACTGGGGGGCAGGAACTCATCGGTTTGCGACGAAGGGTAAAGGTGATTTGGTGGGATTTGTTAGGGTTTATTTTAATCCTCCAATATAGACACCATTCTTCAATGGCTGTGATGTGGGACTGAAGGGTTTGGGATGCAGTAGTTGGATCATTATGGACAGATAAGACACACGTGTCGTCAGCATAAGTATTGAGGACAGTATGAGGATGGAGTGGAATGTCAGCTGTATAAAGGGAATAGAGGATAGGACCTAAGATACTACCTTGAGGCACTCCAGCAGATTGGGAAAATATGGATGAGTAGGAAAAGTTATGGTTAACCTGAAAGGTTCTGCCAGTAAGGTAGGAACGCATTAATAGGAAATATGTAGGGGTGAGGAATTGACGGAGTTTGTAAAGCAGTCCCTGGTGCCAGACTCGATCAAATGCTTTTTGGAACTTTAAACGTAAAATATAGGGAAGTTTTAGATTTTAGATAAATTTGATGTTTGACCACTGTGCGCTCGTCAATCGTATTAAAAAATTAATTAGTTTTTATAATTTTTTAAAATATTATTTTCGTAATATGGGACCTCAAAATTTCAATATAAACAAGTTTCAGAATTTTTTCCCACCTAAATCGGTCATATTGCCCACTGTGCGGCGGGCAAACAGATTTTTTTATACGTTTTTCGGGTTCTACGCATCTTGAAAAGTAAACCCTAAAATTTTGTGGGATGGGATGGGAAGTAACTTTTTTTTTTGTTGGTCGACTAAAAAGGTTCATTATTGAAAATAATAAACCAACATAAACTTCACTTTTAGAAGAAAATAACTAAAGATAATCCTGTTATTCTGTCTTAGGGAGGTGTTAATATGGGATTTGAAATAATTATTACTAGTATTTAAATCCTTGTAATAATATAAGCTGTCTAATAAAACAAATTTTGCCTATGAAATTGATAATTAGAAGATTAATGAGTTATCATTGATTAGGGAGTTGAAGAATGAACTCATTTCCCCAATAATTTAACGTGTCTACGAAGCCTTTTAAAACAATGGAAATTGACTATTAGTTTATGTATCCATATTTTATATTAATATCATATATTTATATGATCCAAATAAATACATTTTCCAAAAATTTTCTGTCATTGTAAATCGCGTTTTAAAACTTTATTGAATTCTCAAGTTCCTAGTACACGACTATAAATAAGTAACTACATTAGTGCTTCAGCCGATTCTTTTAGTTCTATATCTTTTATTTCTTAAATTGTTTAACTTTAAAATAAAAGCGTCAAAAAGTTAGTCAAAAGCTGAATAACAGCCACCGAATTCATAAATAAAATCATATTTGCACAACTTTCAGCGGGGATAATCATAAACCACGAAATAGCCCTTTTTGAAGGGAAACATATTAAAAACTGCGATATGGAAGAGGAAACGATTAAAATAATAAGAAATAGAGATAGAGAAAGATTTGAGTTACGTGAAACATCATATTTAATAAATCTTAAATAAATATGTGACATTATCGATTTAAAACGTAAATTATTAGATACTTAGGCTGATTAACCATAATATTATAAAAATATTAAAAGATACATTCAATCATCCATCTATGCGATCATAAATTTGAATTCATAAAATGAATGCCACTGCACGAAAGACCTCCACCTTCAAGGGCTTGGTTCGAATTAAACGAGCAGGATCATCAATACCGTAATAATCAAACACATAAAAATGAATTCAATTAATTATCCAATTATATTTTATTATTCACAGCGTAATAAACTGTCGCTATTTTATTAACCATGTAATTATTTAACCAAGGGGAGCCCGTGGCTGAGTGGCTAGTCTCTCATACTACATGTTGTGAGTTCGAATCCCAGTCCCGGCGGGGCTTTTATCATGATTTAATTAAATGGGGATTCACTCACAGCCTCTCCCCCGGGTAAGTGAGACCCATCAGCCAAATGGTGGCCACTCACAAAATTAGGCGTATGGAGTGATGACCCTACACTACAAATTGCATCCAGAAACGCGAGTGTAATCTCATAGGAGAGGCCTAGGATCTGCACGGCCTGTCGCGCCACTGAAGAAGAAAGAAGAATTATTTAACCAAGGATTATTTTAACAAGATTATAATCGTAATTATTTCCGGCAGAACTTTTATCGATTACTATAAACGCAATCATTCTTTAGTAACCAAATACAAAACCATAGAAATTTATTGTAAATGCAACAATACTCACCCGCGTCCAACATTAGGGCTTAACCTCAAATTCCTTTATAGGATACATTGCTTTGTTTGGGCGGTAGACATGATCGAAAATCCACTATGATATACAAACCTATAAATTCACATGAAATCCACAAAAAAGTGGACAAATAAGATATAAATAACATATACAGGAACAAAGTTCAGAACAGAATAAAAAAAATCTGGTGCGGGCAACACACGATTTTCACTTACCTCCGTTTCTAAAATCGATTAAAGAATTTTTAAGTACAGTAAGAGATGAAAATTAGTAAAACCATTAAATAATTAATTAAATGGAAAGAAACATATGTTTAATTAAAAAATCTATTATATTACTATCTAAAATAATCAATTAGTTTTATCGGCTTTTCATCACTCTCTCTTAACTTTTAAAAGCTTGTGTATAAGACATATTTTTCTAAAATCTTTAGCTTTCTAACGGTATATCATACATGTATATTACTGTTCTTATGTTCAAAAACAAAATCGGCACGCTGTGACAAGCCGCCAGGTTGCAGCACGGTCAACTTGAATTTCCCTTTTTGGGGACCCAAACAACAGTTATATTTTATCGGCTTTTCACCACTCTCCATTACCCTTTTCAATACCGTGGATCAGATAATATTTTTTCTAAAATCTTTAGCTATCCAACGGCATATTTTACATCTATATTACTATTGTTGTGTTCAAAAACACAAAAATTGCATAAAAAAACATATTTTTGCTCTATTATTCTTTAGTTGGGTATCGAATTCATTCAATTTATATATTTGCCTGTTTTTCATCAGTGGTAACAAGATAATATAGTTATTTTTACAGGATCAACAAAATTGAAGGTGCTTTAGAAGAAGATAGAAAATATCGGCATTTAAGCCCTGTCAGACTATTTTAATCAGAATGAAACCTACACGATATAAAAGCCTATTGAATTTAAATCGATATAGCGAGTTTGATCAAAATCGTCGGAACCGTTTTTGATGAAAATCGTAAGATGGTGCAATATGCATGGTATAAAGTGGCTCTTCTGGTTAGCCGATTTTGATGAAAATGTTTTTGTAACATCTCGGGCGTATAGTTGTCTTAAATATAAAATTTCAGTTTCATTGGACTTTTCGTTTCCACCCGGGAGTTACCACACACGGACACACACACACACACACACACACATACATTCCTTTTATCGGGAATGTTGGTTATTTGGACTCAGGGGACCCTAAAATGGTTGGGGATGCGGTCATCAAAAAAAGCAACACGCTTACAACACTTATTGTATTTGTGTGCCAACGTTTCGGTCCTTTATATTTTTGACATTCGTCAGGGCTAAGAGAAACAAGAAATAAGTTGGGTACAACAATACGATGAGTTCTAGAAGCAAACATAAAATTAAAGTGGTAATACTGGAATAAGAATATTTGATGACTATATAGAGAAACTAAGCAAATATATTATTAATAACATTAAATTTTATTCTTATTGTTTCTCGTTTCTAATGATTATGTTCTTTTTATATAATAAACTAATAAAGATGAACAATTTTGAAGTAAAATTTGGTATTATATAAAAATAACATAATTATTAGAAACGATAAACAATAAGTATAAAATTTAATGTTGTTAATAACATATAACATATTGTTCTTATTATAACTTTAACTATTTGCTTAATTTATCTTTATAGTCTTCAAATATTCTCATTCCAGTAATACCATTTTAATTGTATGTTTGGTTCCATTTGTATAACTTGTCGTCATATTATTGTTCCCAACTTATTATTAATTTTCTTATTTTATTTGTTTTTATTTTGTTTCTCTTATCCCTGATGAATACCCAAAATATATATATAGTTTTAAATATATTTTTGTGTTGTTTTTTTGATGACCGCACCCATTAACCATCTTCCTCATCCAAGATAAATCAAGACGTTAATTTATTGATTTCCTCTTCATGACATCCAGAAACCAGAGGTTTTAAATATAAAGATTGTTTATTTAACAAAACTAATTTTCCAATTGTAAAAAAGAAAGAGGGAGAGAGAACGCCATGTAATTGAGATATAAATACCAGATTTAAAGAATAAAAAAGAACATCATTAATCCATAAACAGAAAAAAATATTGAAAATCATTTAAGGCGAATTTGGCCTTCAATGAGCATTCAAGAAAGGTGATAATCAATTAATTAGATAAAAATTATTATGGCTATCAACGTTAAATATCTATAAAAGTGTTTTTTGTTATGTTAATTAGTAACCGAACAACGTAGTTATAGGGAAAAAATAATCTTTATAGAGGATATGATTTTGAACAGTAAAATTTACTAAGAAATTAGTTATGGTAATGTAATGCATCTATTATATAGTGATGAGCGAGAGAAAACGAAGAAAAAAAAAATTCTTATAACACAGATTCTGATGGGTAATGAAGATGAAATGATTAAAACTAGGGGGAACATGTTTTCTTTTCTTTTTTTTTAAAACCACCCTTTATATTCAAAACTATGTTTCCTATCCATAGTTACTAAAATTAGGTAGCATGAATTCATAGCTATAGATTATGATATAAGTATCTAATACGCATGCAAGGTATTTGTATAATCATATCGTTGTATTGGTATTTCATATACAAGTAATTGAAAGGAAAAAAATAAAAATCTGATGAGCACAACACACGACATTCACTTACCTCCGATATTTATACCAATTTAACAATTTTTAAACAAATTTAGAATAGAAGATAAATTGTTAAAGAATTATTTACATTGGATTTTTATAGAAACAGATGTTTTATTAAATAATATATTATATTATTATCTAAAATAATCTGTTACTTTATCGGTTTTTCATCACTATCCATTAACTTTTACATGCTTGTGTATGAGATCATATTTTTGCTAAAATCTTTAGCTTTCCAACGATATTTTATACATCTATATTACTGATTTTAAATTCAAAAACACAAAAATTGCATAAAAACATGTGCTGATCCGCAACTGGTTGGCATCAGTTGGATTGCAACAGGCAGATAGTAAGATAGAGGCCTTGCTAATTAGTAGCAGGAAATTACTGAGTTGGTAATCAGGAGATATGTTCCAAGCCTTCTTTGAGGTATCTCGGAGTGATTATTGAACAGAGGCTGTACTTCAAAGAGCATATCCATCGTGTAAGTGATAAAGCAGCAAATGTAACTAAAACTTATGCCAAACGTAGGGGGACTCAGGCACAGTCGTAGATTTTTAATATCAAATGTTGTAACGTCCATATTGCTCCACGCAGCCGCCATATGGGGAAAGGCCTTGAATACACTCAGCTACAGAAGTCCCATGGTTTCCGTCTACCGTCGTAGTGTCCTAAAAGCTATAAGTGCGGCAGCATGTGTCATTGCCAAAATGCCACTAACATTAGAGCTGATCGCTGAAGAGCAGAGACGCTCATATAACAGAGCGTGCCGTACTTCCAGGACTGTGGAGAGAATGGAGACGATTCGGAAATCGCAGGATCGATGGGAGCAACGAAAGGAAGGTGGACCCACAGGCTGGTTCCCCAGATTCAACCCTGGATCACAAAAAAGCAGGGTTAGATAGACTTCTACCTCACTCAGTTCTTAACGGGACATGGTGCTTCCGTGACTATCAGTATAAGTTTAAGTTGGACGATACAGGAGAATGTCCAGTGTGCCCGGGAGTAGAAGAGTTCAAGCGTATCTGTGGCGCTGATCCAATGGCCGATAGTATCATCAGCCTAATGCTGCTCCAACAAGATTATTGGATGGCTGACGCATGTCAACAGATATCATGAAGAAGCTGAGGACCGAAGAGAAGGAAAGGCGAGGCAGGAGTTAGCCTGCAAAAGTGAGGCGGCGCACAGCCACTCCCCTCCACGATGCAATGCCTACCGGCAGTCCCGTGGTGGGAGAGAAACAGGTGTAGGGAAGTTGGTTTTAGTGGGTAAGACTCCCACACACGGATAGGTACGGGCCTATCCGCGTCTTTTGAAGATTTCCACCTACCCTCGTTAAAAACAAAAATACACACGCACACACAGACCTTTTTGCGGGACTTGCTTATTTGGATTCCGGGGACCCTAAAACGTGTATATCGAAAACTGGAATTCGAAAATTTTCACGATCGCAATACTTTACCTTACTATATATTTCATACATAGGTAAGTGAAATAAAAAAAAATCTGGTGCGCGCAACACACGACCTTCACTTACCTCCGTTATTTATATAAATTTAAGAATTTTTAAACAAATATAGAACCGAAAATAACATATTTATTTATTTACATTGGATTTTAATATAAACATGTGTTTTGTTAAATTACCTATTATATTATTATCTACGACAATCAGTTAGTTTTGTCGGTTTTTCATCCCTCTCCGTTGATCTTTACAATAGTATACATAAGATAATATTTTTTTCTAAAATATTTAGCATTCCAACGGTATATTATAACATCCCGGACGTATAGTTGTCGTAACTATAAAATTTCAGTTTCATAGGACTTTTCGTTTCCGCCCGGGAGTTACCACACACTCACACACACAGACCTTTTTGCGGGACTTGGTCATTTGGACTCAGGAGACCCTAAAACGTGTATTTCCGTTGAAAACTGTAATTCGAAAATTTTCACCATCGCAATACTTTCCCTTACTATATATCTCATATATAGGTAAGTGAAAGTAAAAACTATTAACATTATAACACACATTTTACACACACATCATATTTATACTATGATTTTAAGATAATATAAACATATTAAAATGAATACGAAGCTTTCTGATAATCCTTTGATTCCCAGGTAATGGCCTCTATACCAACTACGTTACCTTCACAACTGGAGCCATCTACTTCTGTGCCTTGATGTCGTGCCAGGCCGTTGCTATCGTTATGCCTGCTATAGGTTGCGACCTCAAGCTATCCGACTCCACAAAAGGCGCTATTGCATCCATGACATTTACAGGTAAAAAAATTAAATTGCAGAATGGTTAATTGAGGTACAGACAGATAGTTTGTTAGTCAATAGTTAAAAAATATAATTTATCATAGGTTGTTTCACATGAAATGTCCGTTTTTATAGTTTCTTTTCAGAAGGATTTTGTAGGACTCTGTTGTTTTCTTCCGAATGTTTACATATTTAAAGTAAACAGTTACTAATCCTCTACCTCTGTATTATAAACATTAGCTTCCCAATCAATTACCCACTTTTTAGTATACCTTCAAATATGAACATGGAAACACGCGATTTTCAAGTAATATTTTTGTACGAGTTTAAACTCGGGCATTCAGCAGCTGAGGCCACTAGAAATATTTGCAAGGCGTTTGGGGAAGGGAGTGTTAATGAACGGACCATTCGCCGTTGGTTTGCTAAGTTTTTAGCTGGGGATACCGACTTGGAAAACTTGCCCCGAGGAAGACCTCCGTCCGTAATAGACAACAATGTCCTCAAACATACAGTAGAAGAAAACCCCTACCAAACAGTTAAAGGACTCTCAGCACAACTAAATGCAAGTGCATCTACCGTTTCTAGACAACAATGTCCTCAAACATACAGTAGAAGAAAACCCCTACCAAACAGTTAAAGGACTCTCAGCACAACTAAATGCAAGTGCATCTACCGTTTCTAGACATTTAAAGAGTATTGGGAAAGTAAAAAAGCTCGATACATGGGTACCTCATGATCTCACTGAGCGGCAGCAAGACCCCATGTTTCAAAACTAATGTGCAGAAATTGAAAGAACTGGGCTGATAAGTTCTTCCGCACCCACCATATTCTCCCGACTTGTCTCCAACAGATTACCACCTGTTCAGAAATTTAGACAACTTCGTCAAAGGAAAACTTTTTGAATATGATGATCAAGTGAAAAGTGCGTTTTCGGATTTTGTTTTACTTCAAAGCTCAGAGTTTTTTCGGTTCGGGGATAAAAAAGTTGGTTTCACGTTGGGGAAAATGTGTAGAAAAAGAAGAAATATACTTCGAATAAAATTATCTTGTTTTCATTTCGTATTTTTAATAAAAATCCTTTACCTTGAAAACGGACATTTCATGTGACACAACCCAATACTACATTTTAAGTAATTTTTTATTTTATCCCATTATAATGGAGCACTAATTCTGATGTAACACCGTAAACACCATTCCTATTTCAAGTTGTAGTTCTAGTTTTCCTAATTTTCTATCTCCTGTGAAACGCGATTTTTATTCGTGATCGCCAGAGACAGCAGTATTACGCCGAGTTTTGGTGGCTCTGTACTCTTTATCGATTTCACTGCATTCAAGGTACCTTCCTCGACCTGGCAATCAGAGCTAACAACCCCACATACATCTTTCAAATCCCACAATCTAAATCCTCCATTCAGACTCGTTCTACCTCTATTTCTGACCTCTACCCTAAACCTCCTCGAAATTTTGGGTTTGAAAAGTTCTTTCCGGCCAACGCCGTCTCTTTTTGGAAATCCAGCCCTCCTGAGATCACTGTTCTGGTCATTTAAATTGTACCACTATTTTATTATAATAAACATTGGACTTTATTAAAATTGGATTTTATTATAATTATAATTGGACTAGATTTCCAGAATAATAAGATCATTTTTTTTTCCTTTTTATTTTAAAAAGGAACGTTTTGACCATGATCATGTACGGTTTGTATATATGACATACAAATAATCAATTAGCTGTAGAATAAGGCAATCATACAAAAAATATAAAGAATTCCAAAATATTTGATTTCTGGTTTTCATGCGGATGCAGAGGGGCGGGCATTCAGCTACTGATTTTAAGGTCTAAGATTCAATTCCGGTCGTGGCTCTGAGCCCAAGACACCCATGGATTTTAATTGAATATACATCGAGAAATAACTATACAATCCTCCTAGTAATATTTTTCTCAGAAGATATCGAAAAATGTTATTATTCAAAAGGAGTTAACGCATGCAAAAGCAAATAATTCCTATTTACTTCACACAAAAATAAGATTTCTATAATAAAAATAAAACTCCCTTCTTGAGAGTTAATAATGAGTAACTCCTTCTGAAATCATACCATTTACTCGGAATAGGTATTAAACTTAAACAGCAAATGATGCTCTTACTATTTCTGTGAAATTACATAGGTATGTTGTTCTCCGGCCAGCTATTTGGGTTTTTGGCTGACAATTTCGGAAGGAAGACTGTGGCGTTGTACAGCCAGATTGCGACTGCATTCTTGTTGACAGCTTGCGGGTTAACACCTAACACTGAGACGATGATGGTGATGCTGTTCCTCAACGGTTTTGTGTAAGTTTGTCTTTTGATAAAACGACTTATGCTTCTTGGTATCGGAGTACAAATATAAATCTTATATTGATTAGTTTTATACGTTTTATTTTATTTTTTCTCTCTCAAGAATTATGAATTATACTATTGTGAAATCTTTTACTATCAGAAATACTGTCTGCTGCGCTAAAGGCAATAGCCCTAGCCCTAGGAGACACTACTTTACGAAGAAAAAAGTAAAATAGACAATTTATATGAATGAGAATTAATAATAAAATATTAAATACAAGTAAACAAAAGTATATATATAGGGTTCCCCTATAAATATACTAAAATACTATAAATAACCCGTGGCTGAGTGGCTAGCCCGCTAGTCCAGCACGTCAAAAATTGTGAGTTCGAATCCCAGTCCGTATTTTAGGATATCATTAAATGGGGTTTCACTTACAGCCTCTTCCCCTGGTATGTGAGACCCTTCAGCCTACTGGTGGCCTCTCACAAAAAATAGGCCTAGGGAGTGATAACCCTACCCTATAAAATTTCATCGAAAAACGTGGTGAGTATATTCTTCCAGGAGATTACACCACACGGCCTGTCGCGCCAGAGAAAAAAAAAAAAAAAAAACAAGAAAAAAAAATATATATGCGTATGTATAAAATTGTTCTCTGATTCATTTATTATGGTTTACATTCGTTTTAATTTTTTGTAACATTTAATTAATTACTTATTTATTGCACTTCATAGAATAATCCGGGAGATGAGTAATTCTTGAGTTTTCGAGATAGAAAATCAATTCATCTTTAACTTATAAAAATTAAACTGTGTCCTTTGGCAACCTAAATTTGCTGCTTCTTCTTCCTGAATGACGATGCCTAAGTTGAGGATGAATGCTTTATTATCCAGGTCTCTGTTTTGTGAATGATTCTTTTCGTAATTTAATAAAATATGTCCAATTATAACAGATACGACATTTATTGATGGCTCGGGTTTTGTTCTACTGTCTGGGACATACTCTTTATTTACATTGTCTTTAGTGGAACCTGAACTTGTTTCACTCAGGCAATCTCTATTTTCTCCCCGATCTTCTCATTACATCGTCCCTTCTTGTTCTGCCTTCGATTCTTCGGAGGAACTTTAGTTCTCCTGCTGCCAATCTCCTTTCCTGTAGGTCCGACAGTATCAAACTGTCAGTACTCAACAGGAGTAATGGTGGACATTGAAAGGTCTGGATTTTCAGCTTATCACACTTTCAAATCACAGTATTGTGAATCTGTTATTAGACAGAGTTCACCTTACTTATTCAACTTTAATATTTCAGTACTGTCCATGATCGCTGCGAGGTAAGTATTAACTATGTATATTTCCATTTCAGTTCTCGTTTGTATACAACGGTACTGTTAGGCTTATGTCTAGCAGGAAGCCAGGAAACCGAGCTGTGCGTGAAAAGAAAACAGATCATGGAGTTATTGTGAATTTGTTAGTAGGATCTGAGTTGGAAGGTTATTTTCAATGCAACACTGCACAAACATAGCAAGGCGTCTTGGAAAATTTTTTATTTTATTTATATTTTATTGAATTTTACAATTGTATATTACATAAATACAATAAGTAAAAGTGATGAATTATAATAAAAGGCGTATAAGGATTGTGAAGAAACTACCCAGCGGTAGTACTTCGATGTTTATTTAAGTAAGAAGATCCCGAGACCATCTTCTTTTCAACCGCCTCGGAGGGTTGTCTGGAATATGTGAGGTTGATAGGTTGCGGACAAGAGGGTTTATATGAGTTGGGAGTTTGGAATTAAAAGTGGTATATCTGGTACGAGAAAGGTCTGCCACAAATGGGATATTAAGGTCGTTATGGATGATTTTATTTGTGACGAAATAAGAAGCATTTAGGATTTTGCGAAGGATTTTGGATTGTAAGGATTGGATGCGGGAGGAATTAGATGGCTTAGCAGAGCCCCAAAGCCCGATTCCATATGCCCAGATGGGTCTGATGACAGTGATAGAAATGAGCCTTTTGTGTGAATTGGAAGTTTTGAACGTTTGTCTAGTAAGTGTTGTAGTAATTGGTATCTACGGGCAGTTTCTTGTCGTTTTAGTCTCGTGTGAGGTTTTTTTTTTTTTAAATAAAATAAAAATTATAAACTGTAAAAATTCTGCAGGAAGGTCAAGAACCTCAAACTGCATGAGATCACTGGCATTGATAATTGGTACTCTTAATTATCAATTGGCTACGCCATGTAATTGACTCGTTTAACAATGGTATGGACGTTTAGCAACTGAGGTTAATGATTGCAGATTTTTTCCTGTGCTATTCATGACATCAGGTAGAATAAGTATGCACAATAAATCAAATATGAAGAATCTGTAGGAATAGATTTAAACCTGTTAATTAATAAATAGTTTTATTTAATATTGGATAATTTATTTTCCAACTAACTTCCAATTCAATACTTCTCCAATCCCTGATTCGGGACAAAATTAAGCGAAGTAGTAACTATTGACTTTATTTGGAATCGAAAAACTCTTATCTCATTTAAAAAACAAAAAAAAAAAAAAAAAAATTATAGGACCATATTTTACTTTATTCAAACATTACTCATTCTATTAATTGTTAAAAATCTGCTGCCTTTGCTGTTAATTAGTATTTGATGTTATTGTTACAGAGGCGAAATGTTTTTAAAAAATTTGATAAGCAGTGATTCACAATTAATATATATACAGTAGTTTTAGAATCCAAGGTGAAGGTCGAATTATACGAATAAAATTGGAGGCAGATGTTTACTTCACCACTATTTCATTAAATATTTATGCACAACGTTTCGCCTAAAATGCCATCGTCTGGTGCAAAAGAACAATTTTATCTGCAAGTACAGTTATATATCAGCCTCCAATTTAATGATATACAGTTATTAATTTATATATGAACATAGAAGGGGCCCTTCAACCAATATGGTTGTTTTAGGCCTAAATTCAAATTAACCCATCCTGACACTTTCCTTTCCACCTATGCCGATGACAATTGTGTTTTATCATTCAATAACGATCCAACTGCTGCTTCTCAAACTCTCCAATCCCACATTAGAGACCTTGAGGTATGGTGTCAGAATTGGCGAATTAAAATAAATTCCAACAAATCCCACCAAATAACCTTTACCCTTCGTCGTAAACCTATGACATCCTGCCCTACTGTATCCTTTAATAATATTCCGCTTGTTCCGGTTGAACGGATCCGCTACCTAGGACTGCTACTTGACAAACGTCTAACATGGAATCCCCACACTAGACTGAAACGACAAGAAACTGCTCGCCGCTTTCGGTTACTTCAACACTTACTAGACAAACGGTCAAAGCTTCCTCTTACTACAAAAGACTCATCTACATGACTATCATAAGACCTATCTGGACTTACGGAGTAGAGCTATGGGGGTCTACTAAACCATCGAATTCCTCTTGTATCCAATCCTTACAATCCAAAATCCTTCGTAAAATCCTCAATGCTCCATATTTTGTCACGAATAAACTTATCCATAAAGACCTTAATGTTCCATATGTTACTGATTTAGCCCGAACCAGGTATCATTCATTCCATGAAAACCTCCATTCCCACTCTAATCCACTGGTTTCCATTCTGTCTTTCTCCTCAATTCCTGATAACCCTCCGAGGCGTCTGAAAAGAAGATGGCCCCGAGACCTTCTAGTTTAGGATATATTTAGAGTACTGCCAATGGGTGGTGTATCTACATGTATTTCATGTCAATTTACCATTTGTCCATCACATTTTGTATACAGTTGTAAATATCAATAAATATGTTTAAAATAAATAATAAAAAAATTTAATATTTTAGAAAAATAAATAAACTACAGACAAGGTTTAGATAATTAAATTACAAAAAATGAAAAATACTACAATAGTTAAATATACAGGAGTTGAAGTAGATATTACAGATTTCTTTTTAACTTTATTAAACTTAAAAGCTTGAAATGAAAAAACTGCCATGTATCATACGTACAGTTTTATCTAGTGGGTTACTTATTTTAAAAATAAGAAGATTTTAAAGGTGTGTTTAACCTCAGTTTCAAATATGTATTTTAGTCACTAGGTTTAGTTTAAAATAATCTATATCATTTATATTTATCATTTATGTGTGTGTTTATTACAAACTTATTTTTTCAAAGTTTTTTTTTTTTAATATTTATTCGTATCTTTGTATACAAAGTACAAAAATTACATTAATAAAAAACAAATAATGTGTGTTTTTTCTTGTAAGCCTGACGGGAGTGCTGACACCTGCTTACGTCTACGTCAGCGAGTTCACTGCAACAAAAGATAGAGCCAAAGCTCTCGTCGGCCTCACCGCCATCGGTGCATTGGCCAATGTCTACCTTCCAGGTGAGAAACATTAGTTAAAAATAACAATAGAAACTCAAAAAAATAAGTATGTCGATATAATTATGCCCTTTTCCGCATAACTATTCTCTTATTTTAATCATTCCTTCCCACCCAGGCTCCAATTGGAACACTTACTTGACAAACGATCAAAACTCCCTCTTTACTTCAAAAAACTCATTTACACAACCATTATCAGACCTATTTGGACTTATAGCATTGAGCTATAAGGGTCCACAAGACTATCGAATTCCTCCCGCATCTAATCCTTGGAATCCAAAATCATTCGACCTGAATATTCCACTAGTTACAGAAATCGCCCAAAAAAGATACACCTCCTTTCATTCCAAATTACCCGCCCATACAAATCCGCTTGTTCGTATCCTCTCATCGACATATATTCGCGATAATCCTCCTAGGGGTCTGAAAAGCCAGTGGCCTCGAGACCTGCTGAAAAAATAAACATTGAAGTGCTACCGCTAGGTAGATTCTTCTCATGACTTTTTCAAGCCGATCATCTGTAAATATCACATTTACTTATTGTACTACGTAAATTGTACAGTTGTACAATAAATTTCAATAAAATAATTTAAAAAAAAAAAATTGTATCTGCTATAGCCTCTTTGCCAACACCTTTCCAAGTTTATTCGTGAAAATATGATTGCATTCAGTTCTTCTGTAAAACACTTAAGTATAAATATCGATCAAACCCTGTACTTAAACACTCACCTTGCCAAAATTTTCCAACGAACCTTAAGTTTTCCATCGCTCACATCATCTGCAACCCACCCGCAACTTCCTCGTATCCTCCCTTATTTTCGCCAACTTGGTTAGTATGTGATATACGGTGGTCTCTCGATCGTGCTAGAGAACAGATTGAAGATCTTGAATTGCTTTATCAGAGTTGTCTTTAGTAACCTGAAAAGGTCTGTTAGACCCACCGCTACGGTAAGTTGAAGTGGTCCCCTTCCCTCCTTGTATTTATTCTCTTTTACTCCTTTAAAGTATTTCCTTGAACCATACTTTTACATTACCATAAACTCCCAACATCCCTCTCTACCTATACAGTCTGTTCCATTATAAATCTTTAGTATCCTGAGAGGAAAAAGAATCGCTCTTTTCCGACCTTTTAATGCGTTTCCACAGAACTAAACTCCTTTTTAGCCATCTCCACTATCCTCAGAAATTCCACTTTTATTCTAATATCATCCAGCTTCATTCCTATTCTCATTCTAAACAGAGGGAGTTTAATTGTGAAGTTATAATTTGAAAGGTTTTGATTAGATGAAAATAATCTTTATGTTTTAGAAAAAAATACAAAAAAAAGTTTATATTTTTTTAAATAGGCAAACTTTTTTTTTTTATATATATATCTTACTCTTTCCCTTATTTTCCAAGTATGTCTTTTTCAATAACATTCCAATACGAGTGGCCGACATATTACGTTTTTTTGGCCTTTACATTGGACAAACGACTGACATGGGTATACCACCTCAAACGAAAAGGAAAAAGACTGAATCAACGATATGAACTTCTTCGAGATTACTACAAAAACGTTCAAAATAATCATTGGCGAACAAATTAACTATTTATAAAGTACTGATAAAACCTATTTGGACTTATGGTATCGAGATATGGGTAACTGCAAAAAGTCAAACATCAAAATTATCCAATCATTTTAATCAAAATTACTTAGGAAAAATGTAAATGTCCCCTTTTATGTATCTAAGGAGACACAACATACTGATCTAGACATTCCATTCGTCATTGCAACTGCCACTGATCGTTACAATAAATTTCATGACCGACTGACCCTAAATTCCTATACTGATAGTCATTTATTTTTTTACTTTCACTTACTGTATATAGTAAGGGAAAGTATTGTGATCGTGAAAATTTTCGAATTCCAGTTTTCAACGGAAATACACATTTTAAGGTCCCCTGAGTCCAAATAACCAAGTCCTGCAAAAAGGCCTGTGTGTCCGTCCGTATGTGGTAACTCCCGGGCAAAAACTGAAATTTCATATTTAAGACAACTATACGCCGGGGATGCTACAGAAACTTTTTCACCTAATCAGCTTACCAGAAGAGGCAGTTTATACCATGCATTTTGCACCTTTTTTCGATTTTCTCAAAAACGGTTCCGACGAATTTGATTAAACACTCACTACATCAATGTAAAATTTAATGGGCGTTAATACCATGTAGTTTTCATTCTGATTAAAACGGTCCTGACAGGGCTTAAATGCTGATATTTTACATGTTTTTCCTGTAAAGTACCATTAATTTCGTAGATTTTCTAAAAATAAATATATTAGCTTGTTACCACCGATGAAAAATACATAAATATATAAGTTGAACGAATTCGATATCTAACTAAAGGAGAAAACTGAAAAAAAAATATTTTTAATGATTTTTTTTGTTCTTGAACATGACAACAGTAATATACATGTATGATATACCGTTTGAAAGCTAAAGATTTTAGAAAAAATGTTATCTCATACACAAGCTTTTAAAAGTTAATAGAGAGTGATGAAATGAACATAAAACTAACTGATTATTTTCGATAATAATATAATAGATTTTTTAATAAAACACATGTTTCTATATAAATTCAATTTAATTAATTCCTTAATAGTTTCACATATTTTTATCTCTTACTGTATTTGAAAATTCTTTAATCGATTTTAAAAACGGAGGTGAGTGAAAGTTGTGTGTTGCTCGCACCAGATTTTTCAATCTATCTTATAATATTTAATGTAGTTTTGCATTTCCATATCACTTGTTACCATATTTGCTTATTGCATGAGCAGATAGCAAAACTCATTTTACCGTCAAAACTCCTAAAAAATAAATTTCTGATATTATGTTTTTCGGTTTCTTTCAGTAAAGTTGTTTTAAAAAATGAAGCTATTTAATCGAACAAAAAATAAAAAAGTTACCCCTCAAAATTATTTCAAGATACACAGAACTCACATACATCAAAAAACAAGTATTTCCGCCGTCCTCAGTAAGTACGTCTTTGCGAATTTACTACGAAACTACTGGATGTATTTTCGAAAGTTGACAAAAAAAATAACAGGACATCCGACAATGATCTTAGCAACTCGAAGTTTATATCACCCGATTAGATTTAAATTAACCGCCGGTTAAAAATATTTTTAATTCAATAATGCAGTTATTTTTGAAAATAGAAAAAAAAAAATATATGAATTTTTTAAAATATGTTTATTGAAATTTACAACTGTATTTTATAATAAAACAAGTAAATATGCTGGTTAATGATAAAATATGTGAAAAAAACATGAAGAGAAACTGTCCAATGGCAGCACTCTAGTAGTCAATCTAAACAAGAAGGTCTCGAGGCCATCATTTTTTTTTTTTTTTTTTAGATGCCTCGAATGGTTATCAGGGATGGAAGAGGAAGCTAGGATAGAAACTAGTGGTTTAGAGTGGGAATGGAGTTTTTTCATTGAAGGATTCATACCTTTTCTAAAAAGTAAAAAAAAAAAGTTGAAATTTTACCCATGTATACCTAAAAAACTAAGTTTTTTTTTAAATAAACTGTTATGCCATAGTATGTTTATTTGAAAATTATAAACCATTGCATAATAATTTGACACGCTGTAAAAAAATATATTTATGTATATATCTTTTTTTTTTTAGTTTGACATGTTGACTAAACATATTTTTTTATTTTAACTGATTTATTTTTCTGAAGAATAAAGTTATTTTTCCATTCTGATTAATCAATTAGTAATCTGTGATAGCTTAAAATATACTGATTAATACTCATGAGTAATGATCTAAATCTCGAAGTGTAAAGAGATTTCCTGATTATATATCATCTAGCCCAATTGTTATATCGTTCTCTAATGATGTTCAAATGATAATAAAACAGCTTACCACTTTGCTTATAAAGTACAAAAAATATACTTACATACATGTAATAAATATATGTTTTTCTAACAAGGCCGAAATATTCATACCGTGACAATTAGCTGATCATGTAACTGAAAAGTGTTTCGTGCTCACTTGGAAGGCTATCTTCAATTGGTGGTAATTAATATGTTAATTAAGAAGGACTTTTGGTCCGAAAGAGTAGTCGTTCATAACGAAGATGATAAGTAGGAACAATTGGATTGCGCGTGTTTTAAGAAGAATGTTTCTTGCAATAGCTAGTAAGCAATCTTTGGGAACAAAATCATTTGTCATAGTATCAGCAACCTAATAAATAAGAGTCAAGGGTAGGCGCCAAGTGAACAGTTTACTGCCAATATTACTCGGCAGTCCATTTCTGATTGAATTCCAATGCAGGAAGTCAAGTCACCGCTAACACAAAAAATCTGGTTCGCTTAACACATGACTTTCACTTACCTCCGTTTTTAAAATCGATTAAAGAATTTCCAAATACAGTTAGAGATAAAAACGAGTGAGAAAAGTAAAGAATTAATTAAATTAGAAACATGTCAGTTTCAAGTCAGACAACATATTCAAACAAGTCAGTTTTATCGGCTAGTTATCTCTCTTTATTCAATTTTACAAGCTTGTGTATAAGATAATATATTTTCTAAAGTCTAATAATATATTAATCTAATATTTTACAAACGGTATATTATACGTCTATATTACTGTTCTTATGTTCGAAACCAAAATCGGCACGCTGTGCTTCATTGACAAGCCGCCAGGTTGCAGCACGGTCAACATGAATTTCCCGTACAACGTGAATACATCATAATTTATTTTTAATTGCTTTACCTTATTATATTAAAATTTATTTATTAAAATTACACATACAATTGTGGCTTTAACGATTTGAAAGCAAGTTTAAAGTCATGTAAATTTATTATCATTTTAAAATCATTTATGATAGGAAACAAATTCGCCTTGAAATAATTTTGATGGGAACCACCAAGCTAGTGATTCCATAGAAATCGAAGTAAACTAATTCGTTGAGTTTTAGTTAATGTGAGTTTTATCCTAGAAAGTACAAAATTCTATTGTTTTAGGTATGGCTTGGCTGATAATGCCGCTCCCAATCGACATACCGATGTTTGGCGAAATGAGATTCACTACTTGGCGACTATTTATCATCCTTCTCATCGTTCCGATCTTACTCTCGACACTGTTGCTATGGAAACTGCCTGAAAGCCCCAAATTCTTGCTCAGCCAAGGGAAGCCCGATGAAACCATGGATATACTCAAGAGCGTTTTCGCAATCAACAATAACAAACGGAAAGAATCATTCCCAGTAGGTAACTCATGGGAGAGAAATAATTCACTTATTCTGTAATGATATGCAAGCTGATGAGTCGCAGCATAGCATGGCATACACTATTCAAAATATCGTTTAATTAAAGCAATTGACATTTAAAACATTTGACTTTCAGGTGCTTAACGTCTGCTTGGATGCGGATGACCAGGCCTGTAATCAGGTTGAGAGTACCGGTAATTACTTTCTGATGTACTTCAAGATGATGATGAAACAGACATGTTTACTTTTCTCAAAGCAGTACCTCTTGTACTCCCTCTTCTCTTGTGCAATGCTCTTGGGTGTAGTCGGCGGGTGAGTTCACTCTGATTCCTTCCTTGATGTGTTTTTTTTTTTAATACAATAGTCACATTAAATATCCAAGAAAAAGATGAAGATCCAATAATAATTTTACTCATATTTGTTAATATTAGTCGGATTAAGATACCTTTTTTTAAAAATGATCTAGATCTCTATGGAATTAAGATGAAGTATTGCGATTTAAAAAATCTGGTGCGGGCAACACACGACTTTCACTTACTCCCGTTTTTAGAATCAATTAAAAAATTTTCAAATACAGTTAGAGATAAAAATTTAATTAAATAATTAATTAAATGGAATTTCTTTAGAAACATGTGTTTTATTAAAAAATCTATTATATTATTATCTAAAATAATCACTCAGTTTTATCGGTTTTTCATCACTCTCTATTAACTTTTAAAAGCTTGTGTATGAGATAATATTTTTTTCTAAAATCTCAAGCTTTCCAACAGTATATCATACATGTATATTACTGTTCTTATGTTCAAAAACAAAAAAATTTCATTAAAAATATATGTTTTCAGTTTTCTCCTTTAGTTAGATATCGAATTCGTTCAACTCGCAGTTACACACACATACACCTTTTTGCGGGACATTGGTTATTTGGACTCAGGGGACCCTAAAATGTGTATTTCTATGTATTCAGAAAAATGGAATTCGAAAATTTTCACGTTCGCAATACTTTCCTCTCCTATATATAGTAAGTGGAAGTAAAAATTCAAAAGTATATATTTCAGATCGATAAGTGCTTTTTGTGTTACATACTCATTACAAAGTATTTTTTCGACTTTTCAATGTGTTAAGAATTGGAAACTACTAATTCAGAATATTATTTCTCTTACATATATATTTGGTTAATATAAAGTTCAGACGCAAGAGGGGGGCTCTATTTACATAAAAGAGGATTAAGGGATAGGGACCGCTAGCGAATGAGAGTGCTCTGAGTTACGGGAGAGACTGGTCGCCATCATCGCTCGCCATCATCACCTTACAATCGTCCTCGTGACCTTAGGTACTCTTTACATTTCTCAGGAAGTTAATTTTTATTTGTTTCATTTGTATTATTTTTTTCCCTCAATATATGTATTTGACAAAGTTAGTTATATCATTAAACCCATAACGAAACCTAAATAAATATCAGGGATTCGGCGACTCATATTTAACGTTCGGGTTGAGGCTGTGAGCGAGTGTGCTGTCGCCCCTCTCCCAAACACAATGTATAAGTGAATGTTATTCAATATCAGTTAGGTTTAATCTTCATCTTGATCTTCTACTCCAAATCTTCATTAAAACAGTTTGGCATTGTTTCAATGCCGAATCTTCAAAGTACCTTCCTCTAAATGACTCTGTTTAATAATATTTTATAGTACAGTATTGTTCCTTGTATTCTTCATTCAACATCATTGTCTGATTTTCAGGTTCAACACATTATTTCTATGGTTCCCGGAGCAAGTTAGCAGAATCAGACATTACTCCCAAAGCCATGGGGATTACAACGTCACCCTCTGCGACCTCATGTCCTCAAGGAGGAAAGCCCATCCGGTAGAGGGCTGTCAATTCGACTACAGTTTCTTCTCGGTCAACATTATATTCGGAACTTCTCAGTTTATCACTTGTCTAATATCAAGTTTTGTTGCTGAAAAAATAGGGAGGAAACTTTTCTTGGGTAAGAATGTTTATTGTTTATTTTATTTTGGTATTTGCCATGTTAAAAAAAAAATCTAAGATAATTTTAAAATAATTGTTTCAGCGACAGGTACGTTCTTCTCGGCTGTGATATGCTTTGGTACCTTATTCATCACTAACGAATACCTCACGATCGGTTCACTTGGGCTTATGACCCTGTTGCTGTATTTGGCGTTTCCAGTTACAGTAAGCGTCATAGTAGAATTCTTTCCGACCCCCTTGAGGTAAGCCACTTTATACATTTGACCATATGGTTAAGAAATAAAAAATCAATTTAATGGTGAAACTTTACCATGTGAAAAATAATATTGGAGAGTAAGAGACCACAAGCAGTGATTGGAAGTTTATCCGCTTGCTAAATTATCTTCCGTCTCATAAAATTAAGAACAAGCTCTACGAAGAAGTAGTAAAACCGTTGTCAAATATGGTTCAGAGACATGGGTGATTTCCAAGACTTTGGAACGAAAGCTACTTGCATGGAAAAATAGAGTTCTAGAGAATACGTATCGTCAGCGAGCTGCACCGAATTCATGGAAAACCTGATTTGATCTCCATCCTGAGGAGGAACCAATGGTTTGGTCATGTAGCAGGTAGACCCAGAGAATCTATCCCCAAACGCCTTCTCGAGGACCAACCTGATAGGAATAAGAACCTGATAGAAGAAGAAAAAGAATTCCTTAGGAAAATGAGTATGGCGAATTCTCGTGCAGGGTAACAAAGAGTGGTGAAGAGCAGTGAGAGAAGCCCAGGTTCTTGCATGACCCAACTGGTAGAAATAAATTATCTTCTAGTAACAATAATACCCTTCACAGAACTAGGAAATTTATTATGAGATGAAATGAAGTATGATTTATTTTTATTGTACCTTATAATTTTTCAGAAAATAAAAATACTATACAAAATATAGAAATCGATAAAGGTATAGGGATTACGCTTAACCCTGTAGTTATTACATTCTAAAGACTCAGTTTATAATTATTATACCTATAATCTAAATTGATTTTCATTTTTTTGATACGTGTGAGGATATATAAATGTATATTTTTTTCCGTCTAGGTCAACTGCAACGTCCGTCATTATGATATCTGGAAGGCTGGGTGCTACAATAGGAAGTCAATTGATGGGACTATTATACTCTGATTATTGCGAAGAAGCATATTTTGGAATGACAGCACTTCTTGCAGGTTAGTATGATCTTAATATGCCAATTATTTTTCAATTACTATTTCAAGTATATATAATTATATTAACGATATCTTTAATGATTATTTATTTCTAATTTGTGTTTAAGCTACATTCATCATATGCATAATTCTACCCATAAAGGAAAAGATAGCAACTGATTGAAAAACGCAATTAATAATAAAAAAAGAAGAGAGCACATCAGCTTGATTAATTTAAATTTTATATTATAGTTTTTCAATTGTAAATACAAAGACTCCTGTAAAAAGTATAATACATTTTTTTTTAAAAGATTTTGTTTTACATACCGCATTCCAGCTGGGAAATGCCAAAATTGGGCTGTTTCGCATAACTTCATGTCTTATGGTGAAATTTTATTTTATTATTATTATTTTTTTTTTGGTCCTAAAATGATTAAAAATCACAAGGTAAAGTATCATTGGGTATCCACCATGTTTTTATTTGTTTATGTTTTCATAACGAGTTACGAATTATTCGATATAAATTATCCAAATATCATTCTGAGGGGCATAAGCAGAGATGGGCATGGAAGAGAAGTTTAACTTGTCCCACTAAATATAATGAGGGCAAATATAAACTATTAAACTTAAAGATTAAAAAAATAGGAAAGACAGGTGTGGTTTGAGGCTGTTTTTACTCACATACTTTTAATTTCAAATATATTATTATATAGGCACTGCTTGAAAAAAATAACTTAATATTTTCAATCCATAAGCTCCCTCTAACGATTTTCAACCTGTCTGGCTTCTTTAAAAAATCTTTTAAAACTTCTCTTGATTATTCTGATTGATAAAAAATGTTCTCCTAAAAATACTGCTCAGACCCAACCCAACTATCTCCCAAAATTCATTATAGAAATCTTTTAAAACAGAAAATAACAACTTCTGACAGTTCATGTTTGTTTTATTTGCAATTAAAATGGAAATAGTCACATTTGAAATAGAAATGGTTACAGTTAATCCAGAAAATATTCAAATGGTCAAATTCTTGGATATGCTATAAAATTATAATATTTGTAATTAATCATCACAAAATTCTCATATTGATAACAGTTACAATTAAAATATCTATATCATTCTGAAAATTTGTAATTTAAAGTTAAATTTGGATTAGTAGGTAAAGTAATAAATAACCTGGTAAATTATTGTTAAAGTGTTTTTTATTAAATGTATAAAGATGTATTACATAAATATTATGAACAACTTTTAATAAATATTTATCAAAATTATTTTGTAAAGTCTTTTTAGTTTAGCTTAATTGAATATTTACACTTTTTGGTTCTTCTTCTGTCCAGTTGGTATAAAAATACACAAGATCCCAGCCACTAGTTAGAAATAATAAAAATTATATACTTATATATAAAAAAGGCGTAATAAATAAATACAATAAGGCTAATTCAATACAGTGAGTGTGATATCTATTCAGTGTTCTGTATTCATATGGCAAAACTTAAGGAGGTTGTAGGAGACTGAAGAACTAAATCCTTTATCAATTTGCTCGTTTTTTCTTTGTTTAGAGAAAATTGCAAATAAAAGCAAACCAGTTTTCTTTTTTTGTCTGATTTTTACTATCAATTTAATCAGATATTGTTCAAATTTTACCCTTCATGAAGCGATGCTCAATTGATTAGTTGAGGCTAGACATTGTCCTGGTAATATTTGGTCAATGTTTTCAATTTTTTGTAAAGTGAAGCCCAAACATGCAAATCGCCAAATGACTTTTTGACTTAGCTTTTTGGTCTCCATAACACTGCTGAAGTTTTTTCTTTGAATCCAAGACACCTTGTTTATATTTTTAATGAATAATTTTAATTTGCTTCAATGGTTCAAACAACTGAATAAAAATAATACCTGTAACTAAAGTTGTTAATCCAAAATGTGCATGCCTGCAATGGTTTTCAAATAGAATCCCTAATATTTGGCCTCCTACAGCAGAACCCATCCTTGAAAATGTCATGGTTAAGGAAGCAGCACTCGACCTTTAAGAGGAAAATGTTGAAATTATTTTATTGGAATATTATTGATTAGTAGTATAATAATCATCACGTAATTTTAAATCTAAATTAAAAAATTGCAAAATACTTGTTTCTTCATTTTCATCAATTATAATGGAGATATTCCTATGAAGCAAATATTTCAAACTGTAGGTATTTAAAACTTTATAACATTCATTAACTTCTGATTTCAATGTGATGCTCTTTAAAATCATATTTCAAACTTCAGTTCAAAAATATTATTATATATTACCATATTATAATATTACCATATACCATATTAAAATATTTTCTAGACAATTTTTATCAAATCATAGCAGTATCTGAAACCTGGTTAAAACCTTACATTCCTTCCTCACAAGTATCCCTCACCAATTATTCCTTCCTTCGCCATGACCGATCTGATCGCAGGGGTGGTGGTGTGGGGCTGTATATACATGACTCTCTCAAGGCCAAAATCCTTCTCCAATCACCTTCTCTCGACCATCCTCATATCGAATACATGTTTGTCGAAATCTCCACTGTTTCATCTCCTCTCCTGTATGCCATTGTCTATCGACCGCCTCATGTTCCTTTCGATAACCTTTTTGAGTCCTCCCTAGTCCAATTGGTTTCAAGTTACACCAATATCATCATTTCCGGCGATTTCAACGTTAATATAATGTCTGAATCATATGATAAATCTTTCTTAGTAAACCTCTTGTTTTCCCTAAATCTTTATCTTGTTCCTTATTTTCCCACTCATCATACGCAATTCTCCGACACCTGGCTGGACCTTCACATAACAGATTCATCCCTAAAAATACTTTCATCCTCCCAGCACCCGGTCCCGTTTCCAGAGTCCCGTTTCCCCGGTCCGCACGACCTTATCCAGATTTCATATGACCTACCAGTAAAATCCTTTACTCCCAAAGTGATATCCTATCGTAATTTGGATCTCCTATCCTACGAATCACTTCGATCTGACCTGGAATCACTAAATTGGGATACCATATACTCCTGTAACTCTATCGATCCTATGATTTCCTGTCTCACCTTAAATCTGAAAACCATACTAGACATACATGCGCCTATTAAAACCCGAACCTTCCGCCGTTCCACTGCTCCTTGGCTGACTTCCGAAATAAAGGAAATGATGAGAAGAAGGGAAGCAGCCAACGTAAATTCCATCTCACTCGCTTTCCAGATGATTACGCAAATTATAAGCAGCTTCGAAATGAAACCCAGGATGCAGTGCGACGTGCAAAATCCCTCTTCATCCATAATGCCCTCTCCAGTGGTTCAAATTCTCAATCCAAATGGAAAATCCTCCGCAAACTATCCCTTCCAGAATCTTATAACTGCAATTCCATTTCTATCCCACCAGACGAACTTAACAATTATTTCGTATCCTTATCACCTTCCTCATCTTCCACTACCGATATTGGACATAATACTTTTAATCCAGAAAGTTTCTTCTTCTCCCATATTCCATATGACGAATTAATAACAACTGCTCTTAAATCCCACACCAATGATTATGGACCCGATAACATACCAGTAAAACTAATTAAATCCTGTCTACCATTTCTTATTCCAGTACTCTATCATATATATAATTTTTCCTTTCAAAACTCCATATTTCCTACTTCCTGGAAAACTGCCTTAGTTCGTCCATTAAACAAAATTCCAAATCCTTCCTCACCGTCTGACTTTCGTCCTATTTCTTTACTTTCAAATCTTTCCAAACCCTTGGAACGCCTTGCACAAAACCAACTATCAAATTTCCTGGAAGAACGTGCCCTAATCAATCCTCTCCAATCCGGCTTCCGACCTGGTTATTCCACACAATCCGCTCTCCTAAAAATAATCCACGACTTCCAATCCGCCATTGAAAACAAAAAACTGACTATCCTCATCCTTCTAGATTTCTCTAAAGCCTTTGACACAGTTGACCATAATATCCTCCTTGCCAAACTACGAAATCTCCCTTTATCCAATAGTGCTCTGCGCTGGTTTCAATCTTCCTCTCAGATCGTTCGCAGTATGTGGTAGTTCCAGGCCAACCTCCTTCCAGAACTTTACCTTTATCCTGCGGTGTTCCTCAAGGTTCATCACTGTCTCCCACTTTATTTTCTATTTACATTAATGACCTACCTCTCCATATTCATCACTCCCAATATCATATCTTTGCTGATGATTTCCAAATTTACTAATCCTTCGCTCCTTCGGACCTATCACTAGCAATCGAAAAGCTGCAAGACGATCTCGACCAAATTAGTTCTTGGGCAGTCGACAACAAGCTAAAACTAAATGTAGAGAAAACTAAAGCTATCGTGATAGGATCCCATCCTCTCCTCAAAAACCTTCCACCAATCCCAACACTGTTTCTCAATGACAATCCAATAAAGTTTCACCAAACCGTTGAAAACCTAGGACTCACCCTCATTCAAACCTTATCCTGGAAAAACCATATCTTTGAAATCTCTCTTCGCACATTTTCCACCTTAAAACACCTAAATTACCTTCGTCATCTTCTTCCTTTTGAAACCCGTAGGCTTTTGGTTAGTTCCTTAATATTCCCCCACTTTGACTACTGCTTTGCAGTGTATGGGGGTGTCTCTGGAGATCTCGAAGCAAAACTAAAACGATTATTCAACTGCTTTATCCGCTTCATCTTTGGGATATCCAGGGCCACCTCTGTCACCCGATTTTACGAAGAGTTGAAGTGGCTTTACCCATCCTACCGTTGTAAGTACTTCCTGGCTTCCTTTCTCTTCCAAGTTCTCCAATCCCGCCGTCCGTCTTACATAATAGATATGTTTCTTTTCAAATCCTCAGTCCACTCTCGCCACACTCGCTCACGGCCTTCGGACATGTATATGCCCCATCGAACTGCAGCTTTCGACAGATCTTTCCTAATTCGATCTTCATCCTTATGGAATTCTATTCATTCTTATATCCGTGACTCCAATACTCTTCCGACATTCAAATCTCGCCTGTTCAATCATCTCCTGTCCCTCCAATTTCCGAAGAATCCTAATTAGTTTTCTAATTTCAATTAAAATTAATAACAAAACAGATAGAAACGTTTATATACCTATTATATTTTATGTTCTCTGGTGTTTTGCACTTATTATATATTTAGTATATTGTTAAAAAACAAAAAACACTGAAATGCTTTTTTAATGAAAATTGTATATAAGTACATATTTCTTATTATGTTTATTATCTAGTTTAATTTTCAATATTATTATTTAAGACTGCTTTTTAATCCATTGTTTGTAATTTCTATTGTTTCTTTGTATTCCTTTTGTATACTCTAAGACCTTAAAGTTTTTATTTTGATTTTCCTGTTATGTTATTCTAAAGGGACTAGTCCCAGAATAAATAAAGATTTATTATTATTATTATTATTATATATTACTATCAACCTGTAATTTTTTAGGGCTTAGTAATAAAATAAATCAGGAAGTTCATTTACTTTTGTATTAAATATATTCACAAACGCACAATATGTTTTAGGCATTCAGAGATCCTGCTTAATAAACCAAGATTTCAGTCTTGGCAAATATATACAATTCATAATGTTGTGATATATTTATTAGGCAGAAATAATAAGAATTGAGGAAGATCAAGAAGGCGCGATGTGATCGGCAAAAAATAATCAATTAATAGGCAAAAAATAATCGAAATGCGCAAAAATCAGCGTGGGTTCCGGAATGGCCGCTCTTAAGTCGTTCACAGTCGATTGGAATGGACGCGTGCGAGTGCTTGGGAATCTCCCTTCTATCCTCAACTGCCAAGCAGAACAGAGGTTGAAGACACGTGATTGGATAATGCCACCAACCATCAAATCATTGTCATTTCAAACCATCATTAGTGCACTAATACTTTGAAATTAAGAAATTTGAAGACATCATTTGAAAAATAGAAATGGAGAATCAACTGAAGACAGCTAATTCAGATAATTTATAAATTTTTTATATGTTCAAATTTAAATAGTTTTTAAGTTTATGTTTTTATTAGTAGAATATAATAAGTTTTTTTAACCTGAGCCAAGACTCAGAGTTATTAATTTGAAAAACCCTAAATTATCATTCATTTCATTTAAAAATTAAATATTTCTTTTAAAAAATAAAACATTATAACATTTGGCGCCCAAACAGGGACATGAACATTTAAAAAATAAAATATTATAACAATATATATTTATTAGAATTACCTTAATTGCGTTGGAAACAATTCAACTACGATGCTGATAATTACAGGAAACATGGTGAATAATAAAACAATGATAGTAGCTAGACAAAATATTATAAGATAAGCAGATGTCAAAAAGACAGTCAGAAAGCATATTCCTGCCGTCATAAAAGAACAGATACCTGAAATAAAGAATAGGTAAGATATATTGTTTTATTTTCTTATAAAACCTTAATAAGAAAAATGATGATAACTAGTAAAAAGACAAAGTAGCTTACATATTAATATCTTTCGGTCCAATTTTAAGCCCCATATTCCGACAATAATGCATGCGACAACTTCGGCTATTCCAAGAAGAATACCAGCATACATGAAATCATAGTTGATGTTACACTCAACCGTCGCAGCTGAGCTACTTCTTTCCATGAGATCACAGAGTGAAACATTAAATATTTCATAGGATTGTTGATATCTCATTATCCTACCACTCTCTTGAGGAAACCACATAATTGAGGCATTGCACCTAATTAACAAACATAATCAATGAGAATAACGATAAAAGAAATACATTAATTTTTATTTTTGATTAAAAACTAACTTGGTTTAAATATGGTCCCCTCAATTCATTGGCAAATGCTAAGGGCTCTATTATCTTTAAACTTGAATTACAAACCAAAAATATATGAATTACTGTGTGGAATCAATTCGCAATGGTTATAAAGTAAACAGATTAGCAAAATAGTAACCACTTTATCCAATCATCGATATTGGATCCCATACTTTCAAAATAAACAGACAATTTAAATACAAAGCAAACAATTTGCACTCCTTTATAACGGATAACTATAATATGTTATATGTTGCATATAATAAAGTTCCAAGGGCTTTCAAAAAAAAGTTTGTGAAATTGTCCATAATATGATGATTTCTACAGTAGTTATACATGGTAGCAAAACATGGACTATGACAGTCAGCTATAATAAGAAAAATAGGTGAAAGTTCTTAAGCAAACTTTATGGTCTGAGAGATTCACACTTATAGAATTTTCAGGTAAAGCCGATATTGTCACCTTCATCAAAGTTGGACCAATTAGATGGTTAGGGAATGAGGAGAGAATAATAAAAAATAATAAGGGATTAGCCTAGAGGAGCAAGAAGAGCAAGCAGACTGATAAACAATCATCAGCTTTCAACCCAAGACCTTGAAATCAGTTACACGGTAAAAGTTGAAAACTTCTAATCTAGTGGCTCAATACATTTCATCATTAATTATTAATTTCTTCATGGGATGATAATCAATAACTGTTATATCATATAATCAATTATAAATATATTTGAACATATACTGACGTTCCAACCAGACTGAAGAGCAAAAAACAGGACATTAGAGTGAAAAATATATATTTCTTTGAGAACAAAATTGCAATATCTGCCATCATCTTTTTAAAATAGTTTATAAATTGGTTGCCACCAGTTCCAAGTTTGCTACTTATTTCATCTTCTAATTCTCGACTCAGACTTGATACCTGGAATTCAAAAACACTTTATGATGAAAGTGTATTAAAAAGAATTTTTATTATTGACTTGGAAACCTTAAATAACTTATATTTTACAAATATTGAGTTGAAATATATCTTATATCTAATAACAGATATGTTAAGAAGGATTTAAAGTTTTTAATAAATTAAATAACTAAAGAAAAGTTAATCAAGTAAATACCGATTTGGGAAAAAGAATAATTTATAAATCATGACTTAATATTTTAAAAACTTAATAATGCATCAAAAACTCCATCTTAGCTAATATTTATTCTATTTCGATAATTTTATTTTGGAGGAGTTGAATAGAATGAAATCACATGTGAAAAGAGTGTTACCTTGCAAAAGACCAGTTAATTGATATTTTGTTTTGTTGTGTAGAGGCTATTATAGAAAAACGGAACAAAGTGAAATGTTTGCGCTTTTTTTAGAAACAATAAAAATGCTTCAGGAACAATTATTCCTAGTGAAATTCTAAAAAATTCTAGAATGTTGTTGCTCTTAACTTTCATCTATTGATAATATTATTTTTAATTACTCACAGAAAATTCATCCTTAGTTTTTCTTTGGTTAACGGCATAAATAGTACGAATAACATCTAAAGCCTCTTCATGTTTTCCTTGGACATATAAGAACTTTGGAGTTTCTGGTAAGGTATATAAAAACAGTAGAGCTAGAGAAAGCGGAACCAACATAAGTAAGATGTAAAGACGCCATGATGTAAAAACCAATTCGCCAAACAGAGGTATATACACATCTAATGGTAAAATTATCCAGGCCATAGCTGAAAAAGAAAAAAATGTTGAAAGAGTTTTTTTGCATTCTACTGAAATAAAAGAATTGTTGAAAATAAAGTGGTGAAATTTTCCTCTAAAAATTATGTTATTTTACCTATTTAATTAGATTACCAATTAGATCACTAGTCAGTAGTTTTTTTCTTATTTAATGCACTGCACAGTTTGTAACATATCTAAGGTTTGAGTTTGTAGCTCCATTTTCAAAGTTTTTGATCTCATGGCATATGATTATTAAACTATTAAGTAGGCAGATAAATAATATAATGTTCTAATCCATAATTGGTATTCAAAGATAGGTTTGAAACCACTCTCGGAAAAAGACATTCTCACCTGGCAGATAAATGTTACATGTAGACATGATTGCAGTCATTATCAGAAGGCCCTTAGATCGGATATCAGATGGACAAAATTCTCCAACATAAACATATGCTGATGTAAATGTTCCAGTCAAACTGAAAAAGAATAATAAAATACAAAGCTGTAAATATCTAAGTAACTACAGACCAATATCAATTATTTTATACACACTAGGGTTTCACCTTCCATGCTGGTAGGTGGGTACTGGGTGGTAGCTGGTCTGGATGGGTGAGCTAGTAAGGAAGCTGTGAGGAACATCCTCTTCATCTATTAATTTTATATTTATATGCGGTATTAATGAAAAAATTTATTATAACTTATTACCCAGAAGTTACAGAATGTAATATTTGCATAGAAAACAGTTCATTTCAAGAATGCTGCATTGAAAGACTGGCTAATTCCAAGACTGAACAGTATATTTTTATTGAATGTATTCATACTTTAAAATAATAAAGAAATATTTTTTATATCCTTTTGCATTAAGCATCAACGTCATCATCATCATCTGGCGCTACAACTCGTCATCGAGTCTGGGCCGCCTCCAGTAGCCTCCGCCAGTTGGCTGTATTGCATTAAGCATACTATAGTTATTTTTTTTTTCAATTATTGCTTTTTATCCATAAAATTGATTAAGATTTTCATTTATATAAGATGCCACAAGCCTCAGAATTTATACACCTTGTGGTATATCACACACGAAAAAAAAATTATAACTATATAGATAATGTTTTATGATTCATTATATTTTGCATACAATAAGATCGTGGGGAATGATCTGGCTGGTTTGGTGGCTCGCATTGCAGTGTCTTGAACTTCAAGGTGTGAGCTTGCCCAACCTTGTGGCTTCTAATCGTTCAAACATATCAGGTTGCTGGCAGCGGAAGTGAGCAGCCCTATACTGTTCTGTATAGGAAACTCTCGGTTGACCCACTCACCTCACACCCATGCGCCTCCACATCTTTGTCAGGTTCCTTTCTCAATACTTATTATTATTAATTATAATTATTAAACTTTTTTTTTTGTTTTTTTTAACAAAAAAAGAGTAGTCATACATATAATGCTGAAGGGCTAAAGATTTGAAAAACCAAACAATTGATTTAACATAAAAAATGATTGAAGCTAATGGAGTATGATGTAAAGCACATAAACAAAAGTAATTTAGAAGAAAATAATTTCTACAAAAACTCAATGTAATTATTTTCTACTTTTTCCAATATTAAGTTTATTTAAAACTGATTTCAAGAAGGGAGGTTGGTAAAAGTAGCATGTTGTGTGCACCAGATCTTTTGTTGTATAAAATACTTACAAGATTCCATTGAAAAATAGAATAATTCCCAAAGATGTTGTGTTTGGTGCCAAACTCCATAGCACAATGATAATCATTGTAGCAGTCTGGGAATACATCATAACAAGCTTTCTTCCAAAATTATCTGCCAGGAATCCAAAGAATTGAGCCGAGACCAGCATGCCTAAGACACCATGATTTAAAAAATATATATTTAATTTAAATTTAAAACTAATGAGCTCTAACATAATTATTTACATAATCATTTTCTTAGTTCTATGTGACTAGGAGGTGAGTAAGATAAATCAGTTCTGTTTAAGAGAATAGAATATTTGAAATGGAATAAACTGTATTGGTCAATGAAATTACAGTTTGAATTCGAAAGAAATGATTGTTATATCAAAAATATTTCTCTAAAGGAAGTAACAAAAACAAATAGGTTATGCTCCAAATTTCTAAACCTAACCAGTAATTCATAATTCTGTTGATTTAGTCAACAAAATTCACTGCACACCTGTAAATTTAAAGTTAAACTTGTTTAAAATGTAGTTTTATGATCCTTTGGGATAGAAATTTATTTTGGATATTGCTCATGGAAATGGAAGAATAATCGACAACTCTGGGCCGTTACATCAGACTATAATTGTTCTTTGAGTCTTCTATGTCCTGATAAACTAAATGTCCTGAAAATACCAGATTTTTTAAATAACTGATTGGTTCAACCAGACTAACTTGGAATGATATTCAGGATATGAGGACAATATTTTGACAATCCTAACAACATAATGATCTATGGAATCCTATTTCTGGATAGTGGATACTCAGTGAAGTACACCTATAAAAGAACTAAATAAATGTTTCACTAGCACTCACCAAGGAAGAAGAAATAAGGGCAACAGGAACAAAATCTCATAAGATCACTGATCATCAGTCACAATAAAGATGAGGGATGTAGGTTCTAAGAAACTGTGGTAGCCAGGTGTGTTAGTAACTTTTTAAATCTGGTATATGCAGGTTGAATATATATAAAGTATAACAAATAGAATTGGAGACTATAATCATACTTCATTACTTTTTATTAAAATGCACAACATTTCTTTTAGCATAACAAAGCTTTTCTACTACCTATCAAGATTAATAATCCTGAATAATACACATAAATCCCAAAATAAGGGTGAACAGTGCCATGGTAAAGCCAGATTTGTTATCTGGTTGCACGACCTGGTCTATTACTGGCACTCATAAAGTAAAATTGAGGAGGATCCAAAAAGAAGCAATCTGGAATGAGCAAGACCAATTAAGAACTCCTTACAGATACAAATCAGTTTATTTCTTCTGGTATGAAGGCAAGGATGTTAAGATGGTCAGGATACATAGCTTGAAGCAATCCATCACGGCACCTCTGATAAATGATGCAGTAGTTGGCAAGAGACCGCATCGCTAGTCAGAAACGAAATGCATAGACTGGAACAAATAAATATCCAAATCATAGCTGCTAGCCCATAATTGGAAAGCAGTTGACCAATATAAGCCAAGAAGGGAAAGGCAGGTTCAGGTGGACAAAGATCTGCAAGACCTATAGAGCCAAATGAAAAAATAAAATAAAATAAGAGAATAGTAGAAAAGAATATATGATTGGAATAACTAAGTTTTAAGTATAATGTTTTAAGTATAACTCGATGGAGGGACATGGGTGTGTATGTTTTTATTTATGTTTTAATCTTTTATCTTTTTATTGTGATATTAATATTATTTTTTTATCTTATTTTATTATATTTATTGTATATGCTGGAGATTTAATATTGAAGCGGAGTTTCATATGGTTGCCATAGGCATTATTGTGATCATTATTAATATATAATTTTTTTTTTTCTTTTGTTATATACATATATTTGAATAAATTTGAGGGATAAACAAGAAAAGAAAAAAAAAAGAAGAATAAAATGAGAAAATTAATTTAGGAAAAAAATGTTAAAAGGAAAAAAAAAGTGTAAAAAAAAAATTGAAAGAAAAAAAAATTTAAAAGAAAAAAAAATCTATTTTTATGTATATTGCATGCTAAGATTTTTAAGATATTGATATATTTATATAAAAAATTGTCCATTAAGGAAAAAACAAAGTAAGCTGTGTTATTAGCAACCCAATTAAGTTGGGCAGCACCACTTGTTGAATAAAGTTTATCTCTCTCTCTCTCTCTCTCTCTCTCACTCTCCTCTCTCTCTCTCTCTCTCTCTCTCTCTCTCTCTCTCTCTCTCTCTCTCTCTCTCTCTCTCCTCTCTCTCTCTCTCTCTCTCTCTCTCTCTCTCTCTCTCTCTCTCCTCTCTCTCTCTCTCTCTCTCTCTCTCTCTCTCTCTCTCTCTCCTCTCCTCTCTTCTCTCTCTCTCTCCTCTCTCCTCTCTCTCTCTCTCCTCCCTTCTCTCTCTCTCTCTCTCTCTCTCTCTCTCTCTCTCTCTCTCTCTCCTCTCTCTCTCTCTCTCTCTCCTCTCTCTCTCTTCTCTCTCTCTCTCTCTCTCTCTCTCTCTCTCTCTCTCTCTAATTTATTATGAATGAATACAATGGTACAGAAGCCACTACTATTTTTCAAGTATTGTATATGATTTTTTTTTTTCAATATGTTTTATCATACAAGAGTATATGAAATAAATACAAGTAAATGAGCAATATAAGAGTATATAAATAATATAATTTAGAACTCATTACCCATGAAGCCCATTGAAGTCATCACCCCACTCATTGTGTAAGACAACTGCAATTCACACCCAGCCATGGGCATCGCAAATGCCATACCTTGAATGCACAAAACTGCAGCAAAACCAATCAATCCTGATGTTATTATGACGTACCATGTATAAACACCACTTCCTATTGGAAACATAACACAGTTCATTAATTGGTGATGTTTAATACATTTCCATTTTTAGGGGAGTTTATAGAATAATTCATTAGATAAAGTTTAGACATGTTCCAAAAATTTTAAACATATATTTTGTTTAAAACTTCTAATTTTTTTCTAAATATTTTTTTCAAATGGTAAAATATTTAACCATTCATAACATATACTTTAAGGGAGATAATGAATTTTCTCAGACTGTTGATGTTAAGTATTGGTTGAGTATATTGTATTTGGACAGGATTAATAATTAACATCCCCCACCTTCAAACATTTCCTATCAATTTTTTTTTTTTTTTTTAATATTTTATTGAATTTTACAACTGTATATTACATAAATACAATAAGTAAAAGTGATGAATTATAATAAAAGGCGTTTAAGGCTTGTGAAGAAACTACCCAGCGGTAGTACTTCGATGTTTATAGTAGATCCTGAGGCCATCTTCTTTTCAATCGCCTCGGAGGGTTGTCAGGAATATGTGAGGTTGATAGGTTGCGGACAAGAGGATTTATATGAGTTGGGAGTTTGGAATTAAAAGTGGTATATCTGGTACGTCCTATCATTTTAAATTTTTGTTTGCTAAGTAAATGGTCATAAATACTAATATATATATACTGTTTTTATGGATATGTACTTTCATTTGTTGTTTCATTATATACCATATATATTTTTTAAATCATGATCTTCATATTGTTTAAATATTCGTTTGTCGAATTTTTAAGTCCTATAAATTTTTGCTACACTAGCTCCAAATCCTACTAGATCAATTACTTTGAAAATTAAATATTTATGGATAGTACTTGCAAGTATTTTTCTGGATATAGTAAAACGTAATTCGTTTTAATCCCACTTCAAACTTATGACTCCATCTGGACAAAAGTTTAACTTCCTCATACAAAACTGAAACGACAAGAAACAGCACACCATTTTTGGTTACTTGTCTTGGTTCAATTTACCTTTTGACTATAAAGACTCATCTACATGATTGCCGTAAGACCAGTCTGTTGTTGAGCTTTGAGGCTGTACTAAACCATCAAATTATTCTCATATCCAATCCTTTTGAAATCCTCAATGCTGCTCACTTCATCACAAATAAACTCATCATTAATGACAGACTCTTATTTAGAAAAAACAGAAGCAACAGCAGACGACACATTATATTACATGTAGAATACCGCTACCGTAGAAACCAAAGCTTGTTTGGTTTTCACAAATCCTGGAGGAACAATCTTCTGCACAAGATCATCGAAATAGAGATTAATAGCTATGAAAGTTTTTAATTTATCAACACGATTTCTAAGATTATAAAAGTCGTTTTCAGGGGGTGGGGTGGCTGAGTAGGTTAGCGCGCTTTACTTCGAATGCGCGTTGCCTAGCAACAACAGAGGAACATAATTTGAAACCTAATAATTACGAGTTCGAGTCTCGATGCCTGGGAGCTTTTATCTCAGCATTTGTTCCCCGCCCTCACCCCCTGGCCCGAGAAACCTCGTATAGCCTTCAAAGGCGAGGTAGGGGCAACGAACAAAAACAAAACAAATAAATTAAAAAAAAAGAAAAAAAGTGGATTTCCACGTTCTAAAAAAACAACTCATATCTCTTCTGTGATTATAATTGATTCCTCTTCATTTTCGTATCAAAGATATGAGTGAATACCTGTAAGTTGATTGCTCGTGGTAAATAATAATGTTGGCAGATTTTAATCTATTTAGGAATAAAAATAAGTCGCATATGGCTTAGTTGTGTGGGCAACTAGTAGCGACATAAATGCCCCAAAACAGTTATAAAAGCCATGTCCCGAAGGAACTAACAATGTGCTGTGAAACATATTGAATAAAAGTTGATGGTAAACCAATAAAAACATAGTCGTGTTTATCATAAGTAGAATAAATATTGGCCCATTCTTGAATTGAGTTTCGTTTATCGGTCCTATAATGAAACTTATATTGACATAAAAAAAACAGTACATTTGACATAAAATATAATCTTATACAGCAGCTTTTGAGGACATCAGCCAATTACCACGGAATGATATTTGATAACATATTAAGCTATTTGCAGAGGAGTTTACTGACAAAGATAATAAAAATATAATCAAAGAATGGCAAAACGGAGTGGAAAGTAATGCAAGTAAAAACACCTTCGATCGTTCTTTAAATAAACTGAATAATAACAAACTCTAAAAAAACTCAATAACAAATTCATAACGCAGGGTAATGAATGACAGGCCGCTTGTGTCATCGTAGCTGCAAACAAACGTGGCTTGCAGCCAATAGCGATGCATAGAGAAGTAAATACCGATACGGATGACAAGATAGTTATATGACAAGGAACTCAAATATAAACACCTCTGTATATAAATACCTCGATTCCCCCTTTAGCAAATACAATAAAAATAAATCTCCAGGTGATGTGATTTTGAAAACTTTCTTCAAGGTAGAAGAAGTAAGGGTGGGCATAATCGGATGATCGTCATAATCGAACGATCGGACTTCGATGATTTAAATAATCGAATGATTAATATGCATTGTGAAAGATAATATGGCACAATTCCCCTCTCTACGATTGCTGAGCTGGCTATTATTTATGTGATGAGAAAAAAAAAAAAGATCATTTGGTTATCCTAACCCCATGTAATCTCTCGATTATCCTTTAAAAATTCAGTTCGAATGATCATTCGTTTCTCCGACCCGATTAATTCGAATTATTGCAATAATCGAATGATCTAATAATCGTCATTCGGTAATGCCCACCCCTAGTAGAGAGATAATTTTCAATGGACACCCATTACTGTCATCCATGGCAATTAAAGAAGAAGTAAACTGACCCAAAAAAGGTTGAGACAATGATACAGTTTGTTTTGGTGGTTTTCAGGTAGATGAAAACTGTTTGGAAAAAATGGGAATAGCTGATTATTAGATAGGCTGCTGTAACAGAATTTCGTGGAAACAACTTCTTGAAAACAAGATATCCATTGAAAAAAAGCTGCAACTTCTTCATTCAGTATTCTTTGCGATTGAGTTGTTATGATGGTTCCGTACTCATTGAAGTGGATTCACGCTTATTAGTCTATATAAAATAAAAATGGTATATGTAACTATGTCATCGGAAAGACAATTTACGGGCGGACAGTTGCAATCATATCACTTCATTCATAATAGTGTTGCTCTTGCAAAAATATTGGGAAGGCCGAGATCCATTATGTGGGGCCGTCATGAAAAAATTCAATCCACCCAGGCAGGATTCAAATAATGCCATGATGACGCTTTAGTACTCGGGACAACTACTACGGCCTTGAGTTTTCGGATTCTGCTTCATGATTCTTAAAACAAATCTAAATTACACAGTGGCTTATAGTTACATAAACATTACTACATGTGATAACAAGTTTTCCCGCTTAGACGCTGGGGCAGCCGCTTTATATTTGTTACTAGACAGTAAACCACGGGCTTTTCGTATTTTACAACCAACGTGATACATTAAAACATTAAATTTGTTTGTATATTGTGGTTGAATTATCTTATATAGACCTTATAAAACTGTACAACAATATTTCAATCGTTTTTTTAAATTTATTTGAAAAATATATAATGTTTTATATTTTGTATTTTTCTTATTATACCATTTGAAAAGTAAATCAAGGAAAAATCAATTTATATCACATTTCAAATGTAATACATACAATTTATTTATTTGTCCATCTACTCTTATTAGCGGGTCATTTTTGGATACCCACTTTATAGAGGCTGGGTTTACCCTAGAATGGTCTCCATACCCCAGGGTTGCCCCCACGCTGGAATAACAGAATAAATAATATTCTGCCTGAGCCATTCGAACCCAGAACCTGCCTCGACCCACTAAATCAGTGGTTCCCAAGCAGTCCTAACTGACCCCTGGGAAATCCCATTGGAATATTATTTCAAATTACATTAATTAAAAATATTTGCAAATCCTAGGCTTGCAATGAGAATCACTCAAGTATAGCACAGACACATTAAATTACTAGTGGTAGGTAACTAATAATAAATAGGCACCTATATTGTATTTCTAAATTTTAGTAACTCTCAGAGAATGATGTTTCGCAAATTCTGGTCTCTTCTTATTGCCTGGGTCTAGAATGTACTATCTTACACAATTTATTTCAATCGCTGTTACTAAATCGTTAGACCATATTTCAATAACAAAAGGTTTCTGTCAGTCGAATGCACCTTAAAATTATTACAATGATTTGTAATAGGTATTATATCATTTTAAGAAATACTCAATATATATATTTTTTTATTTGTTTACAACTTACTTGATTATTTTTGTATTGAAATCTACCATACCATTGTTCTTTACGTTATTGAAGGAGATGTTTTGGAATGAAATTAACCATGAACTTAATTACTTTCGGAAAGAAATGCAATTATATAATGCGCTCTTCAAATACTTGTGTTCTTTAGAGGAAATTGAATAAATAATATGCACTATTTTTTTAAATTATAGGTTCCTTGCGGTTGTAGTGGTTGGATGAAAGGGTTGAGAATCATTGCACGCCGCTCCCAGGGTCTATTAAAAACTTAATGAAAAATTGTTTTAGTATTAAAGTTATCGAACGTATTTTAAATTTGAGAATTAAAGTTCTTAAAAACAAAAGCCCCAAACTATAAGTAATATTTGGATATTACTATATTTTTTTTTGTAAAGATTAACCCTATGCCCCCCATTTATATTAATATTAAAGGCAAGACATGCACTTTTACAGATTAGTTGATAAAAACAAAATAATAACATAGATCTTTAAATATAGGGGTAAAAACAAACCAACTTTGGTTACTCATAGCATAATGGCTAGAATAACAGCTTTCTATGCCTAGGTCGCGGGTTGCCAAACCTGCGGGTGGCCCTACGATTTTTTAATGACAGAAAAAAATCCTTAGTTATGCCGTCCTTCGGAGGGGACGTAAAAAGGGGGTCCCGAGCCTGTGTGATGTCAGGTACTCGTTAATGATCCCTATCCTAATAAAACCTAGATAGGCAAAATTTAGAACTCTCACTGTAGCATCGTCCGATTAAACATAGTAGCAGAAAAGTGACATTAAATGAATAAACAAACCAATAATATTGTGAATTTAAAACAATTAATAACTAAATGCAATATGAATACCTGTTTTATCTAGCGCTTCTTCCAAGGAGACGCCTGATTTCTTCTCAACATGTTGAGTTCTGTCCATCTGATACCCGACTGGTGTAGAGTTATAAATTAGTGAGCAACGTCACATACGAAATACTGGTAGTTTCTGAATACATGTCTTAAACCGTCCTTTTAAATAACTTTGCATCAAGGATCATAAACTGCGTAGTAATTCGCTGATAGGATTCGCGTTGTCAGAGGTTGTGCAACTTTAAGATTTACCCCTAAAAAAAAATGTTATCATTTGTACATTGTAAAACATAATTACGGGAAAAAAATCCTGCTGTACTCACTATTCATAACAAAGTTCGAGTTGATATCTTTACAGTTGCATTCTGTATAACGTCACCAGTAATTATAGAACAATGAAATCTCGAGGAACACATTTGATTGAAGTCCTAAACTCAAAGGAGACATTTCAGTTAGAACGAAATAGGAAGAACGAAAAGCCAAGTCCAGCCATTGGATACAGCATGCCCATTTCCTTCCTAACTTCTTCATCATTCTGTACTTAGTATTTAACACATTTCGACATTCCTAAATTACAAAAAGCAAAACAATATCGTATCTGAAATATGTATATACAATCTTTATTTCTCGGGCATAGGAATAAAAATCAAGATGACTTTATATTTGACCTTGAAAAATGAAAGACCTGTTTTGAGTTTCATTTTTATCTCGATAAAAATACAAATCATGATTAGATTTTTTTAGATTATTTATTATTTCCAGATCGGCTGGTGAGCCATACATGGATTTATAACGATTAGATTTTAATTACTGCTAATGAAAGTAAATGTTGAATTTTTCGTTAAAATTAATAGTATAATCATGCCTGCCGATGATCGAAACTAGCTAGAGAACCCTTCTCTGGTAAGCAGCAGAATCACCCAATGATGGCCTACCCCTTGTGTGAGGAAGCGAAGGTTACAGCAAGGGTTGTTCTGGTGGCTTTTCGTGTCGTTAGAGGTTGGGTGAGAATACAAATTATTGGATTCAATCCTATTAATGACCGCCTATGATCCATCCGCATCAAAGGGACTTTCTACAATTATAGTCAATTTAGCTGTCATGCATCCACAGAGATCTCAAGACATGATGAGAAAGATACCTTTAATGATTCATTCGAACGGGCCTTTGCATGCATGCCTTAGATCTGACATCAAAATCTTACTGGAGGATTTCAATGCTAAGATTGGTAGGGAAAATGGCTCATCATCACACGATTGGCTCATGAGCATGAGCGAAATAATGGAAATGGCATGTGGGTTATTGACTTCTCAGCATACAGAAATTTAGCTGTTTAACTCTGTTCCCGGGACGGCGGATTCACAAGGCTAAATGCAGATCACCCGATGGCGTTATCCATAACCAGATTGACCACATATTGATCAGTACGCGTCACAAAACCAACCTCCTCAGTAGCAGGACTTACAGGAGGGCCAAAGTTGACTCCTACGATTACCTTGTAATATCAAGAATCAGAGCCAGGATTGCCACCGTCAGGAGCCATAGGTCAGAAAGATTCAATTGGTGGAAAATTGGAAAACTGAAGGAGCCAGAAAGCTGTCGAGCGTATCAACGGAAAACATAAGAAAAGAGACAGGCTCAGAGTGGCTAAAATTGAAGACATGCTAAATGTGACGAACCAATTGGAGAAGGCTTTGAGCGGCGCTGCAGGACAAATCCTTGGGAAGAAGACATTTGAGGGTCGAAGTAAATGGTTTAATGAGGAATGCAAAGTGATCAGTAATGCGAAGAACCGAAACATGATAAATAAGCGCTTCACCAGGAGGGCCACGGAGGAATATAGGAACAGGAGGGGAATAGAGAAGAAACTCCTTATGAATAAGAACAGAGCATGGGAGAGGAAAGATATATAAGCATATTGGAATGTAAAGGAAAGCAGAAAATTCTTTCAGAAGGTAAACAGCGGACGTGCGGTTTTTAGGCCAAGGATTTATAGTCTGTGAGCCAGCAACAAAACATGCAACCCATTTTACCAAAATTTTTAGCATGTTTTATGCAAAGCATCCATCATAGTAAAGGAAAAACACCTCTGCCAATTTGAAACGAGTGAATCACAAAATGCCGGTCATTCAAAAAGGGAATATCACTCTTTTTACTTTCACTTACTATATATAGTAAGGGGAAGTATTGCGATCGTGAAAATTTTCGAATTCCAGTTTTCAACGGAAATACACGTTTTAGGGTCCCCTGAGTCCAAATAACCAAGTCCCGCAAAAAGGTCTGTGTGTGTGTGGTAACTCCCGGGCGGAAACGGTAAGTCCTATGAAACTGAAATTTCATATTTAAGACAACTATACGCCCGAGACTTTTTTTTTTTTTTTTGCATTTGCTGTCAAATGTCTACTTGTAGTCAACTAACATTGGGTCTACACTTCAAATGATATGCACTTAATAAATCAATATCATGTTTAATCATTTTTCCATAACTTTTCATAAAACGATAATTGTATTTAGCACTAAAGCCACGTAGCCTTTTTAAATATTAAACTATAAAAAATTTATAGTTAAAAAATAACTAATCAATTTAATAGACATGATTAAGAAAAATACAACATCCAAAGTATTCCTGGTCCGAGTTAATTATATGGTTAGGGTATTGGAATAGGTGCTCAATCTCCTGGTTACAGGTACGGAATATATTTATATTAATAGATTTTTTTTTAACACGTTTTGAATTGATTCAAAATTTATGAATTTATTCCATTTTTTTTCCCTTATAGTTCCCGGAGAAGATGACATTCTTTGACGAACCTAATTAGGGAACTAATTGTTTCACTAGAGTCCTTCAAGATCAGACTCAGCGGTCTTTTTAGATTAAATTTATCCATTAGTACAAGGAATTTGGGGCAGTTTTCAATTATATGTTTTATTGAGAGGCGCTCTACAGAAGTCACACATTGGTTTGGGCTGCCTGAGGATGAGATTGACATGTGTGAGTCTGCAATGTGCAATGCGAAGTCTCGCCAAAGCAGTTCCCTCGCGGACAACAATTCAACATCTGACCACAACTGTTCCCAAGCCTGAGATATATTTACCTTTAGGTGATTTTTTACGTCTTCCTTGATGTAATTTGGGTGGATTTGGACGTCTGATAATGCAGCTTCTTTCGCAGCCCGGTCCGCTTCTTCATTGCCACCAATGCCCACGTGGGATGGAATCCACAAGAACCTAAGTTCTTTTTTTTTAGTATATTAAAATCTCTCACATATTACCTTATCTTATTAATTAGTGGATGATCAGTGCAGATATTATGAAGGCTCTTAAGTGCAATGAATGAACTTTGACTCATTACGTAACATAATGAATTCGAGTGCATTTGATATTGCTACAAGCTCCGCAGTATATATGCCACTTAGGTTAATTAGTTTAAACTTGAGGGTACTTACGGGTGTAATAATAGATGAACCAACTTGATCAACTATTTTGGACCCATCTGTGAATATTTTTGTGTCATCTGAATGATTACCTATAATTTCACTGTATTTGGCTCTTAGTATATAGTGCGTTGTCATTTTTGGTATATTTGGCATTTGTTACACTTGGAGTTACTTATATAAAACACGTTCTGGGCATTACGAAACTAATCTCTAATATACCCCTACTCCCATCTGATAAGTAACATTATTTTCTTATTATTTAATCTAGGTAACTAGTCTTTAAATATATTTCCTCTCTTCCTATCTTATTACTAAATGAATATCCTATCACTTTTAGCTCCTCTGTAAAAAATCTAAATCTCTATATTGACAAAACCTTATTTGGGAAACCATATGTAGCCGAATACCTCCGAAGGTCAATAAGTACTCTTAAGCTATTCACACCTTGTTCTTCCACAGTCTACCAGTAAGCTCCTCGTATCCTCTCTGATTTTCCCTCAGTTTGATTATTCCTGAGTGGTATATGGTGGCCTCTCGATGATGCTAGTGAAACAACTGAAGTAGATAGAACTGTTTTTTAAATTTGTCTTTGGCACATTGAGGCGGTCTCATGTATCCCATCTTTAAATCGATTTAAAATTGCCCTTTCCTCACACTAGTAGACAACATTTCCTTGGATTATTCCTATCCCGAACCATCGCACGTTATTTCAACAATATTCTGCAGTATAAACCCTCAATTTAATCACAAGAGACGAAATCCCGTCCATTCATCTTTCTATCCTATTCATATCATATCCCTTTCTACAGGACAAAAAAATATGAATGCTCCTTTCTGATCTGTTCCCTAGTTTCTGGAATTCCTAAACCATCAAACATCCGTCATGCTCCCTCCCTCTGCACATTCAAACACCTTATTTTCCAGTAATTTCTAACATCCCTAAATCATATTGTATATTTCAACTGTAAATACCTGTTATTCTTAAGGGACCCATAAAAATTATTTTCCATTTAATTCTAGCCACTAGATTAAATCTATATTGCAATACATAATTTTTTTCTTTATTTAACTTTGACTACTAAGATCTTGCCACTTTAAAATAAGATTTTATCGATATTGGATGATCAGAGGCAGGTTTTATGCTCATTAATTAGCCCACAAACTGATATACAGAAACAAATACCTATATGCCTTACTACATTTCTTCGTTAATATTTATAATCTAAAATACGATTAGCGATTTTCAAATCTAAGAACATCATAATTTATTTTATTACTTTTTTTTAAGCCTCATTACAAGGCTTTAGTAATGAAAAACATGTACGTTTGATACTGTAGTATGGGATTTACTAAAACTTAAACTAGACCGTTTATACACTAATGTTAAATTTGAGGAACATATTCTGACTAAATGTCGGAATTTATGCGTATTAAAAATATAAACTTATACCCGTATAAGAGGAAAGGTGCAAATATTTATACAAGTTTATTTGTTTACTCTAATTTTCAATTTGAGCCATACGACTCCGGTTTTGGGGTATGCCGATGATTTGGTACTGCTAGGTGAAGATACGGAAACCATTGAACTAAATACAAGTGTGTTAATGAAAGCTGGTAAAGAAACATGACTCGAATTAAATACCGATGAGACGAAATATATGATTAGTAGCAGAAACAGTGGTGATTTTAGTGATATTGATATATCTGGGCATACTTTTGAACACGTAGAGAAATTCAAGTATTTAGGTTCAATGATAACAAGAAAAATTAAATCCAGGAAGAAATAAAGTCCCGGTTAAAGGTGGGAAATTCCTGTTATTACTCAGTTGCTAAGTTACTTAATTCGCGGCTTCTATCTAATAACTTAAAGGTTAGAATTTATAAAACTATTATTCTTCCAGCGGTTCTTTACGGATGTGAAACGTGGCCGCTTACTTTGAAGGATGAACAACGGCTTAAGGTTTTCGAAAATAAGGTGCTGCGTAAAATATTTGGTCCGAAGAGAGATGAGGCCACTGGGGAGTTTAGAAGGTTACACAACGCGGAATCGCGGAACTTGTATCCTGTGAATATAATTGAGTTGATAGCATCGCGGAGACTCAAATGAGCGTTGTTGTTGTTGGACTCGTTGAGGAACGGATTCCGAGAAAGTAGATATTCGGTGATCTGACTGGTAGTTTCCGAAAGGTAAGCCGAAGCGTCGATGGGAGGATTGCGTTAAGCTGGGGGGCTTGGGCTTGAACGGTGAACATTGGACGAGTCTGTGTAGGTGGTATCGGCATCGAACCTTCGGGTACGGTAAGCCTATTATTATTATATGTTTACTAAAGTAAACAAAAATTACCTAAAAATATATGTTTGCTTTTTTCTTCTTTAGTTTGTAATTCGTTCAACTTGTATATTTATCTTTAGCCGATCTGTATCGATTTCAGTAAGGTGACATGTTTTTTTAATCTACTTTAAAGGTAATTTAGACTAAGACAATTTCAAAGCTCGGCATTTAAGCCCGGTCAAAATATTTCAATCAGAATTAAACCTACAATATAATCAAGCCCGTTAAATTTTACATCGACATGGCGTGTCTAATCAAAATCGTTAAGAATCGTTTTTGAGAAAATCGTGAAAAGATACAAAATGCATGGTATAAAGTGGTTCTTCTGGTTCGACAATTTTCATAAAAAAGTTGCTGTATAAGTAACATAAAGACTTTTCTTTTTAGTGCTAAACTTACCACACACATGATCTAACACGCGACTTGGTTAATTGTACACAGGTGTCTGTATTTCCGTTAAAAACTGCAAATCGAAACATTATCACGATATCAATACCTTCCTTTTCCATATATTTCAAATATAGGTAAGTGAAAGTTAAACGAAAGAGAAGTCTATATCGAAATAACGCATTATGAGTGAGCATGCATAGAAAGAAATTTTTAACAACAGTTATGGCGTCTAGATGAAATGAAATGAAGAAAGATATAAATAACTGAAAGCCCTTAGTGACCTTAAAGTCACATGTAGCCGGTTCGAATCCGGCCTGATCGGGCTGAAATTCATTTCGTGGTTTTCCCTGAGAGTTATCTTGAGCTACCCACGTAGAACAGCTCTCTATTAACTACTCCTGCTTGCTATTACTGCATGAAAATGACGTAAAACCTTGAAAACAATAATAAAACGTGATGTCATACTGAAAACCTCACACCAATAAACACATTTTTTAATAAGTAAATACAATTTCGTCAGAAATTTTTAACATAAGCCAGGGATTGATATCTAAATGTAGTTCTTACGTTTGTATACTTTAACGTTATATCAATAACTAATATTTATTGATAAAATGACTTTTTTCTTAGGAAAATAATATATCATTTCACCAAGACTGAAATATGGCAGATAAGGAAATTTTTAATTTTGCAATTTAGCCTTGCCTGCGTTTACGCAGACAACTATTGCATATCTCTTCTTATTTTATTTGTTGATGGTAAACACAATGGTCCGTTATTTATTATTGTCAAGGAAATACTAAACAAAACACCAACAAATCACAAACACAATATATAATTATAAATAAAAAATAAAATAATAATAATAAATTGTTAATATAAATAACACATAAAATTGGTACACAAATTGGGATCACTTGAAGCTGGGTGGCTAGCATAACAACCTCCTATGCCGAAGGTCATGGTCTCGAACCCGTAGGTGGTCCTAGGATTATCTAGTGGGAGTAGTTATGCCGTCCTTCGGAGGGGACGTTAAAAGGTGGTCTCGAGCATGTGCGATGTCAGGTACTCCTAAAGATTCCTATCCTCTCCCCACTATAGCATCGTCCGATTAGCCATAGTAGCATAAGGGGACGTTAAATAAATAAACAAAATTGGCACAAGATTTTGCATTTCGTACAATTTTCAGATAGTCTTACCTTTATCATTTGAAGGGTCCACGGAAGTAAGGGGGAGAGTCAATTTTTTTCACAATTGTAGTTATATATACGAGTATATATATATTGTTCGTCTAGTTGAGTAGAATGTGTTGGTGAAAAGAAATAGTCAGAAACAATTATAGTCAGTACAAGCGATGAAGAACCACGTCTTCTTCTTCTTCTTCCAGTGGCGCGACATGCCGTGTAGGCCCTGGGCCTCGTGGTGTAAACTCCTGGGAGTTTACACTAACGTTTCACGATGCAGTTTTTTTTAGTGTAGGGTCATCACTCCCTACGACTAACTTTGTGAGTGGCCACCCTTTGGCTGACGGGTCTCACATACCCGGGGGAGAGGTGTGAGTGAATCCCCATTTTCTTACATTCTTATAAAAGCCCCGCCGGGACTGGGATTCGAACTCAGAACCTGTAGCATGAGAGACTAGCGCGCTAGCCCCTCAGCCACGGGCTCCCCTGAAGAACCACGTACTCGGAAGAAATGGAGAATTCCCACGCGGAAAAACCCAGAATGGGGGAGAGTCATGAGGATCATGGGGAGAAAATGTTATGTTTGTAAAACTTTTTTCGTTTGTTAATAAGATTTATTATTACATTAAATATAAGTTTGAATTATTACTATTTTGTTTGTGAAAAATTCAATCAATCAAGACCATTGGTCATGACAAAAAAATAATTATTGCAATTATGTAAATCTAAATATATAGATTGTGGATTAATATCACCATTTCATCAATAAAACAGGGAAGAGAGGGAGAGTGTCCAGGACTATTCCCCTTTCTTTTATGTTTAATTTTTTTTTTTATTTAAACATTTTTTTTAATAGCGTTTTATGGGCAAATTTATTATTTGGACACGTAAACCAAAAAGGAAAAGGATATATATGAAAAAATATGATAAAACATACTTGAGTAATTAAAGATCTAAACATAAAAACTCGATACAAATCTCGGAAAGCACTCCAAATGACATATCCCCCTTCTTCCGTGGACTCTTCATTTGTTTTCGTCTTTCTTTTTTTTCATATCATTTGATGTTCTTAAATATATTTATCTATGCTGCTTCATTTTAACAGTTTAAAAAATAAACATGATAACACCTTCTGCATATGTATATATAATAATAATAATATGCTTACCGAACCCGAAGGTTCGATGCCGATACCACCAAACCCCGCCTACACAGACTCGTCCAATGTTCACCGTTCAAGCCCAAGCTCCCGAGATCAGCCTTAACTCAATCATTCCACCGACGCTTTGGCCAACCTTTTGGTCGTCTACCAGTCGGATCAGCGAATAACACCTTTCTCGGAATCCGTTCCTCACCAAACCCAACGACTTTACTCGCCCATTTGAGTCTCCGCGATGCCAATTCCGCGTTGTGTATCCTTTTAAACCCTCCAGTGGCCTCATCTCTCTTCGAAGCAAATATTTTACGCACTACCTTATTTTCGAAAGCCTTAAGCCGTTGTTCAACCTTCAAAGTAAGCGGCCACGTTTCACATCCGTAAAGAACCTTCGGAAGAATAATAGTTATATGTATATATAGGCAATCAAATAATCTTGATTGAAGTTTTATGAATTTTATTATATGTAAAACTTAGCTTTCCAACGGTATATTACACATCTATATTTCTCTTTTTATTTTCAAAAAACAAAAATTAAATTTAAAAATATTTTTGCTGTTTTCTGATTTAGTTGGATATCGAATATGTTCAACTTTTATATTTATCCGTTTTTTATCGATGCTAACAAGATGATATAGTTAATTTATTCGAATCTACAAAATTAAAGATATTATCTTCAAAAAACAAAAATTTCATAATAAACAAACAAAAATTCGTTGAAGTTTTATACTTATACGTTTTCTATCAATGAGGGTACTTCAGAGGAAAGAAAATTTAAAATACAGGAATTTACATCCTATCAGATTAATTCAATCGGAATGAAACCTACATGATATTAAAGCCCATTAAATTTTACATCGATAAGGCGAGTCTAATCAAAATCGTTAGTGACGTTTTTCATAAAATCATAAAAAATGGAAAATGCATTATTTGAAATGTTTCTTCTTTTTCAACGATTTTGATAAAAAAAAAAGTTGCTGTCACTGTTACATAACAACTTTTTGTTTTCGAGTTAGACTTACCACATACGGACCTATTGTGTGACTTAATTGGACACAAGAGACTCTAAAACGTGTATTTATTTCCGATGAAAACTGGAATCCGAAAATTTTTACGATCGCTATAAGTTCCCTTACTGTATATATTCCATATATAGTTAAGTGATATTCAAAATTAAATAGTAGAAGTCTATACCGAAATAACGCATTATGAGCGAACATACAAAAAACAAATCTGGTGCGAGCAACACACGACTTTCACTTACCTCTGTTATTCATATCCATTTAAGAATTTTTAAACCAATTTAGAAACGAAAATAAATTGTTAAAGAATTATTTACATTTGATTTTTATGGAAAGATATGTTTTATTAAATGATATGTTATGATATTATCTGTGTTTGATATTATATGAGATTCAGTAAGTTTTTTTTTTTTTCATCACTCCGTGTTAGAACTACTTTGAGCGTCCGGCGATGATGGCGCCATCCAGTGACCAAGCGGTAAAACAATTGCATTAGAAACATATTTTTTCAGTTTTCTCCTTTCGTTGGATATCGAATTCGTTCAACTTATATATTTACCTGTTTTTTTATCAATGGTAATAAGATGAAATGCTTACTTTTATAGAATATACAAAATTAAAGGTACTTTAGAGGAAGACAATTTAAAATATCTGCATTTAAGCCCCGTCAGACTATTTCAATCAGAAAAAAACATACATTAGATTAAAGCCCATAAAATTTTACATCAATATAGTTATGCTAACCACTACGCTATGGGTGGCCCCTATAGTTAGTTTAATCAAAATCGTTAGAGCCGTCAAAATCTTAAAAAGGTGCTAAATACATGGGATAAAGTAGGACTTCCAGTCAGCCGATTTTAGTGAAAAAGTTGCTGTTACATCTTGGGCGTATAGTAGTCCTAAATATGAAATTTTAGTTCCGTACAAATTTTCGTTTTTGCGTTACCACACACACTCAGACCTTTTTGCGGAACTTGGTTATTTGGACTCAGGGGACCTTAAAACGTGTATTTGCGTTGAAAACTGGAATTCGAAAATTTTCACGATCGCTGTACTTTCCCTTACTATATATTTCATATATAGGTAAGTGAAAATAATACATTCTTAACATTTATCGTGTCCTGAAAAGTATCTATAACATCTCAGGCATACACACTCCTAAAATATGAATTTTAATTTCACTTCAAAAATCGTTTTGGAACTATACTCACCACATACACACACCTAAAACGCGTGTTCCTGTTAAAAAATGTTAAAAAATTTTCACGATTGAAATACTTTCCCTTACACAATAATTAACAAGTCAAATTCTACCTTTTCAAGTCAAATTCATGAATCAGCTGATGCGCTCGATGATAACAGTCATACGTTACATCGTCTCTCAGATTTTTGCTTTTTTCAGTAGGAATTCGCTAGAATTCAGTCTGGAGAACATCACTAGACCTCAGGAATATTACGGCAGTGAATATTGGAGAAGTTTCGGTAAGCAAAGTTATAATTTACTTTGTACAATCACGAAAAAGTGAAAGGAGGGTCACTGATCAGCTGATTGCCGCTAGCTCGGCAAGCTAGGGCTTGCTTTTCTTTTAATTATCTTTCTTTTATCTTTAATTCTTATCTCATTATTTATTTATTATTATTATTATTTTCTTAATCAATGAGATATTTTCATCAAGTCACGTCCTCAAAGTCCGCAAGTAAAAGATCTAGATCTGCAGGTTCGAACTCGTCTCCCACAAAACAGAGACCCCGCCGTGAACAAAATAAAAAAATGATTCCACCAGCGACCGCGTCAGCTACCTCATTAGGATCTGAACCACAGCCCAGCACATCATCACAAGGAATAACTGATGAATCTCCGTTTTTTACACCGAATCCATTTCAGATCCTCCAAAATGAAAAAGAAACCATGGAATCTTCTCCTATACCCAGAGAACCACTACCTCCACCAATATTTGTTAAAAATATTAAAAATTTTAAACTGATGTGTGCGCATTTAAACAAAGTAACAGATCCTAATAGTTATTATTGTATAAGTAGAACCAATGATACTAAAATATCTCCGACTACTGCTGAAACCTACAGAAAGATTGTAAAATATCTGACTGAGACCAAAGCTGACTTTCATACTTATCAGCTGCGCCAAGAGAGAGCATTAAGGGTCGTAATCAGAAACCTACATTCCTCAACACCCGTTGAAGCAATCAAAGAAGAACTGACAGAATTAGGATTCCAAGTGAGGCAAGTCACCAACGTTCTAAAAGATAAAAGTCCACTGCCTCTATTCTTCGTGGACTTGGAACCATCAGCAGGAGTCGAAAAAATCTATGACCTCAGTAGACTGTACTATACCCGTGTAAAAGTTGAAAAACCTTACACAAAGAAAGAAATAGTCCAGTGCCATAACTGTCAGGCATATGGTCATACCAAAAGTTATTGCCATCACATACCACGCTGTGTGAAATGCGGTGAACAGCATAAAACAGAAGAATGTACAAGATCAAGATCAACACCCGCTGTATGTGCTCTGTGCCTCAAGGACCACCCGGCTAACTACAAGGGATGTGAAATCTACAAGAAACTCAGAACCAGATACCAAAAACCTCAGGATCCGAATGAAACTGCTGTACCAACCAGAAGCAGAAGAGAACCATCTAAACTTGTAAATTCTAACGTGTCATTTGCCCACTTGCTTGGAGGTGGTAACCAGAATCATGAAGTCGAGGCACTGCCGGAACAACATTTTCCTCAACATTCTCAATCTATTGTACAAGAATCTATCCCTCAAAGTTTACCTAATCTTCAAAAAACTCCTCAACATCAAATTTCTCATATCCCTCCACCATCAAATGTCACAGATCTTACCAGTCTAATGACATCGTTCATCTCCGAAATCAAATATCTTGTTATGCCGCTTATATCACTCCTTACAAATCTAGTATCGAATCTAATCCCTGCCTTGAAAAATCCTTAAATGACTTCACCTAACTCCTTATCCATTCTCCTTTGGAATGCGAATGGTGTTAGAAATCATACTGACGAACTGACAGCGTTGTTGCAAGACAAAACAATCGATGTTGCACTTATAACTGAAACAAGACTAACGACTAAACAGTACTTCAAAATACCGCAATACATGACATACCGTACTAACCACCCAGACGGTAAAGCCCATGCCGGTTCTGCTATCATTGTCCACCAATCCCTCTCTCATCATTTACTCCCACTTCCCACCTATGATTTCCTACAAGCCACAGCCATAGTAATCAAGACTTTTTCCTTTCCGGTAACCCTCACATCTGCATATTGCCCTCCTAAACATTCCATTTCCAATTCTGAATTTGTATCCTTCCTGGATTCCTTAGGAAATCGTTTCATTCTGGGTGCAGACTTAAACGCCAAGCATCAGCAGTGGGGTTCCAGAACCACGAATTCTCGGGGACGAAATTTGCTGTCTGCACTCAACTCCCGAAATTTTAATATCCTGCCTCCTGACTCCCCTACCTACTGGCCAACCGATCCTAACCGCAATCCTGACATCCTCGACTTCTTTATCCACAGCGGATTAGGCTCTCTCAACTTGTCTTTAACTCGCCTTGATGAACTATCCTCAGACCATAGTCCACTGATCCTAAAAGTATCTCTCACTCCAATTCCAAAACCCATTCCACCATCATTCATCCGAGGCCCTGTCAACTGGAACCTTTTCCGCCAAATCCTGACCGATAATATTGACCTCAGAGTAACCCTCAAAACCCAAGATGACCTAGATAATTCCGTCTATTCCTTTACCACCGCCATCCAACAAGCTGTCTGGACTGCTTCCTCTCCTAAACACTCCAATATAAATCCAGACCAAAATCATTTTCCACAACCTATTATAGACTTTATCCACACCAAACGCCGAGCAAGATCATTATGGCAGCGCACCCGTCACCCAACAGATCGCCGCTCCTATAACTTCTATTGTAGACAATTGAAGAGAGAGTTGGCGAACTTCCGTTCCCAGTCCTTTAATTCCTACCTCTCCTCTCTATCAGCTCGTGATAATTCCCTGTGGAATGTCACGAAAAAGATCCTAAAATACCATCATGTTTCCCATCCTCTCCGACGTGGTGATGACTCCTGGGCTGCATCTGATGAAGATAAAGCCGAGGAATTCGCCACACACCTCTCCAAAGTATTCACTCCTCACCCGGAATCCCACATCAATCACACCGCAAAAGTGCAAGACTTTCTTATGTCACCGATTCCACTTTCCCTACCTTCAAAGCTATTAATCCCTCTGAGGTCAAATATCTTCTCCAAAAACTGACTCTTCGAAAATCTCCTGGACACGATCTCCTTACTCCCCAAATCCTCCGACAACTTCCGCAGAAAGCTATTATATTCCTTACTTATATTTACAACTGCATCCTCCGCACCACCTATTTTCCTCTGTTATGGAAACATTCCACCATCATCCTTTTTTTAAAACCAGGTAAACCTTCCAACAACACTTCATCCTACAGGCCTATTAGTCTACTCCCCATCCTCTCAAAAATCTTTGAAAGGCTTCTTCTTAAACGTATCCTACCCATATTAGAATCTCTAAATCTTCCTTCCCATCAGTTTGGATTCCGTCCTCAGCATTCCACAGTTCAACAGGGGCTCCGAGTTGTAGACCATATTTCCTCAGCTCTTGAATGCAAAGAGTATTGTTCTGGTGCGTTTCTGGACATTGCGCAAGCTTTTGACCGGGTATGGCACACTGGATTACTCTTCAAGCTGAAAACCCATTTACCCCAGTCTCTATACCTCATTCTCCGATCCTATCTCTCGAACCGTTCCTTCCGAGTTCGCTGTGGTGAAGAATTTTCTAACCTTTATCCCGTTGAGGCCGGTGTTCCTCAAGGCAGCGTCTTGGGACCCATCCTTTACATCCTTTACACTGCTGATATTCCTACACATCCTGATACCTTTCTGGCAACTTTTGCAGACGACACCGCCATCCTATCATCCAGTTCCAATCCTGAAACAGCATCCTTAAACCTTCAGAGACATCTTTTCCTTATCGAACACTGGTGTAATAACTGGCGTGTAAAGGTGAACGAAGCCAAATGTAAACACATAACCTTTACTCTTAGACGGAAATCCTGTCCGCCAGTTTATTTCAACTCATTACCGATTCCTCTCTCAGATACAGTCCGGTATCTTGGCTTACTGTTAGACAAAAGATTGACTTGGAACCCACATACAAGACTTAAAAGACAAGAACTCAACCGACGATTCGGACAGTTATACCGACTACTCAACAGAAAATCTGAACTTACAGTTGACAACAAATTATTAATCTACAAGACAATACTGAAGCCCATCTGGACCTACGGACTTGAACTGTGGGGGACAGCTAAACGTTTTAACATCAAACGCATTCAATCCTTTCAATCCAAAGTCCTCCGTACAATAGTAAATGCTCCTTATTATGTCTCCAATTATACCTTGCACCACGACCTTAATGTTCCATTTATTTCAGACCTAATTCCATCCAAATTTTCCAAATTCCACCAGAACCTCATTCATCATCCTAATCCTTTAGCTCAATCCCTATCCAGCTCCACTCATCCATACAACCCACCTAGAAGGTTGAAACGGCAGTGGCCCCGCGACCTTTTGTAAATATATTGGAGTTCTAGCACTGGCTAGATTCTCCACTCAATGTGATGTATGTATGAGTGTGTGTATGTGTATATAGGTATAAGTGAATTATTGACTTTTGTATCGATTCATTATTGTGTATATATTTTATTGTAATTTTATGTTGTGTGAATATTGTATGAATGTAGTATGTTTGATGTCATTCAGCACTACTATTAATGTCCAAATTGGGACAGATTGTAAAATTTTCTCAATAAAATTGTTATTGTTATTGTTCAAGTCAAATTCAACCTTTTCCAAGTCTAATTCAACCTTTTCCAAATAAAATTCAACCTTTTCCAAGTCAAATTCAACCTTTTCCAAGTCAAATTCAACCTTTTCCAAGTCAAATTCAACCTTTTCCATTTCAAATTCAACCTTTTTCGATTTCAATAAAATAATAAAAATCAAAATTAACATGATTTTATGTTTTAATGGTTATTTTAATTACACCTTGTATTTTTAACCCTTGTGGCTTGTTAAATGTTCCCAGGGGCCTTTCTACATATAATTAGTCACGAATATAATAATAAGTATAACCGATACTTTAATTTTAAGACATTTGCGATACAAGGTCTGGTAGTCGGATTAGCGGGATTCGTTTTATTTTAGTTTTATAATCGCGGGCGAAAATATTATCAATAGAGGTTTATTTTAACTTTTTCGTATTTATTGGATAGTAGGCTCAGCAGATGCGTTCCCAAAGGTTCGTTACCGACTACACTATTAATTTCAATCGAGCTCGCTCAAATATGGGTTTATTATAACTTTTTCGTATTTATTGGATACAAGGATCAGTAGCTGCGTTCCCAAAGGTTCGTTACCGACTACACTATTAATCTCAATCGCGCTCGCTCAAATATGGGTTTATTATAACTTTTTCGTATTTATTGGATACAAGGCTCAGTAGCTGCGTTCCCAAAGGTTCGTTACCGATTACACTATTCATTTTAATCGCGCTCGCTCAAATATAGGTTTATTACAACTTTTTCGTATTTATTGGATACAAGGCTCAGTAGCTGCGTTCCCAAAGGTTCGTTACCGATTACACTATTAATTTTAATTGCGCTCCCTCAAATATGGGTTTTTTTATAACTTTTTCGTATTTATTGGATACAAGGCTCAGTACTTTTTTTTTTTTATACCAGGATTTGTATTTGGTTTTATTGATTAGCAATGAGTGAATGTTTTATTGATTTTATGATTGGTCAATTGTGTAAAATTTTACTTACCGAATTTTTTCCGTAATCTGGTTACCGTGATTCTTTTTAGGGGCCTAGCAGAATTAATGGATTCATTAACTTTTTGGGGTTGAATGAAAATTAGCTTTCATAACATAAATATGGCCCATAAAAAAAATCGCGGTCCTTAAATAATGAAAAGAGCCCCTGCTTATGTGATATTTGAAACTAACGTAGATTAAAACCGATAAAATTTAAATAAATCTTTAATTGAGCGTGCGCACTTTAAATTAAAATTATAATCAGTATGTGAACCCTCGTTACGGCAGCTACTGAGCCCAATATTGAATAAATACGAAAAAGCTCCAAAAAGTTAAAATGAATCTAAAAGCCGACATTTTAAATTGTCTTCCTTTAAAGTACGTTTAATTTTGTAGATTCTATTAAAATAACAATCGTTTTTAGAGGATAAATATATAATTTGAACGAATACGATATATATATATATAAGTATAGGAGAAATGAGCGAAAATATTTTTTATTCAATTTGTGTGTTTTTGAACATAAAAACAGTGATATAGACGTATAATATACCTTAAAATTATAATCAATATGTATGAACCAATACTAATATGTACTATAATATGAATACTAATATGACTAATACTAATATACAGATACTAATATGAACGAATAAGACATATAACTATAAGGAGAAATGAGCGAAAATATTTTTTTATTCAATTTTTGTGTTTTAGAAAATAAAGACAGTAATATATACGTATAATATACCTTAAAATTATAATCAGTATGTATGAACGAATACTAATATGTACTATAATATGAATACTAATATGACTAATACTAATATACGAATACTAATATAAATAATATGAACGAATACGATATATAACTATAGGAGAAAGGAGCGAAAAATATTTTTTATTCAATTTTTGTGTTTTTGAACATAAAAACAGTAATATACACAAAGAGGACTTATTGTAATAAGCATATAATAGTTTTTTGTAACTGTTAGCTACTGTCAGGTTAAGAGGTGCAAAAGTATTTGAGTACAGGAAAATTTTAAACTATCGTGGTTTGTAATCTAATCTTGCATTCTTATCAACTCGATCTTACCTAGTTATGCATTGCGGCATTTAATATCCAAAAGAGGAAAAGAAACTATATACTTTTATACTTATAATATACTTTTGTTAATTTTGGTTATACTTCCTTTGCTTGATCGTTGTTTTTTATATTTAAAATTATATTTTCGCTGATTTATTATATTTCATATTATTATTGTAAATAAAGCATAGAGATTATGAAGCAGAACACAACTGTGTTCTCGTGATGCTGAGGACATCATCAGCACTACGTTCGATCCAACAAGGAATTTACTACATGTAAAAGCTTCCCAAAGAACAATTTCATCATCATGAAATCTACAGCTCTTGCTGTCACTGTCTCCCGCAGTTTTAGAGGCCAGTCCTCTCTTAGTCAAAGAGCCAGATGCATGGTTGACTACCTCATCGAACATACATCTAGAAATATTTTTAAACAAATTTCTTTCTACTACACTAATTAAAAAAATACATTTCTTGCGGTCCTTAAACTCTTATTAAGTAGCTAATTAATTTGATGAAGTTACCAACAACATCCTACTTCCTAGCTCAACAAACATACGATTAGCTTAAGTTTTAACTAGTCTGTTATGTCTCAGAAACGAAGAAAATACATTTCTTGTGGTTTAGAAACTCTTAAATAATTACCTGCCATAAGAGCGAACATGAACGAAACCACGTGGAGGCTGGCGGCCCACACGTTAAAATTCGTCTTGGTGTGGCTGTTTCAGTGCAAATTGACTTAAAATAAGACTGGATTCAGTTAATAAAAATCATATTTGCAATCTAATTGTGAGAATATAGGATTTTGTTAATTTATATCAGAATTTAATTTTGTTTAGCATAATACATAACAAAATCCTAGATATTTTAATCCATCAAAATTAAAATCTGACATAAATTAACGAAATCCTATATTATCACAATTCCATTGCATAATATGATTATTATTAACTAAATCAGTCTTATTTTAAGTCAATTTGCACTAAAACAGTCCGTTGGTTCCGTTCATGTTTGCTCTTCTGGCGATCATTAGTAAGAGTTTCAAAACAGCAAGAAATGTACTTTCGTCATTTGTGATACATAACTGACTGGTTAAAACATAAATCCATATGTTTGATGATCTAGGAAATCGGATGTAGTTGGTCACTTCATCAGATTAATTAGCTGCTTAGTAAGAGTTTTAGGACCGCAAAAAATGCATTTTTGTAATAAGTATAGTAAACAGATTTTTTATTTTTTTTTTTATTTTTTTTTTTATTTATTTTTTTTTTTTTTTAATATTTCTAGAGTTCTGCGCAAGCGCTAGTTTCATTAACCACATGTTCTCTCGTCTCTCTAAAACTTCATTATTTCTTAGTGTTATAGTTATCTTTCAAGTAATGAACTTAGTGTAATCAAATTACTTCATCTGTTTTCTCATTTGAACCTACAATCTGTGAGTAATCACTTGATTATTAAGTTGTATTAAACAGCATAATAATAGTGTGTGAGAGTATTAGGCGGACGGGTACCTGGACATATTGGGTTGCTCTCCCCACTCCCACGGGAAGTGTGCCTCCAGTGGCCCATGAGGGAGGGCACTCCATGCCTGTCAGTTTTCTTCGCGCCTACGTAATTAGTTACGTCTTCTGGACAGTTTTATTTTTATTTTATTATATATTTTTTTTTCTCTTCTCCGTCTTTTCACACACTATATCATTTCATCCCTCGTAGCCAATATGAAATGAGATATTTTCATATGGTGATGTCTAGTAAAACGAATAACAATAAACGAAGTAGGAGCTTAGGGACTACTCCTACTAATTCTCCCCCAAAACATAAATCTCGAAGATCACAACGCAAGGGTAATAATACTGTAACATCCGGCAGCTCAGTAGAAAACATGGAGCCCCGACCTGGCACCTCTTCTCAGGTTACGACAGAAGAATCTCCTTTCTTCACCCCCAACCCGTATCAGGCGCTATCTAACACCCCTGAAGACAACATGGAGGCAACACCAGCTCCCACGGAGCCTAAACCGCCTCCAATATTCATAAAAAACATAAAAAATTTTCAACTATTTTGTCAACAATTAAATAATGTTGCGGGTCCTGGAACATATATTTGCATCAGCCGTACAAATGACACAAAATTACTGCCAGACAATCCTGAGGCATACAGAAAAATTGTTAAATATTTGTGTGAAACGAAAGCTGACTTTCACACATATCAGCTCCAACAAGATAGAGCACTTAGGGTAGTGATAAGGCACCTGCACCCTTCGACGCCTACAGATGCAATCAAAGACGAACTCACCTCCATGGGATTCGAAATTCGACAAATCGTAAATGTCACAAAAGAAAATAGAGAGCAGACCGGTCAAAGAAACAAAATACCACTACCTCTCTTTTTTGTTGATCTTGAAAGATCCCCTGGGGTTGAAAACATTTATTCTGTCAACCGCCTCTACTACACAAGAGTTGTAGTAGAAAAACCATATGTCAAGAAAGACATAGTTCAGTGTCATAACTGCCAAGCTTATGGACATACGAAGCGGTACTGCCACCATTTATCACGCTGCGTCAGATGTGGAGGACAGCATAAGACGGAGGAATGCACTAAAACCAGACAAACTCCTGCAGTTTGCGCACTCTGTCACCAAGGACATCCAGCCAACTACAAGGGGTGTCAGACCTACAAGATCTTAAAGTCAAGACTGCAGGTAACACCTCATCAAGACGTAACCCCTAGACCGCTAAGGAAACCCTCCAGAACCGTCAACCCAGGGGTCTCATATGCCCAAATGCTGGAAGAAGCTGAGACACAACAATCTCTCGCCCAACCGCAGGCTCAACCTCAACCCCAACCCCAAGATTCCTACCCTCAATACCAACATCTACATAACCCTTCCACACAACCTAGGACCAATACCCAAAAGTCTAGCCCACACCGAATTTCCTATATTCCTCCTCCTACCACCTCTACTGATTTAACTGCCACCATGAATACATTCCTGACTGAGCTCAAATCCCTTATTACCCCTCTCATCTCCTTCTTAACAAACTTAGTATCCAACCTAATCCAAGTTTCCAGAAATCCATAAATGACACAAAAAAAGTCCTTTTCCATTCTCCTTTGGAATGCGAATGGAGTTCGAAATCACGTTAACGAACTAACTACATTACTACACGACAAAAATATTGACATAGCCCTTATAACTGAAACACGACTGACCAACAAACGATTATTCAACATCCCTGACTACCGAATATACAGAACAGACCATCCCGATGGAACAGCTCATGCCGGCACTGCGGTCATCATCCATAGCTCCCTCTCCCACCACTCATTTCCCCTGCCAGTTCACGATTTTCTTCAAACCACTGCTATAAAAATACAAACCAGTCATTTTCCTTTAACAGTGGTAGCAGCATACTCCCCACCTAAAAAACCGATTTCCGCAATCCAATTAAATTACTTCCTAAATTCTCTGGACCATCATTTCCTTATAGGTGCAGACTTAAATGCAAAACACCAGCAGTGGGGGGCTAGAACTACGAATTCTCGCGGGCGAACACTGCAGTCTGCACTCTGTTCCACCCATTGTAACATCCTCTCTCCCGACTCTTCCACCTATTGGCCCACTGATCTTAGCCGTAATCCCGACCTACTAGATATCTTCATCCACAAAGGCCTAGGACCGCTAAATCATTCTGTCTCCCGGCTCGATGACCTATCCTCAGATCACAGCCCTCTTATCCTAACTCTTTCATTATCACCTATACTAAAACTCCCTCCACCGTCATTCCTAAGAGGCCCAGTTAACTGGACCCTCTTCCGTGAAATCATAACCGATGCAATAGACCTCAGAGTATCACTCAAAACTCCTCAAGAACTAGACGATGCTGTTGATTCCTTCACCACCCTGATCCAACAAGCAGCCTGGAATGCATCTTCACCTTCCCCTTCCCCTCTTCACTACAAGAAGAATCCTATACCCCAAGATCTAATCCACACTAAGAGATGTTCCAGATTACTCTGGCAAAGAACCAGGCACCCAGACGATCGGAAATCCTACAACTATTATACCAAATTAGTTAAACAGAAATTAGACTCCTTTAGATCCAACTCCTACAATTCCTACCTCTCCTCATTATCCGTAACCGACAATTCTCTCTGGAGAATAACCAAAAAGGTACTTAAACATCATACCATCACACATCCTCTCCGACGAGCTGATGGTTCCTGGGCTTCGTCAGAGGAGACTAGAGCAGAAGAATTTGCCCAGTACCTCTCTATCATATTCACCCCCCATCCCAACCACAATTCCACTCATACTGATGGCGTAGAAGAATTCCTCTCTTCACCAATACCTCTCTCTCTACCTCCTAAAGCTGTTAACCCCTCTGAGGTCAAATTCCTTATAAATAAACTAAAACCTCGTAAATCTCCTGGCCATGACCTCCTCAGCTCCAAGATCCTTCGACAACTGCCTCAAAAAGCAATTATATTCCTTACTTACCTGTATAATTGTATCCTCCGCACAGCCAACTTTCCTCTGTTATGGAAACACTCCATTATTATCCTCTTTCTTAAACCTGGTAAACCTCCCAACAACGCCTCATCCTACAGACCAATCAGCCTCCTCCCTATCCTTTCAAAAATTTTTGAAAAAATCCTACTTAAACGTATCCTACATTTAATTGAAATTCCTTCCCACCAGTTCGGATTCCGCTCTGGGCACTCCACTGTACAGCAAGGTCTAAGAGTGGTTGATCATTTATCCTCTGCACTTGAAAACAAGCAGTACTGCACTGGTGCCTTTCTGGACATTGCTCAGGCATTCGACCGGGTCTGGCACGATGGCTTGATTTTCAAACTAAAATCCGTATTACCCCAATCCCTATATCTAATCCTAAGATCCCATCTCTCTAACCGTTCCTTCAGAGTCCGCTGTAGTTCAGAGTTATCCACTTGTTACCCAATCGAGGCCGGCGTACCTCAAGGAAGCGTCCTAGGTCCTATCCTCTACATCTTGTTTACAGCTGATATACCTTTAGATCCTGATACCTTCCTAGCATCTTTTGCCGATGATACTGTCATTCTATCAACCCATTCAGACCCAGAACTGGCATCTTTCCATCTCCAAAGACACCTCTCCTTGATTGAACATTGGTGCGACAATTGGCGCATCAAAGTCAATCAATCCAAAAGTAAGCACGTCACCTTCACCCTCCGACGTAAATCCTGTCCACAAGTTCATTTCAACTCTATACCACTTCCCTGTTCCGACACAGTCCGGTATTTGAGTTTCCTACTAGACAAAAGACTGACCTGGAACCCACATACTCGACTTAAAAGACAAGAGCTCAACAGAAGATACGGACAGTTATATAGATTATTGAACAGAACATCACAACTTTCCGTTGGAAACAAACTATTAATTTACAAGACAATTCTCAAACCTATGTGGACCTACGGAATTGAACTATGGGGTACTACTAAATTTTCGAACATCAAACGTATCCAATCCTTTCAGTCCAAAGTCCTTAGAACAATAGTCAATGCTCCCTATTATGTTACAAACAAGACCTTACATCATGACCTCAAGATCCCTTATGTCCTTGATCTCATCCCATCCAAATTCTCAACTTTCCACCAGAAACTTGCTCACCTTCCTAATCCCCTGGCACAATCCCTATCTAGTACCAACCATCCTTACAACCCTCCTCGTAGGTTGAGGCGGCAATGGCCGAGAGATCTCTTATAAATATGCAACTGGAGTGCTGGCAATGGCCAACTTCTCCACTCATGCCTGAGAGTGTGTGGCTCTAGCGCCCTCACTCAGTCTACACTGAGTAGATTGGTGAAGCGGCTGACTGAGAGGCGCTGGGATCTCCTGACATTGTGCCTCGGCATCCATTTCTGGATGCAGAGGCTCGATTCGGAGTTCCCAGGGGCAGTATGTAAATATTGTATATAGGTATGAATGTGGCCAAGATTGTAATTATTTTCTTTTTTTTCATTTATTTTATTTTATTTATTTATTTATTTTTTCTTCTTTTGTTATTGAGGCATTTTACTTTTTAATTGTTTTACTTTGTACATATGGAATGAATGACTTCTTTTATCTCTAATACTTATTGCCCAAGATAGTGGTAGATTGTATTATTTCTCAATAAAGCAATATTCCTACTAGAAAAAAAAAAAATTTCTAGATGTATATTCGATAAGGTAGTCAACCTTGCATCTGGCTTCAGGACTACAGTAAACCCTCTTTTTAACGAACACGGTTATAACGAACACCCGGGTATTACGAACTGTCGTTACGGTCCCTTGAAAAACAAATAGAAAACTATGCTTTAACGTCGTTTATAACGAACTACTTTTGTGGGCCTCAGAATTGAATTTGTTCGGTTATTACAAAAAATGAAGAAGAAAAAATCTGGTGCGGGAAACACACGACTTTTACTTACCTCCATTTTTGAAATCAATGAAAGAATTTTCAAATACAGTTGAAGAAAATATTTTTTCTGTTTTCTCCTTTAGTTGGGTATCGAATTTATTCAATTTATATATTTACCTGTTTTTCATCAGCGTTAACAAGATAATCTAGTTATTATTATTGAATCTACAAAATTAAAGGTACTTTAGGGGAAGAAAATTTAAAATATCGGCATTTAAGCCCTGTCATACCATTTTTATCCAAATAAAACCTACATGATATTAAAGCCCATTAAAGTTTACATCGATTAGCGAGTTTAATCAAAATCGTCAGAACCGTTTTCGAGAAAATCGAAAAAAGGTGCAAAATGCATAGTATAAAGTGCCCCTTCTGGTAAGCTTTGCCTAAGCTGGTAAAAGTTTTGTCACGTCTCGGGCGTATAGTTGTCTTAAATATGAAATTTCAGTTTCATAGGACTTACCGTTTCCGCCCGGGAGTTACCACACACACACACACACACACACACACACACACACACACACACACACACACACACACACACACACACACACACATACACACACAGACACACACACACACACGCACACACACACACACACACAGACCTTCTTGCGGGACTTCGTTATTTGGACTCAGGGAACCCTAAAACGTGTATTTCCGTTGAAAACTGGAATTCGAAAATTTTCACGATCGCAATACTTCCCCTTACTATATATAGCATTTCCAAGTCAAATTCAACCTTTTCCAAGTCAAATTCAACCTTTTCCAAGTCAAATTCAACCTTTTCCAAGTCAAATTCAACCTTTTCCAAGTCAAATTCAACCTTTTCCAAGTCAAATTCAACCTTTTCCAAGTCAAATTCAACCTTTTCCAAGTCAAATTCAACCTTTTCCATTTCAAATTCAACCTTTTTCGATTTCAATAAAATAATAAAAATCAAAATTAACATGATTTTATGTTTTAATGGTTATTTTAATTACACCTTGTGTTTTTAACCCTTATGGCTTATTAAATGTTCCCAGGGGCCTTTCTACATATAATTAGTCACGAATATAATAATAAGTATAACCGATACTTTAATTTTAAGACATTTGCGATACAAGGTCTGGTAGTCGGATTAGCGGGATTCGTTTTATTTTAGTTTTATAATCGCGGGCGAAAATATTATCAATAGAGGTTTATTTTAACTTTTTCGTATTTATTGGATAGTAGGCTCAGCAGATGCGTTCCCAAAGGTTCGTTACCGACTACACTATTAATTTCAATCGAGCTCGCTCAAATATGGATTTATTATAACTTTTTCGTATTTATTGGATACAAGGCTCAGTAGCTGCGTTCCCAAAGGTTCGTTACCGACTACACTATTAATCTCAATCGCGCTCGCTCAAATATGGGTTTATTATAACTTTTTCGTATTTATTGGATACAAGGCTCAGTAGCTGCGTTCCCAAAGGTTCGTTACCGATTACACTATTCATTTTAATCGCGCTCGCTCAAATATAGGTTTATTACAACTTTTTCGTATTTATTGGATACAAGGCTCAGTAGCTGCGTTCCCAAAGGTTCGTTACCGATTACACTATTAATTTTAATTGCGCTCCCTCAAATATGGGTTTTTTATAACTTTTTCGTATTTATTGGATACAAGGCTCAGTAGCTGCGTTCCCAAAGGTTCGTTACCGATTACACTATTCATTTTAATCGCGCTCGCTCAAATATAGGTTTATTACAACTTTTTCGTATTTATTGGATACAAGGCTCAGTAGCTGCGTTCCCAAAGGTTCGTTACCGATTACACTATTAATTTTAATTGCGCTCCCTCAAATATGGGTTTTTTTATAACTTTTTCGTATTTATTGGATACAAGGCTCAGTAGCTGCGTTCCCAAAGGTTCGTTACCGATTACACTATTCATTTTAATCGCGCTCGCTCAAATATAGGTTTATTACAACTTTTTCGTATTTATTGGATACAAGGCTCAGTAGCTGCGTTCCCAAAGGTTCGTTACCGATTACACTATTAATTTTAATTGCGCTCCCTCAAATATGGGTTTTTTATAACTTTTTCGTATTTATTGGATACAAGGCTCAGTAGCTGCGTTCCCAAAGGTTCGTTACCGATTACACTATTCATTTTAATCGCGCTCGCTCAAATATAGGTTTATTACAACTTTTTCGTATTTATTGGATACAAGGCTCAGTAGCTGCGTTCCCAAAGGTTCGTTACCGATTACACTATTAATTTTAATTGCGCTCCCTCAAATATGGGTTTTTTTATAACTTTTTCGTTATTTATTGGATACAAGGCTCAGTAGCTGCGTTCCCAAAGGTTCGTTACCGATTACACTATTCATTTTAATCGCGCTCGCTCAAATATAGGTTTATTACAACTTTTTCGTATTTATTGGATACAAGGCTCAGTAGCTGCGTTCCCAAAGGTTCGTTACCGATTACACTATTAATTTTAATTGCGCTCCCTCAAATATGGGTTTTTTTATAACTTTTTCGTATTTATTGGATACAAGGCTCAGTAGCTGCGTTCCCAAAGGTTCGTTACCGATTACACTATTAATTTTAATCGCGCTCCCTCAAATATGGGTTTATTGTAACTTTTTCGTATTTATTGGATAGAAGGCTCAGTAGCTGCGTTCCCAAAGGTTCGTTACCTATTACACTATTAATTGTTATCGCGCTCGCTTAATTATGGGTATATTATAAATTCGTGTTTCTTTTCTATGCTAATTTCTGTATTTGTGTTTCGTGGGTTTTGTTAGTGAATGTGTTAATGTTTTTTTTAGTCAGTTGGTCTAATGTATGTTTATTTCGTGTTTTTGTAACTTTTCATGTATTGGGTTACCGCTTATCCTTTTTTTCAGGATAGTAACTTATCTTTTTGGTTAATATTTTGGAGTTTGATAATAATCAGCTAAACAGAACTATTTTATAAGTCCATTCTTATTTGGTAAACCTCTACTTGAGTTAGCGTAATTAAAATTAATAGTATAATCTGTAACGAGTCCTTCGTTACGCAGCGACTGAGCCTAGTATGCAGTAAATACAAACAAGTTAAAATAAACCTCTTCTTGAGCAAGCGCGATTGAAATTAATAGTATTATCGGTAACGAATCTTCGGGAACGCAGCTTCTGAGCCTAGTAGCCAATAAATACGATAAAGTTAAAATAAACTTCTTCTTGAGCGAGAGCACTTAAAATAAATTGAAAAATTGGGATAGCACCCCACTCAACGCATCAACTGAGCCTAATAGCGAATAAATACGAAAAAAATATAATAAACCCATATTTAAGCGAGCGCACGAATAATTAATAGAATGGTCGGGAAAGAACCCCCCGTACCGCAGAAACTGAGCCTAGTATCCAATAAATACGAAAAAGTTATAATAAACCCATATTTGAGTGAGCGCACGAATAATTAATAGACTGGTCGGGAAAGAACCGCCCGTAACGCAGCTACTGAGCCTTGTATCCAATAAATACGAAAAAGTTATAATAAACCCATATTTGAGCGAGCGCGATTAAAATTAATAGTGTAGTCGGTGACGAACCTTTGGGAACGCAGCTACTGAGCCTTGTATCCAATAAATACGAAAAAGTTATAATAAACCCATATTTGAGCGAGCGCGATTAAAATTAATAGTGTAGTCGGTAACGAACCTTGGGAACGCAGCTACTGAGCCTTGTATCCAATAAATACGAAAAAGTTATAATAAACCCATATTTGAGCGAGCGCGATGAGATTAATAGATGTAGTCGGTAACGAACCTTGGGAACGCAGCAACTGAGCCTTGTATCCAATAAATACGAAAAAGTTATAATAAACCCATATTTGAGCGAGCGCACGAATAATTAATAGATGGTCGGGAAAGAACCCCCCGTAACGCAGAACTGAGCCTAGTATCCAATAAATACGAAAAAGTTATAATAAACCCATATTTGAGTGAGCGCACGAAAATTAATAGACTGGTCGGGAAAGAACCCTCGAACGCAGCTACTGAGCCTTGTATCCAATAAATACGAAAAAGTTATAATAAACCCATATTTGAGCGAGCGCGATTAAAATTAATAGTGTAGTCGGTGACGAACCTTTGGGAACGCAGCTACTGAGCCTTGTATCCAATAAATACGAAAAAGTTATAATAAACCCATATTTGAGCGAGCGCGATTAAATTAATAGTGTAGTCGGTAACGAACCTGTGGGAACGCAGCTACTGAGCCTTGTATCCAATAAATACGAAAAAGTTATAATAAACCCATATTTGAGCGAGCGCGATTGAATTAAATGATGGTCGGAACGAACCTTGGAACGCAGCTACTGAGCCTAGTATCCAATAAATACGAAAAAGTTATAATAAACCCATATTTGAGCGAGCGCACGAATAATTAATAGAATGGTCGGGAAAGAACCCCCCGTAACGCAGAACTGAGCCTTAGTATCCAATAAATACGAAAAAGTTATAATAAACCCATATTTGAGGAGCGCACGAAAATTAATAGATGGTCGGGAAAGAACCGCCGTAATGCAGCTACTGAGCCTTGTATCCAATAAATACGAAAAAGTTATAATAAACCCATATTTGAGCGAGCGCGATTAAAATTAATAGTGTAGTCGGTAGACGAACCTTGGGAACGCAGCTACTGAGCCTTGTATCCAATAAATACGAAAAAGTTATAATAAACCCATATTTGAGCGAGCGCGATTGAGATTAATAGTGTAGTCGGTAACAACCTTTGGGAACGCAGCTACTGAGCCTGTATCCAATAATACGAAAAAGTTATAATAAACCCATATTTGAGCGAGCGCACGAATAATTAATGAATGGTCGGGAAAGAACCCCCCGTAACGCAGAAACTGAGCCTAGTATCCAATAAATACGAAAAGTTATAATAAACCCATATTTGAGTGAGCGCACGAATAATAATAGACTGGTCGGAAGAACCGCCGAACGCAGCTACTGAGCCTGTATCCAATAAATACGAAAAAGTTATAAAAACCCAATTGAGCGAGCGCGATTAAAATTAATAGTGTAGTCGGTGACGAACCTTTGGGAACGCAGCTACTGAGCCTTGTATCCAATAAATACGAAAAAGTTATAATAAACCCATATTTGAGCGAGCGCGATTAAAATTAATAGTGTAGTCGGTAACGAACCTGTGGGAACGCAGCTACTGAGCCTTGTATCCAATAAATACGAAAAAGTTATAATAAACCCATATTTGAGCGAGCGCGATTGAGATTAATAGTGTAGTCGGTAACGAACCTTTGGGAACGCAGCTACTGAGCCTTGTATCCAATAAATACGAAAAAGTTATAATAAACCCATATTTGAGCGAGCGCACGAATAATTAATAGAATGGTCGGGAAAGAACCGCCCGTAACGCAGCTACTGAGCCTTGTATCCAATAAATACGAAAAAGTTATAATAAACCCATATTTGAGCGAGCGCGATTAAAATTAATAGTGTAGTCGGTGACGAACCTTTGGGAACGCAGCTACTGAGCCTTGTATCCAATAAATACGAAAAAGTTATAATAAACCCATATTTGAGCGAGCGCGATTGAGATAAATAGTGTAGTCTGTAACGAACCTTTGGGAACGCAGCTACTGAGTCTTGTATCCAATAAATACGAAAAAGTTATAATAAACCCATATTTGAGCGAGCACACGAATAATTAATAGAATGGTCGGGAAAGAACCGCCCGTAACGCAGCTACTGAGCCTTGTATCCAATAAATACGAAAAAGTTATAATAAACCCATATTTGAGCGAGCGCGATTAAAATTAATAGTGTAGTCGGTGACGAACCTTTGGGAACGCAGCTACTGAGCCTTGTATCCAATAAATACGAAAAAGTTATAATAAACCCATATTTGAGCGAGCGCGATTAAAATTAATAGTGTAGTCGGTAACGAACCTGTGGGAACGCAGCTACTGAGCCTTGTATCCAATAAATACGAAAAAGTTATAATAAACCCATATTTGAGCGAGCGCGATTGAGATTAATAGTGTAGTCGGTAACGAACCTTTGGGAACGCAGCTACTGAGCCTTGTATCCAATAAATACGAAAAAGTTATAATAAACCCATATTTGAGCGAGCGCACGAATAATTAATAGAATGGTCGGGAAAGAACCGCCCGTAACGCAGCTACTGAGCCTTGTATCCAATAAATACGAAAAAGTTATAATAAACCCATATTTGAGCGAGCGCGATTAAAATTAATAGTGTAGTCGGTGACGAACCTTTGGGAACGCAGCTACTGAGCCTTGTATCCAATAAATACGAAAAAGTTATAATAAACCCATATTTGAGCGAGCGCGATTAAAATTAATAGTGTAGTCGGTAACGAACCTGTGGGAACGCAGCTACTGAGCCTTGCATCCAATAAATACGAAAAAGTTATAATAAACCCATATTTGAGCGAGCGCGATTGAGATTAATAGTGTAGTCGGTAACGAACCTTTGGGAACGCAGCTACTGAGCCTTGTATCCAATAAATACGAAAAAGTTATAATAAACCCATATTTGAGCGAGCGCGATTGAGATTAATAGTGTAATCAGTAACGAACCTTTGGGAACGCAGCTACTGAGCCTTGTATCCAATAAATATGAAAAAGTTATAATAAACCCATATTTGAGCGAGCGCGATTGAGATTAATAGTGTAGTCGGTAACGAACCTTTGGGAACGCAGCTACTGAACCTTGTATCTTATAGATAGATACGAAAAAGTTATAATAAACCCATATTTGAGCGAGCGCGATTGAAATTAATAGTGTAGTCGGTAACAAACCTTTGGGAACGCATCTGCTGAGCCTACTATCCAATAAATACGAAAAAGTTAAAATAAACCTCTATTGATAATATTTTCGCCTGCGATTATAAAACTAAAATAAAACGAATCCCGCTAATCCGACTACCAGACCTTGTATCGCAAATGTCTTAAAATTAAAGTATCGGTTATACTTATTATTATATTCGTGACTAATTATATGTAGAAAGGCCCCTGGGAACATTTAATAAGCCATAAGGGTTAAAAACACAAGGTGTAATTAAAATAACCATTAAAACATAAAATCATGTTAATTTTGATTTTTATTATTTTATTGAAATCGAAAAAGGTTGAATTTGAAATGGAAAAGGTTGAATTTGACTTGGAAAAGGTTGAATTTGACTTGGAAAAGGTTGAATTTGACTTGGAAAAGGTTGAATTTGACTTGGAAATGCTATATATTGTAGTAAGTGAGAGTAATAAATTAAATTAAATTTCTATAGAAACATGTGTTTCATTAAAAAATCTATTATATTATTATCTAAAATAATCAGTTAGTTTTATGTTCATTTCATCACTCTCTATAACCTTTTAAAAGCTTGTGTATGAGATGATATTTTTTCTAAAATCTTTAGCTTTCCAACGGTATATCATACATGTATATTACTGCTCTTATGTTCAAAAACGAAAAATTGCATTAAAAAATATTTTTTCTGTTTTCTCCTTTAGTTGGGTATCGAATTTATTCAATTTATATATTTACCTGTTTTTCATCAGCGTTAACAAGATAATCTAGTTATTATTATTGAATCTACAAAATTAAAGGTACTTTAGGGGAAGTACATATCGGCATAAATATCGGCATTTAAGCCCTGTCATACCATTTTTATCCAAATAAAACCTACATGATATTAAAGCCCATTAAAGTTTACATTGATATAGCGAGTTTAATCAAAATCGTTGGAACCGTTTTCGAGAAAATCGCAAAAAGGTGCAAAATGCATGGTATAAAGTCCCTCTTCTGGTAAGCTCATTTTGATGAAAAAAGTTTTGTCACGTCTCGGGCGTATAGTTGTCTTAAATATGAAATTTAAGTTTCATAGGACTTACCGTTTCCGCCCGGGAGTTACCACACACACACAGACCTTTTTGCGGGACTTGGTTATTTGGACTCAGGAGACCCTAAAACATGTATTTCCGTTGAAAACTGGAATTCGAAAATTTTCACGATCGCAATACTTCCCCTTACTATATATAGATAGTGAAAGTAAAAAAATACGATACGTCTTAATTTCCGGTAAAGAGCGGCGCCTTTCTGTCCAAATCCTTCTCACCTCTTCTTCCCTCTATTCAGCTGAATTATGTGATTTACAGCTTCAAGTGACAGCTTCTGGATTTTAGAGTTTCAGCTTGTTATTCTGTTGTTATTACTTTTATTCGAGGTTCCTTAGAAGTCAAGTCTGTCCGCTTTTTGTTCTCAGTGCGCTTCCGCTCCGTAGACTATGTCAAAGAGTAAATCCATTGATGCTGTTGACGATTCTCTAAGAAGTGGATAAAAAAATTCAGTTAAAATCGAAAATTGCCGAAAAATACGAGATATCAAAATCCACTCTATTAACTATTATCGCTAATAAAGATTAAATCGAGCCATAGCACTGTCCTGGTCTAAAATTTCCTCTGAAATAATCAAAAACTTTTTTATAAAGGCTTGGACATCACCCCTTTCGGACAGTACATCGACACAAGAAGAATAATTAGTGGAGGAAGAATGGAATGAAGCCTGTTACATGGTGAAGCAAACATTAGGCAGCTTTATATTAGCGAGTACGTCAGTATTGAAGAATCTCGCAACTTCGAAGATGAGAGAGGTATCAGAAGGACCAAGCTCTGTAGTCATCCAATGTCAAACTATTGACTCAGATGATTCTGACGAAGAACCAGCAATCATACCGACTAAAGCCGAGGTGACAAGCGCTCTTTATATCCTCCAACGGTTCACCAATAACACTTCTGTTCCAGAGAGATTCGTCAAGGCTCTGGGCGTCATTGGCACAGATCTAATAACTTTAGTCAAACCAAAACTTCAATAAACAAAAATTAAAAGTTAAGCCTTAGTAAAATAATTTTTCATTCATATGTTTTTATTATTTTAACTTTTTATGAATTCTTGTGATTCCGACATTATAAGTTCCTTTTTAAGTTTTGTATTTTGGTTTATGTTAATCTTAAAGTATTATGTAAAATGTAAAACATGATAGATGAACATAATGCATAGTTTTAACTGCGTTTGCAGTTTCTAAATAAACATGTCCCTGAAAGCGAATGCTGTATTGAAAATATATCTTTTTAACCACACGAATTTATACCAAGACAGATATGTACATGCAATACATAACGAATTCTTTTATAACGAACAGAGAATTTTTTGGACCTTTGGAATTCGTTACAATGAGGGTTTACTGTATCTGAGTAGCGCTGCTGCCTTCAAGTTGAGGACACCGAATTAAGGGCTTCGACTTCCACTCCATTAGCCCCTCTGGGTTTCCGTCTGCCTAACCGTTTTCTGGTGAAGATCCTTACATCTATCAATCTTCTTAGTACATGTTCCTCAGACGTTGGAAGAATGTGCCCTGCCCATTTCAATCGGCCTATTCTCATTAGTCTTACAATATCGACATCATTATATAGCTTCATCAGATCATTGTTGGTTCGCATCCTTCGTTCCCGATTAATATATATTATTGGTCCGAAACCTCTTCCTAGGACACGACGCTCAATTCCGCTGAGAGTCGATTCTTGAGCACTCAGACCCATATGTTAGTACTAGTCTGATCAGTTTTTTTTATTTATTTATTTTTTTTTTTTTTATAAGAATAGCTTTGTTTTACGAGAAATCACTCGACTTTTGAGATGTCGCTGGAGAATACAATATTCTCTGTTTGTGACCATGATGCGCCTCTGTATTTCTGAATTTAGAGAACGATTTCATGTAACTAAAATGATATGGCTGTTTTTCACTAGCTCTTCTGCGACATTCTATATATCAAAAATCTAGATAGGTTATCAGTCACTATATTTTCAGCTCCCTTATTTTGCCGGTTATAAATTATAAAATGAACCGGTGCTGTCTCAATTACTGTAGCACATTTCTCTTCAAGGTGAAAATTTATCAGCTTAAATATTGTATTAAGAGTGTCCTGATTTTTCTAAGCTCTATGTTTGCTTGCTCAGCGTCTCTTACACTTCCTCGTTTTAGTTATTTTCGCTGCAGGAACTATTCCGCTTCCTGCTATGTATGGAAACCCTCACCGATGTTTACTTGTCAAGCATTTAATTTAAATTCAAGAAACTCATACCGCATTTCAAATAATCGTGTTAAACATGAACCATAATGAAATAAATCTGAGGTATCTCGGTTGTAAAACATGGTAACTGACAACTTGAACGCTTTTACAATGTTTGGGTGTTTGTTAGCTACGTAGTTCAATACTAATATTATACTTCAATAGAACAAAGTACAAATAGATTTTTTCTGATAGGTAAACTAGAATGACGCAATATAATAGCTCCTAATACGGTGGGCAAAACATTCAGTTTGCTATCCTAAAAAAAATATTAAAGTTTGATAAGTCATATTTTGCTATACTATAATTCAGCATAGAATACATATTTGCAAGTTCAAAATAGATTATAATAATAAACCCACCCGTGGTTATTGGGCTACAGAGCTTAAGTTAATATCTATTGCATTAATTATCACAGAACAACAACTGCGAGACCTGCACCGTCTTTGGTTACTCGACGCCTAACCATTCTCTCCCTTGGTGCCAACAATTTTCTTTTCTTGTAGCTAGTAATCTCAACTCCAGGCTGAGGGTGCGTATGGCACTTCACTTTACTCAGTACTACTTCATTGTAAATCCATACCAGCAACCTCAGGCTATAGAAACCACACAAAAAACGACATTCCATTGATTTGTATACAACCAAATCCTGAATGATTTACCAAAATAAACTGTTTTGAAGGATTCTTCATAACAACGACCAATGTAGCTAAAAATCTAATCATCACAACCTTAGGACGAAGCATGGTATTCGTATTTCATGTTTCTGAATATTTAATTAAGGATCAGCTGTTTTGGACCCATGCGAAGCAGACGCACTTCAGGTCAGTCTTACAGTTTCATTAATTTATAAGTGTTTTTCTTGAAAAAATAGACATTATTTTGTGCAGTTTAGACAATTTAAGGGTGTGTGTTCCATCACGAAAGTGAAAATTGGTATTTCAATAAGAAATTGGGCGAATATACGCCTATTATAGGTGCTCAGAGCTTTTGGCTCTGTAGCGATGTCAGCTACCCCCATTAAATCCTCAGTTAGCTCTAATGTCATGAAAATAAACAGTAATAGTCAAAAAGAGATGGAAAACCGACAAACAACCAATAAAGTAACACCTAACCTCAAACCTACAGAAATTAGCTATGCCAAAGCCACCGCATCAGAAACGTTTTCTAAGCGAGAAAACGCTATAATATAACAGTGTGTAATATCAAACAGAAAGAGTACGTAATCAAAATCGCAGCCCTAATCGACCCAAAATTCATCCGATACACATCAACAATTTCCAATTCCCGGTTTTGCATTCACTTCAGTAACAAAGAGGCAGTAGATAATATCGTTAGGAATCATAAATCAACAGTTATTAACGACAAAGAAATTCACATAAAACGGTTAATCAATCCAGCAAAACGAATTATTATTTCTAAAGCTTGCCCTTCCATACCTCATGATACTATAGAAAATGAACTGAAAAAACTAGGGTTGAGGTTAGTTTCACCAATGCACTTTCTCAGGGCCGGGTACCAAGACCCACGGTTGGCCCATGTTTTAAGTTTTCGAAGACAAGTCTACATCCCACCTGAGGACCTAACCAAACTCCCATCTTCATTGTTAATTAAACACGATAATGTAGCTTACCGAATTTTTTTAGGTGAAGACATTGTCCCCTGTTTTATTTGCAAACAGCCAGGGCATATCTCTACCGATTGCCCAGAGTGTGAGAATGATATAGATATATCTGAGCCCCAAAACAAAGAAAATGAGGCTACATTAATTAATTTCAATCCAGAAATAATTAGTAGCGTCAGTGAAGAAACAAACACCGATCGCTCGCTACTCGATACGCCTAATCATGTTTTACCCAGCACTGATAACATAGTAGAGGCCACGCTATCCAGTAGCCATGACAACGCTAGCACTTCACCAGTGCCTAAGGCTGCCAGAGACGATAGAGTGGAGCTGTTGTCTGGTAGTCATGACAACCAGCTTACTAGTGGGGGCGCCTTAGATAACCCTACTCAATTGACTGCTCTCAATAATCCCAATAATTTAATATTACTACCTACCGTGGTATCCGGGGTCAAACGATGCCATTCTAGCTCTACCCCTTCTACTGTATCAACAACCGAATTGAACCTCACCATAGATCACCTCACAGGTTCAAAAAACTGACAAACGATTTACAAATAGTAATCCCAGAAATCTTTACGATGCCAAATAGCTCAGTACCAAATTGGATGGAAATGGAAAATCAGATCGATTACAGTTTAACTGTATTCCCAAAGCTCACAACACCTCAACATGTATACGACCAGCTGTATAAAGAGCGGGAAGAACAATATTCCGATTACCGCTTTTGGTTCACGGATGCTTCTAAATCGAACTCCGAAGTTGGTTGTGCTGTTCTCATGGGCTCTATTTGTAGCAAAAATGTTTTACCAGAACCAAATGTATACACTGGAGAGCTCTACTCAATCTGGAAAGCCTTGAAAATCATAGTAAAACACGAACACCAACATCACCTGATTGTAACTGATTCTCTAAGTTCTCTAAAGTCAATAGAGAATAGGTACTCAAAAGAAGCCTTGGTTCAAAGAATCCAGATTCTCAAGGAAGAATGCGAAAGTGAAGGAAAAACAATAAAATTTTTGTGGGTCCCATCTCACTTGGGCATAGGAAGCAATGAGGACGCTGATCGAGCGGCTAATAATGCAAGGATGGACTCTGGAAGGGAAGTGACACGTGTCAATAAGACAACTGCATCGGACTGGCGAAAATACGTCAAGAAAATGATTTATACTACATGGGCTGCTGAGTGGAGTAAAACTAAAGACAAATTAGGAAAAATTAAAGAGACTCCAGGGATATGGGAAACGTCAGAGAGGAAAAATCGGCGCGAAGAAGTGGTTCTGGCCAGGATAAGAAGCGGACACACAGCACTGACACATAGTTACCTACTGAAAGGATTGTACCCACCGACCTGCAGGACTTGTGAGGCACCTCTGACGGTGGAGCACATCGTACTGCACTGCGGGGCCTTCAGCGTTGCAAGAACGGAGTGCGGAATTGACACCAGGCTGGAAATAGCACTAGGTAACAGTGAAGTGTGTGTTCAAAAAGTATTTAAGTTTTTAAAAAAATGTAAAGTATTCAATATGATTTAAGATATAATGTCTTTCTACCAAACATTCACCATTATTGTCTTGTAAATGAAATTATTTTAAGAAAAAAAAAAACAATTATGTATATAGCTAATGACCCTTAATGGGTAGATGCTCTGTATAAATAAATAAATAAAATTTAATTAATTTTCATCCATAAATTCAATCTTATGTGTGAAGTTTAGCTTAAAAGTATCACAATTGGTTCACAATAGTAATTATAACAATAATAATTACTTTATGGCTTTCATGAACTGGTTTGTACATATCCTATTTTTATTTATTTTTTATAATATACTGAATTCCTATAGAATGGTTTTGTTGAGTAAATTTCACTATTACACAAGTTCTGCAAACAAGGTCCTATCAACAAGTTCCTACGCAACTGTTTTATTATCTTGGTAGAAAAGTTATTTAATGGAATATTTCGATAAGTATATTCAGAAACAGCGAGGAGATCGCAGGTGGCTGTTCTCTCGGATGTAAACTCCTGACTTTTGACAACTTACATCTCAGGAGAAAGATGGGCAAAATTCAACAAGTAGAGAAAAAATCCGACGTCCCCCTAGAAGAGGCGTTGGATATAGCAGGTATTCATAAACCCTCATCGTATTTTTTATTGATTTATTTCAATAATACTACTTTTAAAATTTTATAATATACCATAATATATTCTCACCCTTCTAGGATTTCTACAATTTGAACCAAATAGATTATATCTGACCCATTCTCAGGCAAAAATTAAAACATTTTTTGTTTTTGTGAGCAAGTGACGTCTACCAGTCGGTTCAGCGAATACCAACTTCCTCACCGAGCCCAACAACTTTACGCGCCCATTTGAGTCTCCGCGATGCTATCTACTCAATTATATTTACAGGATACAAGTTCCGTAATCCCGCGTTGTGCAACCTTCTAAACTCTCCAGTGGTCTCATCTCTCTTTGGTCTAAATATTTTACGCAGTACCTTATTTTCGAAAACCTTAAGCCGTTGTTCATCATTCAAAGTAAGCAACCACGTTTCACATCCGTAAAGAACCGTCGGAAGAATAATAGTTTTATAAATTCCAACCTTTAAGTTTTTAGACAGAAGCCACGAGCTAAGTAATTTAGCAACTGAATAATAACACGCATTTCTCACCTTTAACCGGGACTTTATTTCTCCCTGGATTTCATTTTTTCTTGTTATCATATATAACGAATAGTGAAATATAATTTTAAAAATCCAATAAATATAAACAGCTTTTACTTTCACTTATCTATGAAATATATAGAAAGGGTAAAAATTTTATTGTAAAAATTTTATAATTCCAGTTTTCACCAGAAATACATGTTTTAGAGCCCCCTGAATCCAAATTTCCAAGTCCCTCAATAAGGTGTGTGTGTGTGTGGTAAGCCTAACGTGAAAACTGAAGTCATATGAGACTGAAATTTCATATTTAAGACAACTATACGCCCGAGATCTTACAGCAACTTATTTATCAAAATCAGCTAACCGAAAGAGCCACTTTATACCAAGCATTTTGTACCTTTCGATGATTTTCCGAAAACCGCTTTAATTATTTTGGTTAAACTCGCTATATCGATGTAAAATTTAATGGGCTTCAATATTATTCTGATTTAAATAGTCTAACAGGACTTAAATGCCGATATTTTAAATTTTCTTCAACTAAAGTACTTTTAGTTTTGTAGATTTTATAAAAAATAACCATATCATATTTTTAGCATTGATAAAAAACGAATACATATATAAATTGGACGAATTCTAGACTATTGTAGTTACAAACATTTATCTGTATACAGATTTATAAACATTTTCTACCACTACGTAAAGAAAATTTAATTGCGGCAAATATGAAATTAAATATTTATCTATAGTGCTCTTATCAGGAACATTCTCGTGAGCTAGAAAATGATAAGTATGATATATTCAGACCAAAAGGAATCTGAGTGCTATTAAGTATAAATAGTTTCAAGGAGCATTACACAGGAAAATTTGCAGATTTTTAATTTTCACCATGAATATATCCCCTCATATTACATAAGGGTGGACTAATAAAAAAGAGAAATTGAACATAATTAATCGTCTCATTACTTTTAAGGAAAATATGCGTATATTTAAATTGATTCTTACCAACTGTATTTTCCAAAAACCAAGGTCGATATATTAACAAGTTAGTCTCGCAGGTAAGGGAACAGCAGGCAGCCTTGTTACCTGTCATAGAGCCTAATCTAAAATCGAGATTTATATACCAGCTAACTTAACTGTAATATATTTTATTGCATCATAAATTTAGACCCTTTTTGATTTTATTTCTATGTGATTACTGAAACAACAAACCATTATGATTGTCTGTTGTTTTATAATTGGAATGTAACAATTTCATTTCCTGATGCAGACTGATAACTAGAAATTAATATCCTAATATACTCCTGTATTATAACATTAATTTTTCTTATAAATATTCATTTGTAATCCTTTCTAATATTTTAAATTGAGTCAATGTTAATACATTTTCCAATTTTATTTAATCCTTAAACTTATTATTTCAAGTAAAATAGTTAACTTAAGGATGATAAATACCTACTAACAGATGTTTTCATTAGTTATCCATAAATAACAAACAAATTGAATTTATTTGTGACATCTTAATTAATTTGTTTATTTAACGTCTTTATTGTTCGAATAAATAACAATACGGCAAATAATTATTAATTGATAAACATCGTTAAAAATAATTAATTAATAAACATCGCTAAAAATTATTAAACTGATAAACAAATATATTCCAAATAAATAAAATTTAAATTTTTTTATAATTAATACAGATGCGGCAGATTAGGTTTTAAAGAAAACTATTTCCGGATTCAGTATTGACCGAGCATACCTTTATACATTACATTGTAAACCTTATATTGGATGCATCTATCAATAAAAATTTCAAAAGTAAAAGAAACTCTAACATGCAAGGCAATATTTAACTCCAGGTAAAAAACTTTCGGAAAAAATCATCCTTCCATCCTTTACGGATAACAAAAACATACATCGTGGCGCTGCAGCACGATGTGGAACCTGGCCTCCTCATTAACCTTTCGCCCTGTGTTTCGGTCTTGTGACGCCGCTATATAATTTCCTCCGATTTTCAGTAGGGCTTTGGCATCCTGGGTCACACAGCCCTCCCATCTGAGTCTAGGCCGTCCTCTGCCTCTCTCTTGGTAAAGATTTCCCTCCAGGAGACGTTTTGGAACTTCCTCTCCACTCATTCGGGCAAAACGGCCAGGACAGCAAATCGTCCAAGCTTCATTAGTTTGAAAATGGCTTCCCCATATACCATAGCTCATATAGTTCCACATTTTTTCTTCTTCGCCAGTTGTCACCATCTATAACAGGTCCAAATATTATTAGGCGGATCTTTCTTTCGAAGATGTGGATTTCAACCTCTCTGGCTGGCTGGATCAACCTTTCAGAAGTTTACATGAGGACCGGGCAGATAACCGTTTTATAAACCAGTGTTTACGTTCTCCTAGTGATAAATTGGCTTCTATGGAGTTTCCGGACTCCAAAATAGCTTCTGTTTGCATTAACAATTCTTTTATTGATCTATGGTGCGATATTATTATCGGACCAAATAATTGACCCTAGGTACGCAAACTGGTCTACCTTCTCTAATTTGAATCGACCAAACTTAACGAATCCTTCAACTGGATGCGCTTCTTTGGTGCCATGAGTACGCTTTTGTTTTATCCTCATTAATCGTGAGACCCATCTCTTGAGCAGCAAGCGTAAGGTAGAGCAAGCTTTATCTAATGCACTGAGAGACCTAGCCACAACATCTATGTCGTCCACTATATATATGCTAATAACTGCACAAGTTTTGCAAATATCGTTGAACTCGTTTGATGCCAGAAGCTTTAACAACCTTTTCTAGGGGTGATTTAAATAAATGGCAAGCCAATGCATCTCCTCGTCTCAGCCCTTCTTTAGAGGATAGTTCACTTGAAAGCTATGTTTGAATTTTGACGGAGCATCTAATTTCATTCATTGACATCTTAACCAACCTTATAATCTTGAACGGGATCCTTCGTTCTTGCATAGCAGCATACAGCTGGTGACTGTACTGCCATAGGTGGACTTAAAAACAATTTTTTTAAAAATCAGTTAAGGAAAACTTTTGAATAACAGATGATTTGTTCACAGATTAAATATTATTCGAAGAAATGAATTATCCGTCTTCCGTTTTTCCTGTAAAAATATTCGAATACTGTCCAACTCTGGAACAAAGAGAATATTTTTATCATCGTATTGTAATTATCGAATTTAGAAGTGAAAAAAAAAAATAGCACGATGATAATAAAAATTTACAACATTTGACATTCTGAATGTAATAGAATATTTTGTAAATTAAAATGAATCTTCTTTAATGTACTTTGAAAATCTTCGAATAGGTAGCAGCACCAATCTAGAAAGCTTGGTAAAATATTAGTTCTAATAATTGGCTTAAGAGGCCAGCACCATCCAAACAAGACTATTTCTTGGTTACCAGATAATTTCTTTCCACCGAAGGTGCGAAGGGAAGGTGCGATCGTGCTGCGGTACTATGGCAATAATACAGAACAATGCTAGTTTCAGTGGTGCGCACGAGAGAGCAGCACTATCGGACCAAGTTCCCAATGAAGAACTGATCTTTCAGCAAATTTTCTCCTTTTCCTATATACATAAAATTTTAATTCCTTAAAAAATCGACGTCATAATGCTTTTTGGCTTCTTACAACAAACAAAAGATTTTCAATAATTTATTTTACTACTTCAGTGCAGATTTTTTAATTTATTTTTCCCTCTTATTTGTGTATTCAATTCTCAATTGTCAATGAAATTTTTAAATAATAATTAAAAATTTTCAGGATTAGCTATTAGGATTGTGCTGGATGAACATTTGATGTCTCATTTATACTTTTTATCAGTGGAGATATTCATTAGGTTTACAAAAATGCTATTTCCGAATATAATATCAGATTTTCTAGGCCTTTGGGATGAAGGCGGTGGACTAATGCCAAAATTAATAGACCTTTCTCCAGCAAGGAGATGAGATCTAATTGTTTTACCTTCTTTTTCATTGGTTATCAGGTTGCTGGTAACCTAGGACTGTTCATGCTCCTTAACCCAGAAATGGGGCTTTAGTTATCCCATACTAATTATTATTAACCCTCTTGATTAATGATTGTTTCTACATTTTCAATGAATCTATTTATTTTATTTTTTTTTCATTTTCTCTATGTATTTTAACAATAATTGAACACTTTATTACAAACAAAAAAATTCCAAGGCCTCAGAACACAACTCAGAATAATTAATAATATTGTTCTATTACATAATCAATAACTCCTTTTTTATACGCATAAATATTAATAAAGGAATAAAAGATTAAATTATTCAAGATAAACATTAATCCCTACTCATTTTCCTCTCTTATGGAAACATTCCACAATAATTCTCTTCCTAAAACCAGGTAAACCTCCTAACACAACGACATCATATAGACCTATCAGCCTACTCCCAATCCTTTCAAAAATCTTTGAAAAAATTCTCCTCAAACGAATATTACCGTTATTAGAATCCCACACTATTCCTTCCCATCAGTTTGGATTCCGTTCCCAACATTCAACCGTTCAGCAAGGGCTCCGAGTCGTTGACCATATTTCCTCTGCCCTTGAGAACAAGGAGTACTGCTCGGGTGCATTTCTGGACATAACGCAAGCATTTGGCCGGGTGTGGCACTCGGGATTGCTCTTTAAGCTCAAAAACCATTTACCCCTATCCTTATACCTAGTCCTCCGATCCTATCTATCAAACCGCTCCTTCCGAGTTCGTTGTGGTGCAGAATATTCCAATTATTATCCAGTCGAATCCGGTGTTCCTCAGGGCAGTGTCCTTGGTCCTATCCTCTACAATATATACACGGCTGATATTCCTCTTTGCCCTAATACCTTCCTAGCAACGTACGCTGATGACACAGCTGTCCTATCCTCTCACTTAGATTCCGAAATTGCATCTACAAGCCTCCAAACACACCTTTCTCAAATTGAAGACTGGTGTAACAACTGGAGAATCAAAGTCAATCAATCCAAATGCAGACATGTCACCTTTACCCTTCGAAGACAATCCTGCCCTCCAGTTCTCTTTAACTCCGTTCCGCTTCCTTTCTCCGACACAGTCCGGTATCTTGGCTTCCTTCTGGACAAAAGACTAACTTGGAACCCGCATCCTAGACTTAAACGACAAGAACTTAATCGACGATTTGGACAATTATACAGACTACTGAACAGAAATTCTAAATTACCTATCGAGAACAAACTGCTAATATACAAGACAGTACTGAAACCTATCTGGACCTACGGACTTGAACTGTGGGGGACAGCCAAATTTTCTAACATCAAACGCATTCAATCCTTCCAATCAAAAGTCCTCCGAACAATAGTTAATGCTCCTTATTATGTATCCAACAATACCTTACACCGCGACCTAAATATTCCATTTATTTTAGACCTTATACCATTAAAATTCTCTAAATTCCATCAGAACCTTATCCATCACCTTAATCCCCTAGCTCAATCCTTATCCAGCTCCACAAATCCTTACCATCCTCTTAGAAGGTTGAAACGGCAGTGGCCTCGAGACCTCTTGTAAAATGTATATTGGAGTTCTAGCATTGGCTAGATTCTCCACTCACGTGCTGTATGCTTGTGAATTGTATATAGGTATGAGTGACTTTTATATATATTTTTATTGATTTTGTTTTGTATTTATTTATATTGTATTATTATTATATAAATTTATTGTTTTGTATATATCGTGTGAATGCAGTATGAATGTTGTACTTTATCCCTATTAAAAATGTCCTAAATTGGACAGATTGTAATATTGTTCAATAAAGAATTGCTCCTAAAAACATTAATCCAAAATGCGGTTCTGATAGCTGTACTTCTTGAGATAATGATCCTAAAGGGCTCATGGCTGCAAGCCCACCAAAGTCTATACTGTAATTTTTCTACAAAATCAACAATAGTATCATAAAAAGTCTCTTGTTCTTCGGTTATTGTATAGAATAAAAAGGCTCATTGTGAATACCTATCACTAACCATTTTCGTAATGCAGTTAGAAGAGTGTTCCATATGGTCGTCAAGAAATGAAATGAATATTTTTCTTTCTAATGTTTTGACCCTCACTTGTTGGTCTTTATCAGGGCATCTCAAGACATAGCAGATAATTACATCCGGGTACTCTCCCATCTCTAATTGTATCAAATAGTTACTAACTTAAAATACGTTTTCTTACCTTATAAAGGTTTATATGACTGATTATAACTTATTATTTAAATGATATATTTTCCTCAGGATGTGGTCTATACACATGGTATGTCGTAATAACATCAGGATTGATTGGTTTTGCTGCAATTCTGAACATCCAAGGTATGGCCTTCGCGATTCCAGTAGCTGGATGTGAATTGCAGCTATCTTATGCTATGAGAGGAATGATGTCATCAATGGGCTTCACAGGTAGATATATTTTATATGTTGATGTAATTATTTTCTAATAGTGTTTGTGATTATGCTTTTAGTATTTCCAGTATTCTACTTAAGTGTTTTATGGTGCAGTTAATAAAATTCCCAATGACATATCCAGTCATCTATTCTTCTCTTCTTTATAAACAAAGTCTAATATATCTAATAATGGAACTTACTTTATAGACCCTTAGAATCTACTGCCACTTCCTTCACTTCGACTGATCTTAGGCTGCAATTTTCTACTCAGTGATTAGTTGGAACTAAAGCATCTGATGAACCCTGTTTCTGTTGTCTCTGATATCGTCTTGTTCTTCTTCCTTGGATGTCAACAATGAAAACTAGTGAAATAGTTCTTTAGTATTGTTTGCATGTGTGTGAGAGAATACACACACAATTCAAGTATGATTTCATTGTTTTTCACCTAACTCGTTCATTTGATTCTCTTTTATATGCTTTAAAAATTCATAAAATTTCTCTTTCTATTGAATAGACATTGATTAGTTTTGCTCAAATTTTAAAATGAGAACTAAGTATAATAAGTATGTATAATAATTATATTTAAATACAACTTTCTTTCAGCATTACTCATTTCAATTTGAACTTAACTAATTTAAATTAAATAATTATATTATCTTCATCATTTAAATTATTAGGTATGCTGGTGTCAGCTCAGCTCTTTGGGTTTTCGGCTGATACTTTTGGAAGAAAGCATGTTATGATGTGTACTCAGGCAGCAACTATGGTGATCACTGTGCTGTGGAGTTTAGCACCAAACACAATAGCTTTGGGGATTATATTATTTCTTAATGGATTTGTGTAAGTATTTTGTCAATTATTGATTGGTCCAGCAGGTCCATCAATTAAAATTTTGAGAAACTATTCACTATTTATAAAGCTTATTCCTTAGCTAAAGTTAAGCTTTAACTGACAGCAATCATAAGAGTTCAAGTGTTTTGTAATCTTCTCTCAATATCAAGCTACTTTGTCTGAGTATATTTTTCAAAAAATGTTTGTTTTCAATATTTGGAATGAATGAAAATTTTATATATATCTACTTTCCACCAACTTTTATTTTATATATATTTACTCCATTAACTTCCAAATTTAGTTTTATTTTCTTAAAATTAAGAAATTAACTAAATTTGGTATGTTAATGTTAAATCGTGAAATTAGATAATGTATTTATATTCTGTTAAAACCATTTTTTTAATGGAATAATGAAATAGTGCTAATAAAGAGGTAGAGATATAGTTAAGTTAAGTCACAATTTGGCTGTGATTAAATGGCATTTATACCTGTAAATATTCTCTTTCTTCTTCTTCTTCTCTTGCTATCTCCTCTGGGCTGCTAAGCGTGGAGTAGCACTCTCGGACCGTCTTGCCGATGGGGCCCTGTCCTGTGTAAGCCTTCTCATCTCTGGCATGGTGCTTCCTCTCGCTGTGCCCATTCTCTCAATCAATCCTGCATACATGAGCTTTGGCCTGACTTGACGTCTTTAGAAGCCCATTGGTCTTACAGTCATCTCCCATTCTGTTAACATGCCCAAACCTCTTGAGCTGTCTTTCTTTAAGCATCTCTTGGACGGATCTAACCCCTAGCTTATCATGCACCCTTTAATTTCTTATGCGGTCTCGACCGGTTTTTCCTATTTTCCATAGTAATCTCATTTCCACACATACAACCTTGCTGGCATGGCGGTCTAAGAGTGTCCAGCTTTCTGATCTGTAGAGTACTACTGGGAGAAAAACTGTCTTGTATAGCAGAATCCTGGCTCTCCTGCTCAACTCCTGTTTCCCTTTTAAACTATGTTTCTTATTTAAATATACTTATCAGACCAAAATTTATTATTTAAAGCAATTAAAATCTATTCAATTTTCTAGCTATTCCCAGTTTTTAAAAATGATTTTTATTTGTATTTATTATGTTTTTATATATTTTTTGTTTACTACAGTTATTATAATATATATATATATTTAAGTTTACTAAAAGGAATTAGACCGCGACCGCACTAATTCCTTTTAGTAATTCTCAACGGTCAAATAATTATATCCACTATGATATTTAATTTTAGTCGAAACATGTAATATGTTTGATAAAAGTGAAGTGACCTCCTTCATATCTTCAAAATTGACAATATATTTTTTTTTTAATATTATTTTTGTTCCTTGTGAGTAACATTACATAAATTACATATTTATATGATTAAAGGGAAGAGTGTTTAATGGCAGTACAGCAATTGGTATTGCTGTGACAAGCTTAGATTTTGTTGCTTAAGTTTTACTTAAAGATTTAAAAAAAATAAAAGCTCATCCAATTAGCCACAACAGCATAAAGGGACGTTAATTAAATAAACAAAAATAACAAATTTTTAAAAAATGCTGTGTAGTATTTTTTTTTCTCATTTATAATATTTTCTTTCTCGGTCTTGATTTGCTTTGCTTTTTTAATATTATTCTCTTCGTCTGCCACGTCTCCACTATTTTAAATGATGATTCCATTAAGTGTTAATGTATAGAATGTACAAATTTTGGAGTGTATTTGTACTTTGATAATTCAAAATAAAGTAAAAATTATAAAATAAACTTTGTATTGGGCTGAGTAATATAGTATAGTTCTAAATCCCAGATGTATTGAAAATTGTTTAGTTTTTAACTGGATGAAAACTCACTAATTTTTTATTTTTAAATTTAAGGAAAATAAAAATATTTTCCATTAATTAAAAAAATTCCAATATATATCGTTTTTTTTAAACTATTGTTGTAAATAGTACAATCTGCTTGGTGCGGTTGATAAGTACCATAGGTTTGTATTCACACATGGTTAAAAAATATTTTTTTTTTTTTTGATACATTAAACAAATTCACTCCATTTTATTGATTTTACAGTTTGACTGGAACATTTACATCAACATATGTCTATGTTGGAGAATTTTGTCCATCTTACATGAGATCTAAAGGCCTTCTAATTATGACAGCAATGATGGCTACGGGGAAATCTATCTACCAGGTGAGAATGTTCATTCTCAAGAGTTATCAAAGAACTCTATAAAGTCAAAAATAATATACTATTCATGTAATTTTTTATTAGATTATTATAATTTTTATCTGAATATTAATGATTAAATCATTACACATTAGGATTATCGGTTTTAAAAAAAATTCTGTTATCTATTGTTTGATCATTCTTTGCTATTAATCAAATCAATAAAGGTTTATGATACCAAACTCTAAAGGATTTTATTTGCTTAAGTCCTAAGGAAGAAGGCAATTCAGCCTGAGTATACAATTATACTTCCTACCACTAAGTAGTAAAAGAACAATAAAGATAACTAAAATTAAATTAAAAAATATGTCACTTACTTACAACTATCAGAAACTTAAAGAATTATGAATTTGTACATTTTATAAAGTATGATATTTTTTTCTTTCTGTAACAGGTAATTATAACTTAGCATTAGACTATATGATGGCCAAAAAATACTATTTTATTGAAAATTTTACATTATGTAGTCTACTCAACAAGAACTTTGTACTAATTATTTCTCTTTAAGCTTGATTTTTATCTTATTTTTTATGGAACGTATTGTAGAGATTGGCAAAAATAGATTTTAGTGTCTTAATTATGTATTTGCTCAAAAATACGAGCAATTTTATTCAACTGTAGTTTATTACAAAAAACATCTGAAGGAATTTTACTGTTCCTTAAAGTAGAGAGTGAGATCAACCCCCTTTGCAATATCTTTTATTTATTCATGAAAATGCTCGTACGAAAGAAGGTTTAGAAATAAAAGATGACAGCCAAGAAATTATATTTTAAAACCTTCTAGCTTATTAATGCCAATTAATAAATTTTCTATCACATAATTATTTGTGGCAATAATATTATTTTAACAGCTTCCACAAAAATTTGTTTTTCAGGTATGGCCTGGATAATCCTACCATTAGATGTATACATACCCATATATGGAGAGTTGGTTTTTACCTCATGGCGCCTTTACATCTTACTCCAAATAGTTCCGCTTTCTCTTGCTATGATACTTCTGTCTAAACTGCCAGAAACTCCAAAATTTTTATACATTATGGGGAAATATGATGAGACTCTGGATATAATCAAAAGTATTTATGCAATTAACGAGAAAAAAAAACAAGGATGAATTCCCAGTGAGTAACTTGAAATCTTTTTTAGTTTATTGTACAGACTTTTTTATCTAAAATATTTAACTGCATCCTACTAGAAAATATCCTTGGTAAATGTATGAATTTCTTTAATTTACTAGGTAATAATTTGTACTTGTTTTCCTATACATCAAACCCAAGACACATCAGTCCAAATCAAAATCATAACTTTTGATTTCCTTATGTACTGGTAAACAAAAACATGTAATGAAATTTCTGTATTTTCCATGCATATGTTTCTGTGGGTTGGAAAAACTTATTTTCAGAACCAATGAATTACCATTTCAGTGATTTTAAACTACAAATTTCAATTATTATTATATAACTTAAATTTTTTAAACCTATTTCAATGCAGATCAGTTCGATTTTTAGAAAAACATGGAAAATCTATTTTATTTTTTATAACTTAATGTAATGAAAATCTTATAAAGTATCACTAACATAACAATGATTCTGAAGATGGTCTTGCAATTCCCAAATGTAAAATTATATTAATTTATAAATTTGAGAATGAAGCCTGATTTGACGTAACTCCTATTATATTTTTAACCGAAAACCTCAATTTTTAAATCTTATACTCATTATTTTAACAATTTGGCTGAATTTAGTTCTGAGATTTTTTGTTTTTTTAATTTCCAGGTTTCAAGCCTAAGTTTGGATTCTGGTTATGAAATCAGTAGTAAAGTTAAATCTGATGGTAATCAATTACTAAAGTATTTTATGAAAATGATGAAAGACACTGCTACTTTGTTTTCAAAGCAATATCTAATTATCACCCTGATGTCCTGTTTTTTGCTCTTCAGTCTAGTCGGAGCGTTAGTGTCAATTAAATTATATATAATTTATGTATTATAATATACTTATTTTAAAAACTATTCTCTTTTAAGAAAAAAATAATTTATACAATATTTACTTAATTTAAATTTGTTTACTCTCAGGGTATGGGTTCTTGACAATCAGGCACATTTTTTATTAAGCTTTTAATTCTGATTATAACATACAAAAATAATAAAACATGTACAGGCTATCAATGATTCTTCAAGCAGCAGCAGATCCTCCCCTTTCTGGTCCAAACCCCAACTCAGACTGGCCGTTTTTCTCTACCTGTCCTATTTTGTTTTGTACCTGCTAGGGTTTTTGCCTAACATCCAAAACGGATGCTATGTTCGGAAACAAACAACCAAATAGGAGCTGTTATTTAAATTTAAATTTTACTTTTTATGTTAATGTTAGTCTGCCTAACATAATATTTAAATAATAAATAAATAAATACTTTAATAACAAATAATGGGTATATTACAGTATATTATGATAATAGATTTTTAATTTTAATCTATTTATGCATATTATTACGTTATTTACATAAATCTATTTATAGATTATAAATATTATATTTATTTTAGATTTCCCAGCAAATTCTTAGAGTATCATATTATAAATAAATTCACTAGCAAATCATCTTAAGAAAAATAATGAAACTCAATTATTGGTTGTTTTTTGGTAACAGGCATTGAGGCAAAATATTGTCAAATGAAAATGGAATAATGAGAAATGAGGCTTTGAGGAAGAAAGAGATGAAGAAATTTATATAGATTAAAAACAAATATGGCCTGACAGATGGCTCTAGTCCTAAATTTTGCCTATCCAGGTTTGAGTAGGATAGGACGTAAAGTGGTAGTCCTGAGCTTGTACGATGTCAGGTACTCGTTAAAAATCCCTATCTTAATTAAATCTGAATAGGCAAAATTTAGGACTCCCACTATAGCATCATCTGATTAGCTACAGTAGCATAAAAGTAAGATTCAATGAATAAATAAACAAATAATATGAAAGAAAACATGATTCTACTGTTCATTCTCAGAGTGGAGCCATTTCTCAGTGATGCACATGTTTGTTTCAAAGATTCCTCTACTTGCTTTTTACTATTTTATTCTCTATTTATCATCTGTTGATGAGGGGATGAATGATGTTTGCTGGTGAATTTTGGTTTATCTTTTTATAAATATAATGCAATATATTTAAGTTTTAATGTATCATGTTTCTAAAATAGGTGCAACACCTTAATTATGTGGTTCCCAGAACAGACCAGTAGAATAATGAAGAATTATCAATCCCATGATACAGCCAATGTTACACTGTGTAATCTCATGGAAGGAAGTAACACTGAAGAGGCTTTTGATTGTAATATTAACTATGATTTCCTTTATGTTGGAATTCTTCTGGGAATAGCTGAAGTGACTGCGTGCCTTTTAGTCGGTCAGTGGGCATTAAAAATAGACAGAAAAATATTTATATGTAAGTTGTATTTTCTTCCACCTAATGTACTAATTTTAATTTTAATTTATTATGTTATAGCTCTAAATGTATTTTATTTATTCTTAATTTCAGCAATGAGTTCATTTTCGGCAGCAGGAATATCTGTGCTAACTGTCTTTTTGACATCGTCTTATGCCATAATTTTATGTCTCGCTTCTACGACTGTTCTCCTATACACAATGTTTCCAATCATTATTAGCATTGTAGTTGAATTGTTTCCAACCCAATTAAGGTACGTTTAGATCATTGTATCATTATACTCTAAATGATGGAAGAGCCTATCATTAATAAAGAAACAATTACATATAAGTTTTAAATTAGCCATAATAAAGAAAAAAATTGAAATTTTACCAATAAATACACCCATAATTCAATTATTTTTGAAGATATAGAAAAATATGTAGAGAGTTTTAGAATCAGTAAAGTGCAATAAACAGAAAAAAAAAAAGAAAAAAAAATGTCGATCTATATATTCAAGGCACAAACTAGGATGTAATTCCACCAAAACTCGGTTATTATTAAAGATATAGAAAAATCGAAAAGATTTTCGAAATCAAGAAACTGAGATGAACAAAGAGAAAAAATAATGTTATATGGTCAAACAACAACTTATAAAGGATGTGACTCCCTGATAACACGTTCATTATTGATAATAGAGAAAAAATGGAAGGTGTTCTGAAATCAGGAAATTTTATTTAAATGAAAATCTAAAGAAAAGAAAAGGAAATAGTAACGAAGTATAATATAAATGCTTTTGATATATTATTTTCATTTATGAACCTTTGTAATCAACCAAACAAATAAAAAACATCATCCTCCTCATCCCCCTCCCCTGAAAATTTCAGGTTTACATTTCAAGATATGTAGAATCCAAATAACTAATATAAAAATATCTGTTTTTCCTAATTAATAAATAAATATCAAATTTCCTACATCAAAAAAGAAACATTAAAACTAGTTCAGAACTAACAGAGATATTTCATTTTAAAATTAACAGTGGTGATATACCATTTTTGGATTATTTATTGCTTTTCATTTTAGCTAATTGCCTATTAAAAGCAAAATAAACAGTTATACCTTAATATAGTTATTTGGAAATAATAAACCATTTTGTAATAATTTGCAGCATTTTATATCTTGTTTTTGTTGGGATTGTTTTAAAAAGAAAACTGTCCAACCTCCTGTATGGAGATTTATTAATCTATTTCAATGGATCAGCTACTTAAACAAACATAGTTGACAAGATTTGTAAAATTTCCATTATTGTATTCCTATTTAAGATGTATTTTAGATTAATTTTTGAAAATTCACTTATTCAGGTCCAATGCTGCTTCTCTAACGATGACATTTGGCAGGTTGGGTTCTACTTCAGGAGGTCAGCTCTTGGGGATCCTATTTGAAAACAATTGCACAGCTGGATATTTTGGAATAGCATCGATAGTTACAGGTATTTATTTATTAAAATTATACATGCATAAATATTTGAAATTTATAATTTTTAAAATATGTTTCCTGTTGTTATTAGTGGCAGGCTTCTTGTGTATATTAATACCAGTTGGGAAGAATAAAAAGGAGGACTTGAAAGAACTTAATGAAGCAAAAGTTTAAAAGATCTAATAATGAATTATTGATGATATGAAGGTATTAATGTTGACTGTCATTACTGGTGTTTATTACCACCTCCTAGTAGAATGCCAAAAAAACAAACGAAATAAATAAAATAAGTTTAAAAGCTCAACTTAAAAGCAAATTTTGTACGTTTTTATTAAAATTTTAAAACTCTTCAAAATACAACTTTATATTTTGTTATTCTCCTCTTTATACCAGTTCTTTGTATATATTTTTAATAATTTTGGGTATTTGAAAAATAAAGTGAAGCCCATATTTATCAGTTAATTGATAAAATTAACGAATTCAAATTAATTATCAAAAATCCAAAATTATTTACAAATACAATTGAAGAACTGGTAAATACTGGATAATATACTACAGAACCCTCTGAACAATTTTTCTACCTTGGGTAGCAAATTTTCATGGAAAAAAATATATAGTTAAGAATTGGACCGGAGATTAAAAATAGGATAAGGTAAATATAGGTCCCTGAAGAAAATCTTTAAAGACAATTTAACTATTGATCGACGACAAGCAAAGGTGCTACAGGCTTGTTTCTATCTCACAATCCTATAAGGTGTACAGACTTGGGCAATGACCATGAATGAAAATAAGAAATTGGATACTCTAATTAAAACTTTGGAGAAGTATGTTGGAAATGATATGTAGAGAGAAGATAAATACTTGATATATCCTTTCTCAAGCAAATATTAAAAATTTAAGTAAGAAAACCTACAAACTGATGTGGAGGTGTACTGGACTACTAGCCAGTCTGAGGGATGATATATGGTAAAAAAGCACTTGTGAGTAGGTTCCATTTAGATTAAGTCAGAAGTTGAGGAAGACCGTGGAAAGATGAAATGTTCCACAAACTTGATGAAAGTCGCCAGGGACAGAGAGTCTTGGCTCAAAATTGTTAAGAGACCATAAGCAATGCTTTTTCTCATTCTTGAATGAAATATTTTATAATTTTACGAATTAATTTTGAAGTTTATACTACGATTATTATTTCTCAGCCTTATGCCATTAGTATTTTTTAGAGCTGAAATCCTTTTTACCTACTTCAAGAAAGGCTTTTGTCATGAAAATTATGTCAATAAAGATATATTATATTATCATTAAATTCTTTACTATTTTTTCTCCTTATTCAAACCTCACTTGAAATAAGTTTAACATTCCTCCTCTTACTATGGGCAAGGACGAAATTACACAAAGGTTAAATGCTAACATTATAATTTTATTTAAGTCATCAGTATAATTTATATATATATTGTATATAATTTAAGCAACTGAGTCATCAGAATCACAATAAACATGTTTTTAAAACTGACATTCTTTCATGATTCATCTTTGTTTTCTCTCAGTCCAAAATTTTTAGTGGACAATTATCTAATTAGATTTCACATAAACTAATGAGATGAATATCTAGAAAAATGGTTCCCAACAAAAAACTTTTTGCTGACTCCTTCGTTTATTTACTATGACAAGGACCTCCTAAATTCAAGAAATCATATATGTATATAAATATATCAAGCAACACAGCTGGTGCTTGAGAGAGAGCACCTAATATTAAGTGGAACGGAGATTCTACCAGTCCCAGAATATAGAATATGCTAGAATCAGGCTCTAAGAAACGTTGTACCCAGTGAATAACTAAAATTTATAAATATAATATAGCTGCTTATTTACTATTAGTTTCCGCATCAACTTTGTTGTATCTATGTAATGCATGATTGATTCTTGTTACAAGCTAAGATGTGCAAATATTTTTCATTAAGGTAATTAAAACTTATTCTCTAGTGGCATCTTACAGACCCACTGGACATCGTCTTTGGAAACCAGGGGTTGGTAACCACTGATCTAGACATGTAGCATATAACAATTTATATCTGGTTGGTCAAAAACTGAACAATGTCATTCAATATAAGTTACAAGATTTATGATTGCCACTATCAACTTCAAGATTATCTTAAAGTAATATTCAGGATTCAGAAATATGGATAGAGTATTTATCACAAAATCAGGTTTTCTAGATTAATCACACTGTAATTAAAGAGTATGGTAAAGTCAGTTCCAAAGACATGAAATTGTCTTTTAAGAATCCAATAAATTTCAAATTGGTACTAGCTTTTTTACGCACAAAAAGGACTAATTTAACTATTTCAAAGGATATGCCCAATTTTCATATCTTAAGCACTGTTTTAATTTTTTTTATTCTAAGTTAAAGTCACCATTCTCGTTGAAAGGATTCTTAACAATTGACATTTATTGTAACCAGGAAATGGTTCAAAATGGAAGAGAACCACCATTTTTGACTTGATTCTCCTTTTAAAAGGATACAAATCGCAATAAATCACTGGTAACTAGGATTACAATACTAAAAAGGACACTTTTTAATATAGAAACTCCCTTCCCGATGCAAGAATCGGTCCGAAATAGCATAAGTCTAACTTGGTACTTCCTACAGCTGCAATAACCCATATTGCCTTCAAGGCTGGGAAGGGTTAAAATAAATAAAAGGCATTACCTTTTTTATATAACAAGTTTCATGTTGCACTGTATTAGTTCTCTAGTATAGTGTGTCAATCATTGAACTATTAGGGTGCTTACCTAACAAGTTCTCCAAAATTCCATTTAAATTACTTCATGAAGAAACCAAGGTACCTTACTTTTTATAGTACAGTCATCTGTTTTCTTTTGGATTTATTCCAGCATTCTTCATACCATATATTAAAAAAATATAATCCATTACAGGACAGTCCTTCATGTTTTACTTTTTGATGACCCTTGGGGCTATTCGCCTTTGGCAAATTTTGTGGATTTCCATAAATACAGTAAATAGGAATGGACTTGAGACTATTTCCTTGCACTACTTCTCTATCTGTGGGAAAAGGATCAGACTCTGTTCTTTTGATCCTTACCATTCCTTCTGGTTGACTATGCACAAACTGTAAAATGGTAATGAAGTCCGTTGGAACATTTTTAGTTGGAAAAGGTCACATAAGATCGATGAAAGCTAGATTGATCTTTATATCTGTGTCATTACTTTTTTTTTTTTTTTTTTTTTTTTTTTTTTTTTTTTTTTTTTTTTTTTTTATTGATACAGGCAATCCACAACATAGGTGATGTTTGCCGACGTAAAATATTGCTATTTCAAATATATTACCAATAACAGTTCATAGTTATATAGATTGAGAAGGTAGGTATGAAAGGTAGGTAGGAATATGGAGAAGGTTAATTAATGGAGTGATAAACATAATTTAATTGCAATAAAAATACAACAGGAAGAAAAAATCAAAATATTAAGCATAAATTATTCATGATAAAATAAAAATCAGTATACTTCGGGGCATTAAATGGATTCATATAATTTATTTCTTTTTAAATGATCAAATAAATGTGGGATGTGTGTACTGTTGTCATTTAATAGAGTATTTAAATGATATGGAAGGTCGACACCTATCAGTTGCCTGCAGTCTGTCAGTAAGTGTTTTATAGTGATGGGTACGTTACACTGTTCACAGTAAAGTCTTGGTGTTCTAGTCAGTAAATGTTAGTGCGTTAGTCGTGAGTGTCCTATTCTGAGTCTTGTTAATATTACTTCCTCTCTTCTATTGTTTTGTACAGATGATTTCCACGGAAATACTGTTTCTTTTATTTCCCTGAGTTTGTTATCCCTTTTTTTGGTCCAATTAAACTGTCATTTGTCCATGATTAATAATTTTATAAGCCTATAGAGATCATTATGTGGAGTGTCTAAGCAATCAGATACTTTTCTGTTTCACTGAATGAAGATTTAATCTTGAAAATCCCTCCCAGGATGGAAACCACTTTTCCGACTTTTCTCCAATATGTTAGTGTAATATTTTACATTGCGTATGAACCCAAGGTTAATTAGTAGACTATGTTTGCTGGTAATTTTCGTAGATTGGAATAATCACACTGTATCAATTTTATTGTTCATTATTTTAAATAATGAACCTTTGTAATAGACTAAAAAAAAAAAAATTACCCTCTCTCATAATTTGAAGTCTTACGTTTCAAGATACGTAGAAAACGAATAAAGTTAACAAAAAATCCTCCTAATGGATTAATAAATACCAAGCATTAAATTTCCTACAAAACAAAAAAAAGAATCATTGAAATCAGTCAAGAAATAACAGAGATATAGATAGTGTTTTTAAATTAGCATTGGTGATAGGCCATTTTCCTTTGATTAATTTATTAATATATTTAATATTTCATATTAGGTAATTGCCTGTAAGCAGCCCTATAAAGACTTATACCCTAATATACACTACTCCACAAAAAATGTGGCGCAATTTGAAAAATAATTTTATTTTTTTTCCTGTGAAATTAATGTGCATTACATCAACATTTTTATAAAATAGTATTCTTTTGGGATGATATAGAGATAAAATTAAGATTATGAAACAAAAAATAAAGATTCATTTGGAAAACAGAGAAAATTAACTAAAATTTATATTACCTACAAAAAAAAAAAAATGTTTTTTTCTGTTGAATTCAACTTTCAATAACAGTTCAATAACGGCTTCCTCTTGCTTGAATTTCTGCCAGGAGCCTTGTAGGCATACTTCTAATAAGCTTTGTTTCATCTTGCAGGATTTCCTCCCATGCTTCCACTTAAGAAGTTCTTAGCTCCTGTTTGTCTTCAGGAGGGTTAATTCTGCTTCACACACGTCTGCCGAGTTCATCCCAGAGATGTCCAATAGGATTTAAGTCAGGGCTACGAGCTGGCCATCATAAAGTCTGAATTCGTGTATCATTAAGATATTGCTACACACAGTTTGCAGTGTGTGGTCGAGCATTGTCATGCATAAAAATAAGATTTTCTCCTATAAATAGAGCAAAAGGTATATCATATTGCTGAAGGATCTCTATTATGTACAGATCTGCATTTAGGGAAGGTCTGTTGAAGACATAGAGATCTATTTTCGCTTCCAGAGATATTCCTCTCCACACCATCACATCGAACCACCTTCACATTGCACTCTCCCAGCAATGTTACTTTCAGAATAACGCTCGCCCGACCTTCGGTAAACTCTATCACGTCCATCTGGAGGGTAAAGTGAAAAACGTGACACATCGGGAAAAAAGTACAGTACTCCATTCATTTTCATTCCACAACATGTGCTCTCGAGTTAACTCTAAACGGGCTCTTCGATGAATTACAGTGAGCTGTGGACCTATGGCTATCCTCCTGGGATGTAAGCTCATTTCAGCAAGTCTTCTTCTGATAGTTTCGGTCCTAATTAAAACATCACGAACCGCCCGGAACGTTTGAGTAGTCTCAGAAGCAGTAGAAAATCGATTTTGGAGAGTTTGTATTAAAATAAACCGATCATCTCATGGCTGTGTCGTTCTTGGCCGACCCGAACCTGGCCTGCGTGTGTAGAGCCCAATGTCACGGAAACGTTGGATCGCTCTACGCAAAGTGGTTTCAGGTAATCCTAAAGCCCGAGCAGCGTTTCTCTGACTATGGCCATTTTCAACTAAAGCACTGGCCGAAGTAGTAATTAGTAATTCAAGCAAGCGGAAGCAATACCTGTTATTGAAAGTTGAATTAAACAGAGAAATACAATTTTTTTTATAATATGAATTTTCGTTAATTTTCTCTTTTTTAGAAATAAATCTTTATTTATTTTTTTTCTTAATCTTAATTTTATCTCAAAATCATCCTAAAATAATACTATTTTATAAAAATGATGATGAATGCACATTAATTTCACAGGAAAAAAAATAAAATGATTTTTCAAAGTGTGCCACTTTTCTTGTGAAACAGTGTAGTTATATTTGAAATTCTAGAAGATCACTTGGGTAGACTATGGCACTGACAATTTATATAACATGTTTAACATCATTTTAAAATATTACATTATGACAATAAATAAACCTCTATAAAGAAAACTAAGCAGTTTAATAGAATCTTAGGATAGAGGTGTCAAGTGGGATAGAAAACGTGCCCACTAAGAATGACGTATCTATGACAGTTAAAATAGAATTTTCAAGATAACAGGAGCAGTGGTTTGACCTTTTTGTTTTATGATTTCAGTAGCAGCGTAACGCCTTTATCTAATATGCCAACGATATTTGTAATTTATTATTCACGTGGTTTCTCCCAAAGTATTACGTTCTATTCTGGAGTTTAAAAATAGCTTCTTGTCAATTATATACCTTACCTTTTACTTGACATCGGATTATTTATAAATAATAATAATAACTTTTATTTGTACATAAGAGAGAGATACACTTTATTCAACAAGTGGTGCTGCCCAATTTAATTGGGTTGCTAATAACACAGCTTACTTTTTTTTTTTCCTTAAGGGACAATTTTTTATATAAATATATTAACATCTTAAAAAATCTGGTGCGAGCAACACACGACTTTCACTTACCTCCATTTTTAGAATAAATTAAAGAATTTTTAAATACAGTTAGATATAAAAATGAGTGAAATCATTAAACAATTAATTAAATGGAATTTCTATAAAAACATAAGTTTTATTAAAAAATTGATTACCTTATTATCTAAAATAATCACTTGTATCAATTGATTGTGTATGAGATAATATTTTTTCTAAAATCTCAAGCTTTCCAACGGTATATCATACATGTATATTACTGTTCTTATGTTCAAAAACAAAAAATTGCATACAAAATATATTTTTTCAGTTTTCTCCTTTAGTTGGGTATCGAATTTATTCAATTTATATATTTACCTGTTTTTCATCAGCGTTAACAAGATAATCTAGTTATTATTATTGAATCTACAAAATTAAAGGTACTTTAGAGGAAGAAAATTTAAAATATCGGCATTTAAGCCCTGTCAGACCATTTTTATCTTAATAAAACCTACATGATATTAAAGCCCATTAAATTTTACATCGATATAGCGAGTTTAATCAAAATCGTCGGAACCGTTTTTGAGAAAATCGAAAAAAGGTGAAAAATGCATGATATAAAGCGCCTCTTCTGGTAGGCTCATTTTGATGAAAAAAGTTTTGTCACGTCTCGGGCGTATAGTTGTTTTAAATATGAAATTTCAGTTTCATAGGACTTACCGTTTCCGCCCGGGAGTTACCACACACACACACACACACACACACACACACACACACACACACACCCGTGTGGAGTTCCTAGTGCTTCCATCGGGCGCCTCCCCAGGTGGCGGATAGGGGAAAGCTCACCAGATTTGGTGGGTACCGGGGAAATAAAATACCCGGGGCGGACCAAAACTAGACAAATCCAGGCGTGACGGTTCCTAGAATAGGCGGCGACCTGTTCAGCGTCTGTTCCTCAGGTTAGAGGCGGCTGAATCACACCTGGCAGGAGGTATAAAATGCAAAATATAACTATGAGATGATAGAGCAGGAGATTTTACTTACGGTGCAGGGACTCGGAACCCCAGTACCGGCGTCGGCAGAGGTTGAGAAAGCGGGACACCCGACGTCGTCATCAAGCCACCGCAATGAAACAACTTTAAATTTTGATAGAGCTGAGATATCATCAGGTACTACTACAACGTTGGAGCTCTGCAAGGATGAGTGGACAACGCTGGTTAAAGAAGTCCAGGGTTTACAGACATACATCCAGTCGAAGCATAATGTCCATGGAGAGATTAAGGAATATGCCTGTAGAATCCTGAACCAGTTGATGTCACTGGAGTGCAAATTCAAAGCTCGGGAGGATGCACAAAGTATGGTGGATATCTGCACCCAAACCGTGCCATCGGTACCCACAATAAATAATATACGACAGAATCAGGATTTCCAGGGTTCAACGACTCACGAGAATGGGTCAGCAAAAAGGGATCAACCAAAGGCGATGGTTCCAAGGAAGCAGGCTAAGGCACCAAGTGGCCCTCCAAGCCCCTTAGCGGAGCAGACTCAACAATCCATAATAGCCTCAACAGCCTCAGTTGAACGATGGCAAACAGTCACGAACCAGAAAAAGAGAGGAAATCGGCGCCCACGCCCAAAACCACCGAGGCCGGATGCCCTCATAATTAAGGTTAAGGAAGGCACCACATATGCAGACACACTCCGCAAAGTGCGAGCTGATCCATCCTTGAAAGATATGAGCTCCAATATTAACAGGGTTCGCAAAAATGAGGCAGGAAATCTCCTGATACAGTTGAATAGGGAAACAAAAGGGGTCTCTCTGGAGAGAATGAAGGAAACCCTAGAGGGAGCATTGGGTTCAGAGGCCGAAGTTAGGGCTTGGAGACAGGAATCGTTAATTGAAATAAGAGACCTGGACGCTCTAACATCAAAAGAAGAGGTCGCTGAGGCTCTCTCCACATTAATAGAGGAAGAGAATATAAAGCCAACCGCTGTATTGTCGATCCGCTCGGCATACGCTGGAACAAGGACGGCAGTTATTGCTTTGCCAGTCGTGCAGGCTAGGAAAGCAATTGCCAAAGGAAGAATCAGGGTCGGATTAGTGATCAGTAGGATTCGGGAAAAAATCCGACAACAGCGCTGCTACCGGTGTTGGAACTTTGGACATTTTGCCAGGCAATGCAAAGGACCCGACCGAACGAAATGTTGTCGCAGGTGCTGCGAAGAGGGCCATTTAGCCTTGAATTGTACAAAGAGTCCGTCTTGCGCTCTCTGCCTCGGAGGAGGCGATAGTGGACACCTGTGTGGCGGCAGCAGATGCCCAGCATTACAGCGCGCCTTAGAAGAACAAAGGAGTGGAAGAAGTCGCCCCATATGAGAGTCCTCCAACTGAATCTGAATCACTGCGAAGCCGCACAGGATATCCTATGGCAAACAGTGAAAGAGCTAAAAATTGATGTCGCTATCTTGAGTGAACAGTATAAAAATGTAGATAGTAATTCTTGGTTATCCGACGCTACGGGTCGTGCTGCAATTTGGGCAGGTGAACCAAATTTCATAGAAGAAACACCGCGAGCTCCGACATATGGTTTCGTTTGGGCCAAGATAAAGCATCTATACTTGTACAGTTGCTATGCCCCACCGAACACTGCAATTGAAGCATATGAAGCTCTTTTAGATAGCATAGTGAGAGACGCCACAGGACGTAGACCTGTAGTAATTGCCGGAGACTTCAATGCCTGGGCATTAGAATGGGGTAGCAAGTCGACCAATCGACGAGGTGAAGTCTTATTAGAAGCCTTTGCCCAGATGGACGACCTAGTACTGGTTAATACAGGGACGGAGCCTACATTTGTGAAGGGAAGCAGGTCTTCCATTATAGACTTAACATTTGTAAGTGACTGCCTACACCCTACTATTGGCTGGCAGGTCTGTGACTTATACACCCACAGCGACCACCAGGATGACCATCAATATGGATCACTCTGGGCAACCGGGAACGAATGACAATAAGGCAGGATAATGGTACTGTAAGATGGAAAAGTAGGACATTTGACAGAGAATCATTCAAAATTATGATGGAGAGCCCGTGTGGACTGTCAGGCAGCGCGGAGGATAAGGCTCACCAGCTAGTAGATCTGATCCACACAGCTTGTGACGCGTCTATGGTGCGCAGCAACGCATGCATGGGTCGACATCCGGTCTACTGGTGGAACGACCATATCGCTGACTGTCGGACACGGTGTCACGCATCGAGAATAAGGTACCAGCGTGCAAGAGGTAGCCCTCAGTTCCGAATTTTACAAGAGGAATTCAAAACTGCGAGGCGCGAGCTACGGCGTGCAATCAAGTTGAGCAAGAGGAAATGCTGGAAGGAACTCTGCGTAGAGGTGGACGAGGATCCATGGGGAAGGCCATATAGGACCGTCATGAAGAAATTGAAGGGCAGCTCTACGAGATCGCCAACGTGTCCAGTGGCTGTGCAGAAAATCGTTGCTTCTCTTTTTCCTGAACAAGAAGAGCTTGAGGATTCAGGGCAGGTGCAGCCATTTGACGCACCATCCGTAACTGCTGAGGAGCTGAAGGATGTCTGCTCCAGCCTTCATACTGGTAAAGCCCCAGGTTTGGATGGCATCCCGAACGTGGCACTAAAGGTGGCAATGGAGACCAAGCCGGAACTTTTTCAGGACGTCTTCAGTTCCTGTTTAAGTGAGGGATCCTTTCCGCGACCATGGAAAAGGCAGCGCCTTGTACTGGTTCCAAAAGGCAAAGGAAACCCCTCAGAACCCTCAGCATATAGACCGATATGTCTGCTGGACACAACCGGCAAGGTCTTAGAGAAAATAATAGCCAGCAGAATACAAGAGATCACCGAAGGAGTAGAGGGCCTATCGAACAATCAATTTGGCTTCAGAAAAGCGAGATCCACGCTGGACGCAATTACCCTGGTGATTGAAACTGCCCAGAAAGCTATTGCGGGGAAGAGGTGGAGAAGAGGTGCGAAATGTTATTGTGCCGTCGTCACATTAGATGTGAGAAACGCGTTTAACACGGCAAGATGGAACTGCATTCTTAGAGCTTTGCAGAAAATGGGCGTTCCCATGTACCTCAGAAGCATTATCAGAAATTATTTCGCAGACAGGATCCTGATATGCTCAACAGAGGATGGTCCAAAGACGTTCAGGGTGAATGGTGGAGTACCCCAGGGATCAGTACTGGGGCCTCTATTGTGGAATATCCTGTATGATGGAGTTCTTAGGCTTAACCTGCCAGAAGGTGCCAAGATCATAGGGTTTGCTGATGATGTCGCAGTCGTAATCGAGGCGAAATATAAAGACGAAGTAGTCTTGAAGGCAAATCAGAGTATCTCTCTGATCCGTGATTGGCTGACATCGGTGAGGCTCCAACTGGCAGAAAGGAAAACAGAGGCCCTCCTTATAAGTAGCCGTAAGAGGAGAGAAGAAATAATCCTGAGAGTGGGCAGGCAAGAGATACGGTCCCAGCCCTCACTGAGATATCTTTGGGTTATACTTGATGAAAGGCTAAAATTCAAGGAGCATATCCAGAAAGTATGCATCAAAGCAGCAGGAGTAACCACAGCTCTAGCCCGATTGATGCCCAACGTAGGCGGACCTAGAAGTAGTCGGAGACTATTAATGGCGAGCGTCGTCTCATCCACTCTTTTATACGCAGCCCCAATATGGAATAATGCCCTGGACACACTTTCTTACAGGAGACCCATTGTGTCAGTTTATCGCCGAAGCGCTCTGAGGGTGATAAGTGCATTTCGAACAGTATCCTACGAAGCTGCATGTGTGGTGGCCAGGTGCCACCCATTGAACTGCTGTCGGAGGAAAGGCAACGTACGTATAAACGTGTTGTCCACATTCCTAGAACCGAAGAGAGGAAGCAGACAGTCCAAAAGTGGCAGCAACGTTGGGATTTGGCAGCGAGCGGAAGGTGGACCCATAGGCTGGTACCTTGCATCCAACCCTGGATGGATAGAAGCCACGGGGAAATGGACTACTACCTAACCCAAATGCTCACTGGACATGGCTGCTTCAGAGCCTACCAATTACGGTTTAAGTTGGACAATACAGCAGAATGTCCAAGATGCCCAACAATAGATGAGACAGTAGAACACGTATTCTTCTGCTGTCCTCGCTTTCAAGTAGAGAGGGACGAATTTCAAGAAATATGCAGATCAGAAGCTACACCTGACAACATCGTCAACCTCATGCTACTTTCTCAGGAGAACTGGATGGCAGGCCAACGTCTGGCTGCGGACGTCATCAAGAAATTGAGAATGAAAGAGAAGGAGAGGCGTGCCTAGAAATATAGGGTAAGGCGCCTAACAACGGGGCGGCACACAGCCACTCTCCTCCACGAAGTAATGCCTAACGGTGGTCCCGTGGAGGGTGAGAAACAGGTGTAGGGAGGTTGGTTTTAGTGGGTAGAAATCCCACACACGGATAGGTACGGGCCTATCCGCGTCTTCACACACACACACACAGACCTTTTTGCGGGACTTGGTTATTTGGACTCAGGGGACCCTAAAACGTGTATTTCCGTTGAAAACTGAAATTCGAAAATTTTCACGATCGCAATACTTCCCCTTACTATATATAGTAAGTGAAAGTAAAATCTTAGCATGCAATATACATAAAAATAAGCAGAGAGTAACAAGCTTATTCAGATTTTCGTTTAACTTTGTCACCGAATCCTCATTAAAACGTAGCTCTCCCGAGAATGAGCATCCTAAATACTTTATATTTTCTCCTTGCTTCAGAGTTTGGATGCTATCTCCATTCTCAAGGGAGAGCGTCGTTGCTTCCAGCTCTCCTTTATTCAGTACAATTCCCACACTTTTGAGTGGATTTATGCACAAACCAATCAAGATCCTTATCACACTATTTATAACTCTTTCCGCAGCACCCCTGTCACGCACCGAAACAGCCTGATCATCCGCGAAACCTGTAAGGACCACACTATCTTGGTCACTTCTTAATTTGTAGCCAAATTCATTTGAAAACTTTTCGTCGCACAGGTCGCGGTATAAATGATCTATGGCGACGATGACAAGGGACCGCCCTGTGGAACTCCGCGCAGAACATTGATGGGGCTTGTAGTGTGAGTTCCTACGCTGATTTTAATTTTATTAGTGCATAGGAGAGCTGATATTAAGTTTTTGAGGTCCGGCGATACGCCTCTTGCCTCTAATGAGTTGGTAATATGAGCGTGCCCAACATTGTCAAAAGCACCGACTACGTCGAGAAAGACTACTGCGCAATTCTTCTTCTTATTTTTGGCATCTTTCAAAGTTGCGTCTATAATTCTCGCGTTGACGTGCGTTCCCGGTAGACCCTTGATATCCATCCAAACCTCTTTGAAGGTGACCTGCTTCCTGAGTTCGTGGTCAAGAACTTTTTCTATTATTCGGCGCACAATGGAATAGATTGTGATAGGCCTCCAGGAAGAGATGTTGTTAGCCTCCCCTTTGCCTTTATATATTAGAATTGTGCGCCCTTGCTTAAGTGGTTCTGGTACGTAGGCCACCCTCAGCATTATCTCCGCAATCGTTTTAATTATATGAGAAACATCAAAGTATTTGATCGTGCGGATTAACACCCCATCAGGCCCCGGCGATGTGTCCAGAGAAGTCGATTTTATTGCCTTTTTTACTGTTCTAATCTCTATGGACATTAGATTTGGCATCGGGGCAAGCTTTTAGTTATCGGCATGCTTACGGAGATTTTCGGTCTCAAAGAGGTCTTTATAATGTTTTTGGACATCCGATATTTTATGAGGACATTGTTTAGGAGCGTCAACGTTCATGATGTTCTGCACAACCTTTTTCCTTTTATTATAGTAATTATATTGAGCAACATCGTATTGATATTGCTCTATAACAAAAAATATTTTTACAAAAACTTCTTCTTTTGTTCAATTCAAATATATATGTACAAATACAACCGTAAGTTGAGGTATTTGAGTTCGACTGTTTGAATGTTTTAATAAGCTTATTCTTGCAACCACACTTAGTAATGATAATTTATAAATAGGAATAACTATTAATGAAATGTAGCGATTAAAACCGGTGAACTTCATATTATACCCACTGCACCACTAGAGCAGTGGCTCCCAACAAAATGTTTTCTGGGACCCCTTTATCCAATCAGTACAGTGACAAGGAACCTAAAATCTAAATAAATTATGGATATATATTAATATTAATAATTAATTTAAATACATATAAATCCCTTATCTGAATGATCTGAATATCGCTTAAGTCCTTGAAAAGCGAGTTTGAATTGCCTACCAGAAAACGACGGTGTTCATATTTAATTATGTTTCAAAGCATACTGAAATATTTCCTTTCATAATGTAAAAAACTTCATAATATAAAGTTATTAATATCTTATATAAATAATTCTATATTTCAATAAACAAAAAATGCGGTGCGGGCAACACACGACTTTCACTAACCTCCGTTTTTAAATCGATTAAAGAATTTTTAAATACAGTTAGAGATAAAATAGAATGAAGAAGGCTAAAACGAAGCTGGATAAGGGACCTCCTCTGTTAAATTAAAGCCTTGGAAGGGGTGCTGCTGGGCACTTTACTTCTCCATGCCTACCATGTCTGATCTCACATTTTTTCAACACATTCGCTGATTGTGAGACAGGTGTAAATAAAGATGAATATAATAAATGATATAAATATAAACATGTGTTTTATTAAAAAGTCTATTGTGTTATATAAAATAACCGGTTAGTTTTATCGGCTTTTCATCATTCCTTTTTAACTTTTACCAGCTTGTGTATAAGATATATATATTTTTTATCTCTAGCTTTCCAACGGTATATTATACATGTATATTACTGTTCTTATGTTCAAAAATAAAAAATTGCATTAAAAAAATATTTTTTCAGTTTTCTCATTCATTTGTGCATCAAATTCGTTCAACTTATATATCTGCCTGTTTTTTTTGTTTTTTTTACAAAGGCAATAAGATGATGTGGTTATTTTTATAGAATCTACAAAATTAAATGTACTTTAGGTAAATTTAAAGTATCGGCATTTAAGCCTTTTCAGACTATTTCAATCAGAATGAAACTTACATGATATTAAATCCCATTAAATTTTACATATATAGAGCGAGTTTAATCAAAATCGTTAGAGCCGTTTTTTGAGAAACTCGTGAAAAGGTGCAATGCATGGTATAAATTGGAGGACCCTAAAACGTGTATTTCCGTTGAAAACTGGAATTCGAAAATTTTCAGGCTCGCAATACTTTCCCTTACTATATATTCCATATATAGGTAAATCAAAGTAATTATCAAGTGCTTTCGTTGTTGTTTGTTTGTTTGTTTAGTTCACTTTATGCTACTATGGCTAATCGGACGATGCTACATGGGAGTCTTAAATTTTGCCTATCCAGGTTTTATTAGGATAGGGATCTTTAACGAGTACCTGACATCGCACAGGCTCGGGACCACCTTTTAACGTCCCCTCCGAAGGACGGCATAACTAAGGATTTTTTACTCCCATTAAAAAATCCTAGGACCACCGGTGGGTTTGAACCCGTGACCTTTGGCATAGGAGGCTGTTATGTTAGCCACCCAGATACAAGTGATCCCAAGTGCATTCTTTCATACTGAATATTTCCTAAAATGGATAAAGCACCTATTTAAATCATCGTCTTAATTTTAAGATGCATCCAACCAGCAGCAATTTTTTTCAAATACAATTGCACTAAATCGTTCTATATATAATGGACTAACGATTTAAATAAATTGTTAAAGATAATCCAAGATAGTATATGCTAGATCCAGGCCCTAAGAACCGATTACTATCCGCGAAACACAATACGCTGAGGTTTATTAAAATTTAGAAATATAGTAAGGTAGCTACAACAAAGTCAAATACCACACGAAATTAGATAGATTTACAATGTGAGATTGATTCTTCAATATGGCTAGAAACTGGGGCATTACGTAACATAGAATATAGTACTTTGATAAATTAAATTTTTTAAAAATACATTCTTCAATCCATACATACATATTAAGTTGATACATTACAAAAAGTCTTTTAAGAACTGCCTTGGAAATAAAAAGTAATTTTCAAGCAACGATACACATTAGTTTGTTGATCTCAGATAAACAATTATGAAAACAGTAATTCCATCTAGCAGCTATGTAAACTCTCGGACCGATTTACAATCTGTACTAACGGTAAACATGTTTTCTTGTTTTTTTCATTTTAGATCCCGTGGCTTTTCCCATGATTTTTTTAGTTGGAAAAGATTGGAAACGTACACTTTATTAAATGATTCTTTACGTTATTGTATTAATATTTGCATTAATATTGTATTAAAATATATATGATAAGGAAAATAACCAGTATTGTTCTTTCTGAACCCTTACGTTAGTTTTATTTTTTAAAATAACTCCTTTAGTTAAATCAAATCACAGACATTTTTACAGTGCAAGTAGAAGTCACTATCTCAATAAGGCAAGCCCGTGTGTGGTTAAGGAGTTGAATTTGAACTGAATTTCAATAGAAGTACAATAACAAACAGAAACGCTGTACATATTAACAAACAATACAATACTTAAATAATATAAAAATACAATTATAAAGTAAGAACACTGTAGATAGTAAGAAACAGTAATTGACTAAGCCAAATAGCTATAAGGAATACATATACATTTAAACATGATATAAAATAAGGGCATATAAATACAAAATTGATTATATAATACCTAAATAATATTTTTAAAAAACAATTATAAGAAACAGTAAAAACAGTGAGAAAAAGTAATTGACTAAACCAATAAGCAATAAGGAATACATATAGAATTTCCATTTGAAACCCTTTCCAAGTCAAATTGGGATCACTTGTAGCTGGGTGGCTAGCGTAACAGCCTCCCATGCTAAAGGTCACGGGTTCAAACCCGCAGGTGGTCCTAGGATTTTTTAATGGGAGTAAAAAATCCTTAGTTACGCCGTTCTTCGGAGGGAACGTTAAAAGGTGGTCCCGAGCCTGTGCGATGTCAGATACTCGTTAAAGATCCCTATCCTAATAAAACCTGGATAGGCAAAATTTAGGACTCCCACTGTAGCATCGTCCGATTAGCCATATTAGCATAAAGTGACGTTAAAAAAATAAATAAATAAAAATAAAATCCAAGTCAAATGTAACAGTTTCCATTTCAAATGTAACCCTTTCCAAAGCAAATGTAACCCTTTCCATTTCAAATGTAACCATATCCATTCCAAATGTCACCTTTTCCATTTCAAATGTTACCTTTTCCAAAGCAATTGTCACCTTTTTCTTCACTTCTAGCCTTAAATATTCCGTTTTCTCATTGAAAAATAATTAGTTTAATTAAAATTATGGCTTTTTTAATAATTTTGGCATATTCTATCGCCATTTTTTGGTTTTTAGATATTTGATATTAAGTTCTGTTATTTACGAGCTAATATTTAAAAATATTTATTATCGTCTATTTAGTTTTAAGATAGTTATTGATTTTGAGTTTTTAGAGGGGAGGGGTAGTTTTCGGAAATAATTAATGTGTGTTTCGGGTAATATAATTACGTTTTTCCAGCTGTATTTTTTATAAAATAAGCGCGAGCGATAAAAAACATAGTTGAAAAATGTAATCACAAGACCCGAAAACACAATTATGAACTCCTATATCAATTAAAAACATTAAAAGTTAATGCCAGTTAACATGCACGCGAGCGATAAAAAATACAGCTCGAAAAACGTAATTTTAATACCCGAAACGCACATTAATTATTTCCAAAACTACCCCTTCCCTCTAAAAAACTCAAAATCAATAACTATCTTAAAACTAAATAGACGATAATAAATTATTTTAAATATTAGCTCGTAAAAAACAGAACTTGATATCAAATATCTAAATAGATAAAAAAAATGGGGATAGGATATGCCAAAATTATTAAAAAAGTCATAATTTTAATTAAACTAATTATTTTTCAATAAATAAAACGGAATATTTAAGGCTAGAAGTGAAGAAAAAGGTGACTATTGCTTTGGAAAAGGTAACATTTGAAATGGAAAAGGTGACATTTGAAAAGGAAATAGTTACATTTGCTTTGGAAAGGGTTAAATTTGAAATGGAAAGGGTTACATTTGACTTGGAAAAGGTTACATTTAAAATGGAAAAAGTTACATTTGACTTGGAAAAGGTTACAATTGACTTGAAAATGCTATACACATGAATCCAGGATAAATATCAGAATGATTGACGAGGGCTAGCATTAAGGACATGTCTATAGCGATAAGTAATTTGAATTCAGTAATTCAGCTATTTTTCCACACTAAGGGATTTCGCCCATATTTTAACATTGTAGTAATAATTTGGACGATTTGTGTGAGAATATTGAAAATTTGGAGGAATATTACTGTAAACAGTAGGAATGGAGTAACAAGGCTGCTGTGCCGTCCAGCTTGGTTTAGTTCTTGGCACCACTAAGTTATAATAAGTTTTACTCTCGTGGAAAAACGGTGGTCAATCTTCCCGACTAGCTCATCACGTTTAAATACAGCTACTTTATAACTGGGATTATGTATATTTTTTTTGCAGACATTACATTAAGGTCCGAGAATATATTAATTGATGGAGATCTTAGATTCATTCTCCGCACAATCTCAAGTTGAATGAGATGCGCAGCAAAGGAATTCTCCCAGATCAATATAGAATATGGAATCAGCGACTGAATATCTACAAAGTAAACTTTAATTTATTTACCGATAAAATACCTCTCAACTTATGGCATACATACAAATATTTCCTTAGCTGAGCAGCGACATTAGATACCCGCGCATTCCATCTCAATCGGTAATCAAGTACAATTCCAAGATATCGAACTTCAACTTTCTTAACAACAGGGCAATAGCAAGAAGAGCTGCAAGCACCTCGCATGTGGATTTTTAACTCAGACTTTGGGTCACCATGATATATAGAAAAGGGTATTGATTTAGTTTTCAGCGGATTTATTGTAACTATATTATTGGGCTATGAAATGTCCGTTTTCAAGGTAAGGGATTTTTATTAAAAATACGATATGAAAACAAGATAATTTTATTCGAAGTATTTATCTTCTTTTTCTACACATATTTCCCAATGTGACACCAGCTTTTTTATCCCCGAACTGAAAAACTCTGAGCTTTGAAGTGAAACAAAATCTGAAAACGCACTTTTCACTTGATCATCATTTTCAAAAAGTTTTCCTTTGACGAAGTTGTATAAATTCCTGAACAGGCGGTAATCAGTTGGAGACAAGTCAGGGGAATATAGTGGGTGCGGAAGAACTTCGTAGCACAGTTCTTTCAATTTTTTTATGGCATGTTTTGAGACATGGGGTCTTGCTGCCGCTCAGTGAGATCATGAGGTACTCATGTATCGAGCTTTTTTAATTTCCCAATACACTTTAAATGCCTGGAAATGGCAGATGCACCTGCATCTAGTTGTGCTGAGAGTCCTTAAACTGTTTGGTAGGGGTTTCCTTCTACTGTATGTTTGAGGACATCGTTGTCTATTACGGACAAAGGTCTTCCTCGGGGCAAGTTTTCCAAGTCGGTATCCCCAGCTGAAAACTTAGGAAACCAACGGCGAATGGTCCGTTCATTAACACTCCCTTTCCCAAACGCCTTTCAAATATTTCTAGCAGCCTCAGCTGCTGAATGGCCGAGTTTAAACACGTACAAAAATATTACTCGAAAAACGCGTGTTTCCATGTTCATATTTGGAGGTATACTAAAAAGTGGGTAATAGATTGGGAAGCTAATATTTATAATACAAAGGTAGAGGATTGGTAACTGTTTACTTTAAATATGTCAACATTCGGAAGAAAACAACAGAGACCTGCAAAATCCTTTATGTATTTCAGAAACTATAAAAACGGACATTTCATGTAAAACAACCCGATACTATGCAACCAGATAATAATTAATTGCAAATAAGAATTCTCTAGCTCATAAACTTCAGTTTATGATGTTCCTCTATACAAGATAGCTTTATCGTCATTAAGGTAGAACAAAAATAGCAATGGCCACAATGTACTTCCCTGAATAACGCCATAATCAAAGGACAATTCTCCACTGTTTTGCCTTTAAACGAGACATACTGCATTATGTTATGTAAGTAGTCATTGGACCATTCCAGGACCTTTCCACTTATCCCTGATTTCCTATTTTTTCCCGACAACATAGTTCTGTCTATGCTGTCAAAAGCTTTAACCAAATCCAAAAAAAACTCTTAAGAGATGGCCCCCAGAATCCAGAGCACTGCAAATATAAGAAGTTATATTTCCAAAAAACCAGAATTCACCAACTTTCAGCTTTATTTGGTCCAATATCATAGAAACTATTCTCTAAGAAGATGAGTATAATCAATTAATTCATAGTCAATTCAACTGACTTTAATTTGAATGGTATTAGACATATATTGGTCCAAAGTTAAAGTAAAACCAAAAAACTTTATGTTTTGGACGAAATTAGTAATCAGCAGCTATTCTTGGTACATATTAGACCTACAGATGCCTATTACCAATCAAATTAATCTTAGTTATATGCTCTATAAATAAATTTATTATACTTTTCTTCTTAGGAAGAAAGTTTACGTGATATTGGTCTAAATAAAGCTAAACGTTGGTGACATCGATTGTATCTAAACAAAATATTTTTACCTTCTCTAACCTATAAATGAAATATATAGTAAGGGAAAAAATTGCAATGGTGAAAATTTTCTAATTCGAGTTTCACATGAAATACACGTTTTAGGGTCCCCTGAGTCCAAATGACCAAGTCCCGCAATAAAGTCTGAGTGTCTGTGTGTGGTAAGTCTAGCTCGAAAGCAATAACTTGTATAACAATGAAATTTCATATTCTAAGAGCGAATATGCCTGAAACGTTATAGCAACTTTTTCATCAATATAAGCAAACCAGAAGAGACACTTTATACCATGCATTATAAACATTTTTACGATTTTCTCAAAAACGGCTGTTCCAATTTTGATTGAACTCGCTACATTGATGTGAAATTCATTGGGCTTTAACATCATGTAAGTCTCATTCTGATTGAAATAGTCTCTCAGGGCTTGAATGCCGATATTTTAAATTTTTCTTCCTCTAAAGTATCTTTAGTTTTATAGATTTTATAAAAATAACCATACCATATTATTGGCACCTATAAAAAACGAATAAATATATAAGTTGAATGAATTCGAATAGACCTAAAGGAGAAAAGAGCAAAAATATTTTTTATGCAATTTTTGTGTTTTTGAACATAAATACAGTAATATAGTGTATAATATACCTATCATATTTGGAGAGCTAAAGATTTTAGAAAAAAAAAAAATTATCTGATACTAAAACTTGTAAAATGTAATGGAGAGTAATGAACTGCCAACAAAACTAACTTATTTGTTTTAGATAATAATGTAATAGATTATTTACTAAAACACATGTTTCTATTGAATATCAGTATAATTAATTCTTTCAACTTATTTAATCGCCAACTTTATTCGTAGGGGTCACCCATAGCGTAGTTGCTAGCATAACAGCTTTCTGTCGCGGGTTCAAACCTGCGGGTAGCCCTAGGATTCTTTAATGAGAGTAAAAAATCCTTATTTATGCCGTCCTTCGGAGGGGACGTTAAAAGGTGGTCCCGAGCCTGTGCGATGTCAGGAACTCGTTAAAGATCCCTATCCTAATAAAAGCTGGATAGGCAAAATTTAGGACTCCCACTGTAGCATCGTCCGATTAGCCATAGTAGCATAATTTTATTTATTTATTTATTTAACGTCACTTTATGCTACTATGGCTAATCGGACGATGCTACCGTGGGAGTCCTAAATTTTGCCTATCCAGGTTTTATTAGGATAGGGATCTTTAACGAGTACCTGACATCGCACAGGCTCGGGACCACCTTTTAACGTCCCCTCCGATGGACGGCGTAACTAAGGATTTTTTACTCCCATTAAAATATCCTAGGACCACCTGCGGATTTGAACCCGTCATAGTAGCATAAAGTGACGTTAAACGAATAAACGAACAACAACTGTATTCGTAAATTCTTAAATTGAGACGTTGATTTCCAAAAGGTACTATATCCATTCTAGGAAATTTTACAGGAAGCGCGAAAATCTCTCATTAATATATTATTAAACTAGATAATTTGGGTCTTTTTGCCTTAAAATTTAGGACTATTTTTTTACTATAATAACAACATCATATTAAAGTTATGAAATGAATTTTTTTAGAATGATTTGGAACGAAAATAAATGCGTAATTAGTACTTTTAGAAAATGACCGCATTTCTAAATCGCGTTTTTCAAGGACTTGAGAATTCATTAGATAACATCAAATAGAATATTTACATAAAACTAAATTATGAGAATACAAATATCTAAAAATATCAATTTCGTAAAAAATGTCCTTTAGTACCTTTTGGGAATCAACGTTTCAATTGATTTTAACAATGTAGATAATTGAAAGTCGGGTGTTCTTTTAAATTTTACCTCGGTAATATTTAGACTTAAAGATATCTAATGCCACTTTATTTAAAGTTTGGCACTTATGTATTTCTGCTGATTTTTTTAAAAATATATTCCGAAATCTCTCTAAATTAACGATAATTATAAATAATAAGTCTAAGTTATTTTTATGGGATCATGACAACCCTCTTAAATTCCTTTTATTTGGGTAATGTGGGTATTTCCCTTTGTCCTGATTCGAATACGTTTTTCATTACACAACATTTGCAAAGTAAACGCTGCTCATATCAGCCAATCTACGAAACATTTTTATGATCCCTCGAGATTTTTATTTATACCACGAGTCAGCTGAAGATTTTTCAGAAGCACCTGGCTCCCCACTGCGAAACCTCTCTCCGAAGGGAAACGTCTAGCGTTTTCATTTCTCTTATTTGATTATTAGATTTATTGACTCAGTTTGGAATTGACTTTATAACTATGCTATCCGTAGAGAAGAAATCCGATGTTCCGCTTGAAGAGGCCCTGAGTATTGTCGGTAATCTTGGTATAAATTTGAATAATTCATATTTACTAATAACGATGACACATTCTAACCTTGGGTTAGAACCATTATGTTTTACATTACTCACCTATATGTGAAATATATAGTAAGGGAAATTGTAATGGAAATGCTTGAGTCCATGCTTACAACGGAAATATACGTTATACTATCAGGTCACATAGTGATCTAATTGTGGTAAGTAAAGCTCAACAACGAACAGTTTTAATATTAGAAATTAAATATTTTAGATGTATGCCTAGGGTCTTGTAAGGACATAAAAATCTATTATCGGAAATATGAACTATGAAGCTCGCTATTTATCGTCTGTTTATTCGTTTTAACGTCAACGGATAAGCAAACGATGAATAACGAACTATGCAGCTGTGAATAATCGGTCGATGCAAAAGTTGGAGTATTTACTTTTATATGCCTATCCTATGGGTTAAATCAGAATAGGGATCTTCTCATCGCATAGGTTCGGGACCACCTTCTTACTTCCCCTGCTTCTAATTAAACCTGGATTTAATTAAAAATTTAGGACTTCCACTGTAACATCGTCCGAATTGCCACAGTAGCAAATAATTACATCTATACTAATATTATAAAGCTGAAGAGTTTGTTTGTTTGTTTGAACGCGCTAATCTCAAAAACTACTGGTTCAAATTGAAAAATTCTTTTTGTGTTAGATAGTCCATTTATCGAGGAAGGTTATATATAACTGCGACCAATAGGACCGAAGAATCAGTGGAAAATCTGAAAAACCGGGGAAAATTGACCTCGCATCCCAACGATTCCAAATGATTTACCTTTAAATTTTAAAATAATTCAATGTCCCGTTAAGTTAACTTAACAATTAATAAATCACACGGGCAAACATTTAAACACGTAGGAATCGATTTTATCCATCCTCATGGAATTAAATATGTTTACATACTGAATTCGTCTTTATTGAGGATCAGTATTTTAGTTTATTGCAAACCAACATGAGTGACGGTTCGGTTCATTTTTGGCATATTATGCTGTTCTTTTTTTAAAAAGGGAAAAAAACATTCCAAACTGCAAGAAATATTCGTGTCGTACATGGTAGCGATTCAATTGCTGATTGAACGGTTCAAAAGTGGTTTTCGCGGTTTAGATGAGGAGATTTTAATTTAGAAGACCAACCCCGGGTTGGCCAGAGTTCAACTCTTGACATCGAGAATATTATGACGGTCATCAAAAACAATCCACGAATTGCTGTTTGTGAGATAGCAAATCGACCGTTTTTGATCATCTAAAGAAGGCTTATTGAAAGGATTTCATGTTGTGATTTACTGCTAAAAAAAAAATGTGGAGGATCCATTTTTGAAACGAGTTGTTACTGGTGACGAAAAATAGATTCTCTACATCAACACCAGCCGAAAAAAATCTTGGTGGTTGCCTGGCTCGACGCCGCTCCCAACACCAAAGGCCGGCTTGCATCCAAGAAAGGTGATGCTGAGTATTTGGCGGGATTGGAAGAGATCCATACATTTTGAGCTCCTTCCTCAAAACCAAACTATAAATAAATGTCCATCTTTTCTGTTCCCTCGAAAATTTTCTACAAGGGAAATCCTACTCTTCAAAAGATGACGTCAAAACAGACTTTTTATTGTTCTTCAGGAGTAAGGACAGTGATTTTTGAAAAAAGGGGTTAATGGACCTTTCAAGCCGTTGGGAAACGGTAATCGCTAATGGTGGTAACTATTTTGTAGATTAAATAAATAAATTTTAAGCTGTTCATCAATTTTAATTGTTGTCCAAATTTCTCTACGAACTTTCCGACAGCCCAATATATTTTTTTTAAAACGTCTTTATAGCGATCGTAATAACAGAAATTGGCGCAGACGAAGTCGCGAGCAACAGCTAGTTAATGAATAAACGGACAAGCTCGTTATATGATGTACTATGAAATAATAAATAGTCGTAAACAAATATTTAATTATTATTCTGTATATCTTATTTATTTTTTCAAAGTTTTTGGACTCCTTATCCATTCTCAGGATAGACTTTCAGAACGTTAAACTCCAATAGTACATATTCAAATATTCATTAACAATCCCGTGAAAATTAAAAGAATAAACTAATAAAAAGAGGGTCGCAGGTTCAAACCCGGCACCTGACACTATAATTTGTTCAAGGTAGTAATATGTTATTTATTATATGGTTATGCTTTCCTTTCTTTAGAACTTTTTTTAAGGAGCGGCGTGGTCTGAGGGATAGATGACTAGTATACTGTCCTCCGGGTCCTGGGTTCGAATCCCGGCATTGACTGAATATTATTTTTTTCTGTTAAATTTTATTTAAGTGCCGAACTTGACCACTTCTTGAATACAGATTTTCGGTAGAGGTATTTCGCACGCATTGTACGTGATAAGTTGTAGCCCACAGAAAATGTAAAAATATACATAGTATTTAATATTTAGAGGTGGGGTTTCTTGCCATTTAAATGATTGTATTAAGTGGTCCGCGAAAAATGTTTGTTGGGAACCATTGCCCTAGATGAATAGGAAAACACTTAAGCTCCCCAAGCAATGATTCTCTAGGTTATAATAATAATAATAATAATAGGCTTACCAAACCCGAAGGTTCGATGCCGATACCACCAAATTCCGCCTACACACACTCGTCTAATGTTCACCCTTCAAGCCCAAGCCCCCGAGATCAGCCTTAACGCAATCCTCCCATCGACGATTCGGCCTACCTTTCGAACGCCTACCAGTCGGATCAGCGAATACATACTTTCTCACCGAGCCCAACAACTTTACTCGCCCGTTTGAGTCTCCGCGATGCTACCAACTCAATTATATTCACGGGATATAAGTTCCGCAATTCCGCGTTGTGCAACCTTCCAAACTCCCAGTGGCCTCATCTCTCTTCGGTCCAACTATTTTCCGCAGTACTTCTTTAGGTTATAATTTATCTTTTTATACTATTCAAAAGAAAGAAAATTTAATCTTTAAAAATTTATTTTAGTTAGGAACGTAAGTGAATGAAAACATACGATTGGCTCCACTATCATCTTAAGTAGGTATCTAACTAGTGTAATACTTATTGATACTGCTGTACAAACTCGAATAAAGAGAATTTTTTTTTCATATTTACTGGAATAATTGTTACAGTTTCAATCGCATTACATTAGAAAATAGATAAGCGACATTATTCAATAATCCTAACTAACTTGTATTTATAAATTGAATACGTATGTATGTATGAGTTCAACTTTTTTCAAAAGAAGCATAACTACCTGCATTTTTTATCATAATGACTCCGATGAGCATTTATATTTGAAAATCGATAACAACGCAAAGGCAATCAAATGATTTTAGTAATTTGTTTAAAAAAAAAAATTAAAACCCCCCATTAATATCATAATTAATTAGAAAAGAGGATCAACCGAGTAATAAACGTTAGTGTATAAGATATAATAACTAATAATCATCCAATGTTTACTTCCTTTTACCAACATATAAAATGAACAGTAAGGGGAAGTATTGCGACCGTGAAAATTTTAGAATTCGAGATTTCAACGGAAATCTTGTTAGCATTGATAAAAAAAATGGGTAAATATGTAAGTTGGACGAATTCGCTATCCAACTACAGGAGAAGAGAGCAGACGAATATTTTTATACAGTTTTTGTGTTTTTAATATAAATGTTTAAGACACAGTTGGAAAGCTAAAGAATTATCTTATACCCAAACTTGTAAAAGTTAATGGATGAGAGTAACGAAAAACCGATAAAACTAACTGATTGTATGTAGAAAATAATATGTATTATTAAATGGATTATTTAATAAAAAACATGCTTCTATCGAAACACAATTAAATTAATTCTTTAACCTATTTTAATTTCACTTACCTATATTAATCTGTATGTTGAAAATTCTTAAATTTATTTTAACAACGGAGGTAAGTGAAAATCCTGTGTTGCGCGCACCAGATCTTTTAACTTTAATTTTATTGTCTTAAAATTGATTATAACAAAGCGGTAAGTGAAAGTCGTATGTTGCGTGCACCAGAATCGTTTATTTGTCTGTAACAAACAATTTTATGTGCCTATTAATCTATGTGGTTTTCTGTAATTTTTACCAGCACTGAATTTTAAAGTTTATAATTATTGTTTTTAAAATGATCTTATAAAAATAAAATTGATTAAAATACGTACATATATGTAGTTTATTATGCTGTTTAAGTTGGTCTTACTCTCCCTTGTGCCTTTCGCCTTTATGCCTCATATTGAATATAACAAATTCCTTGGTTTTTTTTTTTTTTTCAATTTTATAAAGAAGGTTTCTTCATTTATTATACATTCTGGATAATTTAAAATATATCTTATAATTTTATGATTGTAATCGTCAGGAAACATGCTGCACATTACTGCGTGGTATTTATAATATGATAAAAAAAAAAAAAAAAAATTGGCATCAGAATCACAACAATCGATTTTATTTTTGGTTTATTATTTTAATAACCAACCTTTATTGACAATGTTTTGAAAAAAAAAAAAAATTACCCCTGCTCAAAATTTGATAATCCGAATAACGAATAAAAAAAAATCCGTTTGTCCGCCGTCTGCCGCACAGTGGTTCAAAAGCTTGGTAATTCGGAAAAAACTCCGTAAATTGCGCAAGTTTGGCTTAAAATTTTTGAGAAAAATCAAACGTATCCTTTGGATAAAATTATATTTCTGGGCCATCAAATGATTTAATTGGGTATTACAATTGGGTAGTAATCCGACTTAAATTTAACTTAGGTTTTTTTTTTCTCCTTTATTTTCTGGTTAATCCAACTGAGTTGTATTCTGAAAAATAATTTTTAAAACCATTTACACAAAAACCTTACTCATTTTATTCTTAAAACATTTTTTTCTAAAAAAAAAATATATTTATATATATATATATATATATATATATATATTATATATATATATTTATATATATATATATTATATATATATAATATATATATATATATATATATATATATATATAATATAAATAAAGTTCACTATACACTAAAAATTATTTAAAGTTTACAGTTGTACTCATTTCAAAATATCTTTTGCTGTATCACTAAGCGGAAGGCTCTTAACTTTCGGTTCTGGTCTTAATGAACTTATATAAGAGTCCGAGGATATCATCATAATATTAAAAAAGTCTTGATTTGCAACTAGGCGGAATGTGTTCCTGCTGTGGTGGGTCCTGTAATAATTATATTCTATATTCCGGATGTCTTGGGCCTCTTCGGAAAGAGTAGCAATTGCTTTCAGTGATAGAGGATTCGGTTCACATTTGGCGATAAGTAGTACCAAGGGTGAATACCGCAGTCACTGTTCAGTACCTCCAAGATTACAGTCAACCTTCTTCATATTCATTAGCTAAAATAGCTTTTACTCCGAGAAAAGCAGGTATGAGCAAACGATTTTTTCTTGGTAGTTACATTATGTACTAACGAGAGGTATAAGTACCATCGCGTAGGTAAGTTTAGCTACCTTTTATATTTCCATCGAATGGTAAAACCACATCGAAAATGAACATTGAATTTAGATCTACAAAGCTACAACCTTCTTTATAAAATTTTGAAGATCTTCTACGGTTATCTGATACTGCAAAGGTTTGTGAAAAATATAATATGAAATTTGCATTGAAAACCATTTCCTAAGTAGGCAATCGAGCGCTAATAATAATAGGTAAAATACTTGGTTAATTAGTGGTATAGAAATCCCTTACCTTTGTAAATGAATATTGCCAACTTCTAAGACTATTTTTGATTAAAGTTCTTGGTAGAATTATAGTTTGGGATGTTGTTTGTTAAAAACGAGTCAAGATATGTATAAAAAAAAAAGTTAACATTTTTAGGTTTTTTACACCTTTTAACCACTGTGCGCCGTCCGGGGCATTTCCCCTAAACTACAGGACCAATTTTTTTCGAAATTTGCCACTAAAATACTAGTCCATTCAATGATGATCCTAACACCTAGACGTTGATATCAGCTGGTTAGTTTTAAAACGGCAGCCGACTAAAAGGATTTTATTCAATAAGTTATTTTTGAAGATAGAAAAAAAAATTATTATTAGGGTTTTTAATCAAAAAACAGCGAATAATTTTATATAAGTTAAAAAAGAAAAGAAAAAAAATTGAAATTTTACACATAAATACGCTCATAACTCAGTTATTTTTGACGATAGAGAAAAGTGTGTATAGTGTTTTAGAATCAGTAAAGCGCGATAAATAAAAATAAGGGAAACAAAAATTAATTCTTGCCTTGTACGCTTGTAACTACGTTATTTTCGAAGATAGAAAAAAAAATTATTGTTTTTTTAACAAGAAACCGCGAATAATTATATAAAAGAGAAAAAAGAAAAGAAAATATACCAAAAATTCAAATCTTTTATATAAATACGCTTATAATTCAGTTATTTTTGAAGATAGAGAAAAATGTGTAGAGAGTTTTATAATCAGTAAAGCGCGATAAATAAAAAAATATAATAAAAAAAAAAAAAAATTCATATGTATAATCAAGTAACAGATTATAATAGATGTAATTACACAAAAAAATGGCTATTATTGAAGATAGAGAAAAATCGAAAAGATTTTCGAGATCAATACATAATGGGGTAATATATAAAAAATCATCTTATATGGTCAATCCACAACTTATTAGAGATGTGATTCCCTGATAACTCGGTTATTATTTATTATAAAGATAAAATGTAAGGTTTTCTGGAATCAGGAAATGTTATTTGAATTATTTGAATGAAAATCGAAAGAAAAGAAAAGGAAATAGTAACGCAGTCCTGCGTTTTTTGCATTTGGTGCCATTTGATAGAATTAAATTTTGGAGCCGATAAAAAAAGAATCATTGAATTTGATAAACAACTAGCTTAGATATTGCGTTTTGAAATCAGTGGTAGTGTTATGATATGATGCTTTGACTTAGTGCTTTTCCTATTACTTAATTGCCTTTCGACAGCTACATAAACAGTTATACACTAATATTGTTATTTGGAGATAATAAACCATTGTGTAATAATTTGCAGCGGTTTTTTGTACTTAATGAGTACCTAATTCTTCTTAACTAAGATTATTAGATTATAATGGATTGTGATTAGTACCTACAATCAACCGTCCTCTAGTAAACTGAGACGTTGATATTCTAAGGCACAATGTTCATTCCAAGATATTTTGATGGAAAATTAGAAATTTCTCATTAATTCATTATTAAACCAATTTTTTACTTTCACTTACATAAATAGAAAACATATAGTATGAGAAAGTATTACGATCGTGAACATTTTTGAATGGAGTTTTCGCCAGAAATACAAAAATGTCTCTGTATGTGTATATATATATATATAGAGTTTAGCTCGGAAACGGTAAGTTGTATAAAACTAAGATATCATATTTTTGGAGTGTATACGCCTGTGATTTTGTAGCAACTTTTTCAATTAAATCAGCAAACCATAAGAACCACTTTTTGATTCAACTCAATGCATTTTGCCTGTTTTTACGATTTTAATTAAAGGCGGTTAAGTAATGTAAAATTTAATAAGCTTACTATAGGGTAGGTTTCATTCGGATTGAAATAGTCTGACAGACCTTAAAAGCCGAATTTATGAATTTTCTTCACCTAAAGTACCTTTAATTTAATAAATTCGCACAAATTAACAATATAATCTTGTCAACATTGATAAAAAAAAACGAGTAAACATGTCAGTTGTAGAAAAGAGCGAACAAATATTGTTTATTCGATTTATGTGTTTTTGAACATAAGAACATTAACATTAATGTATAATATACCTTTGAAAAGCTAAATAATTTAGGATAAATATTACCTTATACAAAAAATTGTAATAGTTAACGAAGAGTGATGAAAAGCCGATAAAACTGATTCTCAAAAACGGTTATAAAGATTTTTATTAAACTCGGTAAATTAATGTAAAATTTAATGGGCTTAATATAATAGGGGTACTCACTACGTTTGCTGTAGCATGCTATTTGTGTTATTTTGCTAAACCCGTCGAGTTTCGACAGTTAAATCCTGTATAAAATTGATGGGTTTAGCACAATAGCACAAATAGCATGCTATAGCAAACGTAGTGAGTACCCCTAATGTAGATTTCATTCTGATTGTAATAGTTTGACCGAATTGTTTTCATCTTAAGAACCTTTAATTTTGTAGATAAGAAAAAAAAAATTACATCATCTTGTTAGTATTGATAAAAACGCTGCAAATTATTACATAATGGCTTATTTACCAATAACTATGTTAGGATATAACTGTTTATATAGCTTTTAATAGGCAGTCAACTAATATGAAAAGCAAGAAATAATTCCAAGTAAAATGGTCATCCACCATTGCTAAATTCAAAGCGATATATCTTTACTATTTCAAAACCGATTTCAATGATTCTTTTTTCGTTATGTAGGAAATTTCATTCTCTATCGAATTGCAATAACACTAAAAACTGTTTTTTCTATAAAACAAAAAATTTTTTCTACCATGAAAAATAACAGTTATTTAACGTTGCGTGTATCACATTTGTTTGTATTTTTTTCGAGTTTAATCGTAGTTTTTTTCTTACTATATTAATAACATTATATTTACGTCATGGGGGAAAGTGTTATAGTACGATTTGAAACGAAATTAAATTTGTAATAAATACTATTCGGAAACAATTATATTTCTGAAAAGTGATTCTAAAGGACTTGAGAGTACTTTAGATGAAATCGGATGATGGATTAGAAATATCACAAATTATCATTTTAATAAAAAAATTTCCTTTAGTGCATTTTGGAAATCAACGCTTCATGTTTAATTATCAGCTTCCTAGTCAATTGGGTTTGATTTTTTCTTGAACAATATATTATAGCAAAAAATAAATGCTAATTTTTTTATTTTAATTAATCATGCTTTTTTCTTTTTATATTTTATTTTAAAACTGTATTATATATTTTTTTTCTTTTTAAATCTTATTATATTTTTTTAATTATATATATATATATATATATATATATATATATATATATATATATATATTACGTTGTAGAAAACTGTAATTTATTTTATTTTAAAAACTGTATATATATATATATATATATATATATTATATATATATTTTATATATATTATATATTTCTCTTTAATTTTTTATTTTTCATTATATCTTTTTTTTTGTTCTTATGTTAACATACATTTATATTTTTGTTAGTGCATTTTTATTAGAATCTGTCTTTTATGTTTATCTTATTTATACATGTTGTTGGTTTAATTTTATTGTTTTCAATCATTATACTCTAAGACTAGGGTCTTAAGCCAACTTTTTATTTCCTGCTATATTATTCTAAAGGGACTCGTCCCAGAATAAATAAAGAATTATTATTATTATGCTATTTTTAACTAAATATGATCAAGGTGGTTTCCGTTTCACGTCCTACCTGATTCTGACGTCGGGTCTTGTAGGATTCAGTTCTCTGCTATGCCTTCAAGCCATGGCATTTGTGATTCCAGTGGCTGGGTGTGAATTAGACCTTTCTGACGCATCTAAAGGGCTCATGACGTCTATGTCTTTTGCAGGTTTGTATATGAAAAATACATTTATTAGTGTTAGTTTTCTTTCTTTTTATATGTGTACCATCTTTCCTCTCTCTTTCCTGCAATTTATGGGAGTAATTTTACGAAAAGGGATGGAAGAGTGTAACAGGAAGTTGGGGAAGCGAAACAACCTACAGTGTTCTTTTACATTAAGTAATGTTTATCTGTAAACTATATTAATAAATATATTTACTGTTGATGATCAGTATCTGAAAAAAAGTCCTCTTTGAAATCACTTGCATATAAGTCTCATATTCATATTAAACTAGCTGACCCGACAGACGATGTCCTGATTTAACTATGACCATGGAAGTCGGTCAAGCCTCAAGTTAAAGTCAAGCAAAGTAGAATTAGCAAAATCGGTCGAGCTGTTCACGTATGATGTTATAACTAAGGAAAGAATGGATTCATTTATATGTAAATAGATAGTGAGATTATTATTACTTCAAAAACCTAAAGAAAATCTGAAGACCATGATAACTTGTCTCTTTTTTATTTCATTAGAACCTTCTCCTGACTGTTATAAACACAACAAAAAAAGAATTATCAAAATCGGTCAAGCCTTTCACTCGTGATGCGATGACATAGAGAATAGAAGTATTTTCTTCTTTTTCTACACATTTTTCCCAACGCGACACCAACTTTTTTATCCCCGAACTGAAAAACTCTGGTAGCTTTGAAGTGAAACAAAATATGAAAACGCACTTTTCACTTGATCATCATTTTCAAAAAGTTTTCCTTTGACGAAGTTGTCTAAATTCCTGAACAGGTGGTAATCTGTTGGAGACAAGTCAGGGAAATATGGTGGGTGCGGAAGAACTTCATAGCCCAGTTCTTTCAATTTTTGCACGGTATGTTTTGAAACATGGGGTCTTGCTGCCGCTCAGTGAGATCATGAGGTACCCATGTATCGAGCTTTTTTACTTTCCCAATACACTTTAAATGTTTGGAAACGGTAGATGCCCTTGCATTTAGTTGTGCTGATAGTCCTTTAACTGTTTGGTAGGGGTTTCCTTCTACTGTATGTTTGAGGACATCGTTGTATATTACGGACGGAGGTATCCTTCGGAGCAAGTTTTCCAAGTCGGTATCCCCATCTCAGATTTGTTAATTTTGAGACAGTTTTACTATTGAGAGTGAAATTAATGGTAGAATTTTTTTTTTTTCAGGAAAGTTAGAAGTATTTTATGAGCCTTTACGTTCAATTTAACAATAAAATCATGGTCGTGCCAATTTTATACTTTTTCCTATAGTAACTAATAAAATAAAGAAAAAAAAACATAAAAAAAGTACTTTGAGGGGAAAAAGATTAAAATCAATGTTTATTTTGCTTTTAGATTTATTTCTAATCTTGAACTATTCAGTTTTTCATGTCATAGGGAATGGAATGGAATATCCTGCAAAGTGACTGTAGTTCCAGGGTTTTAACTAAATCAGGAGAACTACTATAACAATTTAAATTTTTTTTGTTTTTTTGGGGAGGAAGAGAAAGGGTTACTTTATGAGTAATTTACAGCTCTGTAGTAGACAAAAAACGAGCTGAAATTTCCAAGTAAAATTTCATATTCAAAATAAACTATACATGTAAACAAGGTAACATTCTTATTAAAACAAAGAATCACACACGATTAACTTTAACCAATGTTTTTAATTGAATTGGATAATTGTGAAAATAAGTTCATGGAGGTACCTTTAATATCATTTTATGCCATTCTGACTTTTTTTTTTCTTAATAGTTCGAGTATAAATTATTGCAATAAATGATCTTCTTTTTAAAAAGTAAACCTTCAGAATTCATAAACTGTTGAAACGTTAACAGAAACGTTGGCAAAATTAAAAAACTTTTCAAAAGATGACTGATTCCTGACTATTCCACCTATAACTTCAGAATTCAGTGTACTTTACAGTTCTCCAATCTGTAAAGCTGTTCAAAATTATCTGGTGGTAATTTATTATGGGGCTGCAATGTTTGCCCTGCAACGAAGTCAAATTTAAGTGACTTTCTAGTTATTTAAATAATTTTTAAGACGTGTATTCGGAATACCCCATTATCTACGTTAGATAACTAAATTTTTATTTAAGTAACAACAACATTTGACCTTATAAATTAAAAAACATAACTGTTATTATTCATACGTTGTCATTATTATGAAATTATTTCGTAATCGGAAGATTTTCGACTTCGTTTATTTTTCCGGTTTCTTAAAGTACTAAGATTGGATGTTACATATTATTTCGAATCCTCTGACAAAATAAGAGTCTAAAGTTAATTTAAGTTATATCAACCAATTGTTTGGTTATTGCGTGGAGGAACCTGATTTACCACTGTCATGGGTGAAAATTACACTAGTTGCATTTACCTTTTTCTAAAAATAGTTCCCCTTATCAAGTTTCGGATCAACGACCGTTATTGTGTCGTAGTAGTTCAGTGGGAGATAATTAATAGGCACAAACCAACAATCAATTTTAAGAACCTTTAATAAAGCCTTTAAGGTCATGTTACACGGTGACAGAAGTGGTAGGTAAAAATTCGTAAGGTTTGTGAGAGTTTACGAATGTAGAAGGGAGTGGGAGGAAGGCATATTTTTTAAAAATAAATTCGGATAATAACACCAAATATTACTTTTTTAAAAATCCTATAATACTATTAGATATTATTTTAAAAGAAAAAAAAAACTAACTGATAGAGTTATATTTAAAAAAAAAATTGTAATATACAGATTATGAAAACATGTTTTTTTACAAAGAAAATCCACGAACAAAAAATTAAACATTATTTAAAATAAAAGTGAAACAAAATAAATGATGAAGTTTTACAGAAAATATGGTTATTGTATATTTATTATAATACATTGAAAGTGTGTGAGAGTGTTTGTTAATTCACTATCGCTGACATCCCATCAAACCTTCACACATTTTCATATTTTGCTTTCACCTACCTACTATTACCATGTGCTATGTGTTAAGGGGCCTTCGTGTATCTGTCAAACTCCGCAAATCACAACCTATCTTGGAGTAATCATATTTCTCAAATCACCCGAAAATCCATCGCTATCCTACAACAATTTCTAAGACTTTGTGACTCTATCCCACCTAAAACCTGTATGCTACTCATCTTTTGCTCATTTTCCCCCAGTTTGACTATGGTTGCCTCCTATATGGCGGGCTGCCTGAGAAATTCGATATGAGACTCAAAAGACTTATGAATTGTTTCATTAGATTCACATGTTGAATCCCCAGACGCTCCCATGTGTCTAGAAGGTATACAATTTGAACTGGCTCTATCCTTCTTTTTGTGGACAGTACCTCCAAGATGTCTGTCTCTTCCGATTTTTCAACACAAAAAAAAACCTCCTTATATTCTTGACATGCTTACCACTGGTTCCTCTGTCCATTCAGTAAACACTATATCCCAACCCATAAACTTGTATATACCTTCTAACAGATCTGTCTCCTTCAAAAAATCCTTTGTTATGTGCTACTTTATTTTGGAATTCCTTAACCATATCCATTCGTAAAGCCTTATCCATTATTCACTTTCAAACACCAACTATTTCTCCATCTCCTAAAGTATCAATCTTCCCAACATATGTAATATTTAAAATCTATAGATCATAACTATGCATTGTCACAAAATCTGTCTTTTATTGTTAAACTGAAGTCTTAAACGACCAGACAATTGTCATGTATATTGTACTTTTCTTGTTATTCTTAGGGGACTACTCGTCCCAGAATAAAATTACTTTTCATTTCATACATTAGATGTTCTTGCAAAAAGCACAATATAACTGTGTATTATGCGCTTAAATGTTATGTTATTAACTCTAAATTATTATGTTAATAAATCGATTGCCTTTTTAGCCATAAAAAAGATTGACAATTGGATGAAAAACTATCTTATTATTTATTAGAAACTTCCTCAGATTGTTTTAAAGGATATAATGATAGAACATAAAGAAATTATAACATTTCCCTTCTTCTATTTTCTATTACTGTTGTACCATTTTATATCCAAATAATATAGAAAATATTTATTTAGGTATGTTATTCTCGGCCCAGATTTTTGGATTTCTTGCAGACACTTTTGGAAGAAAGCGTGTAATGATCTGGAGCCAACTAGGAACATTAGTAATAATTGTGCTATGGAGCCTAGCACCAAACACTGCAGCATTGGAAATAATTCTGTTCCTGAATGGTTTGATGTAAGTTATTCCAATGTTATTATACTTATCATATGTTCCGCATCAGATACCTCCAAATTATTTGGCATGCGGCCCTTACTGAAATCCTCATATATTACTTATAGTAAAATATATTAATCAGTTCTGAATAACCTAACTTGTGTCGGTTTTATTCACTTTCCTATAATTATATTGCAAATACATCTAAAATTTTATGATGTTATTGTACTTTGGTAGGGTATAATTAGAATTTTTTTATCAAGACAGAAAATAGAAAAGTAATTTTTTTATTATGTTTTATGTTAATGTTTTCATTACATGTGGGAAAATCAAGAAAGTCATTAAATATTAACCATTGAATTTTTACCTATAAAATAAAACTGGAGAACTTTTTTGCACCTTCTTTGAAAAATACACCTTTTTATTCAGATTTATTTTAAATTAAAAGTGGCTTACCTGTTGTCATTATTATTTTTTTCATTACTCTTCAATTACTTCCTAACCCAATAATATTGAAAATTCTAAAAATATCACATTTTTTCCATACCTAAATTTCTCATCTCGTCACCAATTAATTTTAAATATTTAAAATAAAACATTCATTTAAAATAAATATGGAATGTTCTCATGCCATAACATAAACACCCCATCAACGAGGATTTCATAGGTCGGTTTATTTATAATTCAGAGTAAAAAATATGATTAAAAAAGTTAATAACTACCGAGGCATTTTTAATGAATTATTTTTTATTTATTTCGGGTTAATCATATAACTTTATAACCACTAATGATAATGGTTGAAATTACCATATTTTTTTCGCTTGATATCCAGATATTTTCAACAAATAAAGATTATAATATATTTGTTATTTTATTTTTCAGTTTGACGGGTACTTTGACACCTGTATATGTTTACATTGGAGAATTCTGTGCACCTGTTTTCAGGGCTAAAGCAATGCTCGGAATGACAGCAATGATGGCTTTGTCTAATGTATATCTTCCAGGTATGGCGTAATTTAACTTAATCTAAAAAGATTAATTAATATTAAAATTAATTTAAATAAAAATCAATCATTGTTGCAAACCCCTGTTATGCTCATATTTATGAGAAGTCCCTCTTAATGTTAAATCGTAAAAAAATAAATAAATTGGAATTATTAATAATATTCTAAACTAATAAAATATCTGACAAATAATTGTTCATATTTCTCATTATATTCAAGCAATATACTACTTTGGATCAAATTTAAAAAAATAAAATCATACAAAGGCATCATGGGAGCCTGTGGCAGTATGGCTAGCACGGTAGCCCCCCATGACAAAGGTTGGGAGCTCGAATCCCAATCCTAGTAGGACTTTTTGACGCATGTAGTGCTATGTTTTTGACCGGCTGCTTTTCTAAGGCAGCAGTACCTTCAAAAACTAGCTTAGTTAATATATTTAATCAATATATAAACTATATTTAATGAAACCATTGGATTTCCTTCCCAAAGGCATCGTGTTTATCGATCCCAGTAGATGGCATGCACGGTAAGATTAAATTAGACAGAATTCAATAGGTGACATGAATATTTAAATAAACTTAAACATATACAATATATTTACACAATGCTTGAGAATACTGAGGGACATTATAGTTAAACTTGCCATACAATATTACAATTAAAGAAAATACCTTTAAAACACTTAGTCGGCTGGCAAAGGTGGAATCAGTCTTAGGCACCCCATCTAGGCTTCATCATTCAGCTGCTAACTGACCCCCTATTCGACGGACCTCTTTTCTTCTTGTAGATGGAACTGGACTTCCACTCTCGTGGCTGGAATGAGACTGTTCCTTCGAATCTTCTTCCTCATCGTCGTCACCTGATATAGGAAGTCCAGCTTAGTAGCTAGGGTCTAGAAAGTACCAGGTGTACCACAGGGGGCAGCCCAAGCCCACAGACAATCCAAGGGGGTTTAAGAAATGCCTTTCGACTTTTGCCGACAAAGCTTATTAATATTTATTTAATTAATAAAATAATTATCCAATCCTAACTTACTCCCCTCAGTATCCTCAATACATTACAGTAGTTAAATGGAAGTTTACTCACAACCTTCACCAGAGTATGTGAGACCAGTCAGTCTACTGGTAGCTACTCACAAAAATAGGCTATGGGAGTGATGACACTATCCATAAAGTATCATTGAGAATCACAGTGTGTAATCTTAGGAAACCATAATGTGCGGCCAAGGGTCTCCAAGACCTGTTATGCCAACTGAAAAAAGATAAAGAAAAAATAAAGCATCATCATCTTGTCGTAATTTGAATCAAATATATGCACAACTTAATAAAGATTGGAAGTACTTATGTTATTTTTTAATTTAAAATTTTCTTTAAGTAAAAGTATCATGATCTATTATTGCTGCACTGTTTCTGATGACATATAGATACACACTGTTTCTGTCTTTATAGATATATATGCACACATTGCTCTTGCTCTTTTTAAATTAAATTTCATATTTTTTAGGAATGGCTAGAATTATTTTGCCACTAGATTTTCATTTTCCAATCTTTGGACTACTCACATTTACCTCATGGCGCTTCTACATTTTACTTCAAGCGGTACCAATGTCATTAGCTCTGTTTTTCCTTGCAAGATTGCCAGAAACACCAAAGTTTTTATTAAGCCAGGAGAAACACGAAGAAACATTGAAAGTTCTGAAGACAATGTTCACAGTTAACCACAAAAAAGATGAGAGCGAATTCCCAGTAAGTAGTATAGCCTCAATGAAATAGTAGTAACTAAAATGGAATGATAACTAATAACTTTGTATTCATATTTTAGATAATAAGCTTAAAAGTGCATAACGATAATGAAGATGTTTCCACAACTGAAGACAGTGGTAACCAGTTCGTTCAGTACTGCAAGATGATGTTAAAACAATTTATTGCTTTGTTCTCCAAGAAATATATTTTCACCACTTTGATTTCCTGTGCACTGCTATTTGGTGAAAATGGAGTGTAAGTATTAAAAACTATCCTAGATAATAGAGCAATAATAACATAAAATGTTATTACACAAATTAATTTGTGTAAATTAGTGATATATGTTTTTCATAAATATAAATTTGAAAAATGTTAATTAGTTAAGTTGATGAATTTTGGTAATAGGATGTGGCCAAATATTACGTACTTTTCCCTTCTTTTTTTTTTTATATCAAATCCAGCAAAAAACAAAAAGAAATATGTGAATTTATAAATTAAATTTTTTTCATCTACAAGTGGAGAGGATTCATGGTACCATTCAACAATTTGCAGTAACAATATAAATAATACAACTTTTTTTAAAACTTTATATTTTAAAAATATTTTACAAGGAATATCTTACAAAATTTTAAATGTTTCTACTTTAAGTAGTAGGGGGTGGAGGGCAATAGTGTGGTCTCCTTTGTTGCTAAGCCTTATTTGTCTGTTACTAATCGTCTCGTCAACCTGATCTTAATTAATTAATTTTAATGTACCAATGGTTCTCCGTAGGTGCAACACAATGGTGTTATGGTTTCCTGAGATGACCAGTAGAATCAAGCATTTTTCTACAACCAATGATGTTTTTAATGCTGGCTTATGTGAAATTATGAAACTAAGCGATATTGGAGATAATTCTGACTGTGAACTGAATTTTCAATTTTTTAATGCTGGAATACTACTTGGTTTAGTTGAAGTGATTGCGTGTATTTTAGTAGGACTTTGTGCCAGTTGGATGAACAAGAAACTAGTTCTATGTAAGAAGAAATCTGACTTAATAAAATTATATGGTTCTTTTGATCATTGACATAAATGTTGAAATTCTATTCATTTTTTTTTTTCATTTAGCTTTGAGTATGCTCCTGGCTGCTGCAATAACCTTTTCATGCGTGTTCATTACATCAGAATATATTCTTACTGCTTCCCTGGCAGTTGTAATTGTAATTCTATTTGTAATGTTTCCAGTGATAATAAGCATGGTCATGGAACTATTTCCTACTAAAACAAGGTAAGAAGTCTTATTAACAACACCCAATTCCCTGTTAGATAGTATTTAAGTGACTTATTTTTAACTCCATTGGCCATTAATTTTTCAGTTTTCTCTGAAAATTATTTAAAAAAAAAAAAAAAATATATATATATATATATATATATTGTAATATACCCATTTTTTATATAAATTATACAATTATTTATTATTTAAATATTATGTTAGGCAAGCTAACAATTAGATTCAAAATAGAATAAAAATTAACAGCTCCAATTTGAATGTTTGTTTGTAAACATAACTTCCATTTTGGATGCAAGGGACAATCCAGGTAAAAAACCCAGGTAGAAGAAAGATACCTGGGCATACGCAGTCAGAGTTGGGGTTATGAGCTGATAGGAGTCAGTAGTTTTTTGAGTGGGACTTGGAGAGTGTGGAGTTGAATATGAAGAGGAGGAACTGCTGTAGGGATATGAAGAATCATTGTTAGCCTGCCTGCATATTGTTTGTTGTGTTATTTTTGTAAGTTATAATTATGATTAAAAAAGTTATATAAATAATAAAAATGTGCCTGATTGTCAAGAACCCATACCATACCCTGAGAGTAAATTGAATAATAATGAAGTGCTATTTGTGTTGATTGATTTTTTTATAAAAGAATATATTTTTAAAAATAAGTATATTATATAATTTGGCTCCCAACTAGGTGTGGCTTAATTTGTTAAATATTAAGACCACGACAATCAGTGCACAATTTATATTTTAATATGTTTTGTATGTGTTATTTGTGTTAATTTGTGAGCAAACAATATGGAGGACCAAGGAAATAATAGTTATTCAGATAAGACAGAAAAGATTCAGATATTGAAACAATTCATGATGATGATGGAAAAATTGGAACAAAAGATAGATAAATTTGGAACAGAAGTATTAGAAACCTGTACAATTATTACAAAAGAAAAAAAAATTGATTCCCAGAAAAGAACCTCCACTGAAGATGAAGAAAACGAGAATAAAGAGCCTACAGACCAAGAGAGTGATGAGTTTACAACAGAAACAATACCTCCTATTTGTAAAGAAGAAGCTCTATCAAGCACTTCACATCCCAATGCTATTGAAGAGATCCAGGACAAGACTGCAATAACTAGTTCTATTAAAGTGAAGGAAACTGCAAGCATCAAAGAAGATGAAATTTGTGAAATGAAACCATGTGACAGCAAGTGCTTAGCATTAAGAACTTTTATAAGCTCCTTAAGTCCCCAAAATCAACCACAGGAGGTATTTAATAGTTTAAACATTTTAAATAATTCAAAAAGTGGTTTCTCCATCTTTAATAATTATTTGTTACCGATTGTAAATTTATTTAATCAATACAGGGATGTGCCTATCAAAAATATCATCAGCAAAATTTTAACATATGAATTTTATAATGGTTATATGGTTTTGGATCATGTTAGGAAAAATCGGACACCATATTATTTTTGGACACGGCAGTCTTTATCCTTTTCCAGGGGATAAAAAGGGATGATTAGCGTTCCCTCCGTAAGATGAGCTAAAAAATGGGCAGTCTGAACAATGCTCAGATTGAACCATACTGGAATTATTTATAAATAAGTTGTAAATAATGTAATAATTAGAATCACTCAAGTATTAAATTTTAATAGCTGGTCCAAATGTAAATCTTTTTCATAATAGTTTGTTTAAGTTTCTAGATACTTAAATTTAAATAAGCTCATAACTCCATTAGCTAAAAATTATGTTTAATGGTCTTATTGGTGTCTTGGGCAATAGTTATATTTTTGAATTTGTTACACTGTTATTTTTTTTTTTTATATTTTCTTTCTTAATTATTTTTTTTATATGCACCTAGGCCTGTTTGTGAGAAAAATTTGAGTATATAGTTTTTGTTGAAGAATTAGTTGGTTATATATTCTTAATTTTACAGAGTGCTTGTATAATTTATGTGTGTATAGTTATAGTATATTATGTCCCTAGTTAGTTTTTAAATTTATCCTTCGATGTAAACAATTGTATATAAACTTAATTTATAATGTAATGAAAATATTTTAAATTGTAACAAAGAATTGAAAGAAAAGATGTATATATTTTGAAATAGTTGAATTTGAAAAAAAAAAAAAATATTTCCTTTCAAAATATTTTTTTTTTACCTAGGATTGGGGAGAAATGTAATATACCCATTTTTTATATAAATTATACAATTATTTATTATTTAAATATTATGTTAGGCAGGCTAACAATTAGATTCAAAATAGAATAAAAATAAAAATTAACAGCTCCAATTTGAATGTTTGTTTGTAAACATAACTTCCATTTTGGATGCAAGGGACAATCCAGGTAAAAAACCCAGGTAGAAGAAAGATACCTGGGCATACGCAGTCAGAGTTGGGGTTATGAGCTGATAGGAGTCAGTAGTTTTTTGAGTGGGACTTGGAGAGTGTGGAGTTGAATATGAAGAGGAGGAACTGCTGTAGGGATATGAAGAATCATTGTTAGCCTGCCTGCATATTGTTTGTTGTGTTATTTTTGTAAGTTATAATTATGATTAAAAAAGTTATATAAATAATAAAAATGTGCCTGATTGTCAAGAACCCATACCATACCCTGAGAGTAAATTGAATAATAATGAAGTGCTATTTGTGTTGATTGATTTTTTTATAAAAGAATATATTTTTAAAATAAGTATATTATAATATATATATATATATATATATATATATATATATAAATAAATTATGAAGCTTAATTATTATCACATTCAACTAAATTAAACTAAACAAAGCTAAATTCAACTAAGCAAAACTAAATAATTTTTTTTTATTGAGACAAGTTGTCAGTATTTTATAATTTATAATAAAATTTTGATATGACTAGTAGGAATATAATAATATAAATGAAATTAATAAATTATGAGTTTATTTCTCTAAAAAGAAAAATTAAAAAAAGGCATGAATTAATATTGATATAAAATATAATAATAGATGCAGCCTTTGAAATCTTGATTCTAAAGACATGATTTTTTGTTGTTTGTTTATTCATTTAACATCGCTTTATGTTGCTGTGGCTTAGCAGCCATTTAGGCCCTTGGCCTGGCAGTGTAACCTCCTGCGAGATTACACTCACGTTTCTCGATACGCCTAATTTTGTGACACCATTTGGTTGACGGATCTCGCATACCCGGGGGAGAGGCTGTGAGTGAATCCCCCATTTATTAAATGCTTGAAAAAGTCCTTCTGGGACTGGGATTCGAACTCACAACCTTTAGTGTTAGAGACTATCTCGCTAGCCACTCAGCCACAGGCTTCCCTATAATTTTGATTCTAAAGACATTTGATTTGTTGTTGTTGTTTGTTTTTTTTATTTATTTAACGTTCCTTTATGCTGCTGTGGCTAATCAGATGATGCTACAGTGGAGGTCCTAAATTTTGCCTATCCAGGTTTAATTAGGATAGGAATCTTTAACAAGTACCTGATATCGTACAGGCTCAGGATCACCTTTTAAATGTCCCCTCCGAAGGAAGCCACAACTAAAGATTTTTTACTTCCATTAAAAAATCTTAGGGCGAGTTTGAACACGGGACCTTTGGCATTATATAACATTTGATTTTTTAAAAGTATCAAAGAGCATAAAACTGGCCATTTTGTCAATTGTGTCTTTCATACCTATTAAACTACCTCTTCAATCGACAATAGTTAATCTTTTATTTTTTAAATCAAATACCTATGACAATTAATAATTTTTAAAATATTAAAAATTATATTAATCTCATTAAATTTATTTTTATTTTATAAAATAATCTAATGCTACAGAACTTCTGAAGGGAGTGAAGTTTCTCACACTTTGAGAAGTATATTTACTAATTATTTCCATGAACAATTATAGGAGTTATTTTTTGCCACCTTTACTTACACACAATGCTTTATTTTATAATTATTGAATTTCATTAAGAGGATAACACAGAAAATTTATAATAGTAGTTTGTGCTGTAATTTCATTCTATTTCCTTATTAGTAGTGAAAACTATTAATATAATTTAATGTTTGTGACAGGTCAGCAGCTGCCTCAATTATAATGACCAGTGCAAGATTGGGTTCTACCTTAGGCGGTCAGATAATAGGGTTACTGTTTGAGAATCACTGTGAAACAGGTTTTTTTCGGAATAACTTCAATCATTATAGGTATTTATCCAAATTATAAATATTATTAGTTTTAAAAATTAATTTTATATATCAAATTAAATTGGTTTTAATAAAAAAAAAAAACATCTTTAATTTTATTCCACTAATGTTGGTTTTGATGTTTTATTAAAGCTACTGGCATCTTATGCATTTTAATACCTACAAAGAAAAGTCATAAGAAGATGCAAGTTGAAAGTTCCTAAAATCAGGCAGAAGATAAAAAAGATAACAATGTAATAATTTTTATATTTTTGTAATTTATGTAATACTTGTATATATTTGTATATATATCATAATTTTTATTTTGTTTATTATGTGAATAACAAAACTTATTATGGACATAAAGTTTATTTAATTTTGATGATAGTGCATGTTGAATATAATCAAGTGACTTTTTTATTTACTCCAAGTACAAAGTATTCACCTTCAATAATGTTAAAGTACTATTTTTTTAATGATTTTTTTTATTTTTTTATTTTAATAACTAATGTCAATCAGATATTCTCTTTAACCTTTGAACTGCTATCTATTAAAATGTTATTTTTTTCAATTCTGTTTGATGATTGTTATTCTCTTTATTTTTTGTTGTTTCAATAGATATATGTATATATTTTTTTCTTGTATTGTAAATAATTATTTTTAATTATACCATTTCTAATTATTTTCTAACCTGTTTATCAATAAGATTATTCTAAAAGCGGGTCATATTTTTTAATTTATTTATTCTAAATTAACAATTGAATTTGCTTGGAAAGTTGAAAAATGAATATTATAATGCATTTATATATTATTTTTATTTAATTCACTGTGTTTGAAAATAAATTATTTTTTTTATTTATCTAGGTTTTAAAGGCTGAAAGAAAATAAATTGAAACAGTGAGATTGTTGTGTAAATTTTTAATCAGTTGAAAACTAATAAAATATTAATTAAAACGTATTAATTGTGTTTATTAAATTAATAAAATAGCCATTTATTAAAACTTAGTTGGGAATTAATTCATTTGTCTATAATAAAAAATAGAATTTTTACATAATCAGAAAATAATCTTTTTCATGACGTACTAGATAAAGAAATTTGCTATGAAAAAAAAAATAATAATATTTCAAAATCATATTACAGAAATGTCAGGGTTCTTTAGTTTCATGATGAATGTCTAGTGTGATTTTTAGTTGTCTTTTCAGAATATTAAAAAAAAATGATTAAATCCATAATCAATTGTACAAACCAGGATCAATTTTGTAAGTATTCATAAACTCATTCAGCAATTTTTAATTATTATTATAATAATAATTATAATTATAAATTCAAGGAAAAAACTTTATGTTATGAGCATCACACAACTTATACTAACCACTCTGTTTGAAAGAAATTTAAGAACCTTACTTTGAGTTTTATGGACAAATTTATTCCCATATTGATTAAATTTTTAAGAACTACCTACTAATGATAGATAGTTGATTATTGGAATAAACAAAATTAAAGTTACTTTAGAGAAAAAAAAAAGTCCTATCAGGCAATCTCAATGAGGAGAAAACTTACTTGATATTAATAACCATATTATTACATAGTTATAAAGAATTTAATCGAAATCGATTGATACTATTTCGAGAAAATTTCGAAAATTTATAAAAGTTCGTTTAGACAGCTGATGAGGGTATATGAACCATGTGGTGGAGGGGGTAATTCAGTTTGAGTTGCCTACCTTCTAATCATCCCTTGTTATAACAAACTAGATGGACAAATAGAAAAAGGGCTTGTCTTGTACATAATATTTTGTTTATAAATATATTTATGATTTATATTACTTTCACTTACCTCTATATGAAATATATGATAGTGGAAAATGTTGCGATCGGAATAGGTTAGCGAGCGTTGCTATGAACGCGCGTTGCCCAGAAAACCAGAATCTTAAAAGAAAATAATTACGAATTCGCGTCTCAGTGCCGGGAGACTTTTAACTCACCATTAATCCCCCCTCTCCCACCCCAGCTCGAGAAGCCCTATATAGCCAAACCAAAGAGGGTGGACCAAAAAAAAATCGATGTCATTACAGCCAAGCTAATATTCGGCCTCACTGGGGAAGAGTCTCCTCAATGAGTGAGAAATATCAAATTTTGTCATGGTTAAAAGAGTTTATCTACGTCTGAGAGACAGCTTTGGATCCAGCCCACTTCGAATTAGAGCTGGAACTGGAGCTCGAAAAGGGAGTACAAGGAAGACTACATAAGTAATGGAAGTTGAAAACGTCAGTCAGTTCTTATCAGTGGTGTAGATAACTGATGTCAAATGGATAGATCAGGAAGGGATATGAATAAGATATATATATTATAATATATATAATATATATATATATATTATATATAATATATTTTTTTTTTTTTTTATTTATTTTTTTTTTCTCTCTGGCGCGACAGGCCGTGTAGGCCCTTGACCTCGTGGTATAATCTCTTGGGAGAATATACTCACGATTCACGATGATTCTTTACTGGGTAGGGTCAACACTCCTTACGCCTATTTTTGTGAGTGACCACCATTTGGTTGCCGGGTCTCAGATACCCGGGGGAGAGGCTGTGAGTGAATCCCTATTCATTTATATCCTTATAAAAGCCCCGCCGGGACTGGGATTCGAACTCAGAACCTCTAGCATGAGAGACTAGCGCGCTAGCCACTCAGCCACGGGCTCCCCTATATATATATAATATTACCAATAAAAAGATCGTGAAAATATGAACATTCGAAGATGATTTACCACTTCACATCTACACCTTAACAAATACCTTGTAGTACAATAGCTGGGGCTGAAAAAGGTTTTATAGGAAGAAAATGTTCAATGTAATTTTCACACTTTAGCAAACTTGACCTCATTTTAACTTTATAAAGATAAATATTACAGAAACCAAGCATTATACGAAATTACTCATTATAAAATAAATTAATGGACATTAAATAAGCTTCGATTCTAGAGCTGATAGACGTCTGTAGGTCTTATAGGTATCGAGAAATGTTGTCCATTGATCTAATTTTAACGTTATGAAGGTAAATATTATAGAAACCAAGCATTATACTAAAATACTCATACAATATAAATTATAGGACATTGAATAAGCTTTAATTTCAGACCTGATAGACGTCTGTAGGTCTTAAAGACATCGAGATATCTTTGTCCATGTAATACATTGTGTCATAAACATAAGAAGATTTTCGTACAATGCTTGGTTTCTGTAATATTTACCTTTTAATGTTTAAATGAGGCCAATTGCTGGATTTAGACCGTTTTGGATGGCCGCCATTTTCCATTTCGGCCAGTTTGAGGTGGCAGACAAAAAAAAATGTTGTACAAGTTGTCTAGAATGTGAAAATCACATTGAAAATTGTCTTCTTATAATACGCATTTTTCGGTCCAATAACCAGCTCTTGGACTATTGGTTTTGACCATCTTCTGTTATAACTTATTTAATTAGTTTGAATAAAAAAATGTATAATAAATTCATATCTTAATACAAAACTGGGATAATTAACATGTATGGAGTAGAATTAATAAATATACTCCAACGTTCATAGAATTAATAAAGTAAGTAGGTGCCATGAGGTTTGAAATGGAAACAAAACGAAGAGCAAATGTGATTCTAGAAATTTTGATGATTTAATTAAATTATATAACTAAGCGACTGAGGGGATCACTTGTAGCTGAGTGGCTAGCGTAACAGCCTCCCATGCTAAAGGTCACGGGTTCAAACCCGCAGGTGGTCCTTGGATTTTTTAATGGGAGTAAAAAATCCTTAGTTACGCCGTCCTTCGGAGGGGACGTTAAAAGGTGGTCCGAGCCTGTGCGATGTCAGGTACTTGTTAAAGATCCCTATCCTAATTAAACCTGGATAGGCAAAATTTAGGACTCCCACTGTAGCATCGTCCGATTAGCCATAGTAGCACAAAGTGACGTTAAATAAATCAATAACAACAACTAAGCGACTGGTATAAAACTGACAAAATACCAATTTTGGCAAAAATATCCGTTAGTACCTTTTGTAAATTAACGTCTCAATTGAGACGTTGATTTCCAAAAGGTACTATATCCATTCCAGGAAATTTTACAGGAAGCGCGAAAATCTCTCATTACTGTATTATTAAACTAGCTAATTTGGGTATTTTTGCCTTAAAATTTAGAATTATTTTTTTACTATAATTACAACATCATATTAAAGTTATGAAATAAATTTTTTTAGAATGATTTGGAACGAAAATAAATGCGTAATTAGTACTTTTAGAAAATGACCGCATTTCTAAATCGCGTTTTTTAAGGACTTGAGAATTCATTAGATAACATCAAATAGAATATTTAGATAAAACTAAATGATGAGAATACAAATATGTAAAAAAATCAATTTCGTAAAAAATGTCCTTTAGTACCTTTTGGAAATCAACGTCTCAATTGTCCGCATGGATATGATATCGGAAGTGATTAATGGAGAGTAAGTCAATATAGTCCGAGAGCCAGCAACGAAAATTGCAACCCATTTTACCAACATTTTTAGTATGTTTTACGCAAAGCATATATCATAGTAAAGCCAAAAATACACGTCTGCCAATTTGAAACGGGTGGATTATAAAATGGCGGCCATTCAAAAAGGGAATATCACTCATTTCTAATATAATTATGTTTACTATCATAGAAACGGCTCATACTATGAAAATAATCATTACAAAGTAAATCATCAAGTATTTAATAAGCTTTCATTTGAATGGTAAAAGACATTTGTGTGTCAAATATTCAACGATATATAGGTATTACATAAAGAAATATTTTTTGCGAAAATCAAGATTTTAACAAGAACTCTTTTTTTAAGTAACGCGCTTTTTACTATCACTTACTATATATAGTAAGGGAAAGTATTGCGATCGTGAAAATTTTCGAATTCCAGTTTTCAACGGAAATACACGTTTTAGGGTCCCCTGAGTCCAAATAACCAAGTCCCGCAAAAAGGTCTGTGTGTGTGTGTGTGTGTGTGGTAACTCCCGGGCGAAAACGGTAAGTCCTATGAAACTGAAATTTCATATTTAAGACAAAAATACCCTTGAGACGTAGCAAAACCTTTTTCATCAAAATGAACTTACCAGAAGAGCCACTTTATACCGTCCATTTTACACTTTTTTCAGTTTTCTCAAAAACGGTTCCGACGATTTTGATTAAACTCGCTATATCGATGTAAAATTTAATGGGCTTTAATATCACTTAGGTTTCATTCGGATTAAAATGGTCTGACAGGGCTTAAATGCCAATATTTTAAATTTTCTTTCTCTTAAGTACCTTTAATTTTGTTGATTCTATAAAAATAGCTATATTATCTTGTTACCACTGATGAAAAACAGGTAAATATATAAATTGAATGAATTCGATACCCAACTAAAGGAGAAAACAGAAAAATATTTTTTTAATGCAAATTTTTGTTTTTGAACATAAGAGCAGTAATATACATGCATGATATACCGTTGGAAAGCTAAAGATTTTAGAAAAAATATTATCTTATACTCAAGCTTTTAAAAGCTAATAGAGAGTGATGAAAGGAAGATAAAATTAACTGATTATCTTAGACAATAATATAATAGATTTTTTAATAAAACACATGTTTCTATAGAAATTCAATTTAATTAATTCTTTAATAGTTTCACGTATTTTTATCTCTGTTTGAAAATTCTTTAATTGATTTTAAAAATGGAGGTAAGTGAAAGTCGTGTGTTGCCCGCACCAGATTTTAACATAATTATTATTATTATAATTCTGAACCATTTGACCACGATTTTCTTTATGACCTCATTATTCTAAACGATAATACAAATCAAACGACGCTAGTCTGCCACACAAAAGTGGGTGGGAAGCAGCGGCAGAAGTGTTTAAAAATTGGATTTTTAGGGACAAATTCTGACCAATGTAACCATTGCACTGACATTATGTCGGTGAGTATTAGACCTACGGATTTCTATTACTACTCAAATCAAAACTAATTTTATGCTTCGTAAAGTAGTTTATTGCCATTATATTGTTAGAAACAGCCATTTCCATTATATTAATCAAATCAATGACAAAAATAAGAAGTTTCTTGGATTCCATTTTTTTGTAAGAACCATATCTCTATAACTATTTGTCATCCAGACATGTTTCACAATTCAAATGAAAGGTGATTTAATTTTCTTTATTAATTATCATAGCATATTATACTCATAGGATGAGCGGTGTCCACGATAGTAGCCATAATAATGTTAGAAAAGAGTGATATCTCGTTTTTCGCAAAATTATATTTTTTTTGTAATACCTCTATATCAATAAATAAAAAAATTATTAAATACTTGATGATTTACTTAATAATGATTATGTCCATAGGATGAGCGGCTTCCAAGATAGTAATAGATTGTGTCAGAAAAGAGTGATATTTCGTGATATTCCTTTTTTAATAGCCGCCATTTTGTAATCCGACCGTTTTGAGTTTGCAGACGTGTATTTTTTGTTTTACCATGATAGATGCTTTGCATAAAACATACTAAAAATTTTATTTTGGTTGCATTTTTCGCTGCTAGCTAACTTACTATTAATGTTTACAACAATTTAGTGAAAGGAAGAGGTGAACATCGCGGAATACCACTGTAGAGGGGAAATATCTTGGGTGGAGATTGACCTTATTGGATAGTTCAACGAGTTTTTTATAGCACCACAGTAAGCTGTGTCTGATGCTGTCGGGAAGTTTATAAGGACGAATAAGCTGTTCAACGTGGTTTAAAGATTGTAGGTTATTTTCAGGAAACCCTTATTGTGAGTGGCAGTTGTTAAGAGCTAATGCTGGGACATTTTTACTCTGAGCTTATTTCATACTCAAATCACTAAGATATGGTACTTTTCTTCTAAATACACAAATTAGATCATGATCCCTCGGAAGGAATTTCAGAACATTCAGGAAATAGGTTTATGAGCAAAGCAGATAATGCAGAACGGGAAAATGAAAGAAATGCAAACAACGAGCCAATAAACTGAACAAAGGAGTGTCTGTAATTTATTCCACTAAAATAATATTCAAAGAGATATATATTTTTTTTAATAACAGTTCGTCATTTATTCTTTTGTCTTCTGTTTTATTGTCACCTCATTTTCATTACCTTCACGCTCACAAAATTTAGGGACAATACAACAAACCTTGGCGAGTAAGAAAGCTGTAGAAGAGTTTTATTTTCTCTTCTGAGCTTCTCTGTTGATTATAAATATCTTTAGTTATAAGAGAGTTATAATGGTGATCGAGTGTGTTTAGATGTTACCCCCATATTCACAGAAACGTCTTAATTGTTTTGATACTGACGTGTGTTCGATGAATTAGTAATGCTGATGCGGGAGTACAATCTACAAGTATTGTAACTTCTTATACACATTAAATGATATAATATTTGATCATGGTTTAGTTCCCGAGTTTTATAAACAGGTGCATGTATATTATGTCTGGAAATATAATATTTTATAGTATATAAGCCATATTATATCGAATCATTTTAACATTAGTTCGTAACTTTTTCTCATTGTGGTATTCAAGAAGAAACATTTGTTCATTATATATTATTACACTGAAGATAGTTTTTATTTATATTTTATCAAAAAAACAATATGGAGTCATCTTTTTTTTGGCTGAATAAGTGGGACGTCTGTCCGTTACAGATAGTACAATAATACCTACCAAACAAAACCATTATAAATTAGTTTCTTTTCTTTTTTAATTTTTTTGGAAGTTTTCTTAATATAAACATTTAAAAAAGCACACACTGCCTTCCATTCCTCACCCAATCACTTTATTTCACAAGCCTTTTATCAGTTTTTCATACTAGTCGACGTTTCGGGGCTGTTTCCCCATTTTCAAGACTGAAACAATTTTTTTCATACTTTCATTAGTGAATAAAATTACATTATTTAAATGTTTGTCTTTGAAAAATTAAGTTCAGCAATTTGTCATAATTATTTTAAAACTAACTAACATTAATTACCTTATTCCTTTTCCATTATACAATTACTAAATCATTTTTCACCCTTCATTCCATCTCATAGCACACTGCTACTTGTCCATATTGGTGTTCATTGGCTCACTGTTTCCATTATTTTTCTATTTTAAACTTTGTACCTTTCCAGTATTCCTGTATCCTTGTGCTTTTTATTTATTTTTATTTTTACCTCTATTAATTATATGTCCTAATTATGGTTCTTGGGCTATTGTTTAATTTATTTTAAAATTTTATCTTTTTATGATATCTGTGTAATGTGTTCCTTGTGTGATGTGATATATTGGTGTTCATTCATAAGAAACATCTAAAAAATTAAAAACAAGAATATCCCAACATATATCCAATTGTAAAAATATAAAATACACAAACACAACAGCATTATCATCCCATAGTTTAATAAAACAACACAAATTTAACTTTGAAAACACAGTAATTTTAGACACATCTCAAAATAATAGAAATAGAAAACTACTAGAAGCAATCCACATTACCAAAAATAATAGCAGGACAATAAATTATAAAACAGATACAAAAAACCTAGGAACACATTACACAGTTATCATTAATAAGATACAATTTTTAAATAAATAAAACAATAGCCCAAGAACCATAATTATTAGAGGTAAAAATAAAAATAAATAAAAGCACAAGGATACAGGAATACTGGAAAGGTACAAAGTTTAAAATAGAAAAATAATGGAAACAGTGAGCCAATATAGACAAGTAGCAGTGTGCTATGAGATGGAATGAAGGGTGAAAAATTATGTAGTAATTGTATAATGGAAAAGGAATAAGGTAATTAATGTAAGTTAGTTTTAAAATAATAATGAAAAATTGCTGAACTTAATTTTTCAAAGACAAACATTTAAATAATGTAATTTTATTCACTAATGAAAGTATAAAAAAAATTGTTTCAGTCTTGAAAATGGGGAAACAGCCCCGAAACGTCGACTAGTATGAAAAACTGATAAAAGGCTTGTGAAATAAAGTGATTGGGTGAGGAATGGAAGGCAGTGTGTGCTTTTTTAAATGTTTATTATAAATTAGAATTTTTCACGTTGAATAGAGATTTTATAACTTGTACTTTTTGGGTATTTTTTTTTTTTTTTTTACGTTTTACCTAAATTATTAGTTTAATTTATACTTGGTCGCTTCGTATCATGTAAGGAATATTCGGATTTTCTGTGTTGCGGCTCCTTAAATTTATCCTATTATTTGTTTTTGCATTTGTTTCAATAAAAGTTACTGTTGGATGTTTATTACCTATTTATCATTATTTTGGTTTACTATTTTCAATAATCAATCTTTGTAATCGACCAAAAAAAAAAAAAAAAAAATTACCCCTGCTCAAAATTTGAGAGCTTACGTTTCAAAACGCGTAAAATCCGAATAACGAATAAAAAAAATAATCGTTTGTCCGCCGTCCGCGGCATTTCACCGAGACCAATTGTTTTGAAATTCGCCACAAAAATACTAGTTCATTCAACGATGATCCTAACACCTAGACGTTGATATCAGCTGGTTAATTTTAAAATGGCGCCCGATTAAAAGGATTTTATTCAATAACTCAGTAATTTTTTAAGATAAAAAAAAAATATTTTTTAACCAAAAAACCGTGAGTAATTTTATAAAAGTGAAAAAATAAAGGAAAGAAAATTGAAATTTTACACATAAATACGCTCATAACTCAGTTATTTTTGACGATAGAGAAAAGTATGTATAGAGTTTTAGAATCAGTAAAGTAAAAAAAAAAAAAAAAAAATCTCATAAATAAATGAATAAATACAATTTTTTTTGTTTGCTTTCAGTGCCATTTGATAGAGAAGTTTTGAAATCAGTGGTAGTTTTATGATATGATGCTTTCAATTAGTGCTTTACATATTACTTAACTGCCTATCAACAGCCATATAAACAGTTATACTCTAATAATGTTATTTGGAAATAATAAACCATTGTGTAATAATTTGCAGCGTTTATAATATCAAACATTGAACCTTTCATCATACCTTTAATCACAATTTCTATTAATTATAGTTAATATCAATATTTGGCTAAACAATAATAAGTTCTAAAAACTTTAACTTTTTATAAAATAATAAGTTGATAGTAAATTATATGCGATTTGTGAAATCAAATGTCTGATTAAACAAACCATACAAAATATGCTAACTTATACTACTATAATTTACAACGCGAGGTGTCGTATATTGTTCTCACCAATGCTAAAAATTATACAATATTTACATTCCAAGATTTAAATTGTACACAAGAGATAATAAATATATAGAACGTAGCATGCATCTCTCTCTCTCTCAAGCAGTTTTAACATTAACAAGTTAGATAGTAGTTAGTCATGTAGGGTTTTTTAGTTGAAAGTAATCTCTAATCTTCTAATATTTTCATTGTTCAAGTCCAAGACTATCGCTGAAAAAAAAAATTTTGGATAAAAATTTGAAGACATGGCCTCAGAAGAAAAGAAAATGGATGTTACACTGGAGGATGCTTTGAGTATCACAGGTAATAATTTACATATTCTTATTCTTACCATTATAATACATGTTCCGTAGATGTGAGAAATTAAACAATAACATTTAAAGTTTATCTAAGAGGTTATAAAATAGGTGGCTAAATAAAAATGTTTATAGTTAAATGTTAACATTCCATAAAGTTAGAGTCGGTCAAAATTACTCCGAGACATATGAGGTGCGATCGGGTTTGAAACAGGGTGACTCCCTTTCACCTGTTTTAACATAACTTTAGAATATGTCATAGAAAAGGTGATGTATACCAAGAAAGGCTTAAATACGGGTGACAAGATTCCGGTTTTGGGGTATGCCGATGATTTGGTACTGCTAGGTGAAGATACGGAAGCCATACAACTAAACACAAGTGTGTTAATAAAAACTGGTAAAGAAATAGGACTCGAATTAAATACCGATAAGACGAAACATATGATCATTAGTAGAAACGGTGGCGATCTTGGTGATATTGATAGATCAAGGCATACTTTTGAACACGTAGAGAAATTCAAGTATTTAGGTTCAATGATAACAGGAAAAAATGAAATCCAGGAAGAAATAAAATCCCGGTTAAAGGTGGGAAATGCGTGTTATTGTTCAGTTGCTAAGTTACTAAGTTCGCGGCTTCGATCTAAAAATATTATTCTTCCGACGGTTCTTTACGAATGTGAAACGTGGCCGCTTACAACGGCTTAAGGTTTTCGAAATCAAGTACTGCGTAAAATATTTGATCCGAAGAGAGATGAGGCAACTGGGGAGTTTAGCAGGTTTCACAACGCGGAATTGCGGAGCTTGTACCCTGTGAATATATTTGAGTTGATAACATCGCGTGGCTCAAATGGGCGAGTAAAGTTGTTGAGCTCGCTGAGGAACGGATTCCGAGAAAGTTGGTATTCGCTGATCCGACTGGTAGGTTTCCGAAAGGTAGGCCGAAGCGTCGATGGGGGGATTACGTTAAGGCTGATTTCGGGGGCTTGGGCCTGAACGGAGAATACTGAACGAGTCTGCGTAGACGGAATTTGGTGGTATCGGCATCGAACCTTTGGGTTCGGTAAGCCTATTATTATTATTATAGTTAATATGTTAACTCGTTTTATATAAATTAAAACATAGTACAGTCCCATTCAAGTGAATTAATTTAAGATTGTTTTTTAAGTCTTTGCCATTGAAAATTATACTCTTTTTTTTCTTTAATTTGCAACCAAGCTAAAATCATTCTAGTAGAATGAATAGCGTCAAGATGAAAAACCAACAGATAAAGTTTGGTGACGTAGGGGCTTCATAAACATGGGCACAACAGTTCAAAGAAATAACTCCTATGCCAAAGGTCACGGGTTCAAACCCGCAGGTGGTCCTAGGATTTTTTAATGGGAGTAAAAAATCCTTAGTTATGCCGTCCTTCGGAGGGGACGTTAAGAGGTGGTCCCGAACCTGTGCGATGTCAGGTACTCGTTAAAGATCCCTATCCTAATAAAACCTGGATAGGCAAAATTTAAGACTCCCACTGTAGCATCGTCCGATTAGCCATAGTAGCATAAAGTGACGTTAAATAAATAAACAAACAAGGATCATATCTGAAATTGTCCCTAAATTTTCACCGGGTTTCCTAAATTTTGATAACATAGATATTATTTTCCACAATAACACCATCGATAAAATCCTTATTTACTGTCTTAAATATTTTGTACCGACCATTTTGTACCTGTTTGTATTGGTTTTAAATTATAATAACTCTTTTGGTGAAATTTTGTCTACAGTTTCCTTGAACTAGGTTTTGATAATAACTTGGGTTCTTATCTATTATCTATTATCCCTTCTTGAAATCTAAAAGAAAAATTAACCTTGAAAAATATTTCTACCTCAGTTGATTAACAAATTCTTTCATATTTTATATTCAATCATTTTGTACCAACACTAACGAGCTGAAATGGCTAATTTATTCTAATTAACAATATTAAAAGTATTTAATTTGCCATATTTGCCAAACTATGTCAATCAGAATAAAACGTACATGCAATTAAAGCCAATTTAATTTTAGTTCAATAAATTGGGTTTAATCAATATTATTTCAAGAGCCGTTTTTGAGAAAATTGTAAAAAGATGCCAAATGTATGTTATTAAGTGGCAATTCTGGTTTGTTAAATATGAAATTTCATTTTCGATTGACTTTTCGTTTCTTGCGGGAAATGGTCATTTGGACACAGAGGGATCCTACACCGGTAAAAGTTTGAATTCGAAAATTTTAAAGATCTCTATACTTTCCCTTACTATTTATTTTATTTATAAGTGGAGGATAAAATTAAAATTAATTTAATGGTGATCCCCAGAACGAAATTCTAATAAAGAAATCGGATCTACATAATCATGGTATTCAATTTGATAAGTATTGATTGATAAGTAATTTGATAAGTACATTTCTGCACTAATGTAATTCTTTTTTACTTTCACTTACTATACATAGTAAGGAAAAGTATTGCGATCGTGAACATTTTTTAATTCCAGTTTTCGACGGAAATACACGTTTTAGGGTCTCCTGAGTGCAAATGACCAAGTCCCGCAAAAAGGTCTGTGTGTGTGTGGTAACTCCCGAGCGGAAACGAAAAGTCCTATGAAACTGAAATTTCATATTTAAGACAACTATACGCCCGAGATGTTACAGAATCTTTTTCACCAAAATCAGCTGACCGGAAGATCTACTTATACATACCATGCATTTTGAACCTTTTTATGATTTTCTCAAAAATGGCTCAACGATTTTGATTAAACTCCCTATATCGATGTAAAATTTAATGGGCTTTAATATAATGTAGGCTTCATTCTGGTTGTAATAGCATGACAGGGCTTAAATGCCGATATTTTAAATTTTCTTCATATAAAGTGCCTTTAATTTTGTACATTCCAAAAGATTAACCTTATCATCTTACTGGCACTGATGAAGGACGGCTAAATATCAAAGTTGAGCGAATTTGATAAACAACTAAAGCAGAAAAGTGCAAACATATTTTTGTATGCATTTTTTTTCGTTTTTGAACACAAGAATAGTAATATAGATGTATAATATGCCTTTGGATGACTAAAGATTTTATAAAAAATATTATCTGATACGCGGGACTGTAAAGAGTGATGAAAAGCCGATAAAACTAACAGATAAAAATAACAGAAAAGGGAAATTCATGTAGACCGTGCTGCTACCTGGCGGCATGTCATAGAAGCAGAGCCCCTAGTTGTGATTATCTTGACATTTGAGTTGGAGGTGATTACCCCAAACACTAACTGATTGTAGTACATAAAAATATAATAGATTATTTAATAAAACACATGTTTCTATTGAAATTCAATTTAATTAATTCTTTAACAATTCATTTTTATCTCCACATGTATTTAAAAATAGTTAAATTGATTTTAAAAACGGAGGTAAGTGAAAGTCGTGTGTTGTGCTCACAAGATTTTTAGTTTCACTTAGATAAAAGTGTGGAGTGTGAAGCAAGTCCCGAAAAGTAGCCTCCGTGTGTGAATGTGGTAAGCCTCGCTCGAAAAAGATAAGTTTTACAAAACTTAAATCTCATATGCCTGAGATGTTACAGCAACTTTATCAACAAAATCACCGAACCAGAAGAGTCACTTATTACCTTGCATTTTGCACATTTTCTTAAATATGGCTCTAATGATTTTTATTTAACTCATTATATTGGTGCAATGTGTATTGGGCTTTAATATTATGTAGGTTTCATTCTGATTTAAATAGTCTAACAGAGCTTAAAACCTATATTTTAAATTGTCTTCCTTTCATTTATCTTCAAATTTGTAGATTCTAAAAAAAATCCTCATTTCATCTAGTTAAGAAATGGTAAAAAACGCATAAACATACAAGTTGAACGAATTTGAAGACCAACTAAAGGAGAAAAGAGTAAACTTTTGTTTTCGGAGAATAACCATAGCAATAGATGTACAATACATCGTTGGAAAGCTAAAGATTTTAGAAAAAAATTTATCTTATATACAAAGCAGTAAAATGTAATGCAGAAAGACGAAAAGGGCATAAACTTAGGTGATTATTGTAGATAATAATTTCTATTGTTAGATTATTTAATAAGAAACTCAAGTTTCCATCAAAACTCAATATAAATCATTACCTTTTTTTTACCTATGGTGATGACACATGCGTGTTATCAGTTCATAAAGATCCATTCATTGCCTTTATTGTGCCGTAAACCTTTGACTTCCTGTCCAACAGTATCCTTTAATAACACTCAACTAGTTCCTGTTGAACAGATCTGATACCTATGACTCCTTCTGGTCAAACGCCTAATTTGGAATCCTCAAACACGACTAAAACGACAAGAAACTGCTCGAGGTTTTAGGCTACTTCAACACTTACTAGACAAACGGTCAAAATTTCCTCTTAACTACAAAAGGCTCATCTACATGACTATTATAAGACCAATCTGGAGTTGGGCTATGGACCTCTACTAAACCATCAAATTCTTCCCGTATCCAATCCTTACAATCCAAAATCCTCAACGCTGCTTGCTTTGTCACGAATGAACTGATCCGTAAGGACCATAATGTTTCTTAGGTTACGGATCCTTTCATGACAAATTCCATTCTCAGTCTAACCCACTAGTTTCAATCCTTTCTTCCTCTTAAATTCCTGATGGCACCGAGATCTTCTAGTTTAGAATATTGTTAGAGTGCTTACGATTGGAAGCTTCTCTACACGTATTTCATGAAATTGTATAATATAACTATCACACTTACTTGTAGATATCACTAAAAATGTTTTAAAAAAAAAATTTTTTTCAACTCCATCTTTATTTAAAAAAAAACCTGTACAACTACAACCCATGTAGAGTTTTGGGCTCAGTACATGAAGAGATTCGTACTGTTTCTAGGCCAACGGCCGTGCAATGGCGTGATTCGGCCAAGATCACGCTCAGCCGCCAGGTTTTTTCCCTTTATTGGGTTCCCATTTTATAAAGGCTGGGTGTGCCCCAGGAGGGTCTCCAAGCCCCAGGATCGCCCCCCGGCTGAAATAACAGAATAAATAATATTCCGCCACAGCCGGGATTCGAACCCAGGACCCGGTAGTACGCAGTACGGTAGTAATTCGAACACAGAAGACTAGCGCTCTACCCACTAGACCACGCCGCTCCCCCATCTTTATTCAAATGTTCTTAAATTGATTTTACAACGAAGGTGACAGTCTGTGTTAGGCGCGCTAAATTAAAAAAAATATATATATTTAGCGATGCTATATGATAACAGTTAATAACAATTTAACTCTTTTTCAGGAACCGGACGCTACACCGCCTATGTGCTTTTCACTGTTAGTTTGATACTTTTCGGAGGCATGCTGAATATCCAGGCAATGTCGATAATTTTACCTGTCGCAGGGTGCGATTTACATCTAACCACTTCTGAAAAGGGTACCCTAACCTCCATAACATTTGCAGGTACTGCTTAAAACACACTTGTTAAATTATAAAACTGTTTTATTGTTTTACCAAAATGTAAAATTACTTTGTACTCCTGATTTATGTGATGATAGGAATACTTTTTTAATATGAATTTGTACTAAGTATCTTTAGCTTATTTTTATGGTTGATATTTTCAAAGTTTGCATATAGAATAACATGAATTCCACATCAAGTCTCATTCGATTATCCACTTAATTATGTTAAAGTTCCGGTGAAGACTCTTCGAATAATGGTTAGGGGATAGCACTAACCCTCACGTTCCTGGTTTGTACAATCATTTTCTTCACATAATATCGGAAACATAAACAATAATTGTTTATAATCATGGAAATTTTGTCATACAACACTCAGATTTATATAGCACATACTATATCGCCAAACTTGCGAAAAGGGCGTGGTGAAAAAAGTGTTATCAGCTCTGGTGTATGAGGTAGTCGATGAGGCTGGAAGACCCTTGGGGAATAGGCACATAGAAGAGTTGAAGACTGATGGGGTAGAAACCGTGAGCGAAGCAGCAGAGTGCCCTCCCGCAACCCCAGGGAGAGAGGAGAATGTCACAGCTGACAAAAACTAGGGTTGGAACAAACCCTCGCTCTGATGAAATCAGCTGATCTTTTAATTAAAAAAATATTTAAATTAAGGGAGTTTACAAAAACATTGATGGTTTTATTGGTTATGTATCTTAGTCTTGTTCAGTTTATGTTTCATGTTTATTATGTTAGTTTTGTTTTGATTTAGTAATGAATATTGAATTCGTAGGGGTAAGTTTATCTTTGACGTTTAGTAATATTTTTTTTTTTTTTTTTTTTTTTTTTTTTTACAGTAAACGTTCTAAATGTGAATTATTATAAAATTGTATTGGAACCTTTTAGGTTCAATTACCTGATGTGAAAATAAAGAAGTTTCAAGTCAAAAATGGTTACTACTCACTCCCCCTCCGCTGGGTTAGCACTTATTTAAATAAATAATTATATAACGTAAATAGAGACGTTACAGTGGTCTGAAACGTTGGCAAAGATGGAGGCATTTTCAAAATCAAAAGAATGGTTTACCGATAAAGAATGTTCGAAGAGCTTTGAAACTGTATGGTTTTTCGAGGAAATGGATTATTTGTGTTGGGAGATACGGTCTTAGAGGAGGTTTTCTGACCTCGCCGATGTAAGAGGAATTGATGTTGAATAATAGTTTATTTTCTATGAGTTATCAGTGCGTAGGAAATATTGTGTGTGTTATGTAATATGGTGCTGACATCATCTGGAATGAACGTCCTTGTAATTTGTATTATTAGTCCTCGAGTGACAAGGGTTTATTTCGCAATATTATGTTTTATGGATGACAAATTAATTATTTTTCTGAATAGCTTCTATTCTAGCCATGCAGTGAAGTTTCCTTAGTATTAAAAAAATGAAGTTACAGTGCGATTTTCAACCAAGGAGGAGATAATAGGAAAAATCTTTTATATAAATGCATTCATTAAAATTCTGGAAAAGAAAAAAATCAGAATCCCAACAACGAGGTATGAACAAATTGAGGCAGCAATGACAGAGTAAATCAAGACGTGAGGATGATGAAAAGGACACTGCGCCGGCACGATTCTGACTTGGGCTGGTTGACTTTTGTTTTTTGGCCGTCCAAGGGAATAATTATTGACCAATACAATCTGGTTAGAATAGGGTGTTCACCTGTAGAATAACCCATCTTGAATGGCATTACTGGAGAGGAAAATACGTTAAAACCAGAGGGGAAAAAATGCAATACCAATACATTTTCAGAATTTATGATTCTTTCCACCGAGACCTTTTCCAGATTCTTATTTTGCGGGATTCTAAGTAATATGAAGCCTTAATGAAGGTCAAATATTTTGGAGAGATTTAGAGTTCAGCGTAAAACAAATACAGATAACAGCTGAAATATTAATCAGAGCACTAAGAATCCAAAAGCCAGTTTGAACAGGCAAATTTAAAAATTATCATTTGATGAATTAGTATCAATATTAATATCAGTAGGTTTAGTTGTCTCCAATTTTTATGTGTTGGAATAGTCAGGATATTCCATTCCTTTAAAATACCCAAAGTTTCATTGACATTTGTACGAAGTCGAAGATTTTTGAAAGATTGGCACATTAGTGACTTTTTCAGCAAATTGGATTATTTTTAAGCCCTGATTTGTTGCAGTTGCACTCTCATTTTTTTTCGGGTTAAATTAAATAAATTTGACTAAGGATTGTTGAGTTGAATCATCTTTAGAGATAACATTTGAAACCAACTCATTTTATAGTATTGTTTCCTATTTCTAATCACATTTTAAGTTATGTCCATATGCAGTAATTTATGAGAAAATCATATTAAAAAACACCTCTTGTTGGTAACAATTTTGCTAAACTCTACAACAATTGTTGTTCCTCTATGATTTTATGAATTTGATTTATTGTAACTCTTCTGTTGAGTCTCCATTTCTTCAAGTGCTAAATGATACTTTCAGTATTTACTTCTTGGACAAGTAATGAGGTAGGTACTTCTTGGCTACTGACTTATTCAAATGATAGCAACAAGCTAAAATTATATTTTCTTTCCCTCTTCTTGAACATTTTTCCCACATTAATGTTTAGCATTATTTCATTTCTGAGGATCACTGAGTCAACAAATTGTTTTATTCAAGAGACACATATTTTCAGATATTTCTGTCACTTTTCTCCCCGTAACACTTATCATTTCAAATATGTTTCTCGAGTTAAATATCATCATTAAATCATTACTATAAATCAAATGTCCTATGTATTATTTCAATTACAACATATTTTTAAGGCATGCTCCTATCTGGACCTTTTTCTGGATCCTTGTCAGATGCATTCGGAAGGGTACGGATTACTTTTTTGGGACAGTTAGCAAGCCTTATTCTCATGTTCCTGAACAGTTTTGCTCCAAACACTACATCCCTCATGATAATAAACTTTATCAATGGATTCGCGTAAGTAATGTTTCTTAAAATATAATCAATCAATATACAGGTGCCTAGTAAGTATTAAAAGTTATAATAAATCCAAAAATATCTGATAAAAAAATAAGATCTGCCGAGGATTGGACGTAGCCAGAGTCCATCTCTGGTAAGCAATGGAAGCATCCATATAGCCAGCTCGCTAGGGTGAGGAAGTCAAGGTGACAATAAGAGTTGTTCTGGTGGCTTCCAGTGTAGCAAACACGAAAGGCCTCATTGGTTTGCTCGGGACTAATAAGATAGAATAGAGCCCGGCAACTCGCCCACAATCCTGTCGGGAGGCAACCCCTCCACGGGTATACCTCAAATCCAAAGAAATGGGGATGTAGTAGATAAAAATCCTACATTCCCATGGCAATGCTCCCCTGCGGGATGGGTTCCACAAAGGAAGTCTTTTGAAGATTACAAAAAAAAAGCAACGAGGGAGGCGATAGCCTCGCAAGGAGGGGTTCTGCTCAGATATGCTCCAAACCAGACCTGTTTTTGGAATAAGCCTTAGCTACCCAAAAGGTCTGATCAAGGTGGCTGTTGGTAATAGATTCAGACTATAGACTACGGGAGGGATACTTGAAAGCAAAATTATTCTAAGATGTTTTTGTAGGGACACTTCTCTTCTCTCAATGGACAGGATAACTCTGAGGAGGGTGACAGGACTATATACTGGATACTATATACTACCAGCTTAATAAGCACCTCCATAATATGGGATTGGTAGCCTCAAAAATTTGCAGATTCTGAAAGAAGGAAGATAAAACTGCCTATCATGAGATATGTGATTGTCCAGAGATTGCTAGGATACAGTTTCACCATTTTGACAATGACCGTATTTTAGATCCTGAGCTGTGTGAACTAATTAATCATTACAGTTTGGTCAGATTCACCAAGGCAATAGTCCTTTATTAACAGGATAATGGATGGTGCACAATAAGTCTGGTTGAGGCTGCAATACAAAGAATAAGCCGGAAAAAAAAGAAGAATTAGTTAGGATTGGGATCTTTAACGAGTACCTGGCATCAGACAAGCTCGGGACCACCTTTTAATTTTCCCTCTGAAGGAGGGCATAACTAACGCTTATTTATTCCCATTAAAAAATCATACCTGCAGTAGTGGTATTAGTAGATTAGTTTAATCTTTATCCAAGATGCCATAGATATTTGTTCGTTTCATTGGAGAATTTTAAATGTTTTATAGACTTAATTGCTGTTTTACTCATGTAAATGTCATTATTGTACAATATTAAGTGATCCTGTTTGTAAGTACTATATTTATCATTTTAGCAATTACTATCGTTCTACTGCTAAAGAAAGGAACATTGTTGTAACAACAGGAGGGAGATAAAATAATAAAGTCCATTAATTGACTATATGAATTTTTCCAAAAAATTAATTAAAATACTATATTAATTCCTTAATTAATTAATTCATAATTAATTAATTAATGAACACTAATAAGGACAAATAGCAGTGTGCTATGAAATAAAATGATGGGTGATATATGAAAAAAATAAGTCTTGAACATGGGGAAACAGCCCCGAAACGTCGAAAAATATGAAAAGCTTATGAAATAAAGTGAATAAGTGACAAATGGAAGTCAATCTGTGCTCTTTTAAGTGTTTATATTAAGAAAAACTTCCAAAAAAATTAAAAAAGAAAAGAACCTATATTAATTCCTTTTTCAGGCTAACAGGAGCGATCACTCCAGTCTATGTGCTAGTAAGTGAATATTGTCCTCACAATTTTCGAGCCAGAGCACTTGTTATTTGTACTACTGCAGCTACATTATCTAACATATATCTTCCAGGTATTTAGATTTATTTTATTTATTAAAGTTTTCTTTAAAAAAAATGTTATCATGGCCAATAATCTAAATTTAATTTATATATATATATATAAAATATATATATATATATATATATATATATATATGTGTGTATGTATATGGTCGTGATGACTTAAAAATGAATCCAATACAATACTGCAATATGTTTCTCTCGTTTGAAATAAATCAGTCTATTATATGCAACCCCGTATTTAATGATTTTTGATAAGCCAATTTAAGCCTACCATTGCAAATGGTTTTCTTCCTTTGTTTATAATTTTTAGGCTTTATGATAAAAAATAGATAGCTTCAAGTTTCACATCATTTATATATCATAAGTAAATGTATTTACTTTTAATAGAAAAAATATAATAATCTAGTTTAATAAACTTTAATATCAATTTCATATATTATTGAAAGGTATATCAATATTAAAATTGTGAGACAATGAATTTTGTCAATTTTCTATTTTACTTTCACTTACTATATATATAGTAAGGGGAAGTATTGCGATCGTGAAAATTTTCGAATTCCAGTTTTCAACGGAAATACACGTTTTAGGGTCCCCTGAGTCCAAATAACCAAGTCCCGCAAAAAGGTCTGTGGTGTGTGTGTGTGTGTGTGTGTGTGTGTGTGTGTGTGTGTGTGTGTGTGTGTGTGTGTGTGTGTGTGTGTGTGTGTGTGTGTGTGTGTGTGTGGTGTTGTGGTAACTCCCGGGCGGAAATGGTAAGTGTTCGGAAATGTGGAAGAATAAAACAACTTGTACAGTTGAAAAGAAAAAAAAAACGATAGTTTATTGTTTTAAACAATACAACACACTCGGGAGGAGATTACACATTGCTCGTGGGCAGTTTGTTTTCACACGCAACACAGTGTTGCCAAAGGCCGTCTCACAAAGTACAGTTTAAAATACAAAATAATAAAATACTCGAAATGTTAATTTATAATTATACATAAAATATAAAGTTATTAATTACAAGAGAATTTTATTGTTTCTCAACACCCTCCCTCAATAAAATTATAAGTACATTATAAAATAGTAGATAGAGTTAAAAAACAAAATTATTGCCCTTCAAACTGATAAACCAACACCAGCACAAAAACGACACAGCAAATCTCCAGAAACCGGCTTAGTCAAGGCGTCGGCCAACTGTTCTTTCGACTTTATGTAATTTAGAGCTACTGTACCGTCTGCCACCTTTTCACGAATAAAATGATGTTTAGTGTCAATATGTTTTAATCTTCGGTTTGAGTCTGGGCTCTTCGCTATAAACATAGCACCTTGGTCATCCTCGTTGATTTTGATGGGTGTCACGTTCTTGATCTTTAAATCTTGTAAGATATTCTTTATAAGACAGGCTTCACTTAATGCAGATCCCATTGCGATATACTCTGCTTCAGTGGACGATAGGCTAAACCCCTCTGCTTAGCAGATGACCATGAAACTGTACATCTAAAAACTTTGAAGATGTATCCAGTTGTAGAATGTCGGTCGTCTCTATCTCCTGCCCAATCTGAGTCAACAAATCCTTCAACGATAGGAGCATTTAAATTTCTTGTATAAATAAGTTTTAAGTCAGTTGTTCTTGGACATATCTCAAAATTCTTTTTAAAGTTACATATAATGACTCATTGGCTCTATTTAAATATCGGCTGGCTATGTTCAGAGAAATGTTCAAATCTGGTCTACTACCTAAAGCGGCATACATTAACGACCCTATTATTTGACGACACTTTCTTTCAAATTCAGAATTATTTTCTGTTACCTCAAATTTAAAATTTGGGTCCATGGGAGTTTTTGTCGATCTACAATTTTCCATCTGAAACCTTTTTAGTATGGATTTTAAATATGATGTTTGGTCAATTTTGAGTGTTCCTTTCTCTATATTTTGCGTTATTTTTAGACCTAAATATTCAATCTTATCTTTTAAGTCTTTTATTTTGAAATTTTTATTTAACCGTAGTTTAAGTTCATCTATAAGTTTCAAATTATTTGAAATTATTAGTATATCGTCAACATACAAAATGACATATACAAATTCATGATCCAAAATTTTAATATAAAGACAACAATCAGATTGAGATCGTACAAACTTTTCAGAATTCATAAATGAATTAAATTTGGTGTTCCATTCTTTTGGTGATTTTTTTAGTCGATACAAAGATTTTTGAAGTTGTAGCACCTTACCATCTTCTATCATTCCTTCAGGCTTCATCAAATACACTTCTCCTTCTATTTCACCGTGCAGAAAGGCATTACTCACGTCCATTTGATGTATGTGCAATTTATCATGATTCGCAACGGCCAATAACACTCTGAGAGTTGGTAGCTTTGCAACAGGTGAATAGATATCACTTAAATCGAATATATCCTTCTGCTGGAAACCGCGTGCTACAAGTCTAGCCTTATAAGATGGATTTTCTGTTCCCTTTTTCTTGAATATCCACTTACATTCAATCGGGAATTTTCCTTCAGGTAAGTCGACTTCCTTCCAGGTGTGATTTTCTTCTAACGCTGACAGTTCTTTATTCACAGCTTCTATCCACTGTTCCTTTTCTTCACCTTCAATAGCCTGTTTATAGGTCAGTGGGCTTTCACATTTGGTTGATAGAGATAGTTCAAAATCTTCGAATTTCTGAGGACGTTTCAGTGCTGTCCTATCTCGAAGTACTCTCTCTTCAGAAGATTTGTTGTCTCTGATGTCTTCAATATTGTTCTCGACGGCTTCGTCGTTGTTTCCGATGTCTTCGTCGTTGTTTCTGGTGTCTTCGACGTTGTTTCCGATATCTTCGTCGTTGTTTCTGGTGTCTTCGACGTTGTTTCCGATATCTTCGTCGTTGTTTCCGGTGTCTTCATCGTTGTTTCCGGTGTCTTCGTGATGATGATTGACTTCCTCATTTTCTTCAATCGGATCTTCAAAACCAAAAAAGTCAGAAGTGTCGCTAGAAGTTTCATCCACTTCATTTTCTTCATCTTCTTTTGGCTTCTGAAAAATTCCCAAATTTTCATTGTTCTTATTTTTGGATTCACAATAGTAAACGATATCAAAAACTACATTCCGTGCAATTACTACTCTTCTTTCTTCGGGATAGCACACCCTATAAGCCTTCGAGTTCTCTTCATACCCAACAAATATTCCAGTCTTTCCTTTAGGGTCCCATTTTCTTCTATTTTGTTTTGCAATGTGAACGTAAACTTTTGTTCCGAATATTTTCAAGTAATTCAGATTAATTGGCTTGGAAAACCAAATTTCGTAAGGTGTCTTATCATTGACATTGCTTGTACCAGTATAATTTAATGTGTATACTGCTGTATTAACAGCTTCAGCCCAATATGATTTTTCAAGTCCGGATGAAATAAGTAAAGATCTTGCTGCCTCCACTACAGTTCGAATTTCTCTTTCGATCCTACCATTTTGTTCACTACAATAAGGAGCAGACTTTTGATGCCTTATCCCATTAGAAAATAAAAATTGTTTTACCGTAGAATTTACTACCTCTGTACCGTTATCTGACCTTATTGCTTTTACCTTTTTATTGGTATCTCTTTCGGCTGATTTTATAGAATTTATAATTAGACCAGGTACATCAAATTTATTTCTGACGATGTGACAGAATCTATAGTGAGAAAAATCGTCTTTAATCAATAAGAAATATCTAGAACCTCCTAGGCTTGGAACCTCCATCGGTCCACACAAATCGATGTGAAGAAGTTCACATGGTTCTGAACTTTTTGATTTACTGGCAGGAAAGGTCACATGACACTGTTTCCCTTTAACGCACGAGTCACATTTAGAGGTTATGTCGTCTGAATACTTTAAATCAAATTTTGCTAAAATGTCTTTTACGTGTTTGACATTTTGGTGGGCTAATTTTAGATGCCAATTATATAAAGAATCTTCTTTGGACAGTGTTAGTGCAGCTTGCTCGCAGTCAATTACAAAATTTAAGACAAACATTTTATTTTTTAAAGTTGCCTCGGCAAACACATGACCGTTTTTTATAAGTTGACATGCGTCTCCTTTTCCGACCATAGAATATCCCTTGGACATAGCTTGAGCCAATGAAAATAAATTTAATTTTAAACTAGGGACAAATAAAACATTTTTTAAGACGCTGGGTATTTTCTTACCGTCAACAATGGCAGATACATTTATGTTTCCAACGCCTGTCGCTTCCAGGAGACTACCATCACCTATCTTTACATATTTCTGGCAAGGCTGAAAATCTTCAAAATATTGTTTACAATGACACATATGTTCAGTCGCACCACTGTCAAGATAAAATTCGTTACAGGTCTCACCATCACTCATACCAGCCACACTCACAAAAGCGTTTTTTCCATTTGCCCTTCAGTTTTTTATATTTGCTGCAACCATGATTGTTTAAAGTTGTTTGAGCAACAGTTGCAAAAATTTTTGTTTACAAACGCAAAAACCAATCGTCGGTGTATTGTTTAACAATGTACAACATATTCGAGATTTTAATTCAAGCTTTGTTTTAAAACCTTCCTCCCTGCCAATAACAATTGGAAAGTGAAAGAATAATAGATTGCTAGTGAAACAGAAAAAAAAACGTGTTTCATTTTCAGAGGATAGAACACATCAGGATTAACATTATCGTGCTTTTGTATTTCCCCTAAGTGAATGGGGAAGTCATGATCAAATATGTATCGGAAGCCTTTGTTTTCACTCGATAATTCATATTTTTTAATACGATATTTTTTTTCCCGTAAATATCGAATACTTTGACCAATTTCAACGATATTCGAGAAAAAAATATGTTAATGGGTAAATTTCAAAATCTATCACAACAGTAATTTTTCTTACTCTTTTTCCATATATATTTCGTATAATTTGTTGACTTTCCTCATATAATCGTGAATGCCTTTGCTCCCAGACATTAAAATTTCTAATATCCGATAGTTTCTGCCTTCAGTTTTGTAAATAATCTCAAATTTTAATTGTTACAACCTTGAGGTTTTTTAAAAATCCGATATTCGTGACTATAAGTAATAACATCCAAAATTAATACATTATTGTTTAAAAAACATTCTGCTGTACATGTGGTGTAGATGATAAATCATATTTTTTACATTTAAGAATAAAAATACGATATTTTTGAAACATAAAAGTCTAGTTAATCTGGATTTGTTTTCACTAATATATGATATATATTATCGGATCATATTTTGTCGATATATCGATATTTTATGTTTATATTACGATAATATCGGAAATATAAATTGCCCCTATTATGGAAAAATATAAGTTTGTACATTTCACTAGATGTATATCAATATTTTTTACTTTTTTTACATAAAATTTCGATATATTTGAATATTGAAGTTATTAAAATCGTGTTATTAATACCCATATGACTTTAGGTAAAAATTTAAATTTTTTTGTTCACTTGTGTTAGTTAACATCGTATTGTGCTAATTATTATAGTATAATATCGTATTTGTTATAACATATTTCTGGTGGATATATCGATATTTGTTACATTTTATTTTTGGTAATATCGATATTTTACATTTAGTTAAAAATACATATTTGTTACATTTTAAAGTTTAATATCGATATATTGACATTTTATTTCGATGAATATATATTTTTCTCGGCAAAATATTTTTGTGATAATAATAATCAAGATTTGTTAATTATTAGATGATATCGTATTTTTTATTTATGTTAAATATTATCGATATTGGTTAATATTTATGTTAGTTAAATCGAATATTTGCTTATAAATTATGACCATATTTAGATATCCGTTATTTGTCATAATTTATGTTAGATAATTATCGATATTGGTTATAATTTTCGCTGAATAATCGATATTTGTTATTTAAATGTTTGTAGTATCGATATTTTTACATTTATGTTATATAATATGACATTTTGGGCTATATTTTACATTTATTTAGATAATAACGATATTTATGTGTAAAATATTTTGTAATGATATCGTTATTTGTTATATTTATGTTAATATTATCGATATTGTTATATTAGTGATATATCGACATTTGTTAATTATGACATATAATATCGATATTTATAAAGATATAGAATGTTTATTTTAAATATCGATATTATTATATAATGTTAGATAATATGATATTTTTACCATTATGTTATATAATATAGAATTTTTGCAAATTTATGTTAGATAATAACGATATTTGTTATATTTTCGATAGATATATCGATATTTTTTAATTTATCTTTTGGTAATATCGATATTTGTTACATTATCGATTAATATCACATTGTTTTGTTAAATACATATTTCTAGAATTGTTAATATCGATATTAGTTACATTTTAGTTAGATAATATATATTTTTGGCTCATTTTATGTGAGATAATATCGATATATTGTTAATATTTAGTTATCGATTTTTCTTTTTAATAATATTTTTTTTTTTTTTTATTTTTTTTTTTTTTTTTTTTTTTTTTTTTTTTTTTTTTTTTATATTATAATTTATTTTTAGATCGATATTTGTTACATTTATTTCATATAATATCGTTATTTGTTCGATTTATGTTAGACAATATCGATATTTATTATTCTAATATTAGATAATATCGAGATATGTTGCACTTATGTTCCATAATATCGATATTTGAAACATAGAAGTTACTTAGTATTGATATTAGTTGCATTTACCACAGATTATATATATTTATGCCTCATTTATGTTAGATCATATCGATATTTGTTACATTTATGTTAGATAATATTGATATTTGTTATCCTTATGTTACATAATATCGATATCTGTAATATCTATGTGAGATAATATCGGTAATTGATAAATTTAGGTTATATGGTATTTGTTTCATTTATGTGGGATAATATCGATATTTGTTATATTTATGTTAGATATTATCGATATTGGTTATATTTATGATAGAATATCGATATTTGTTATATTTATGTTATATGATATCGATATTTGTTACATTTATGCCATATGGTGTCGATATTTGTTCCATTTATGTTAGATAATTTCGATATTTGTTATATTTATGTGATATAATATCGATATTTGATACATTTATGTTGTACAATATCGATATTTGTTCCATTTATGTTAGATAATATCGATATTTGTTATATTTATGTAATATAATATCGATATTTGATACATTTATGTTGTACAATATCAATATTTGTTCCATTTATGTTAGATAATATCGATATTTGTTACATTTATGTTATATGATATCGATATTTGTTATATTTATGTTAGATAATATCGATATTTGATACATTTATGTTGTACAATATCGATATTTGTTCCATTTATGTTAGATAATATCGATATTTGTTTATATTTATGTTATATGATATCGATATTTGTTATATTTATGTTAGATAATATCGATATTTGTTATATTTATGTGATATAATATCGATATTTGATACATTTATGTTATGCAATATCGATATTTGTTCCATTTATGTTAGATAATATCGATATTTGTTATATTTATGTTATATGATATCGATATTTGTTACATTTATGCCATATGGTGTCGATATTTGTTCCATTTATGTTAGATAATTTCGATATTTGTTATATTTAACATACATAATAAATCCTTCTGGCATCGTTTATGTTAGATAATATCAATATTTCTTATTTTTATGTTAGATAATATTGATATTTGTTATTCTTATATTGAATTATATCGATATTTGTTATATTTATGTGATATAATATCGATATTTGATACATTTATGTTATACAATATCGATATTTGTTCCATTTATGTTAGATAATATCGATATTTGTTATATTTATGTGATATAATATCGATATTTGATACATTTATGTTGTACAATATCGATATATTGTTCCATTTATGTTAGATAATATCGATATTTGTTATATTTATGTGATATAATATCGATATTTGATACATTTATGTTATACAATATCGATATTTGTTCCATTTATGTTAGATAATATCGATATTTGTTCCATTTATGTTATATGATATCGATATTTTTTTTATTTAACATAAAAAAAGAAATCCTTCTGGCATCGTTTATGTTAGATAATATCAATATTTGTTACATTTATCTTATATGATATCGATATTTGTTCCATTTATGTTAGATAATATCGATATTTGTTATATTTATGTAATATAATATCGATATTTGATACATTTATGTTGTACAATATCGATATTTGTTCCATTTATGTTAGATAATATCGATATTTGTTACATTTATGTTATATGATATCGATATTTGTTATATTTATGTTAGATAATATCGATATTTGATACATTTATGTTGTACAATATCGATATTTGTTCCATTTATGTTAGATAATATCGATATTTGTTACATTTATGTTATATGATATCGATATTTGTTATATTTATGTTAGATAATATAGATATTTGTTATATTTATGTGATATAATATCGATATTTGATACATTTATGTTATGCAATATCGATATTTGTTCCATTTATGTTAGATAATATCGATATTTGATACATTTATGTTATGCAATATCGATATTTGTTCCATTTATGTTAGATAATATAGATATTTGTTATATTTATGTGATATAATATCGATATTTGATACATTTATGTTATGCAATATCGATATTTGTTCCATTTATGTTAGATAATATCGATATTTGATACATTTTATGTTATGCAATATCGATATTTGTTCCATTATGTTAGATAATATCGATATTTGTTATATTTATGTTATATGATATCGATATTTGTTACATTTATGCCATATGGTGTCGATATTTGTTCCATTTATGTAAGATAATTTCGATATTTGTTATATTTAACATACATAATAAATCCTTCTGGCATCGTTTATGTTAGATAATATCGATATTTCTTATTTTTATGTTAGATTATATTGATATTTGTTATTCTTATATTGAATTATATCGATATTTGTTATATTTATGTGATATAATATCGATATTTGATACATTTATGTTGTACAATATCGATATTTGTTCCATTTATGTTAGATAATATCGATATTTGATACATTTATGTTGTACAATATCGATATTTGTTCCATTTATGTTAGATAATATCGATATTTGTTACATTTATGTTATATGATATCGATATTTGATACATTTATGTTGTACAATATCGATATTTGTTCCATTTATGTTAGATAATATCGATATTTGTTATATTTATGTGATATAATATCGATATTTGATACATTTATGTTATACAATATCGATATTGTTCCATTTATGTTAGATAATATCGATATTTGTTACATTTATGTTATATGATATCGATATTTTTTTTATTTAACATAGAAAAGAAATCCTTCTGGCATCGTTTATGTTAGATAATATCGATATTTGTTATATTTATGTAATATAATATCGATATTTGATACATTTATGTTGTACAATATCGATATTTGTTCCATTTTGTTAGATAATATCGATATTTGTTACATTTATGTTATATGATATCGATATTTGTTATATTTATGTTAGATAATATCGATATTTGCTATATATTTATGTGATATAATATCGATATTTGATACATTTATGTATGCAATATCGATATTTGTTCCATTTATGTTAGATAATATCGATATTTGTTATATTTATGTGATATAATATCGATATTTGATACATTTATGTTATACAATATCGATATTTGTTCCATTTATGTTAGATAATATCGATATTTGTTACATTTATGTTATATGAGATCGATATTTTTTTTATTTAACATAGAAAAGAAATCCTTCTGGCATCGTTTATGTTAGATAATATCGATATTTGTTATATTTATGTAATATAATATCGATATTTGATACAGTTATGTTGTACAATATCGATATTTGTTCCATTTATGTTAGATAATATCGATATTTGTTCCATTTATGTTATATGATATCGATATTTGTTATATTTATGTTAGATAATATCGATATTTGCTATATATTTATGTGATATAATATCGATATTTGATACATTTATGTTATGCAATATCGATATTTGTTCCATTTATGTTAGATAATATCGATATTTGTTACATTTATGTTATATGATATCGATATTTTTTTATTTAACATAGATAATAAATCCTTCTGGCATCGTTTATGTTACATAATATCGATATTTGTTATATTTATGTTAGATAATATCGATATTTGTTATATTTATGTTAGATAAGATCGATATTTGTTATATTTTTGGTTGGTATTGTCTATCTTTGTTATATTTATGTGAGATTATATTGATATGTGTTATATTTATGTTTTATTTTATCAATATTTGTTACATTTATGTTATATTATATTGATGTTTCTTCCATTTATGTTAGATAATATCGATATTTGTAATCCTTATATTAGATTATATCGATATTTTTTTTATATTCATGTGAGAGTTTATATATTTGTAGATATTTGTTACATTTTTGTTATATGATATCGATATTTGTTACATTTATGTTATATGGTGTCGATATTTGTTCCATTTATACTAGGTCATATCGATATTTTGCTACATTTGTGTTGGATTATAGAGATATTTATTAAATTTATGTTAGATAATATACATGTTTTTATCTTTTATGTCATCAACATATGTTATTATCAACATTTGTTACATTTATATTATATAATATCAATATTTTTTACATTTATTTTATATAATATCGATATTCTTTTTTTACTGTTACATTTATGTTAGTTAATATCGATTCTTGTTACATTGATGTTATATTATATCGATATTCTGCTAGATCAATATTATATAATTTCTATATTTTGCTTCAATTTTGTTAGTTGAAATGAAATAAATATTTCATTATATTTTGATATTTTCGGCATAATTTAATGTTGTAATAACGATATTTTGCTCGTTTTATCTTATGCTAAAATTAAAATATATGCTGTAAGCATTAATCAAATCACATATATTTAGTAAGTAGGAGGTGAAGTTTTGAGTATAATGTATCGTCAATATACATAATATGTCTAATGCATACCAATGCAATTATATAAGATATGGTGGTTTTTAATTATGCTTATGGTGAGAAGTTTTTTTTTTTTTATTAAAACGAAGAATGTTAAAGTAATTAAGAGGCCCTAGTTTGATCGATAAGTTTTCATTTCACTTTTTATTAAAAACAACTTTTTCTCTTAGTTGGGTGTCACTTCCATGCATGAGAATAATTGTTTAGAACATACTATTTTGATATGGATTTGTGGGAATATCAACATTTGAAACGAGTAAATAACAAGATATCACCATTTCCGAATGACACTGGAAAATCTTGTACTTTAACTTTATTAATCGGATAGTTTATGAAAATAATATACTTTATAAAAATGTGTATAGGGTTTTAGAATCAGAACAAGAGCGATAAACAAAAAAAAAAAAGAAAGAAGGAAAAATGAAAAAAATTGAAAACTTTCCTATATATACGCTAGTGACTCAGTTATTTTCGATGATAAACAAAAAAAAATCTATAGAGTTTTAGAATCAGTACACCGCTGGTAATTATAAGACCGGAAAAAAGAAAAGAAAAATAATATACATTTTTCGAATAAACACGCCCATAACTCAGTTATTTTTGAGAATAGAGAAAATATGTACAGAGTTTCAGAATAAGTAAAACGCGATAAAAAGAAAAAAAAAATCTATATAATTATGTCACAAATTATCATAGATGTAATTCCTCCAAAACTCGGTAATTATTGAAAATAGAGAAAAATTGAAAAGATTTTCACAGCGAAAAAAGAGAGAGAGAAAAAAAAATTGATCTTATGAGATGTGATTTCCAGATAACTCCATTATTGATGAAAAATTTAGAGAAAAATGTAATGTGTTGTGGTATCGAGGAATTTCGTTTGATTGAAAGTATAAATGCTTTTGATTTAGTATTTTCAATAATGAACCCTTGTAATCAACAAAAAAAATTACTCTACGTGTCGATAAATTCAATAAATGACAATTCAATAGAGAATTAAAGTCCCTACAAATTTCAATATTTTGGCTTTAGACCATCTCCGGGAAACTCCCACTTTACAAGAAGCCGAAAATAAAGAGCTTACCTAATCAACTTCCTATTTCTGAGAAAGAACGAAAAGTATCAAGGAAGTAAACATACGTGGATTAAGAAAATTGAATTACTTTTTATAGGCTTATATTATTATCCGATGATTTATAGAACAATTTAACCATTCTACATATTTTGTTATCTTTTAGATTTGTTTGTAAATAACTACAAACCGAAAACAAAATTACCTTACGAGAATGACAATGAAATGACTTGTTCTAGGAATAATCTTTGTTCAAAATCTCTCACTTATGAAAATACAATTCTTTGAATTGATGTTAAATCATCTTTATTTCCTTTATGATATTACATTACATTATTGTATCTGAAATAATAAACTTACAGATTTCTTGTAGAGTAGAAAAAGGAAAATATTGATCGGTATTTCATTATATATGTAAAATGAGCTAACGGATCCAATTCGATGAATATAGAATATAAATTACCAAATTCAAGTTACTGCTGCCAAAATAAAAAACGTGCAAATTACACAAAAAGAGCAAAATATGCTTTATTCATATACCAAACTTGGGGGGGAGAAGGGGAGGAGGGAGAAAATTTAGAATAAGAAGTAAAAACAGGTGCTTTCCTCGACCAAAATAATTATATACAATTTTTGTTTCCAGCAATTTAAAAATATTATTTGTAATCTATGAATATATTACTTCTGATTGTTTTTTTTTAGTTAATAATATAGCAATGTATAAATAAACTTTCATGTTCTTTATATATTTTTGTCTAGTGAATTACATTGATTTGTTCATTAGTCCATTTATAATTGAACTTCCTTCAGAGATTTCTTCATAATTATTTTTTGACTTAACAAAGTTTAGCGATGGTTAACTCCAATATTAGTTACCATCATCTCTTACCTATAACCAATACGTAATTTTTTAGTTACAATATCAACTTAGCTTTAGTATGTCGTTATTGTTGTGTTCATTTAAATTAGGATTTAATTGTTTAAGAAACGATTATCTCCTCATTATACAATACATTTAGATGTTTTAAAATAATGAATTCATCAATATTTTGATATAACCATATTTGTTAGGCTTTATAAACAGTTTTTATAAAATTTGTTTCGTAAATCGAGGTTTTAGTCACTAAGAAATATGTTAGCTCTTAAATGTAGGAAAAATTTGTTTATATTTAGTTTCTTTTTACACTCAATGAGAACTTATTGAGAATTATTTTTATTATAATTATCTCTTCAAGCATCATTCAAAGATAGAGATCAGGTCGTTTGCTTTTTCTTTATTTTTAAAGTTAACATACATATTGATATTGCTTCGCCGATATTATCAAATCGTTTTATTAATCAAAATCCGTTTTAAGAAAGTGTTATTAAAATCCGATTATCCACGGCCCGATATTAAACCACATATAGATTGACATTAATATTACAATTCTCAACCAAACAATATTATTAGTCGTGTTGGAATATTAAAAAAATTAAACAAATATCGATATTATTAAACATAAATGTAAAAATTATCATATTATCATACCTAAATATACCTAAAACAAATATTGATATTATTTAACATAGATGTATCAAATAAACGATATCATCAAACAGAAATGTAGCTAATATCGACACTATCTATGACAAATAGAAAAATTATTATTATCCAAGAAAAATGCAAATAAATAAGAATATATATATATATATATATATATATATATATATATATATATATATATATATATTATATTTTATATATATATATATCTGACAAAATATCAATATAATCGAAAATGGATGTAACAGGAAACAATATAACGTAACATAAATGTAACAAATATCGATATTATCTAACATAAAAATAAAAAAATATCGATATTATCTCACGTTAATATGACAAATATCGATATTATCAAACATAACGTTAACAAATACCAATATCATCATTCATAAGTATGGCAGAACATCGATATTGTTTAAAATAAATGTAACGAATGTTGAAATTATCTAACATAAATGTATCAAATGTTGATAATATCTAACATAAAAGAAAAAATATCAATATTATCTAGCATAAATTTAAGAAATATCTCTATAATCCAATATAAATGTAGCAAAATATCGATATGACCTAATATAAATATAACAAATATCGATATAACCTAATATAAATATAACAAATATCAATATTATCTAACATAAATGAAACTAATACCGATATTATCTAACATAAATCTAACTAATATCAATATTACCTTACATAAATAAAACTAATATCGATATTATTTTACATAAATATAACTAATATCGATATTATCCTACATAAATGTACCTAATATCGATATTAATTAACTTTATATCAATTTCTATTATAGAAGAGTAATTTAGGATATGATTATATCAATTGGAACATTCTCTTCAAATTATGTTTATATGTATTTATTTATCAAAACATGTCAAAAATAAATCTTAAAAATAAATATAATATTGAAAATCTGAAGATGAGGCATAGGGTACCTATGATTTATTTTTGAAATGTTTTGATAAATAAATACATATAAACATAATTAGAAGAGAAGATATTATCTAACATATATGTATTAAATATCGATATTATCTACTTTTAATGTGAGAAATATCAATATTAACTAACAATAATTTATCGAATACCGATATTATCTAACATAAATGTAACTAATATCGATTTTATCGTACATAAATGTAACTAATATCGATATTATCGTACATAAATGTAACTAATACCGATATTATCTGACATAAATGTAACTAATATCGATATTATCTTACATAAATATAACTAATACCGATATTATCTGACATAAATGTAACTAATATCGATATTATCGTACATAAATGTAACTAATACCGATATTATCTGACATAAATGTAACTAATATCGATATTATCTTACATAAATGTAACTAATATCGATATTATCGTACATAAATGTAACTAATACCGATATTATCTGACATAAATGTAACTAATATGGATATTATCTTACATAAATGTAACTAATATCGATATTATCTCACATAAATGTAACTAATATCGATATTAATTAACATATATGTACTAAATATCAATATTAACTAACAATAATTTATCTAATACCGATATTATCTAACATAAATGTACCAAATATCGATATTATCTTACATAAATGTAACTAATATCGATATTATCTTACATAAATGTAACTAATATCGATATTATCTACTTTTAATGTGAGAAATATCAATATTAACTAACAATAATTTATCGAATACCGATATTATCTAACATAAATGTAACTAATATCGATATTACCTTACATAAATGTACCTAATATCAGTATTATTTAACAAATATGTACTAAATATCGATATTATCTACTTTTAATGTGTGAAATATCAATATTAACTAACATTAATTTATCTAATACCGATATTATCTAACATAAATGTAACTAATATCGATATTATCTTACTTAAATGTAACTAATATCGATATTAATTAACATATATGTACTAAATATCGATATTATCTACTTTTAATGTGAGAAATATCAATATTAACTAACAATAATTTATCGAATACCGATATTATCCAACATAAATGTAACTAATATCGATATTACCTTACATAAATAAAACTAATATCGATATTCTTTTACATAAATGTAACTAATATCGATATATCCTACATAAATGTACCTAATATCGATATTATTTAACAAATATGTACAAAATATCGATATTATATAATTTTAATGTGAGAAATATAAATATTAACTAACATTAATTTATCTAATACCGATATTATCTAACATAAATGTAACAAATATCGATATTATTTGACATTAATGTACCTAATGTCGATATTATTTAACATATATGTACTAAATCGATATTATATACCTTTAATGTGAGAAATATCAATATTATATACCTTTAATGTGAGATATATCAATATTAACTAACATCAATTTATCTAATACCGATATTATTTAACATAAATGTAACTAATATGGATATTATCTTACATAAATGTAACTAATATCGATATTAATTAACATATATGTACTAAATATCGATATTATCTACTTTTAATGTGTGAAATATCAATATTAACTAACATTAATTTATCTAATACCGATATTATCTAACATAAATGTAACAAATATCGATATTATCTTACATAAATGTAACTAATATCGATATTATCGTACATAAATGTAACTAATATCGATATTATCTACTTTTAATGTGAGAAATATCAATATTAACTAACAATAATTTATCGAATACCGATATTATCTAACATAAATGTAACAAATATCGATATTATCTTACATAAATGTAACTAATATCGATATTATCGTACATAAATGTAACTAATATCGACATTATCTTACATAAATGTAACTAATACCGATATTATCTAACATAAATGTAACTTATATGGATATTATCTTACATAAATGTAACTAATATCGATATTAATTAACATATATGTACTAAATATCGATATTATCTACTTTTAATGTGTGAAATATCAATATTAACTAACATTAATTTATCTAATACCGATATTATCTAACATAAATGTAACAAATATCGATATTATCTTACATAAATGTAACTAATATCGATATTATCGTACATAAATGTAACTAATATCGATATTATCTTACATAAATGTAACTAATATCGATATTATCTACTTTTAATGTGAGAAATATCAATATTAACTAACAATAATTTATCGAATACCGATATTATCTAACATAAATGTAACTAATATCGATATTACCTTACATAAATGTACCTAATATCAGTATTATTTAACAAATATGTACTAAATATCGATATTAACTAACAATAATTTATCTAATACCGATATTATCTAACATAAATGTACCAAATATCGATATTATCTTACATAAATGTAACTAATATCGATATTATCTTACATAAATGTAACTAATATGGATATTATCTTACATAAATGTAACTAATATCGATATTATCTTACATAAATGTAACTAATATTGATATTAATTAACATATATGTACTAAATATCAATATTAACTAACAATAATTTATGTAATACCGATATTATCTAACATAAATGTACCAAATATCGATATTATCTTACATAAATGTAACTAATATCGATATTATCTTACATAAATGTAACTAATATCGATATTATCTACTTTTAATGTGAGAAATATCAATATTAACTAACAATAATTTATCGAATACCGATATTATCTAACATAAATGTATATACGATTGAATGCCTACCTTTCACCATAGTAATATCCGTACATATGTTAGCAATGAAATTAAATTTATTTATTAACTAACAATAAATTCTTTTAATATCGCTGTTATTTACATTACCGTACAAATGGCGATATATTTATTTTAACTGTGTAGAAATACAATACTATCTTACATAATTTCTCAATGGCTGAAAATCTTCAAAAATTGTTTACAAATGATCGATATGTTTCGACACTGTAAGATATAAATCGTTACATCTCACCATCATATGCACACTCACAAAGCGTTTATATACCATTATTGCCTCAATTTATTATTTTTGTTGCAAAAACAATCTGAATTCTTTAATTGTCAGCTTTTACGAATTAATTAAATTTTGGGTAACAATCATTTATTTTAAAACATTATCATTATCGATTGTATTTAACATATTTTCCCTCAATATTCGATATTTAATTAACTTTTTATTGAGATATATCTCAAATTATACTTCCATAATTTAACAATCGGGAAGTTATCTCTTTAATGTAAATTCCTATAGGTAAATCTGACTAAATGTACAAAAGTTTTATTTAACATAAGGAACTATATCGATTATTTCTTACTGAAATATTTTAACTCAATATGATAATGTACATATCAGGATATTGAGTCTACCTTTTTATTCAATCGATAATAAAAAACTTATCTTAATGAACAGACCGATTTTGTCGTAAATACGAACTGACCAATTTGAAGATTACCATGATAAATAGTACCTAGTTCATCTCATATTCTACTCAATATAATTCCCTGGCTTTCGTCTTTAATCATTATGCATATCTCCGTAACTTTGTTTGATTCCTTCCATCATTAATCGTGAATTATGCTTCCCCATGTTTCTTGAATTTCCAAAATATTACCAGTTTTTTTCATTATTTTAAATTGCTGCTATATTTATAAAAGATTTGTATAAACAGTAAAAAAGTTTTCACAAAACGGCTAAAACGGAATTCAGGGTTCATTCATATACAATCGAAAAATCCCGAGTAATTATAAACGTTCAACGCTTTGTTTAAACACTTCCTGCCATGTGCCATAACTGTTTCGGCCAATTAAAATAAAAAACTTAGTAATTTAAAACGAAAAAAATACGATATTAGATTTGATATGTTTTAACAATAATACACTATTCGGAGATTGAGATTTACGAATTGCTCGATGGCCAGTTAGTTTTCACACGCAACACAGTGTTGCCAAAGGCCGTCTCACAAAGTACAGTTTAAAATACAAAATAATAAAATACTCGAAATGTTAATTTATAATTATACATAAAATATAAAGTTATTAATTACAAGAGAATTTTATTGTTTCTCAACAGTAAGTCCTATGAAACTGAAATTTCATATTTAAGACAAATATACCCCCGAGACGTTACCAAACTTTTTTCATCAAAATGAGCCTACCAGAAGAGGCACTTTATACCATGCATTTTGCACCTTTTTTCGATTTTCTCAAAAACGGTTCCGACGATTTTGATTAAACTCGCTATATCGATGTAAAATTTAATGGACTTTAACATCATGTAGGTTTTATTTAGATAAAAATGGTTTGACAGGGCTTAAATGCCGATATTTCTTCCCCTAAAGTACCTTTAATTTTGTAGATTCAATAATAATAACTAGATTATCTTGTTAATGCTGATGAAAAACTGGTAAATATATAAATTGAATAAATTCGATACCCAACTAAAGGAGAAAACAGAAAAAATATTTTTTAATGCAATTTTTCGTTTTTGAACATAAGAGCAGTAATATACATGTATGATATACCGTTGGAAAGCTAAAGATTTTAGAAAAAATATCTCATACACAAGCTTTTAAAAGTTATTGGAGAGTGATGAAAAGAAGATACAACTTACTGATTATTTAAGATAATAATATAATTGATTTTTTAATAAAACACATGTTTCTATATAAATTCAATTTGATTAATTCCTTAATAATTTCACGTATTTTTATCTCTAACTGTATTCGAAAATTCTTTCTTTGATTTTAAAAATGGAGGTAAGTGAAAGTCGTGTGTTGCCCGCACCAGATTTTTTCTAGGTATTGTTGAGTTTTACATTAGTGCTAAGTTTTTTTATCATTAATTTATGTTCTTTTTCAAGCAAGGCTTAACACAACTACTACAGCCCCATTAAAGTTTCATTATTAAAAATTTATTGTAGCTTTTGGTGACTTAAGTTATTAGTATGGGGTATATATTCATTAATAGAAATGTCTTAGTTGTGTTAAACCTTACTTGAAGTAAAAATATATTATAGCCTACAAATTGCATAATATTTTCTTTTTCTTTATTTCAAAAGGTATGGCCTTGCTGATAATGCCCTTAAATATTGAAATCCCAATTTTTGGTGTTCTGACCTTTTCTTCATGGCGGTTATTTTTACTCTTATCAACAATTCCAAATTTTGTTGCTGTAATTCTTCTGTGGAAACTACCAGAGACTCCAAAGTTCCTTCTCATCCAAGGTCATTCAGAAAGAACTTTAGAAGTTCTCAAAACTGTTTATGCTGTGAATAAAAAAAAAAGAAAAGATGAATTTCCTGTAAGTAAATTTTTACTAAGTTAAGATATATATATATTTCACTGAATAAAAGTAAATTTATGCGTTTCATCTGATGTTGTTATTCTTTTTTACTTTCCTTTAACAGTATTTAAGAATTGTGCTCATGAAAAATTTTCTACAGACAAGATTTAGGTTTACCAAGTATAAATTATCAATGAATTTTATACACATATGTTTATTCTAGCTCAAAAATTAGGAGTTATAGAACAAAATTGTATAGCAGGTATATGCCTTGAATGTGACAATATTTTTGCCCAAATTGACTTGTTAAAAATGATAATATACATATAATAAATTTTAAAAGATAAGTTATACCATTCAATCTTCCTTTAAAAAACAGCTCCGAAGATGTGGATCAATGTTGGTATAACAAAATGAAGTTATAGCATAAGAACAGTTTATTCTATTATTAAACAGTTTTATTATGAAGAATAATTATCAGATATATACAATATAATGCTCACTCAATCTTCACTTTGTTTTATATTATATTAACAGTAAAAGTAATGTTGTTTCCTTAAAATTTAGGTCTTCAATATTGTCTTAGATGAAATGGATCGGGAGTATGCAGTTTTAAAAGGTGAGGGTAACCCTTTTTGGATCACAATGAAGCAAATGATGTCTCGGTTGAAATTGTTATTCAGCAGGCCTTACATTATTTATACATTAATGTCATGTACTCTGCTTTTCACCCAAGTAGGAACGTGAGTATACCACATAATGTATCTGTAAAAAATGTATGCCATAAAATTTAAAATGATCAATTTATAAGGAATATTAAATGCAGTATGAGCATAAGAAATGTAAGTTAAAGTTATTAAATTATGTAATGTGGTAGCTAAATGGATAAGAAACTTGATTTACAACTTCTAATCCTAAGAGAGAGCCATTGACATGGCTGGGTCATCTACCACACAAAAGGTTGTAAGTTCGAATCCCAGACCTGGACAGTAAGGACTTTTTCAAGCATGGAATTAAATGGGAATTCACTCACATCCTCCCCAGGCTTGTGAGACCCTAAAATAAAGGCTTAGGGAGTTACGAACCTAACCTATTAAATGTCATTGTGAATCGCGATGTAAATCTAAGGGAAGCATAATATGCAGCCAAAGGTATCCGAAAAAGAAAAAAATTCTTATGTATAAATACCTAAATGCTGATTTTAAATTTGAATTTCCATTCTTTTAACTGTGTATTGACTGCACAGTGACGAATTCTAATGAAGAAAATCCAGCAAGAGTTGAAATCTGATCCGTTAATAGATGTGGAGAAACATCAGCTTATGTTATTGACGCCATCAGCTCATTTATAAGACAGTTATAACAGATATAACTGTTAATTAACAATATCCACTCTCATATCTAGTATTGTAAATTTCATACTTTTAAGTGTTACTAGTTTTCATGAAATATTTAAATTTTATCATATTCATATGTAAACAAAATCATATAAACCACATTATAATTATTTTATTTTTTCAATCTCTTGTATCCTTGTAGATTGTAGATTATAAATGAATAATGCAATTGGGTTTTTATCTTAGGACCTAAGTAAATCATATAAAGTAATAAATCAATGAGTATATAAAGTAATTAAGCCGAATATCCCTTTATTTTTCATTTTATGTTAAGCTACTAAAATATTAGGGAAGCTTAAACATATCTTATTATCTTGTTATTGAACTGAGTTTTCTATCCGATCATTCGATCAATGCTTCCAGGTACAATATTTTTATACTTTGGTTACCAGAACAACTGAGCAGGATGAAGAAATATATAGAAGTTAATGGAGTATATGATACAACCCTCTGTGATATGATGATGTCCACAAGTACATCAACAGAAAATATTGAGGAATGTGTTCTTCAATTTGACTTTTTTTCATATGGTGTCATCCTTGGGATCCTGCAGGTTTCTGCAGGACTTTTGGTGAGCTTTTATGCGGACAGGATTGGTAGAAAAGTAATGTTGGGTAAGTAAAATAATGTGGTTTCTAAATAAGATGATTACCTTAATTTATTTAATATTTACACAAAACTTTTTTATTTTAGTTGGTTTTCTTTTCCTGGGATCAGGAATGACCTTCTCTCTGTTATTCTCCAATATGCAATATCTCATCATTGCAGCACTTATTTTGACAACTATCTTGGTTTCAATAACTTTTCCCCTCACAATGACACACATAATGGATTTCTACCCAACTTATGCAAGGTAAATATAATATATGAAAATAGAAATTTCAAATTTGAACTATTTAAATAAAATCTGATGTGTGCAACTCACGACTTTCACTTTCTTAGGTTGTTAAAATCAATTTATGAACTTTTACATAAAGTTAGAATTGAAAAAAAGTGTTAAGAATTTCCATGGAACCATTTATTTTAAATTAAATAATCTAACTATACAAATTATTATCTAGAACAATCACTCAATTTTATCCGTTTTTCATCACACTCTATTACCTTATACAACATTGTAAATAAAATAAAAACTTTTCTAAAATCTTTAGCCCTCAATGTTATATTATAAATCTACATTACTATTGTCTGAAAAAAAAAACTGCTAAAAAAAGTATGTTATCATTTTTCTCTTCAGTTGTGTTTCAAATTCTTTCATCTTGTATATTTTTACATTTTTATCAAAATGAAATATTTAATTTTTTTTATTTTACACAATTAAAGGTTCTTTTGAGAAAGAAAATTTAAAATATCAGCACTTAAGCTCCTTCAGACTATATCAATTAGAATGAAATCTACATGAAATAAAAGCTCATTAAGGGTATAGCCGGGTTAGGATGGTAAATCTGCCCCCACGGCTTTTTTGACTCAAACTTTTGGAATCAATCTAGTGTCAAATAAAAATAATTCACCTAAATTTTTAGCTTTTTAATTCAACAGTTTTCGATTTTATTTTATTTTTAATAGTAAAATTTGAAATAAATCATTGATGATTTTTTTCTCTGATTCTTAGGAGTCAAAAGCAAATGATCATGATTCTTAAACGAAAAGCCATTTTTTAGCGGAAGAAAGAAAACCAAAATATGTATTTTTTTTAACCTTTTTGAAAAGTGTCAATCACTGGAATATTTTTCAAATTTTTGATGTAGAACAATATAAAAAAAAATTAAAACTTATTTCTTTTCTGAAATCTTGCATTTAACTTTTATTTATTTCTTATTATTATTGAAAAATGTACAAAAGCTACTATAGTAGTCCATGGTATGTGGTGTCCGCCTTTTACTGGACTACTATAGTAGTCCACAGACGTTAAAGGATTAAGGCATATATGGTTCTAAAATTGAGATTGCAGTATTCAGTAGCATTTTATAGACTTTTTAAGAACCTTTCTTTTAATTGGTTCATTACCAATCAGTTGGTATTGAAAACCACTGTATACATCATTTCTCTCATAAAGATATTTTTTTATGGCCAAATAATGAACCAATTAAAAAAAGTTTTTTTAAACCATTTTACCTAAAGTGCTCACAAATAACTGAAATTCTTATGGATTCTAACATTATTTTTAACCCTTAATTGTTTTAGCATCTAACTTAATTTGTTTTCTAAATTATATTTAATAATGTTTAAAATAACACAGATATTGTCATATTAAATCATTATTTATTAAGTTTTATGAAAATTTGTCTATTAACATGCTGTTGTCATGTATAATAAGTGTAGGAGTTGAAAAAATAAGGAAAAATTATATTTCTGATTGATATTTTACTGATAAAACTTACAAATTTCATTTTAAAAAAAAAATAATTGATAATTATTATTTATACTCCACAAAACTTTATATATATATATTTCATGTGACACGCTATATATAACATTCATATTTTCATATTTTTCCATTGCGGCAATTTACACATTCTCCTTTAAATAAATTTACATCATCTGGTTAATGTGTTATAGTATTTTTATATATACTTATTTTTAATTACTCATTGCTTTTGTATGTTCACTGATTGTTCTTTGATACAATCATTTTAAATATTAAATTAATTTTAAGATCCTCAGCCAGTGCTGTAACAATGATATTTGGAAGATTAGGAGCATCAGGTGGAAATCAAATAATTGGATTATTGTATGACCACCATTGTGACAAAGCATTTTGTGGACTCGCTGTTCTTATTGCAGGTAATTGAAACTTTTTATACTAAGTAATGAGTTTTTATTCTATAAAATCAATAAAAATCTAATCAATCATATTTTATTAAGCATATTTATTTAACTTTTTTAATTTGTAATCTATTTTTTAATTCTTGTCTGTTAGCTACTGCCATTATGTGTTTATTCATTCCCTCTAAAAAGAATCACTGAAAATGATGACTGAATATATGCCAGGAAGGCAAACTATCTCTTTTTATAAAAACAACATTTAAACTTCTGTATATAATTTTGCATGATTGTAAATAAAGATTTTTTTTTTAGTGGTTGGCAATCAGATAATATAGAACAAAACAATTAGTTTGTTTTATTTGTATTCTAACTGCTGACATTACTGTAAATAAATTAATGTAATTGTAAATAAAATCATAATGAAATAATGATTTTTTTTTTTTTTTCTCCCCTGGGTAAAAGTGGATCTTAATGTGGATCAAATTCTTAAACTGAATCTCTTTGTGAACATTCATCTAATCTTTTTCATTCCTAGGTATTCAGCTATTTCATTAGTAATATGATTTATATCCTAAGAAACCCGGTAAGTGATTATCAATTAGTTTGGCTTAGGCAGCCTTACTGTAAATCAGTTGGATTCAGGCAGCCATTGTGGCAAGAAGTTAGTTTGAAGGAAACTCTAGTGGGCAGTTGGACAGGAAAAGACAAGACTGCATCAGTGGCAGTTGTTTTGGTGAAGCCATTCAAGGTTCTCAGTGTTAACCAATAGTAAAGCTTTTTCATTAAACTCTTAAATGGATCTAGTTTTATATTGAAAAAGAATTTTAATAAATTTGTTAGAGATTATTGTGCTCTCTGTAAAATTTTCTAAAATGGATAAGTATCCATTTACATATTCCATACTTCCTTTTGGAATCATCTTCAACTATAGTAAAATCATTTTCCATGGTAATCAACCTGAATTGAAAAAAAACAACTATACCACTATAACCATTATTTATTTATTTACCAAATGAAAAATCATTATTATATAAATAAATATATGTATTTATTTATTTGATTCTTATTTTCCATTCTAAAAATAAATAATAGTTATAATAATATATTTTTTGCATATACATATATTTTATAAAGTATACACAAATAACTATTTGAAAAAAATAAACCATAGTATAAGTTACACTTGTTTTTAATTATATTTCATTAATTATGTTATTTCTTTTTTCTCATTCTAACCATGATTATTCTCCAAACTAGTTGAAAGATACTTATTGTAGAGAACCCATTCTTTATGTTTCAAGAAAAAATCATATGTAAAAAAAGAGTCAGTAAATTAATGGCAGATAACCAAATGAACTAATCAGTATAGGTAAAAGATTGGACAATTTGGATTACAAAGGGAAGCATGCATATCTTATCTACAAGTACCTCTTAACAATTAATAATCCCTCTTGATTAGACATTTCTCAGATTTACAAAAATTCAGTTATTATACTACTCAATTTTTTTAGAAGAGTTAAAATGAACTCAAATCTCACTATTTATTATTTTTTTACACTGATTTGTTGCTTTACTTGTTTTGGAGTTGTTAAAAGTACTGGTAAGTAACTTTTTTGTATTCACTATAATTAAACTAAGTAATTTTATTATTAATATTCTTAACCAAATGTTATTAATTGAACTGTTAAGTACAGATAATTGCAGGCAAACATTGTACGACATTGATGTACCAAGTATTGAACATTTAAGAGATCTCGTGGAAAAGTTCTTTGACAAAGTTTTGAAAGTGATTCAAAACACTGATCCATTATCAAGTAACCATATTGATTTGAAATACAACGGGTATGGAATTGAGTAAGTAACCAGAAGACAGTAAAAAACTAAATTTAATGACTATTTATTTAGTAATTTTATCTTTTCTTTTATGTCACATTTTGTGATTCTACAGCTTTAGGGATCCATATCAGTTAACATAAAAATATTTTTTATAGCATTTTCATAAGCTAAATATAAATTAAGTAAGCCACTGCATCGCTCTGTTCAACACGACGATTTGATAGGAACTTAGTAATTTTTTTTCTGAAATTTAACCCAAATTCGGTTACCAAGTCTTTAGAAACAGAATCAAGTTTTGTGGAATATTTAAATAAGTACTACACCCCTTTCTTCTTCTTTTTTTATTGATATTTATTAATATGTAATATAAAATTCCCACTAATATGCTACAAACACATCAAATTTATAACTGAATCTTAAATGAAAAAATAGTTTGATTTTCCGGGTTTCAAATTTTTAATTAGTATAATGTTATTTTTTACTATGATGGACAGAATGAATTTCTTCAACAACATATTTCAATGTTTTTGTAATCATGGCAAACAGAATAAATTCCTTGATGACTACCATCCATGATAGTATCACATTATTTGAATACAGGACTGATATCTTCAAATATCATGAAGATCCCTTGTTGCTATAAATTGTCTCCTTATCAGTTGGTAAGATCCAACTAGATTCTTTACCAGCAAAATAAAAAGAAATCTGTACCTCTGCAACCCATGAAGGATCTTGTGTTCACTAAATATAATGATTCGTACTGTTTCTAGACCAATGACCATGCAGAGAGGTGATTAGGCCGAGATCACGATCAGTTGCGAGGTATTTTCCTCATTTGTAGGTTCCCACTTTATAGAGGCTGGGTTAGCCCGAGGAGGGTCTCCATAGACTATTGTCGCCTCACACCCGAAATAACAGATTAATTATTTTTTCTTCTTCACAAAACCAAACTGCTCCCACCTTACAAGGAAAGAGAATTAATATTCTCAATTTAAAAGAAAATTTGTAAACTAATATAAAATCTCTTTTTGAAGTATTTATCTACTTATTTTTTTTACTAAATTAATTTGCATTTACCTTCATATTTTTATAAAAATATTAATTATAATATTGATTTATATGTTCATATATAATAAAGTTTTATATATAATATTATCAATTTAAATGAATTGATTTATTTTAATATTAAGTAAAACTCTATGTGTAATCAAAGTGAGTGAACTAAAAATCATTCGTAGCAGCACCATGCCTCTTGTTATTTTCAGGCTTTACAATTACAAAGTTAACAATTAAAAGTTTACTTTTAAACCTAATTTATCGGCTCTATTATTGATCTTAGTTTACCAAAGTTCTGACATAGACCTGGAATTGAGTAATCTTGTGAATATAATCGTAAGAATTCCTGGGATATACAATTTAAAAGGATTCTTTGGCTGACATCAAAGATCACAATTTCAATTAGTTTTTTAAAAGGCTGAATTTTTTTTTTTCTCTGGCGCGACAGGCCGTGTATGGGGCCTTGGCCGCTGGTGTTATCTCCTGGGAGAATATACTCACGACTCTCAGTGGGATTTTACAGAGCAGGGTCATCAATCCCTATGCCTATTTTTGTGAGTGAATCCCCATTTAATTATATCCTTAAAACAGCCCCACCGGGACTGGGATTCAAACTTACAACCTTTAGCATGAGAGACTATCGCGCCAGCCACTCAGCCACGGCTCCCCCAAATATGAATTTAAATTGCATAATATTGATCTTATTAAATAGAAAATTCTCATACCTTGTCTCAGTAACATTTTTTTATTTTATTTAAAATTCTTGTTTTTCCTTTAATAGTTATTCTTGATTTCTCTATACATTCACTAAACATCCAAAAATGATTTAATAAATTCTACCCTATTTTGTATAGTTTAAAAACGAACTATTCCTTTAGAACAACCCACTCACACTCACTCACTCCATGGCGCTACAGCCCTAGAAGGATCTGGGCCTTCTCTACAATCTTACTCTACTCTCCTCTATTCTGGACGAGTCTCCTCCATCCTCTGACTCCCATTTCTCTCAATACTTTCTCCATTCTATCTGACCATCTTAATCCATTCTTTCTCCTCCATACCATCCAGTTACTTTTTAGGTATCCTACTAGCCGGCATCCACTCCTTTAGAACTACCCATATTGATAAATTTATTAAAGTAAATAAAATAACATGTTTATTGGTTGGATCAGATCGTGTTATATTTGTCTAATTTAAAACATATTACAGAAATGAAGGATACCTTGATGACTTATTGGTGTCAGGAGCATCTTCAACCAAATTAAGTAACTTACATATTGATGACAACCCCTCGCTACGGTTTGGTATAGATGTTAATTTGAAAAATATCCAATTTCTCAGTTCTTTCAAAATTGATTTTAATATACTGACCATGTTACCAATAAAGGGGGATGGTGAAATTGGGTATGTATATATTTTATGAAATAGTATATCAGGCCTTTATGTAAAAGAAAATTTTATTATAATGTGATTGTAATTTATTGAGTTGTTTCACATGAAATGTCCGTTTTTATAGTTTCTGAAATACATAAAGGATTTTGCAGGTCTCTGTTGGTTTCTTCCGAATGTTTATAAATTTAAAGTAAACAGTTACTAATCCTCTACCTTTGTATTATAAACATTAGCTTCCCAATCAATTACCCACATTTTAGTATACCTCCAAATATGAACATGGAAACACACGATTTTCGAGTAATATTTTTGTACGACTTTAAACTTGGCCATTCAGCAGCTGAGGCCACTAGAAATATTTGCAGGGTGTTTGGGGAATGGAATGTTAATGAACAGACCATTCGCCGTTGGTTTGCCAAATTTTCTAGCTGGGGATACCGACTTGGAAAACTTGCCCCGAGGAAGACCTCGGTCCGTAATAGACAACGATGTCCTCAAACATACAGTAGAAGGAAACCCCTACCAAACAGTTAAAGGACTCTCAGCACAACTAAATGCTAGTGCATCTACCGTTTCCAAACATTTAAAGTGTATTGGGAAAGTAAAAAAGCTCGATACATGGGTACCTCATGATCTCACTGAGTGGCAGCAAGACCCCACGTTTCAAAACATACTGTGCAAAAATTGAAAGAACTGGGCTACGAAGTTCTTCCGCACCCACAATGTTCTCCCAACTTTTCTCCAACAGATTACCACCTGTTCAGGAATTTAGACAACTTCATCAAAGGAAAACTTTTTGAAAATGATGATCAAGTGAAAAGTGTGTTTTCAGATTTTGTTTCACTTCAAAGCTCAGAGTTCAGTTTGGGGATAAAAGTTGGTGTCACATTGGAAAAAAATGTGTAGAAAAAAAAGGCAAATACTTCGAATAAAATTATCTTGTTTTCATATTGTATTTTTAATAAAAATCCTTTACCTTAAAACGGACATTTCATGTGACAAAACCCAATTTATTTCCAAAATTAATTTTTTTCATCTACTAATAACCCACTTGGGTAGTTGCAGAATTTTATAAAACAAATATGTTATAAGCCATAGCTATTTTTCGCTAATACTTTAACTAGTTACTGACCTATTCTAGTCTGATTATGAAGACAAAAATTTAATCCATAAATTTTTTTCTTCATGTTTTAAGTGCTGCCATTTCTGGACTTCAATTTTCAATACAATCATCCTTTAAAGAATTGATGGATAAAAGAATTCAAATTTCTGATTTTCAATTTGATTGCACTGTTGGTGATGTGAAGGTAAATTATATAGAGCTAGATTAAAACTTGTCAATAATCAGAGATATTTTAATATCTACCTTTCTTTTGTTTTTAAAGGTGGACATAAGTAGCCTATATAACAACACATATTTGGCAACATACGCAAGCCATGTGGTGTCGAAAGTGGTACCACTTTTTCTCAATGAGTTTCCTCCCCTCAAAACATATGGAAGCATTGGTTTAATGGCACTGTTAAACAGTTTACTATGTGATCAAGCTGTTACACTTGAGAAAGTGATTACGGTCATGGAGAAATTCATACAATAAAAAAAAAAAAATTTTTGCAAAGGCTTCTTTAGAACTCACTACCTATCTCTCTTGGTAACGTGTCATACTCAAGCACCAGTTATTTCTTCTCCTAAAAACTCAAACTTCCGCACACATATAAATTGTCTCATCCTAATTATGCGCTACTTAATTCATAAACTTTTCATCTGTTTTCTTTATTTATTCTACCTATTTTAATTTTATGCATCTCATAGTTGTTAGGTAAATATCACTAAATAACACTAATGTATATAATTATCACTAAATAACGCCATACAGAATGGACTTTTTATGTTAATTGTTTCTTTATTCTTAAGAGACAAAATGTCCCAGAATAATAAAAATTATTTTCATTTCAATTTATTTCATTTTCATTAACTCTGCAGTCCACACTATAAATTTTTTTTTTTAGATATGACATGAAAAATTAATTATATAAAGGTTATGATACAAGAAGTATAATTCACATTCTGTATTTATATTTTTTTGTATGAAAACGCTCAATAAATTAAAACTATCAAAACAGGACAGTTCACTCTAACCTTCCCATTTAATTTTAATAATAATAAATTATGTTTTTTTGTTATTAAAACAAATTTACAATTGAACTTAAACTAATAATTACTATTATTAAAAAATTTCATCCCCATCATTTAACTTCCAGATATTCATCACTTTAATGATGTTTTTTTGAAAATTAATTTCATTTTGTTTTAGTAATCAATTTTTTCAAAGTTGTATTCCTATAAGTTCCGTTTGCAAATGTGCTGTTACTATTTGGTACTGTCCAGTAGAGGAGCTACTTCCTGGTAGCACTTAGTTTCAGTCGAAATCCATAACAAGTATGAAACAAGATTTGTAGATAATTTAACTTGTGCCATAAGTTTTGAGGTTTTACTGGATGACTGAATTTCAATGAATAGATCTAGGAATAATAATAAAGCCTTAAAATTGAGTTACATATTTCCTACGCACATTTTCAAAAAGGATTAAATAATTCTGAATAAAAATACATATAAATATAATGTATTATTTTATTGTAACAAATTTTTTTATTGTTAAGGCATCAAGTCCTAGAATAAAATTATTTTTCCATTTTTCTATATTAAAAAATTATTGCTGATATTTATTTCCCTGTTTAAAATTATTCAGTAACCAGTAATCTAGGATGGTAACTGGAAGATAGCAAGTTTAATAAAAGAAGTCATACATATTTAAAAAATTACTGAAAGGAATTAGTCCGGGTGGCGGTCATTAAATGAAACAACTAAATAGTTTCAACTATTTTTTTGTTTGCCAACGTTTCGACCCCCTTTGTGGGTCATCATCAGGGCGCATGGTGGGAGAATGGAAACTGAAAAACGTTGGCAAACAAAAAAATAGTTGAAACTATTTAGTTGTTTCATTTAATGACCGCCACCCGGACTAATTCCTTCCAGTAATTCTCAACGGTCAACTAATTACATCCACAATATTTAAAAAATAAATAAATAGATAAATATATTTCTTCCATAAGGTATTCAATTTTTAAAAACAACATTTTTGTACAAAGAATATATATTTTAATTTTTTTTCAATGATCTTGCAAAAACTAAAATTCATAATTGAGTTATCGACATATTTACAATTTACATTATATACACTTGTATTTACATAGCTTAACACAGAAGAGGATATGATATAACACTTCATACAACTTTTTTTATAAATCAAGCATTATCTATTATGTTTAATGACATCTGATTCCAACCAATAGCGTGAGTTAATAAAGTCATTCACTTTGTCTTCTCGAAAAACAACTTTAAATGTCAGTAAAGTAGAAGATAAAACTTTCTCAATTAGTAACTCAGTTATCCTAAGCCAGTCAACTGTGTCCAAATGGTCTGTGAGACTTATCTCACTATCTACTTTTGGAGGTTTGATAATTCTTAATAATGTTGAAACAACCTCAGGGCATCCTAAGTCATCACAATACCTTCTGAAAAATAAGAGGAGATCTTTTGGGTTTAAACAGGACTTTAATGTGAAAGGTTTCAATTTACATTTCATACTTCGCTGAGCTAAGAAGTTGAGAAAATTAGAATCATCATAACCATCTGGCCAAAAATTGGAATTTCTTAATTCTTCGACATGAAGCTTGAATTCGCAAGCAGTGCCGTAATAATTATGTTTGTAACAGTCACCGATTTCCTCCATGATAAATTCTACCAATTGATTGTAGAAAAAAACTACATTGCTAGGAGAGAGTAAAGCAACGTCTAGTTCATCATGAAAATATCTATCTTGACGAAAAAAATCAAATAATTTGTACACGAAAATTTCCATGACATTGCAATAAGGCTTAACCTTTAAATTACATAAATATATATTTCTAGCCATATTGCATAAGGTACCAGTCAACGAATTGGTATTTTTCCATAATAACTGTTCAAAAAATGTAACTTTATTGGCATGAGGTGATTCAACTTCGTTAAGAAGACTTCCAATATTTAAAACTGCTACCGGAATTGGATGATTACTCAAACCTAATATTTTTTCCATTCGTCTCTTCAGTTCTATAGACGTTTCCCAGCCACTGGCAGTGATGAGCAAAAGTGAAGTTACATTTTTACACTGATCAATATTAACGATGCCTTCGGTTATAATAATCTTAGAAAATACAGTAACACCATTAGATGCCAATGTTACATCAATATTGCCATCATTGGAACTTTCCTTATTCGAAAAAGCTTCTTTGCACCAAATTCTAAATTTCATTGAAAAAGTAGAACCTTCTTCAATTTGAGGTGGAATGGCAAAAACTAGCTTCCAGAAGATTGGTACTGGCTGTGCCACGTTACCCCATCTGTTAGCATGACGAACAGAAGTTTCAGCCAATACGTTGATCAACTTTCTTCGAATATTGGCAACATTCTTATCAAGTTTATCAACTATGTCTGTATTTAAAATCAACTTAACCATTAAAGCAGCCTTCTTTCTTTCCATGAGCCTCTCTGACGTTTTAATAAAATGTTTTCTTAAAGGGTAACCCCATATTTTAAGATGGTTTTCAGCTGAAACATTGCAGATCACTAGTGCTTCTGCAGCTTTCATTGCTTTTATTTTTGTGACTTTTTTCTGCCATAACCTTAAATACTTTCTAGCAGATATTTTCTTTAAATTTTCAGCCAGTTTCTTACGCAATTTAGGCAATGCACCATCTTCATCAACTGTGGAAGTTTTAATCTCAAGCTCAACTTTAGGTTTATTGCAGGAATTCTCTTTTGAAAAAGTAAACTTCTGTTGCTGGATTGGAGTTAATGGAGACTTAGGAACTGTTGTCATCGCAGTAATTGCAGTTGAACCTGGATTTAAAAACAATGCTTGAGAGGGAGTACGAAATTGAGCGACAAATGGATTATACTTGAGCAGAGGCTTCGAATCTTCTGCTTGAGGAGATGGAGTTGTCAGTTCTCCAGTGTTAGTATTCACAGAAGATTTAGAGGATAAACTAGAAGAAGTACTGTTGAATGACATCGCTGATTCATTGCTAGATTCATCAATATTGTTAACTTTTGGTTCAGTGTCACTAATGGCTTCAACCACAACACTAGAATCAGTAGCATCCTCATACTCATCATCAATCTCTCTAGTGTCTACTTCAGTTTCAGTAAAATGAAATTTAATTTCTTGTTGTGGACTAACACTGATCCGTGAGGAAAGCTCAACCTTTTCTTTTTCTAATACCATAGTTTCAGATGCATTAGTATCTAAACCACCTTTCAATCTTGTGATTTTCACATTCCTAGCAACAATATCATACAACATTTTCTCTTCTTGATCGGATGCATCAATTGCATCAGGATTTAAAATACCCTCTTCATTAAAACTATCATGAACAAAATGCTCTAGGAAAATTGGAAGTTGCATATCAGCACCAACTACTGCTTGAGCAACTGGTATCCTTTTTCTTAAAACTAAGGATGATGGAGTTTTAATCGCATAAACAGTTTCTGGAATAAAAAAATCATTTCTCGATATCCTAATGTTTTTTTCATCTTTGCTCAGAGGAAGACCAAATGAATCGCAGAATGAAACACAGTCACTGATCGAATCTAATTTCAACATTCCCATAATGAAAGATACAGAAATATTTGACACCTTATTAGGTACAGCATATGCCTTGACTATGGTATTTAATGCTTGAACTCTTAAGTGGTGAAAGAAGCGTTGCATTAAACAGGCATTTAGGTAGGTTGTATGTTTGACGAGCCTGAAATAAGTTGAAAACATGTTGTTACTATATGCCAAATGGATTTTCACGGCTTCTTTAACTTCATGAGATTGTTTTAAACTGAGTGTATACCTCCTGTAATCAGACATTAATAAGCCACTATTGAGCTTTAAGAGTATCATGTATGCATTGAATTCGGCTTCATTAGGACAGGTAATACCTTCCCTGTGGAGGTCTTCATACATGTGGATAAGGGATTGAAGGCAATTAACAAGTGTCTCTGTGTTTATTTTATCATCAAAATGGCTTTTACTAGTCCCCCATAGCCTATCATAACAAGCAATATGAAACCTAGCACACTGTTCTAAAATAGTCACAATTTTAGTATTGCATAGTTGTTGCTGAATTATATCCTTCCTAATGGCCCTAAGACGACCCCAACAAAAATCATACCAATTAGCATGATTTTCATCATTCACCTCATCCATTCTTGACATAATAAAGTTTATGATGTACGACATTGTCATGGTCAGCACTGGTTCTGGCCTCAGCTCGTGAGGAAGAGGCTCGTCTTGATCAGCTGAACTTCTAGTGTACTCTTTCACAGCTTTGGAATGGTCCATTCTACCATTACTCAATGATTCATAAGGGGAAACAATCACATTTACATCTCTCATTAACCTCTCCTTTTCTGGGCACATATCGGGGCAAATTCCTTTTATAACATCTGATGCATCTATTTTTCCAATTTTTTCCAACTTCATTCTGAGGTATCGATCTCTTTCTTCTAAAATTTCTAATTTATCTTTCAATGTTTTTGCAATACGTGACTGAAAAGGAATATCTTTAACTAAAGAAATAGCTTTATTATCATCAGTCTTAAGATCTTCATCATCCTCTAGCCTACTGGTTTTTTTAGGAGGTTTTTCATCTTCACTCTTAAACTTAGCCTTAGTTTTGGTTGCCTTTCTATGTTTTTCTGTGCTTTCATCTTCAGCATACCAGTTTAATTCTTCATTAATATCAACTTCTTCTGATCCATAAGGATCATGATGATCGGTATACTCAATTTTTAGAATCAGATCTTTCCAAGATGCACCTTGAATCAAGGCTCGCTCAGCTTGTTCTGGAGTTTCAAATGTCATTACACAATAGTTATTATGAATTGTTAATCTTGTTATGTTTCCAAACTTGGAGAAATGTCCTCTTATTGCACGTCTTTTCAGGAATCCAGGGGGTGCTTCACTCACAATGATATGGTTACCTCCAGCCATTTTGAAATTAAATAATGAACCTGGAAAACATGATTAATGATTACAGAATAATTTTTAACATATACTTAAAAGCATTATAGTTAGGGCTACATAAGAACTAATTCATCATCAAAAATTTTTTAGTTTAAGAGAATATAGATTATACGAGCCAATGCAAACACGATATGTTTATTCATCTGTTAAACTGTTTAAATTCAACCCATACATATATAGATAGAGGTTAATTACTTTTAATTGGGAAACAAGAGTTAACTCTGCGACAAAATTGTACCTACCTTAGACAGAAAAAATAATTAATAAGAAATTAAGTTAACCATATGTAAAAAAAATATATTCAAAATTTAACTTTTAAAGAAAAGTATTTGGATAGCATACACAATAATAAATAATATTTTGTCAATAGCAGAATACTGGAAAATAGTCTCATGCCTAACACACTACACACACTACAAATAATGAGTACCTTAATAAGTGATTCTTTTGTAGAATGAACAGGAAAAAGCTATGGGAAAATGTTATTAGCAATACCTAACATAGTCAACACACTTGATTAAAAACAGTAAATGTATGTAGGATCAAAAGTAAATGTATGCCCTAATGCCCCTGATTAACTATGTAACACCTATCCTTAAATAAACCCAATAAACTAATACAAATTTATTTCCCTAAAATTTGGTACAGTTTATAAAATATACAATGTGTAGAAAAAACGAGTAAGATAAAATTTGTTCCATTACCAAAATACAAGTTTTTTTAAACTAATACATTATGTAGTTAGTGACAACCATTTTCATATAGCACACCTTTAATTTTCACTCACACTAACATTTTTCACACTTTTTCTGATCTTTTCTGACAGTAAATATATATTAAATGTTATTTATGCATCAGAGATTGGATATTTATTGAGTGCCATTAAAATTCTATTCAGTAAAGGGAAAGACAATAAATATTGCAAGCATCATAGCAAACCAACAAACTGATGCAACTTCCATATTCATACACCCGTACAAACCATAATAATTCCTTGTTAACCCCCCTTTTTAGATAATCTAGGATCAAGTTATATTCAATAGAGTGTTTTTAAATTTTTTATTTTAGATTCCTACTGCAAGTTGGAATTTAAGATGGTAAAAGGGAAAGAATACACTAGTAAAAATTAATGAATAATTGTTAAAAACAGACGACTAGGTAAATATTTATATAAAATGTAATTACAAGCAGATATGGTACAGGGCAAGATGCAATTTAACAAATATTTAAAAGTAAAAACAAGACAAGAAGTGTTAACAGAAGGCTACTAAATGAATATGACAAACGGTTATAAAAAAGGAAAGTGAATAAAGATCATAAGATTACTGCACCAAAAATCACTATCAAGATAAATTCTTTTCATCGATCAATTCAGATATTATATGTAGAACCCTTAAAAAAGTATTCTCATTCAAGCAGATATATATGAAGATCATTAATTTGAATTTTGGAAAACTTTTTTCCAAAACCAAAAGAACAAAAACATTCTCTGAAAAATGAAAGAGAGGAACTATTTCATGATAGAACTGTACTCTTTTCTGTTAGAACAGTACCCCTAACTAACAACAAAATTTAGAGGTGGTTAAATTATGCAAAGCTGAAACAATTTGATTAGCAGTGGTATTACAAATGTTGAAACATTTATAGATATTTCAAGAGAAAAATTGTAGTAACTTTACTACACTAAAATAATCATAAAATGGGACATAAATGATACAAGGAGCTTAAAACTGGTGATATATTTTATAAAAGTACTGCAAGGTGAGTAATACGTTCACAATCTCTAGATTCCATTCTGATCAACAATTTATAGACAATATAAATAAAAACTCAGGAAAATATAACATAAAAAATGTGAATTAGCCGAAGGAGGAAATAATTTAAGATATTTTTGTTATTTTATCGCAAACCATTGTAATTCCAACTAAGACGTTTCCCAAAAGTAGCTTTGATTATAAAACAGCATAAAAAATGAATTAACTAAAGGGCAGTTAAAGGCAGAAAACCAGAATGCATGAATGTGTCTGTCACTAACTGATCATAAATTAAAACATATAGATAATCTAAAGTCATAATTATATAGAGATAATTTGCCACATTCCAGATATTTTAATTTATTTATACCTGCAAAGACACCTTATTCAAACAATAGGATTATTTTAACTTATTAAAAAATCATGTACATTTATAATTTATAAAACACAATCCAGCATTAAATTTGTTATGAAGCATAATCAGTTTGCAACCTATTTGTTTACATCTGAGTGAACCATGTGCATTGAACTAACCATCAATAGCATCCAAAGAGGTAGAAATAAAACATGTAGTAATTTGGATAATGGAAGGATTCTATTCTTTTTAGAAATATATTAGTATTTTTATTTGGTAAAAGACGAAGAGATCTTTTTAAAAGATGGTTACTGTCACTCAAGACTTTTTTCGTAGAGAAGCCTTCCCAGACCCAACGCTATTGGTGTTGAATAGTACGGCAGTAATCATTAACACACTATTATTTTTCGAGAATACTTTTGGCTATGCTCATCCAATTTGAGGATATGGATATTAAAAATTTATATTCGGGATATACATGCTGAGATAAAAGCCCCCCACAGGCCGAGACTCGAACTTGTGATTATTTTGTTCCAAGGTTTTGGTTCTTAGTTGCTAGGCAACGGGTGTTGAGAGCAACGCGCGCTGACCTACTCAGCTACCCCCTCCCCCCCCCCTCCCCCCCACTTATTCTGTATTGTAGTCATCCAAAAATATTGTATATAAAGTCAATCTAATAATTACTAGCAGTAATGACGAAGCTTTGACAATAGCATCTAAATCTTCCAAATAAGCCATATGTTAAATATGTAAGCCATGGTCAAATTCTCATCTATGTTTTACTTTAAAAGAAAAAAACATTAATCCTGAACTAATTTATGCTACTCATCTTTGCTGATGATTAAATATTATTACGAATAGATGTTATAATATGAAAAATATTTGCTGGCTTTATGAAACTTTCGTTACAATGACATAAAAATCCCAAAGCGATTAACTCTAAATCGATCAAATAATGGTTTTTTCAGACATAAATGGCATCACATTCAAATAGCATCCGTGCGAGCCACTTTATACTTTGCATTTTGCACTTTTTTTCGATTATCTCAAAAACGGCTCTAACAATTTTGATTAAACTTGCTCTGTATTATGTATTACGCAATATATAAAGCCACTATTTAAATCCACTACTATTGGAACCAAATTCGACAAAGCCACAGTATCGGCTTTCGCCGATGATATCCCCGTCAATAGTAGCAGCTCAAATTTCAGCAAGGCTGTCAAGCAATCTCAAAATGCTTGTCAAAGAATCGTAAATGAGCTGAAACATTTAAATATTGAAATAGATCAAGAAAAAACAAAGGATTTGGCTTATTCATTTCAGAAAGGAAAGAAGAAACTTCCTTTAATGTTTAAAGTGAATAACCGCGACGTTAAACTATCGAAAAACATTGTTTATCTTGGAATCAAATTTTATAGACATTTGAAATTTTAAGCTTATTTTGCTAAAAAAAAAATTAAATGTGTAAAATAATAAGTAAAGCGACGAACCATTTACTCTAAGTCTGTCACTTCGTCTCAAAATTTTAATTTACAAACCGATACTACGCCCGTCACTATTGTATGACATGCAATTTTTTTCCAAGCATTGCGAAGTCAACAGCAAAAGGTGTTCAGTTCCTACAAAATGGAGTATTAAAAAGAATTGTTAAAGGAACAGCTTTACAAATAGTAAAGTCATCTATGATCCACGACGAATTACAGAGAGGAACAAACCATTTTTTGAAAAAGTAAACCACGTAACGAACCCCTTTATTTTGTCGAGTTACACTATCTGGAGTACCCCAGTGATGGAACAAATTGTTTGACAAATAAAATTTTAGTATTAAGGCCTTTAGTATTACATAAAAGAGTAAATCTTTAAAAATTAACATGAAAATAGATAACTCCTTGAATTGCAAATATGCAGAAAAAGGAGAAATCTCAAGCTTTTGTAAGGAGAGGTATCAGAAAAAAAAAGAAATACATTTTTAAAAAATGCAATTTAGTTTTAAGGAAAGGAAAAATAATTGATCATATTTCTGGAAAGCTTTTGAAAGGAGTTAACGAAAACTAAGAGTCTCGACATTTTATATAAAAATGGGGCGGGATGGCTGAGTGGGTTAACGCGCGTTGCTTTGAACGCGCATTGCCTAACCACCATAGAGCACCATAATTTTAAAACAAATAAATACGAGTTCGAGTCTCGGTGCTGAGGGGCTATTACCTCAGAATTTATTCCCCGCCCTCACCCACTGGCTCGAAACCCCGTATAGCCTTCAAAGGCGAGGTAGGAGTGAACAAAAAAAAAAAAATAAATAAAAAAAATAAATAAATAAAAAAAAAAAAAAATATATATATATATATATATATATATATATATATATATATATATATATATATATATATATAAAGAGAGATAAATATCTCATATTCAAATAGTTGTTTGTATATTTTTCTGTAAGAAATATATTTACTTACTTCATGACGTTACACACCATTAAGAATCAAAGCCTCTTCCATTATTTTACTCAACTCTGCTTTATCCATCGCTTTGCTTTCTAACGTTGATCTATTGTAGGCCGTCTTTCACACCATCCAGGCATCGTTTGCAAGGCTTACCTCTCCTTCGAGAACCACCGGGAGGACCATACAGCTTTTGTCATGGTAATATCGACGTATACCTTCTTTCCATAAGTCCTAGCTAGGCCGTTCTTCTTTTTTTAATGACTAGAACTAAGTCCGCTTCGGAAAATAGGTCTTTTAACGTGTTCGTTCTGATCCTATATTCATCCCCGTTTCGCAAAGGCCCACATTTATTCAGCGACGCCTTCCTTTCTCACACTTTAAGTGTGTTCTCAATAGCCGAAGTCATCAGTCAGGTTTCACTGCTTTAGTGAACCCAGGTTTTTAAATTTCATAGCTTTATACATGCATATAGCTGAAAAGAAGCTGGTCTCGTTGGAGTTTTGAAGCGCGGTCTGTGATATCTTTATAGAGGTATCAGTGTATTTCACATATAAACAGTTATATATTTATATATCTCTTATGTTCGAATAGGCGTGTATATGTTTCACCTCAGTTATAAATATAAAGAAATTTGAATTAGTCTATTTATATATATTTAATATTTTAATTCATTCAACAGTGCCGTGGCTTTTCTCCATCTTCAGTTTTCCATTGCTATGAAATATATTAGTGAATTTACATCCTTATTTATTTTATTTAAATCAAAATGAATGAATAAAAGAGCCTGTTCGTCACATTTTCTCTAAAACATAACTCTTGCCCTCAGGTCTTCTTCAATAATATTCCAATACCAGTTTTGGACACAGTACGTTATTTAGGACTTTAGCTTGACAAACGACTGACACGAGCAGAACACCTTGAACGAAAGAATCAAAGCTATGGACTCCTTTAGAGATTACTACACAAACATTCAAAATTATCATTGACAAACAAATTAAATATTTATAAAGTATTTATAAAACCTATTTGGACTATGGGCATCGAGTTATGAGGAACTGCAAAAAAGCCAAACATCTAAATTATCAAATCATTTGAATCAAAATTACTTAAGAAAATTGCAAATGCCCCTTTTTATGTATCTAATGAAACACTATATACTGACATGGACAACCATTCGTCATTGCACCTGCCACTGAATAGTCTCCCAATAAATTTCACGACAGACTGACCCTAAATTCAAATCCGCTGTCTCAGAACCTATCCCTTGCCACAAAACCATATAATCCGCCCAGAAGACTATCGAGACGCTGGCCAAAAGGCCTGATATACTGGTAGTCATTTGTTTTCTTTGTTCTATCTTATAGTATATTATGCAGTTTCACACTTTCATATCATTTCTTAGCATATTTCTTTATTGCATAAGCAGATAGCAAATATCATTGTACTGTCAAAACTTCTATAAATAAATACATTTATTTTATATAATTATATCAAGAATCTAACTACTTTTCGAAAAATAAATTTGCAAGTAAAAGGGTTTTTTTTTTTTTTATTGAGATATATTACAATTTGTTACAAAATGAACAATAATAATATTGATATGAGACCACATTCATACAATATATACAGAAAATGATAATAATAGCCAAATTACATAAAATAGAAAATAAATAAATTCATATATATACAATAAAATAATAATAAATAAAAAAAAACAAAAAAAAACAACAACCTATAATTGAGATAAATAAAAAGTTGGCAAATAAATAAACATCATAACTATATACAATATATAAAACTGCTAAAGGGACCCCAGCACGCGCTTTTCCCTCCACTTGTGGAGAAGAAAGCGGAATCCAAGAGATCCCAGCGCCTCTGATTCAGCCGCGTCACTGGTCTGAGCCAGTGGAGGCCGAGTTAGGGCGCTGTAGCCACAAACATACCGTACATGAGTGGAGGATCTGACCAGTGTCAGAACTCCAATTTACATGTTTACAACACGTCTCGCGGCAAGTAAAAGGTAGGATTAAAATATTAACTTGAGCGAAACAGAGCCTTCTTATGTTTTGGAATAATGAAAACTAGAAGATGGGCAATATTGTCTGATACGTTGTTGTATGAATTAAAATATTAACAAAGAAATACAAATAAATAGGTTTATTTAAATTAAAATGCCCATAACTTTATTTCTAAAAACATTAGAGATTTTATTTAAGTAAGACGAGTACAGATAAGTGAGCATTACTTCATTACTCTGGATCCAGGTCGTCTAATTACCTAAGGAATTGTCGCGAGAAATAACGAGACACAGAGGCGCGAGTAGCTTCTAGCAATAAGTGTCTGTATGCATGCTTTATACATAAGAGATATATAAATATATAACTGTTTCTATGTGACATACACTGATACCTCTATAAAGTCACAATATTACAGACCAAGCTACAAAACTCCAACAAGACCAGCTTCTTTTCAGCTTATCAGAGTGTAATGAGAGTTCCATTTTCACTTAGGCAGCGATAGTAAAGGCGGATCAAGGAAGGGGGATTTGTTTACAAGGGAAAGAGGGAGATAATTGCTATATTTAATTAGGAAACACAGGCTTATTATATTACATTAGTTAACGAGTGTTGGTTTACTTATTTGAAACCATTATTTTTTTTGGATGGTCATTATGAGTGGAGGAATTTCTATTTTCCATCTTCTCACTCATGGTCTTCTAATTCCATACCAAGGGAAATATTGAACGCATGCTTGGAAGCTGTAAACAGTGCAGTTAATATATCCTTTCAGCCCACTGTGGGATTTTTACTTTCACTTACTATTTATAGTAAGGGAAAGTATTGCGATCGTGAAAATTTTCGAATTCCAGTTTCCAACGGAAATACACATTTCAGGGTCCCCTGAATCCAAATAACCAAGTCCCGCAAAAAGGTCTGCGTGAATGTGTCTTTGTGTGTGTGTGTGTCTGGTAATTCCCGGGCGGAAACGGTAAGTCCTATGAAACTGAAATTTCATATTTAAGACAAATATACGCCCGAGACGTTATAAAACCTTTTTTTTTATCAAAATAAGCTTACTAGAAGAGCCGCTTTATACGATGCGTTTTGCACCTTTTTTCGAATTTCTCGAAAACTGTTCAGAAGATTTTGATTAAGCTCGCTATATCGATGTGAAATTTAATGGACTTTAATATCATGTAAGTTTCATTCGGATCAAAATGGTGTGACAGGGCTTAAGTTCCGATATTTTAAATTTTCTTCCCTAAGTACTTAATTTTTGATTCTTAAAAATACTATATACTGTTACCACTGATGAAAAACAGTAAATATATAAATTGGATGAATTCGTACAATAAAGAAAAACTAAAATATTTCTGTATACAATTTCGTTTCGAACATAAGAAACTAATATTTCAATGATAATATAAACGTTGGAAAACTAAAGTTTTATGAAAAAATTTTATCTAATAGACAAGAGCTTGTAAAAGTTAATAGATGATGATAAAAGCAGAAAAACTAATTGATTGTTTTAGAATATAATAACAAAGATTTTTAATAAAACAATATATATTCATAAAAATGAAAATATCAAAAATAAAATAAAAAGAAAATTCCATCAATAACTAATTCTTTAATGGTTTCACTCATTTTTATCTCATACTGTTTTTGAAAATTTTTTAATCGATTCTAAAAACGGAGGTAAGTGAAAGTCGTGTGTTGCCCGCACCAGATTTTTTCCAACGAGGAAGGAGACCGTGCCAACTTGGACAGAAAAAATGAAATACCGAAAAAAACAATATTTATAGACGTAACATCAGATGATTGGGTTGGCCAGTTAAATATAATCATACTAGAGAGCTAGGAAAAAACAGCGGAGAACCAGATAATACAAGTTGTTAGACATAAATAAAATTAAAAAAAGCAAAAAAATGAACCTGCAGTACGAGGATATGAAGAATAGAAGTCATACTGTGTCGAATTCGAATTGGACACTCCCAATCCACTCATAGTTATCTACTTAGAGATCTGGAAGCAACAATGTGAAAATAGCAAGAGTGTTGCACGAACAGTGAAGGATATGCTGCATAAGATATTCTGATATAAGGGAGACTTGCAACCATTAAAGTTCAGTACGATAAAAAATAACAAGATTGGTAACCTTACAAGAAATTCTGCAAGACAGCAAAAATAATCTACTAACAACGTTTCAATATCTAAATGAAACAATTAAGTAGGGGTGGGCATAATCGAATGACGATTTTCGGATCATTCGATTATTACAATCATTCGGATTAATCTATTATCGGATTAATCGGTTTGGATAAGCGAATGATCATTCAAACTGAGTTATTTAACGATAATCGAGGGATTATGAGATGCTCGGATTTTTTTTTTTTTTTTTTGCTCATCACATAAATCGTCTCATTCGATCATTCGATTATGAAATCATTCGATTATGCCCACCCCTACAATTAAGTGTATATATTTAGGCGAATGTTGAATGTAATAGTAAAGTGAAAAGGCTGACCAGTAACATGCTGATTGGAAAAATGGAGAGAATGTGGAACCGTTTCAAGAGGAACAGAACTGAATTTCAAGAAATACTTATTAGAGACATTAAAAATATCATTAACCTTTCTGACAAAATTATTACAGAAAAAAAAAAACACACCACTTTCACGTACCTACGTTTTTAAAATCGATTAAAGAATTTTCAAATACAGTTAGAGATACAAATAAGTGTAACTATTAAAGAATTATTTAAATTGAATTTCTATACAAACTGGTGTTTTATTAAAAAATGTATTATATTCTTATCTAAAATAATAAGTTAGCTTTATCGGCTTTTCATCACTCTTTATTAACTATGACAACATTGTGTATAAGATAATATTTTTTTCTAAAATCTTTAGCTTTCCAACGGTATATTATACATCTATATTGCTGTTCTTATGTTTAATAATAATAATAATAGGCTTACCGAGCCCGAAGGTTCGATGCCGATGCCACCAAATTTCGCCTGCACAGACTCGTCCAATGTTCACCGGTCAAGCCCAAGCCCCCGAGATCAGCCTTTACGCAATCTTCCCATCGCCGCTTCAGACTACCTTTCGGACGCCTACCAGTCGGATCAGCAAATATCAACTTTCTCGGAATCCGTTCCTCACCGAGCCCAGCAATTTTACTCGCCCATTTGAGTCTCTGCGACGCTATCAACTCAATTATATTCACAGGATACAAGTTCCGCAATTCCGCGTTGTGCAACCTTCTAAACTCCCCAGTTCCCTTATCTCTCTTCGGACGAAATATTTTACGCAGTACCTTATTTTCGAAAAACTTAAGCCTTTGTTCATCCTTTAAAGTAAGCGGCCACATTTCCCATCCGTGAAGAACCGTTGGAAGAATAATAGTTTTATAAATTCTAAGTTCTTATGTTTCAAAACAAAAACATTTTTTTTCAGTTTTCTGCTTTAGGATATCGAATTCGTTCAACTTATAAATTTACCTGTTTTTTTTGTTTTTTTTTATCAATGGTAACAATATGATATGATTATTTTTATAGAATCTATAAAATTAAAGGTAATTAAGATGAAGAAAATTTAAAATATCGGTATTAAAGCCCTATCAGACTATTTCAATCAGAATGAAACCTGAATTATACTAAAGCCCAATAAATTTTAAATCGACATAGCAAGTTTAAACAAAATCGTTAGTGCCGTTTTTGTGATAATCGAAAAAAGGTGCAAAATGCATGGTATAAAGTGGCTCGTCTGGTTATCTGATTTTGATGAAAAAGTTTCTGTAACATCTCGGGCTTATAGTTGTTTTAAATGTGTAATTTCAGTTTCATAGGATTTTTAGTTTACGCGATGGAGTTACCACACACAGACCTTTTTGAGGGTTATTTGGACTCAGGGGACCCTAAAACGTGTATTTCCGTTGAAAACTACAATTAGAAAATTTTCACGATCGCAATACTTTACCTCATTATATATTTCATATATAGGTAAGTGAAAGTAAAAATTGTTGGCACTTGAAGTGGACGAAACGTAGTACTGTTTAAATTAAGTGGTGGATTTAACGAACAGTCTTTTCAATGACCTTAATGATACAAGATATTTTAAATAAGAAATATGAATACTTTTCAAGAATAAGGTTTAAGTTAAAATTATGCGCCCGAAGAGGGATCAGGCCACTGGAGAATTTAGAAGGCTACAAAATGCGGTATTACAGAGCTTCAGCGCCTCTAGTATGGGTATGATGCGGGTCAGTTGGGTATGGAAAGCTGCTAATGAAGAACGAATTCCTAAAAAGTAAACATGCACTGAATTGACGGGCAGGCGTCCAGGAGGTAACTTACCTCAGGTAAGCCATGGCCTAGGTGGGAGGATTGTTTAAGTTGGATCTCGGGAGTTTGGGGTTTGTAAGGTAGTCGTTGGCGATATCAGCATTTTACCTTTGGGTTCACTAAGCCTATTATTATAATATATATATATATATATATATATATATATATATATATATATATATATATATATATATATTTAACAAGTAAAGCTTCCAGGTTTATCCTTGGTATATTTTATTCTTTATCATTTAATTTGACTATTTTTTAAGATTATAACTTATATTATCATACTAAAATAATTACAAACAGATAAGTCAATTTTTACTTTCACTTACCTATGTGTGAAATAGGAAAGTATTGCGATTGAAAATTTTCGAATTCCGGTTTTCACCGGAAATACACGTTTTAGGATCCCCTTATTCCAAATGACCAAGTCCCGCAAAAACGTCTGTGTGTCTGTGTATGTGTCCGTGTGTGTGTGTATATGTGGTAAGTGTAGCGGAAAAACGAGATGCCGAGATGTTACAGCACCTTTTTTTTTTTTAATCAAAATTAGCGAACTAGAAGAGCCACTTTATACCATGCATTTTGTACCTTTTTGCGATCTTCTAAAAACTGCTCAAAGGATTTTTATTAAACTCGCTATAGCTTTTTTCAGTCAAATTCATAATTTTTTCAGTCAAATTCATAATTTTTTCAATCAAATTCATAATTTTTTCAGTCAATTTCATAATTTTTTCAGTCAAATTCATAATTTTTTCAATCAAATTCATAATTTTTTCAATCAAATTCATAATTTTTTCAGTCAATTTCATAATTTCTTGTACCCATTTTATACAGCTCGTTTAATGAGGTTTTGCTATCAAGAACTTTACATTTTTATTAAATCTTGTTTTTGTTTATCTATTTAACGTCTCTTTATGTTACTGTGCTTAATCCGACGGTGCAACGGGAGTCCTAAATTTTGCCTACCCAGGTTTACTTAAGATAGAGTGGGATCTTTTACAAGTTCTACTTTTTAAATCTTTTAAGAGCCATAGGGCACCATCTACTAATGTAGGGACATCTGCTGGTTTTGAACTTGTAACCTTAAGCATATAAGGCTGTTATGCGAGCCACTACCCCACAGGTGACCCTCGATGCATTTAACGAGCTATTTGAATCTGCCAGGTTTGAACCCGTGACCTTGGGCATAGTAATCCTCAACATCTTGTGGAATGCATCAATGGTCACCTGTGGAGTAGTGGCTAGCATAAAAAGCTACTGAAAAAAGCTATATATCGATGTAAAATTGAATGGCTTTAATAACATGTAGATTTCATTCTGGTTTAAATAGTCTGACAGGGCTTGAATGTCGATATTTTAAATTCCCATTAATATTGTAGATTGTATAAAAATAATTTTATTATCTTGTTAGTATTGATAAATAACAGCTAAACATGCAAGTTGAGCGGATTTGTTAAAAAGCTAAAGAAGAAAAGTGCAAACATACTTTTGTATGCAATTTTTGTGTTTTTAGACACAAGAATAGTAATATAGATATATAATATACCGTTGGAAAGTTAAATATTTTAGAAAAAATATTATCTTATACACAAGCTTGTAGAAGCCGATTAATTATTATCTAAAACAATCCGTTTTAGATAATAATATAAGAGATTATTTCATAAAACACATGTTTCTATTGAAATTCAATTTAATTAATTCTTTAACAATTTATTCTAAATTCTTAAATTGATTTTAACAGGGAAGGTGTTGAGTGAAAGTCGTGTTTTGCGCGCAACAGATTTTTAAAAATATGTGATGCAAGAAAAATTAAAATAAATGTTTATTGATTTGTCTTAGAAGAAGATTGAAAGTAGAAAGATAAAAAAAAAAGGTTAATTGCTACTCTTAATTAATGTTTATTAATTAGTAGTCAAAATCTAGATAAATTTAGCTCTAATCTATTTAAATATTATAATATTTATATAAATTATTTTTAATCATTTTTTACACTTGGAATTTTTACTGTATTTTAGAGATTTTCTGTGACAAATATTTATGAATTGAGACGTTGATTTCCAAAAGGTACTATATCCATTCTGGGGAACTTTACAGGGAGCGCGAAAATCTCTCATTACTATATTATTAAACCAGCTAATTTGTTTCTTTTCGCTTTAAAATCTAGAATTATTTCTTTACTATATTAATAAAACCATATTAAAGTTATGAAATGAAATGTTCTGTTATGATTTAGAATGAAACTAAATGTGTAATAAGTATCTTAAGAAATTAATAGCATTTCTAAATCACGTTATCAAAGGACTTGATTGTTCATTAGATACAATGAAATTTAAGATTTAGATAAAACTAAATGAGGAGAAATAAATATGTGAAAAAATCAATTTCTTAAAAAATGTCTTTTACTACCTTATGGAAATCAACGTCTCAATTGTTCATTTATGCAAAATATCTTAGTGCTCTTTCAGAAAAATTTATTTTCAGAAGATGGTATTTTAGCCGAAACGTTGTAGTTAAATAAAGTGGTAGAGTCCATTCAAACCCTTTGTTATTTATCTACTAGAAAAATGATTTTTATCGACTCTAAATTTCCGATTCCCGAGAAATGATGTGGGATTTAGCGTGAAATCTTTTAGGTGTCTCCGACAATAGTTGTGCCGTTGATGGTGAGCCGGCAGAGGCCATTGATCCTTGAGTCCACTTTCATTATCCTCTGGATTTCCACATAGGTAGAAGGCGATGTACCGGGGGGAGGGGAGAGAGCAGCGCCCCTAGCGGATGCCCGCCTCGCCACTCAGTAACCGACCGGCAACTTACCGAGTTAGTCAGTGTCTGTCAGTTCCTTATAACTTCTTCTTACATACGTCACATTTATCTTCTGAACTTTCTGGGATGTAACTCCATTCTGGTAGTGGATTCTCAATCATGTCTAGTACGACAGCTTCTCTGGGGCTCCTCCTCTGCGCCTCCATGGTGGTCGCTAAGGTAAACTTCTGCGCCGAGAACCACCTGCCAGAAGCCAACTCTTCCTCCAGCCTCCAGTTCACCAAGGAGCTAAGTGCCTGGGAATATGCTGTCGACTCCAAGTTCAAAAGTCTTCATTGTTGTGCCAAAGGATACCTCAGCATAGAATGGTAACAGTTTTTTTTTTTAAGTCATGCATGTTTCCTTTCAGGTTTTGACAGTCTCTTCTGTTTAATGTATATTATTTATGAAAATACGTGCTTAATTTATAATTATTAATAAGTAAAACATCCTCTAGCATTGAACAATTAGAGCTTATCAAACCCGCACATCTCATGAGCACCTATGACAAACTAAAGTACTTTCTCGGCTTGGCCTAACCAGTTCTCTTTTAGTGATCCCATAAGAAGATTTTATGAAAGCGAGGCATTCTCCCGCAAAATCTGTATAAAGGTCAATTTTGTTTATGGTCCGACTATTGCTATCAAACCAAGGTCAATGGCATCAACAACCCGTTGGTGGCTTTTGCATCCCCTACGATTCAAACTTTAACATTATTGTTTAATTGTGGTATTTATTGTTGTATTTTATCTCTGTCGTATTGAGAATTCATTCCTGCCAAACTTTGAACCCAGGTATCCACTACATTGCTTCATCCAGTTAAGTATTGTTTTACTTATCAAGTTTATACCTGTTGGGATAAACACGTGTTTAGCCCGATTTCTCATTAAGCCAGTTGTATCTTTATTCTTAGCGACGAAAAATAGCTGTTATCGTATTATAATTTATATATTGCAATTAATCATAAATTGGTTTATCACCTATCTTTTTGATTTTTTAATGCACTTTACCGGAAACGAATTTGAACTTATTTTTTAAATGAATAAATGTCAAATCTCCCAATAAATGTTAATTTGGTATAATTTCACTTATCTTATTAATGATAAATTCGTATTTAAAATGTTTCCTCATATATAAATTACCTCCAGATTAATTGACACTAGATAATGAATATATCGGTGGCAGTCGTGAATAAGTGGTTAAGTCAAAATCTTTCATTTTACAGGTGAGCGACTTAAAGTTTTACACAATACCAAAATAGAGTTATTAATTACAGCTTTTTTTCCACGTGAAATTTTTTGCATCAAGAAATTTCTTTAACCAATTTATCACGACGTAGGAGGTCTGAGGGAGCTTTAGTGAAGTTAAACCATTTTTGATATAACTCGAGTTATCTAGTTTTTCACGGCCGCCACATATATATAACTTGGTGTAGATCTCCAATTAATTAATGATTTTTAAGCTAACTTAATTTTTTTTTAAATTTGCGATTATATTATTTTTACTTTTGTTACATTTTTTAAATAATATTTAATATGTCATGTTTATTTTTTATTCAATTTATATCTATTAGGTTTTAATCATAAATATTAATTTAAGAACTTAAAATTTCTTTATTTTAATTTTGTTATTAGATTTACCGTTATCTTTTGTTCTTATTTTTTTTAAATTATATTATTTTTTAATATTGTTTAACCATATATTCATATTTTATTAATTCTTTTAACAGTTGCTACAATCTTAGATCATTTATTGAAGTCATAGTTGATAATTTTATATAGTCATTGGCCAAAAATATGTTGGTTAAATTTCTTCTTCATTATTCATCATGATAAGTCTGTAAACAAAGAAAACCACGTGCTAAATGCAACTACTGTTTTCTTTTATATGTTTTATTTTTACAGTTTTATAATTTTGTTAGGAACTCGCCTTAATAGCAATTTATTTACGTACGTATCAATTTATTTTTAAATCTATTTAGACAAAATAAGTCAATAGACCTTAAAAAAAAACTACTGTTATAAAAAATAAATTAGAAAGAAAATTATGTAAAAATAATAATATTGATGATGTACGGTCGACTGTTATTATCATAGGTTTAAACAATCAAGAGTCAATCTTGTGATAAATACTTTAATTTTGCCGACGTTTCGACTGAAACATGTGAACCATCATCAGGGCTGCAAAGATCAGAAAACAATAGAGATACATATCAATACAGTATGAATATGGGAACTAATACATTTTAAAACAATGGCAATGACAAAATAAAAAAATGAAAATATAAAAAGATAATATTATAAATACAAATAATAATAATATGATTAATAGTAAGTTGGTGATAAGTATGGGATTAAAATTTAGTAGTAAATAGAGAGATTTAAAACCAATATATATAAACGTATAATCAATGAGCTATATGAAGCATAAACTGAGGGGGAAAAAAACAAAAGATCATTACTAAAATTATATAAAAATAATTATTAATAAAAAGTTTCAAAGTGAAAATAATAAATTAAGAAACTTCAACATGATGAATGATTTATATTTGAAACGTTTTATACTTAATATATAGGTTTAATATTCGTAGTATATAGTGAATTCGTATTTATATAATATATGCACAAATGTAATATTATACAAGAGGTAATATTCTGATAATTAAAGTAACAAAAAAATATTTTGTCGTTTTCGATAAAAATAAAAAAATCTGGTGCGGGCAACACTCGACTTTCACTTACCCCCGTTTCTAGAATCGATTAAAGAATTTTTTAAATATAGTAAGAGATAAAAATGAGTGAAACCATTAAAGAATTGGTTAAATGGAATTTCTATAGAAACATGTGTTTTATTAAAAAATCTTTATTATTATTATCTAAAATAATCACTTAGTTTTTTCGGCTTCTCATCACTCTTTGTTAACTTTTACAAGCTTGTGTATTAGATAATATTTTTTTTCTAAAATCTTTAGCTTTCCAACAGTATATTACACATGTATATTACTTTTCTTATCTTCAAAAACAAAAAATTGCATTAAAAAAAGTTTTTTCCTTTAGTTGGGTATCGAATTCATTCAATTTATATATTTACCTGTTTCTCATCAGTGGTAACAAGATAATGTGGTTATTTTTATAAAATCTACAAAATCTAAGGTACTTTGGCGGAAGAAAGTTTAAAATATCGGCATTTAAGCCCTGTCAGACAATTTCAATCAGAATGAAACTTACATGATATTAAAGCCTATTGAATTTTACATCGATATAGCGAGTTAAATCAAAACCGTTTGAGCCGTTTTTGAGAAAATAGTAAAAAGGTGCAAAATGCATGGTTAAGTGGCCCTTCTGGTTAGCCGATTTTGATGAAAACGTTGCTGCAAGATCTCTGGCGTATAGTTGTCTTAAATATGAAATTTCTGTTTCATAGCACTTTTAGTTTTCGCCCGGGAGTTACCTACACACAGACCTTTTTGCGGGACTTGGTCATTTGGACTCAAGTGACCCTAAAACGTGTATTTCCGTTGAAAACTTGAATTCGAAAATTTTCACGATCGCAATACTTTCCCTTACTATGTATAGTAAGTGAAAGTATAAATTACGTATTAAGGCTTCGATTTAAAAATTAATCGATAACTATGTTTGTTAAAATAAATTCAGTGATTTTCGTGTAATATATTAGTCACCTTTAAATAAAACCGTAGCATCAGAACGTTTATAATTATGAATATTTACATACACGCACATATTTGTAGTAAATCCATCTCAGTCGTGAATGTGTTTACATAATAAGATAGTAGAACTAATTTAATAGTACGTGAAAACAACCTTCAAAATGGACTCATTAATATTTAGGCATACAATGACTGATGCGTTCGGACAGACAATGTAGTGTGTCATTATGTTGTAAAGCCGATTGAAAGATGTATTTTTACTCTTTAAAATTCTGATATTAATGACAACTTAATTAGATAACTTAAATTTAAAATAGGTAACAGTTTTTATAACTTAAATTTAAAATAGGTAACAGTTTTTATAACTTAAATTTAAAATAGGTAACAGTTTTTATAACTTAAATTTAAAATAGGTAACAGTTTTTATAACTTAAATTTAAAATAGGTAACAGTTTTTATAACTTAAATTTAAAATAGGTAACAGTTTTTATAACTTAAATTTAAAATAGGTAACAGTTTTTATAACTTAAATTTAAAATAGGTAACAGTTTTTATAACTTAAATTTAACATAGGTAACAGTTTTTATAACTTAAATTTAAAATAGGTAACAGTTTTTATAACTTAAATTTAAAATAGGTAACAGTTTTTATAGTAACAAATACAATTTTTAAAAGAGGCGAAAATATATCTGAATATACCTGAGCTTATGGAATATATAGTAAAGGAAAGTATTGCGATCCTGAAAATTTTTGAATTTCAGTTTTCAACGGAAATACACGTTTTAGGGTCCCAATGACCAAGTGCCCAATAAAGGTCTGTGTGTCCGTGTGTGGTAACTCCCGGGCAAAAACGAAAAGTCCTATGAAACTGAAATTTCATATTTAAGACAACTATATCCCCAAGACGTTACAGAATGTTTTTCATCAAAATCATCTGACCGAAAGGTCTATTTTATACCATTCATTTTGGACCTTTTTATGATTTTCTCAAAAAGTGCTCCAACGATTTTGATTAAACTCTATATATCCATGTAAAATTTTATGGGCTTTAATATGATATAGGCTTCATTCTGATTAAAATAGTCTGACAGGGCTTGAATGCCGATTTTTTTTTATTTTCTTCCTTTAAAGTACCTTTACTTTTGTAGATTTAAAAAAAAAAAATTGGAACATCATCTAATTAGCATTGATAAATAATGGGTAAATGTGCAAGTTGAGCGAATTTGATAAACAACTAAAAAAGAAAATTACAAACATATTTCTTATGCAATTTTTGAACACAAGAATTGTAATATAGAAGTACAATATACAGTTGGATAGCTAAAGATTTTAGGAAAAATACGATTAAATACACGGAATTTTAAAGGTTAATGGAGAGTGATGAAAAGCCAATAAAATTAACTAATTTTTTTTAGATAAAAATATAATAGATTATGTAATGAAACACATGTTTCTATTGAAATTTAAAATAATTAATTCTTTAAAAATTTATTTGTATCTCTAAATTTATTTAAAAATTCTTAAATTGATTTTAACAACGGAGGTAAATGAAAGTCGTGTGTTGCGCGCACCAGATTTTTATAAATACGTGGGTGTCATATATATTTACGTTTGGCTGTGAAGGAATAATGAAAAAAAAATGGAAATATTTCTGTTTACGAAAACCGTATCGTAAAATTTATACACATAATGAAAAATATAAAGGGTCAAATAAACCTTTTCCTTTTGAAAGTTAAGTACTATCCGTAGACTTTACTTTCTTATAATTATTGAGGAAATTCTTTCATAATCTTTTTTGGACTAAGTTTCAAATCGAGTATTCAAGGTTCTATCTCATCTGCATCAAAAGATTTTCTGGTTTCCGATTTCGCCAAGTTTCTTGATCATTTGCAATACGATCCGCTTCCAGAACCTTCCTCATACATGCCCAATCACGTTGATGACCAGTTTCCCCCTCGACTTAGTGGTACTCTCCGGGAGCGAACCCCTGAAGCCAATTCCCAGAGCGAGATATGGCAGAAGGGCTGAGCCGACATCCGCTGACGAGGTCTCCCTGGAAGCCTGCTGACTCCGTGTAATCTCTACTCTATCAAGACCTCAGCTCATCCCCATAATCTTACTTGGAACCTTTGATACTCTCTTTTTAAAACCTTGTCATGTATCTCCTGCGTATATCTAAATTCAAGTTTGATCATTCTGAAATACATTATTTGAAAACGTGGAGTCCCTGTCTATTCCTCCCTGTAATGCTGATAAGCCCTTCCATATACCTCAAAGCATTTCCAGGTATGAGACCCAATTTGGACACCGTGGAGATAGGCTGGAGCCAAACTCGGACACCTCGGGGAGTTGTAAAATACCTCGGAACTCCATTCTGACCTATCCCTTCTACAAATTGATGTACTTGAAACGTAGCTTGTTCTATTCTAAACTACTTGTTGTGTTTCATTAGAAGTGTTTTATCTGATTCATTAGAAATCCACCCAAATTATGGATGAATTTCTCGCGAAATTCTCTATATGGTACGTAAGGGTTTCCCGTACCTCAATATGTTTGCAATAATAATAATAATAATAATCTAAAGTTTCGACCAACATTGGAGGTGTTTATCACGAAAAATTATTATATGTGTGTTATAATTAATTATTATATGTGTTATTATAATTAATTATTATATGTGTGTTATAATGTTTTTATATATATATATATATATATATATATATATATATATATATATATATATATATAAACTAGGAGTTTATGTAGAAAATTATTTAATATTAAAGGTACACATTAAGATTTGTAAAGAAGTGATAACTTTCTTAATATGTGCCTTAAATATTATAATAGGTTTTATGACTTACATTATTTAATATGAAAACCCGCTTATTTATTATTCTTTTTCCAACAATTGAAAACTATATTCTGAATGTTGTTTTTTTTTTATATAATTAAATGTTTCAATTAGATAAATAAAAAAATAACACACCCACACACGTATATATATATATAAATTGGAAAAAACAACAAACTGTATATGATATAAATTATGAAGAGCTTATACAATAAATATTATAAGCAGAAACAATCGGGAGTTATTTTTGCCGACGTTTCGGCTCAAACTTGTGAGCCATGTAAACAGGCTAGACATGGCTCACTGATTCCCTGATGAAGGCTCAAAAGTTTGATTCGAAACGTCGGCAAAATTAAAATATTCAAAAACCACTGATTCCCGATTATTTCTACTTACGATAATTTTAACAATCGACTATACATTCTGAATACACAATAAATAATTTATAATTATATTTACTAAAGATTCTGAAATTAAATATAAATCTCGAGCTCTTGTCGAAATCAGATAAACATTTTTTTTTTAAAAATTAAACAATCATGGCATAACACATTAGTTTATAATGGAAGTACTTTAATGTGTATAGCTCCAATTAAAATATATACAGTTTTACTGTATTTATTTATTAACATTTAAAATTTTTACATTTAGAATTTGCACTATGGAACAAGGTATATGGTTATTTGGGGTGGTAAATTTTATAATAAATATATATCTTTTTTCTAACAGGTTAAGTGCCTCCAGACGTTAGGGACTCAGAACTCCACCACCTTTACAATGGGTCCCTAATAAATCTCCTCCATAGACATCTTGGGGGCTTTACCTGTCACTGTCCGCTACCTCTAGGGTCTTCCTTGTTCTTTCTGTATGCCTTGGGCTTAGGGGATTATGCTGTCTAGATACACGGCAAGAGAAGAGACCACTGAAAATATGTGAAAGCGTGTGCTTGTGAGTGTCCGCGAAAGTAGCGGGGAATGTATAATTGTTTACTTTCACATACCTATATATGAAATATATAGTAAGGGAAAGTATTGCGACCGTGAAAATTTTCGAATGCTTGTTTTCAACGGAAATATACGTCCCTTGATTCCAAGTGACCAATTTCCTCAATAAAATCTGTGAGTCCGTGTGTGTGTATGTGTCTACCACCAAAACAAAAAGTCGTACGAAAATGAAATTTCATATTTAAGATAACTATACGTCCGAGACGTTACATCAACTTTTATTTTCACTTACCTACATATGAAATATATAGCAAGGAAAAGTATTGTGATCGTGAACATTTTCGAATTCCAATTTTCAACGGAAATACATGTTTTAAGGTCTCCGGAGTACAAAAAACCAAGTCCCGCAAAAATGTCCGTGTGTGGTAAGTCTAGCCCCGAAACAAAAAGTCGTACAAAACTGAAATTTCATATTTAACACAACTATACGCCCGAGACGTTTGAGCAATTTTTTCATTAAAATCAGCTAACCAGAAGATTAACTTTTTACCATGCATTTTCTACCTTTTTACGATTTTCTCTAAAACACTAAAAAACAATTTTGATTAAAGGCGCTATATCGATGTAAAATTTAATAGGCTTTCATAAGATTTTGGTTTTATTGTGTTTGTAATGTTCTGACAGGGCTTAAATGCCAATATTTTGAATTTCCTTTCTCTAAAGTACCTTTATTTTTTTAGATTCTGTTAAAATAACCATATAATCTTGTTAGGATTGATAAAAAAAACTGGTAAATATATAAGTTGAGTGAATTCGATATCCAACGAAAGAAGAAAAAAGCAAAAATATTTTTTTAATTTCAATGTCTTAGTGTTTTTGAACATAAAAACAGTTTTATATATATAATATAACCGTTGGTCAATTTTATTTAAGTTAGGATTAACTTTTTCGTGCATATTTTAATCTTTCACTCAACAACCGTGTCTTAAAGTGAGATGTTAAAATTCAAATAAAATTATGGTAACTGACGCTTTTTTTTTCTTTTTTTTTTTTTTTTAGTAATTTAAAAAAATGTTTAATAAATTTATAAAAAATATATAATAAGTGATTTAGAAAAATATTCATTTAGTTACTGGATTATTTATGTTTCATGCTTTGAACTGTTTTTTAACGTATTTCGTTCCAGTATAAAGTTGTGTTTTGTTCCATGTTCTATAAACTTTATTGTTTTTCGTTATCTATTACGGACGGAGGTCTTCCTCGGGGCAAGTTTTCCAAGTCGGTACCCCTCCAGCTGACAATTTAGCAAACCAACAGCGGATGGTCCGGTCATTAACACTCCCTTCCCCAAACGGCTTGCAAATATTTCTAGCGGCCTCAGCTGCTGAATGGCCGAGTTTAAACTCGTACAAAAATATTACTCTAAAATCGCGTGTTTCCATGTTCATATTTGGAGGTATACTAAACAGTGGGTAATTGATTGGGAAGTTAATGTTTATAATACAAAGGTAGAGGATTAGTAACTGTTTACTTTAAGTATGTAAACATTCGGAAGAAAACAACAGAGACCTGCAAAATCCTTTATGTATTTCAGAAACTATAAAAACGGACATATCATGTGAAACCAACCAATATATAGCCGAAGTTAGTCGTTGAAAAATGAATACAGATATATGTCGTTGACAGATGTGTTTCATGTCTGGGGGCAGTATATTTTGCCCTTCCTCCCTATGAACGATGTGTGTTGATAAATTGGTTTTGAAACCAGCATGCGTCTGTTACTGACAAAGAAGAATGCTAACTTTAATTATTTATTCAATTTAATTACTAAAAATATTAATATTTATTTGTTCAATAAATGGATAAATCATTATGATGATATTTCTTCTGAGTATTATCAACTTTATATTGGGCTGGGAAGAAAAGTATGAAGGCCTAGTCAACATAATTTAGAAGTAATTAAAAAAAAAATGAAACTTGTGAGCACTGTGATAAATTGAAAGCGCAAAATAAATTCTTCAAACTTTATCTTTAAATATTAAAACGAAAAAATTTCATGACATTTTAAAAATATTTTAGGGCCTGATATAAAACATTAACGATCCCTTAATAAGGTGAATATTATTCCCTGGAATTATCCGGGCAGGCTTTCCTGGAAACGCTATAAATAATTCAATTACTGAATACTGCAATTATTAAATAATCAATATTTATAATTCGCGGAATACATCCACATATGTAATTTAACTTTTCGCGAATTTTCGAATACTGTAAATGGATTAAAATTCTTGTGAAGCAGTTCATTTTATTACCTTCTTTTGGTATGTAAACAATAAAATCGTGTTCCGAAATAATGATTTCAGGAAATTATTTGCAATTCGAATTACTTCCAAACGCTCGTACGTGTTTAAACTATATTATTTGTTAATTGTTCTGACATGCCTTCACACAAGTTTTCTGTCAGCGTTGCAGAATTTTTTTTACATCTTTTGTATTAAATAGCTTAGTGTCCCTTAAATCTATATTAAAAAGCCATAATCAGATGATATACGTTTTTTTACTTTCACTTACCTATGTATGAAATGTATAGTAAGGGAAAGTATTGCGAACGGGAAAACTTCCGAATTTCAGTTGTCAACGAAAATACACATTTTGGGTCCTCCTGAGTCAAAATAACCAAGTAGTGCGAATAGGTCCGTGTGTATGTTAAGTCTTGCAGTTAAACGGAAAGTCGTACAAAACTGAAATTTCATATTTACGACCACTGTACGCTTGAGATGTTATATCAACGTTTTTAAAAAAATCGGCTAACCTTAAGAGCCATTTTATTTCACACATTTTTCATCTTTTTACGATTTTCTCAAAAAAAGGTCTAACGATTTTAAATAAATCCACTATATCGATGTCAAATTCATTGGAATTAGATATCATGTTGGTTTAATTCTGATTGAAATACTCTGACAGGACTTAAATACCGATATTTTTAATTTGTCTTCCTATAAATAATAATAATAATAGGCTTACCGAACCCGAAGATTCGATGCCGATACCACCAAACGTCGCCTACACAGACTCGTCCAATGTTCACCGGTCAAGCCCAAGCCTCTGAGATCAGCCTTAATACAATCCTTCCATCGACGCTTCGGCCTACCTTTCGGACGCCTACCAGTCGGTTCAGCGAATACCAACTTTCTCGGAATCCGTTCCTCACTAAGCCCAACAACTTTACGCGCCCATTTGAGTCTCCGCGATGCTATCAACTCAATTATATTCACAGGGTACAAACTCCGCAATTCCGCGTTGTGCAACCTTCTAAACTCCCAAGTGGCCTCATCTCTCTTCGGACCAATATTTTTACGCAGCATCTTATTCTCGAAAACCTCAAGCCGTTGTTCATCCTTCAAAGTAAGCGGCCACGTTTCGCATCCGTAAAGAACCGTTGGAAGAATAATAGTTTTATAAATTCTAACCTTTAAGTTTTTAGACAGAAGCCGCGAGCTAAGTAATTTAGCAACTGAAAAAGAACACGCATTTCCCACCTTTTACCGGGACTTTATTTCTTCCTGGATTTCATTTTGTCTTGTTATCATTGAACCTTAATACTTGAATTTTTCTACGTGTTCAAAAGTATGCCCTGAAATATTAATATCATCAAGATCGCCACCATTTCTGCAACTAATCATATATTTCATGTTATCGGTATTTAATTCGAGACCTATTTGTTTACCGTTTTTTATTGACACACTTGTATTTAGTTGTATAGTTTCCGTGTCTTCACCTAGCAGTACCATATCATCGGCATACCCCAAAACCGGAATCTTGTCACCCATATTTAAGCCTTTCTCCTTCCTAAAAAGCACCTTTTATTTAGTAGATTCAAAAAAATTAACAATATCATCTTGTTAGCATTGTTAAAAACCGTGTAAATAAGTAAGTTAAAGGAAATAATTATTCAACTAAAGGAGAAAAGAGCAAACAATTTTTTTTTCATGTAATTTTTGTGTTTTTGAACACTAGAACAGTTAAATATATGTATAATATACCGTCGAAAGGCTAAAGATTTAAGTGCTATCTTATTCACGAAATTTTAAAACTTAATAGAGAGTGATGAAAAGCCGATAAAACTAGTTGTTGTAGATAATAATATTCTAGATTATTTAATAAAACACACGTTTCTTTAATTCTTTAAACTTTTTTCTTTTCTAATTGTATTTAAAAATTCTTAAATTGATTCTAACAAGTGAGTTATGTGAAATTCGTGTGTTGCATGCACCAGACTTTTTTCTTAACCTAAACTTATATTTTTCTGAACGAGGTTTGTTATCAGTGTAGTGGATTATAATGGGGCAGGTAAGGTAGTTAGTCCTTCAGTGAATGGGCAAATAGCCTACGGTCTCAAAATGAAGCGTACCGAAATACCTAAAGGGTTCAACCTTAAATGCAAATTGCAAGTACTGGTATACGGGGATTTGAACCATTTTTACAAAAACCTCCGAGAAAAAGGAAATATGCGTCTCCTCGTATTATCAGTGACAACTTTATTGTCACTGTTCCAACAATAGAAGATAAGCGAATATCCCTTATATAATATACCAAAATATTAAGAACTTTTTGGAATAGAAAATTAACTCTCTGCTAATTATGGATCACCTTCAAGGTGGGAAACGTAATTTTCCAGACTTTTCTTACGACTGCAATTGTTCCGTGTCGTTGTTTCTTTATAGGAGTGGCGCCTGTTCCGCTGTGTGCGGTAGCTCCTGTGTGTAATTAAATACTCTCCGTATTTACGCATTCCAGCTTCAATTGGTCTCTTCCTCCAGGGAAGTTCTTTAATGTGTAATTGTCCAGAAATTTCTGTCATGAGCGTTTCCACGATATGAGGGTAATATTCATCACTAACAATCTTATCTGAAGCTGAATCCAACCAACCAAAAACGTGATGAAATCATCTGTCGTAAATAACAGGCGGCGGCCTCGTCTAATATCAAGAATTTAAAAATAATTACAATTCAGGCAGTCATAGGGGCTGCCGATAGAAGTGAAATTTTTTTTTTTAATTCTTGTTTTGCGCTGGAATTTGTTTCAAAGAAGATGTTCGTTAAAGTACGTTATGTTGAGAATGCATGTTTTGTTTTTTTATTGCTTTTTTACTTTCACTTACTATATATAGTAAGGGGAAGTATTGCGATCGTGAAAATTTTCGAATTCCAGTTTTCAACGGAAATACACGTTTTAGGGTCCCCTGAGTCCAAATAACCAAGTCCCGAAAAAAGGTCTGTGTGTGTGTGTGTGTGTAACTCCCGGGCGGAAACGGTAAGTCCTATGAAACTGAAATTTCATATTTAAGACAACTATACGCCCGAGACGTGACAAAACTTTTTTCATCAAAATGAGCTTACCAGAAGAGGCACTTTACACCATGCATTTTGCACTTTTTTTCGATTTTCTCGAAAACGGTTCCGACGATTTTGATTAAACTCGCTGTATCTATGTAAAATTTAATGGGCTTTAATATCATGTAGGTTTTATTTGGATAAAAATGGTCTGACAGGGCTTAAATACCGATATTTCAAATTTTCTTCCCCTAAAGTACCTTTAATTTTGTAGATTCAATAATAATAACTAAATTATCTTGTTAACGCTGATGAAAAACAGGTAAATATATAAATTGAATCAATTCGATACCCAACTAAAGGAGAAAACAGAAAAAATATTTTTTTAATGCAATTTTTCGTTTTTGAACATCAGAGCAGTAATATACATGTATGATATACCGTTGGAAAGCTAAAGATTTTAGAAAAAATATCATCTCATACACAAGCTTTTAGAAGTTAATAGAGAGTGATGAGAAGAAGATAAAACTAACTGATTATTTTAGACAATAAAATAAAAGATTTTTTAATAAAACACTTGTTTCTATATAAATTAAATTTATTTAATTCTTTAATAGTTTCACGTATTTTTAACTCTAACTCTATTTGAAAATTCTTTCATTGATTTTTCAAATTGATGTAAGTGAAAGTCGTGTGTTGCCCGCACCAGATTTTTTATTATTATTATTGTTTCATTTAATTGTAAAACCTCATCACCCATATTTTATTGAAGTATTTCGTCATCTGAATGTAACTGTTTACTGTATGAGTTGGTGTTACACATAGCACATTGTTTTGTTATGCACCTGCCATTGTATCAAGGAAATTCATTTAGGAATAAGCGTTATAGTTGTTTCACAGAGATAACCTCAGTTTCTCTCCCGAGTGAACAAAAAACATATATTTTAATTAGTAATGAAATATTTTCGTAATTGAAATCTATATTAAAATTAATTTAATTTTTATATGTCATATTTCTATGTTTATATGATCAAGATATTCTTTTCGATTTCGCTTAACTAAGACTTAAATATAGACCGTAGGATCATCATGATTTTGCTTCGTATGTTTTAATGCAAAGTAATATTTACAAATATCGATATTTTAGAGTCAAGAGAATTAAGATATTCATTATATTGACTTTATATCCATTCAATTGCAACTGATATAATCGAATTGATATCGTTATCCCATCTCTAATAGACATGTATACAGAGAGCGCATTCGCCAGTATCGGGCATGTTGGTGACGTTATCATGGTTACGAAATCAAAGCTTTTACCTCTACCAAAAATCGCATAACGCGCCTAAAGAATTTTTCACTTAAAAAAATAATCCGAAATGGGCTGTATAATTATGTAAAACACATACTACTTAAAACGATTAATACAACTGATTTATTTTCAAATATCATGGTTGATGCGTTTTAAAAATTAAATTACTAATTAAATATAAATAATAATAATTATCATTATTAATGAGTAGTAACAAATAATATTATACGTTATATCAACTTATCAACTTGATTTAACAAGAAAACAATCTGTCGTATTAGTATGAGGATTGCTTTGAGACCAAACATTAATTTACGAGAATTTCTTCTAACTACAACCGGTCTCGGGCATTCCATTCTGTTTTTGCTGCTTGTTTTAGATGTAGTAGTTTTTGTTAGAACCTTTGTTTTTTGTCCCATTTATGCTGGTATAAAGGTGTTAAATCACTGATAAACCACAATTTAATCTTGATGTTTATTTTTTTATTCAATTTATGAAATGTAAAATAAATCGTATTTTAAGTTTTTATAAAAATCTACATAAATGAATTATCTTTACGCATTTGACGTTTAGGATTTATTCATACTGTTTGTTCATAATTTTTATTTGATCATATTTGTTTCCTTAAGACGCAATGTTGGAAAATACGTATTAAAAAAAAATAGGATACCGAAATCCATACTAAAATTAATCACATACCAACATGCTGAAATTGATTCTCTTATATGCTTAAAATCACATTCAATATTGCTTGATTTGATGGTTTTATTATTTGGGTCAAGGTTCAATATTTATAAAAAAATTATAATTTAAAAAGAAAATGGTGTTATAGTTTAGTTGTCTGAACTAATATTTCGAACCATGTCCTCAAACCTAATTATGGCTAGCCTTTTAATTAAAATTTTGTTATTATTTATTATTTTATATGACTATTTTTTTTACTTTATTTGAGAATTTGTCACAAATATTTTCTGTCTTAAATACTAAACTGATTTTAACCGAAATCAGTGATGAAACCGTCAAGTAAATAAATTTTTCTTTAAGTTTAATGATGTTTCAAGTTGACAGTAAATAAAAATGGGACATGTTGATTATACCTACTTTAATGACGATATGTTTCTATTTATATATATATATTTTGCTTTTAACTAGATTTTTTTTTAATTCTAATTTTATTTTTAGCCAAATTCATGTCTTAAAAAAATATTTAAAAAAAATAATATACTAAATAATTAGACGCTTAAATTTTATTTTATGTATAAAAAGTTGATATACGCCCGACATTATACTTTGACCGGATCATGCCTTAGCCCTCTGTTTTTTAATTTATTTATTAACGATATCCGTGAAATAAAAAATAAAACAAAAATTGCACTATTTGCCGACGATACTGCAATTCTAGCATCCTCATTTAGAATATCCGCAATCACTAAAAGACTAAAAGAAGCTTTCATTAAATCCACGAAATACCTGAGTCAATGGGGATTAAAAACCAACACGGAAAAAAAGCGAAGCAATAATGTTTACAAAACGTAGATCCAATCTTCCCTCTACTATACAACTCAATGGCATAACAATAGCCATTTCAAAACAAGTTAAATATTTAGGCGTCACCCTGGACTATAATATAAACTAATTTTCAAAGATTGCATTATCGATAAAATGAATAGTAGTAACAACAGTAAAAACAATTGATGTACAAAATAAATTTTATCAAATAAGTAGCGCATTTTAATGGAGTTCCAATCAATGTTTTTACACTGTGCAGATGTATTCTAGACAAATAAAGATTGTTGTTGTTGTAAATAATGAAAATAAATAAATAATACTTTGAATCACCCATATCACAACTTCGAAACTTTATATGTGTTTACAACGGTTGAAAACATAGTTTGCAGTTCTACTGAAAGTAGTTGAGCAGTTTAAATGCATGGTGGTAGCGTTGAAATTACAAATTTATACTTTGCTGAACAGTAACTGTCCACCAACTTAGCAAATAGCCTCGCTCTAAATATAAACTGAGGTAATTTAATCTATAATTTACGACTGAGCTTTATGTGCCTCTCCCACCTGCTAGCTGTATTCCAAACAGGTTGAGTAGCAATTCGGATTCCCTCCTTGTGCTCTTGGGTGTTGCTCTCCGCATTGGTAGTTTCGTAGCTATCACATCCATTTATCTTAATTTATGTAGTAATTTATTTATTAACTTGCTTTATTTCGTATAAAAACATATGCATAAATAGCTGAAGCACAGAGTATCATACTGTGAATTGTAGGTAAACCAGTTAATTGATAGTTAACCATTCAGATATCTTATAAAGAAGTTATTGCTTAGTTATATAAAATATAGTCAGAAAGAATATTCTATAGGAAGAATAAGTAGACAAAAGTAAAAAAGTTTTATTATTGTTAATATATAAGTTGTTTATTGTTTATAGTTTTTATCACCATTATTTATATAAAATATTTTAGATTGTTTCATAGTTATTGGTTTATATAATAGTTTGGTTTGTTTTATTGTTGTTTTTGTGGTATATTTTTTAAGCGTTGTTGACCTTTTATTTTTGCTAGAATAATTTTATTAAATTTATTTATTTATTAATAAGTTGAGCTTCGGCCGCCAAGGCTGGAGGGAGGAGGGCTTGGAGATCCCAGTGCACTGTAGTTAGCCTGAGTGGTGTGCCAGTGCTCAATGAAAATTCTTTGGTGAGATGTTTTTATAATTTTATTGTACCTGGCTGTAGATAGATGGTTTATGTAAAATGTAACCAACATACCGCAAAATGTAACCAATTATGTTTAATTGCAGTGTTGAAAAGGATCCTATGTATAAACATAAACGGAGGATCGAAACGTCCAAATAAAGAAAATTAAGGAGTGATAGTTTAATGACCTAAAACCCGAATAATTTCAAATAAAATTATATATATACCTTTCAGCTCATATTAACCTACACCTCTGAGTCTTGGTCAATAACTACTCTAAAAAACTCCAAGCAAAATTCAAGCTTCAGAAATGAGGTTGCTCAAGAAAATTCGAGTCCGCAACACAACTATTAGGTTAAATCACGATGTCGAATCGGCGGGAAAAAATATAAAATATACAATTTCTAAGATGGTTTGGACACCTATCAAGGATGGAAAACCATGACATACAATGCTAAACTGGACTTGCGAACAGAGGACTTGGATGGGCCAAGAGAAGAGTACTGGTTAGTATGGGTGGGCATAATCGAATGACGCCGATAATCGTCATTCGATTATTTCAATCATTCGAATTAATCGATTATCGGATTAATCGGTTTGGAGAAACGAATGATCATTCGAACTGAATTGTTTAATTGTAATCGAGGGAATATAAGGAGCACGGATAATCGAACAATCTTTTTTTTTTTTTTTTTCATGAATTATATACATATTCCACATACGCTCAGCCATCATAGAGACGGGAATTGTGGCATATTGTCTCTCAGAATGCATATTAATCATTCGATTATTTAAATCATCGAAGTCCGATCATCCGATTATGACGATCATTCGATTATGCCCACCCCTACTGGTTAGGGATCGTAGAGTTTGGTCTAGTCCCTTCAGAAACGCAAACTCACACAGCATTAGCGGTGGACGAGGATGGAACATGGTGATTATGATGAATATAAAATATATAGGGTAATTAATAGTATTGCGATCATGAAAATGTTTGTATCCGACCTTTCAACGGATTATACGTTTTAGGATCCCTCTTCAGATAACCGATGCTCGCAAAATGGTCTGTGAGGTCTGTGTGTGGTCATTTCAGCTCAAAACGGAAAGTTATTCTAATCAGAAACGAAATATGTGCCATGTAATTGGATTTTTTTGTTCACTTAAATGGGCTGGTCGAGTGTACGAGTATATTAGAGATTTTTTCGAAAATGAATTTAGATATTATAATTAAACTCGTTACATTAATTTAAAATTAAATGCTCGTTTATTTCTGGTAGGTTTTATCTTCTTCGAAATACTCTTACAGAAATAAAATTCTGATTCTTTGTAATAAATTGTAAGAAGGGGTGCAAATGATCCTTGTGGTCGAAAAGCCAAACAATACACAGATAAATAAATGTAAACTTTTACATGTTATTACTTACACTTGAACGTTAAATAGTAATAACACGTCTTGTAGTACATGAAAGCTGAGTGAGACATCTGAGTTTTTGGGTTGAAATTAAAACGAAATCATATTCACTTTCCTCTAATCAAGACGATGTATGTCTTCAAGACTTCGTTCTCCTATTAATTATTCTTGTTAATTAAACTTTAACTTTTCACCCTTAATTGATTAATTTTTAGCTTCTGTCGTTTTAATTACGGCGAAGATTCTCCCCCCGTCTCGTTTTCTGCCTTCGAGTGTAATGTTCATTCCACGAAGCTATAAAATGAATTGGAAAACTTTCATTCCTCGCTGATGAATTCTCCAGAAGGAAAACTAGCTTGGTAACCCTATATCCTGAAAATGCTTCCAGTGGAATCTGCCCCCTTAGATTCCTTATCTTCTTTAGCTGGCTAAATAATGATGTTTTACATTTTCTGAAAGCTTTGCCTTTCCCAGAAGAGAATGGTCCATTGTTTTTTTCCTTATTCTAGGCCCGGCAGTTTTTACTTAATAGTTTTTTTCCTAGCGACCGGCTACCTCATGGAGAGAAACCGCTTACAACCTATTATGGGGCTGGACAGGTTTCGTCTCGACTCCTTACCTCACACACTCTTCCATCGTGTTCGATTCCTTTCACTTTCTAAATATTTGAATATGTTTAATTTCCGATTTGATAATCATGTCTCTTAAACAGGAAAAGTTCAATCAAAAGATAAATCAATCAGATATGTTAATTAAGAATACTCTCTCCGACGTTGTAATGAAATTTCATTATTGAATGGCTTTTTCTTTCACTTACTATATATAGTAAGGGGAAGTATTGCGATCGTGAACATTTTTGAATTCCAGTTTTCAACGGATATACATGTTTTAGGGTCCCCTGAGTCCAAATAACCAAGTCCCGCAAAAAGGTCTGTGTGTGGGGCGGAAACGGTAAGTCCTATGAAACTGAAATTTCATATTTAAGACAAATATACGCCCGAGACGTTACAAAGATACAAAGAAGACGTTACGTTACTTTTTCATCAAAATGAGCTTACCAGAAGATCCACTTTATACCATGCATTTTGCACCTTTTTTCGATTTTTCTCAAAAACGGTTCAGATGATTTTGATTAAACACGCTATATCGATGTAAAATTTAATGGGCTTTAATATCATGTAGTTTTCATTCTGATTAAAATGGTCTGACAGGGCTTGAATGCCGATATTTTACATTTTTTTTTCCTGTAAAGTACCTTTAATTTTTTAGCATTGATAGAAAGAGGTTAAATATATATGTTAAACGAGTTTAATATCCAACTGAAGAGGAAAAGAGCAATTTTTTATTTTTATGCAAAATTTTGTTTTAGAAGATAAGAACAGTAATATACATGCGTAATGTACCGTTGGAAAGCTAAAGATTAAAAAAAAATGATCTTATACACAATTTTTAAAAGGTATTGAAAAGTGATAAAAAGCGGATTAAACTAACCGATAGTTGCAATTAACAATATAATAGATTATTAAATGCAACATATGTTTCTATCGAAACTCAGTCTTATGATTCTTTAACCTTTTTTCAGGTTCATCTCTTACTTTGTTAAAAAGTTGTGAAATTGATTTTAACTGTGGAGGTTAGTGAAATTCGTTTGCTACTTTCACCAGTTTTTTTAAACTGTTATATTCTTTATGAAAAGAATAAATCACACTTTTATGGCCCTATTTATTTACTAGTCTGAGATAGGAAAAGTGTTGGGGAGATGGATATTTCCCATAGAACTTTAAGTTGATAGATTCCTCAAGTTTATGGCAAATTTAGTGGCTTCGATTTTCTATCCAATGTTCCGTATTTTGACGGTGTTGTTGATCGAATAAATATATTGGCTTTTCAACAATAGCTATACTCAAATATTTCCAGAAGTGATCGCATTAGTTAAATATATTGAAGGCATATACGGTACTTGAATAGAAGACGAGGGCTGAGAACTAACCAAAGTTGGTTGGGAGCAATTACGGAGCTTAACATGATGTAGAGCGCCTTAAATACGTGGAAGTCCTCATTAAATGGCTTTACCTCCGGCCTCTTGGAACCCTTTGTGCTCGAGTATTCCTGGTTACTAAGGACTCTCCACATGGTTCCAATGCCATGAGACGAGTAATTATTGCTTTGGTGTAATGGTAATTTACTCCTTCGACGCTTAGCCCTTATATGTTTGCAAAATATTTATTTTAACTCTCAAGCTAAATCACATTTGTGATGTAAAAGATTGGTTGTTATTCTTGTGAAGGTATTTAATCTTGGGTTTCTAAATGTTTTTATTTTTTTTTTTATTATAATTTATTAAAATTTACAGCTGTATTAATTAATACATCAAGTAAATTAGCTGTCAGATAAAATACATAAAGAGAAAATGCCCATCTGCAGCACTATACTAGGTAATCTAAACTAGAAGGTCTCAAGGGCATTTCTTTTCGGACGCCTCGGAGGATTGTCAGGAATGGAAGAGAAAGTAAGGATTAAAACTAGTAGGTTAGAGTGGGAGTGGAGTTTGTCATGGAAGGATTGATCCCTGGTTTCTGCCAAATCAGCAACATAAGGAATATTAAGGATTTTATGGATGAGCTTATTAGTGACAAAGTAAGGAACGTTGAGGATTTTTCGAAGGTTTGAATACGGAAAGAATTTGATGGTTTAGTAGAGCCCCAATGTTCAACTCTGTAAGTCCATATAGGCCTTATGTTGGTAATATAGATGAGCCTTTTGTAGTTGAATGGAAGGTTTGAGCGTCTGTTTAGTAAGTCAGAAAGCGGAGAGCAGTTTCTTATCAGTTCAGTCTTATGTGCGAATTCCATATTAGACGTTTGTCAAGTAGGAGTCCTCGATAGCGAATCTGTTCAACCGGAACAAGCGGAATATTGTTAAGGGACACTGTAGGGCAGGATGTCATAGGTTTACAACGAAGTGTTAAGGTAATTTGGTGGAATTTGATTTTAATTTTGACACCATACCTAAAGGTCTCTGATGTGGGATTAAAGAGTATGGGAGGCAATAGTAGGATAGTTATTGTCCGATAACCCACAAGTGTCATCAGCATAGGTAGAAAGGAAGGTTTTGGGATGGGTTGGGATATCAACTGTATAGACTCCTAGGATACTACCTTGAGGACACCAGCAGACTGAGTAGAAAGGGATGAAGTGAAACTAATGTGATTTATTTTGAAGGATCTTTCAGTGAGGCAGGACTGGATAATGAGGTAGTATGTTGGAGGGAGGAATTTGCGGAGTTCGTAAAGTAATCCTGGATGTCAGACTCGGTCAAACTAAAATTATTCGTTTTTTCCCCCCTAGTTTTTTCAGGCATTATACCGGGTTTTTTTCTACTAATATGCTGTGTGTTACTAACAGCACGTTGCAGATTACACCTTCTGGAGGAGTATGTTCCGTTATTAAGTCCTGTGCGGCAAATTCCTTGACTGGATCAAGCAATTTTTAATATTTCCAAACTTAATTTTATTTTTTTTGTGATGTACGTATGAGTGTGTGTATGTGTATAAGTGAATTCTTGACTATTGTATTGATTCATTATTGTGTATATATTTTATTGTAATTTTATGCCGTGTAAATATTGTATGAATGTAGTATGTATGATATCTTTCAGCACTACTATTAATGTCCAAATTGGGACAGATTGTAATTTTACTCAATAAAAATTGTTGTTGAAAAAAAAAAAAAAAATTATTTTTTTAATAAACTTTTCTAACTTACAGTGCTACTTGATGGTTTCCGTACGGTTGACTGTGATTGTATCAGTATTTTAGTCAGTGGCAAGTATCTGACGAGGTGTAACTGATTTATACTGCTTCTTGGGGACCTTAATCACAGCATCACACTTTCGCTATGTATACACAAATATTTTATTTAATATAATACATATAATGATCTGAAGATTATTAAATTATTCTGAACTTCAAAGGGTTTTACTCGCGAAACTTATCCCCATATAGACTTGAAGGAAAAGGTATATAGGAGATGTTTTTTGAACCGAGATTCATATTTCTCAAGTATTGTACATTTCTTTTGATTTGTATATTGTGATATCTTTCATTAATAATAATAGTTAGTTTGTGTTTTTATTTCTAGATGTTAAGAAGCATAAATCTTCTATAGAAATTTTTTTAAGAACCTTTCTGAAGTTGGTCCGAATAAAATCCATGACTGTACCCTTTTTAAGGTTTAGTGAGAGTCTACATTATCTCATTACTGGCTTATAACTAACCCTGGTGATCTGATCCCAAGACTGCCTCCAACAAGTGAGTACAATAGTTCCCACAGACTTGGCCGATCCCAGATCGCCGGAAGAGGCACTCATACTTCGCAATACCCTAACGCTTGATATTATTCGCTGTGGTCGAAGCACCCTTCTCGGAAGACCAGGTGTTTGCTGCGGTGAGGTAACGCAGTCTCCACTTTCCCTTCTGGGAACTTGTTACGTGGATGTGATTTGTGCTTCTGTGAAGCGCAGCTGGTTCTGCGACTGGGGGGTATGTCATGTCGGGTATGCAGGTCTTAGCCGATGAAGAATCTAAATTATACGCTGGACCTGGCTGTAATATTCCGGTTCCAATTGAGGTAGTACCTGTAATATACCGACATTCCTGGAAGCCTTCTCATGAACTGGTTAGAGGCAACATGTTTTAGCGAAGTTTCCTGAATATTCCAATTTCCGTAATTTTGCATGCCTGAATTATTCTCATGCTCACATGGAACATCTAATTTTTTTCTATTCTCATCACCAAAGTATTTTTTTATTAGAATTATTCCTTCTTTCAGTAGTGCTTTAACATTGTTACTTAAAATATCCCATTCATTTTTTTTTTTTTTTTTTTGTTTTACTGTTCATCTCTTTATTTTTATTTACTATAACGTTCACTAACGATTTGAGGAAAAAAAAAGAATTTTTTTTTTAATTATTATATTAAAGATTGCCAACTTCAGCGATGATTAATTCATTAGGAGTCAGTATATAAATTAAAAAAAAATAATTTGAGGAAGGTGGGAGGTATGTGGATTTAGAAATGGAGTGTTTATAGAATTTAAAATTAACGATTTGGCCCGTACCAGGTATCACACCTTCCATGAAAAACTCCACTCCCACTCTAATCCATTAGTTTCAATCCTTCCTTCCTCTTCCATTCCTGATAATCCTCCGAGGCGGCTGAAAAGAAGATGGCCTCGAGACCTTCTTGTTTAGACTCACTACCAAAGAGTGCTGCCAATAGGCAGTTTCTCTTCATGTTCATTTCATGTGTTATAACATTACAGCATATTTACTTGATGTATTTTTTGTACAGTTGTAAAATTCAATAAAAAATTATATATATATAAAAAAAAATTAACGTAGTTTTTTAACAAATTTGTTATTTATTTATCTTTGGAGCAAATCATGCCCATCGTCCTGTTAGACCCACAAGACAAATCTGACCGGAATCCTTGACTGTGAGCCCATTAATTAGTGAAAAACTAGAATAACGCCTAATAAAATAAGAGTAAAGTGAAATTCGTGTACCAAACGTTTTTTATTTTTTTAAGAAATATTGAACAAAAATTACGTACAGTTAATAAATAACACCTTTGTAATGTACTTGTGAAATCAAAAGTGTATGTAGTATGCTAATGACCCAATGACGGTAGATGTATTTTCTATAAATAAATATATTTTATGCTAATTATTTTAAAATTCTCATATATTTTCTTTATTGATTCGATTGTGTTAATCGCTGTGGTTGTAACTGTTCTTAATTTCTTTTGTTCCTTATTTTTAGTTCACATGAAATTCACTTTGCAATCTTAACGGGGCCATATGCTTGTATAAACAATATGCTTTGTTGATACATTTCAAGGCTGTCTTATAATAATTATTTGTAATAGTTTAATAATTATTTTCACTCTTATTAGGAAGGACATAAGAAAGCTTGTATTGTAATTGTTTCATAAACATTTTTGTTTGCTCTTACGAAGAAAACAATTAAGACATTTTTTTCCTGTAACAATACGGAATATCAAACAAATTGTCTGCATTTTTCCCTTTGAATATTGAACTACCTACATATTTATACTCAAACTTTTTTTTTTTTTTTTTTTTTTTTTTAAACATATTGATTTTATTGATATTTACAACTGTATTAAATAAAAATACATCTAGTAAATGTGATGGTATTATACAAAACTGTCATGAAAAACATGTAGAGACACTACCCAGTGGCAGCACTCTAAAAATATTCTAAACTAGAAGGTCCCGGGGCCATTTTCTTTTCAGGCGCCTCGGAGGATTATCCGGAATGGAAGAGGAAGAAAGGATTTAAACTAGTGGGCTAGAGAGAGATCGGAGTTTGTCATGAAAGGATTGATACCTAGTCCGGGCCAAATCAGTAACATAGGGAACATTAAGGTCTTTATGGATAAGTTTATTCTTGACAAAGTAAGGATCGTTGAGCATTTTACGAAGGATTTTGGATTGTAAGGATTGGATGCGGGAAGAATTTGATGGTTTAGTAGAGTCCCAAAGCTCTACTCCGTAAGTCCAGATTGGTCTTATAATAGTCATGTAGATGAGACTTTTGTAGTTCAGAAGAAGGTTTGATCGTTTGTCTAGTAAGTGTTGAAGTAGCCTAAAGCGGCGAGCAGTTTTACTCAAACCTTACCTTTTTTTCTTGTCTTAAATCTTAAATTTCGGCAGTGTATATTTACATCAATGTATAATTAATGCAATTTTATTAATAGATGTCTGAGACACCTTCTTCATCAGATCTTTATCCCGTACAGTTTTTTTTTTGTTTTGTAAATACTACACCTAGGAATCTGGCGTAAGAGTCTGAAAGGCGCCACCAGCTCTATCAGACGTCCCAGTGTCTGGTCGGCTCGGCTGGAGTGCGAGTTAGATAAGACTCCGACTTGTCTGCGTTACTGAATATGTTAAATGAGATACGATGAATGATAAAGGATGCTATTTATCCTAAAAAATATACCAAGATCCTATTTCAAATTTTAATAAATAATTTGCCATGTTTCCTGACCTAAGTGGTGATTATAGGCATCATTCCTCTTTTTTCTGGTTTTCCCCAGTAATGAATATAACGTCAGATAGAGAATGAGGTTGATGTTCCGCTTCTATCCTCTTCGAAAACCACATAGCACTTCAATGAAATGCTATGATATCGTGTAATAATAATATTTATTTAAAATTATAAAAGAATGTGCGACTGTAGGCATAAATTAAGAAGAAATTAGTTGGGAGTGCAGTCATCGAAACACTATTACTAAATACACTTAATTTATTGTGCAAACACTTCGGTTTACATTTTATGCCATCTTCAGGGCTAAGAAAAAACAAAAGACAGCCACCAGTTTTTTTTTTAAAAACGACACGAAAATAATAAGACAGTATAAACAAAAATTATTTATAGTGTGATAGAAAGAGACTTAGATGATATGTAATAAAAAAAAATCTGGTGCGGGCAACACACGACTTTCACTTACCTCCGTTTTTAGAATCAATTAAAGAATTTTCAAATACAGCTTGAGATAAAAATGAGTGAAACAATTAAAGAATTAATTAAATGGAATTTAGTTAGAACATGTGTTTTATTAAAAAATCTATTACATTATCATCTAAAATAATCAGTTAGTTTTATCTTCATTTCATCACTCTCTACTAACTTTTAAAAGCTTGTGTATGAGGTAATATTTTTTCTAAAAGCTCAAGCTTTCCAACGGTATATCATACATGTATATTACTGTTCTTATGTTCAGAAACAAAAAATTGCATTAAAAATATATTTTTTCAGTTTTCTCCTTTAGTTGGGAATCGAATTCATTCAATTTATATATTTACCTGTTTTTCATCAGTGGTAACAAGATAATATAGTCATTTTTATAGAATCTAAAAAATTAAAGGTACTTTAGAGAAAGAAAATTTAAAATATCGGCATTTCGAAGCCCTGTCAGACCATTTTAATCAGAATGAAACCTAAATGATATTAAAGCCCATTAAATTCTACATCGATATAGCGATTAAACTCGCTATATATAGTATGTGAAAGTAATAAACTAATAATTTAATATTATTTATTTTTTTAACAAAAGAGAACAGGAAATGTTTGACATTTATAATATAAAGCAAATAATTAGAATATTCTATTTGAACTTAAATTATTCTTTATTCTAATTATCTTTGTTTTTATTTATTAGTTTAATTATTATTACATATCGTCTTTATCTGTTTCTCTTTCTCATTACTCATCGTTAGAGCAGGAAGGATTATTTTAAGTGTTGTACACGATTCAGACCATATTGGGAGCATATGGAACATTATATGGACGATTTTACTCATGCAAAAATAATGAGATTTCTTCCAATAATTTACTAAAATAAATGAAATCGCATATGAGATCACTTTACTTATAAATCTCTCATTTTTCTTTTTATCTAGAAGTATCATGCTATATTTATGGTACTAATTGTACCAATTAATACCCTCCGGTTGTGGACTGTATATGCAATAAATATAATAAAAACTTTAAATTTATAATTTGCCCAGAATAAAGGATCTCCAAAGTTGTTTACAAGCGAATTTAAGATATACTGCTTACCCAAGAGTCACCTGTTTCCTGACTTCTTGAACGGGCTCGCTCTGGCTCGGCAGTCTATTTCAGGTGCTCCTAGATTTTCTCTTGCGAACTTAAGAGATTTTAAATTCTTAAATTAGAGTCCGTCTATCGTGAACGGTAACCGTTTGTAACCATCTATCGTCACGAACTACAAAATACGACTGGGACAAAATCTCAACTTACAATGACGATTGAAAGTTGAAAGACATTCTAACTAACATCTGTGTCGCATCTCGGCTCGACTTAATTATAACTTTAACTTAAAATAAATTCAAAAAATTATTATTTTTAATTCGCGTACGCGTTTTAGTTGTAACTAAAACAACTCTTTTATTTCTCTTACCATTTCTTAGACTACTTATATTTTCTTGAAAATTCTGATTGAATAGCCTAAAATTTATGGTGCATATCGTTTTAAAATCGACCGTGCCCTTTCCAATTGAGTTACTCATCTCGTTGACCTTGTGTTTAGAGAGGCACTGATTGAAGGCCGAAAAGAACAATTAATATTACTAACTTTTATTTTTAAATTATTGCTAGACAATATTTATTGCTTGTCAATTTGTATTGAAAAAAAAATCTATTATTATGTACTTCAGCTAATACATTTCAATTAAAAAAATTAAATTTCCCATGACGTTCTGAGAAGTATTCCATCAGTTTTCATTACTTTTATGTCAGATCTAAACGGAAAAATCCCAAGTAATACAGGAGTAACTATTAAGTAATTTTGATAGAAATTTAATTTTTATTCATCGTAATATTTGTCTTGCATACTTTATAATCTGTATTTATTGTTGAATCTGATATATTTGTTACTTTTTCTTAATTTACTAGGTTTGAATAGTTTTTTATTGTTTATTTCTTGGATTATTATAAATCAAATAAAATCAGTGGAACGCTTAATAGGGATTCCATGCCAAATATCTGAATCATGATTTTTACACCTTCCTTGATATATTGTTTGGTTTTGTAGAATTATGTTAATAATTATTTAACATTTTGCTCGCAAAAGCATAATTGCACATTCTTTTAACTTTTTTTGTCTGCTTTTAAACATTTGTACGTGTATATGTACTCACATGTTAAAGAAAATTTCAATGGTGTATATTGGAGTTGTACCGTTCTGGATTTAAGAATATATATAAATATAATTTAAATTTTGTGTAGTATGAACAAAAAAAAGCAGTAACATCGTGCTGTCTTTTGTTTAATTCCTGTTCTACAGAATTCCGTATTCAGAGAATCGTAACTCAAACAACAGACGTTGCATGTGACCGCACTGGCAAACCACCGTATAAAGGCACACCATCAAACCACAAGCCATCCCTGACCAAGGACTTAGGCATAAAATTCTGGAATTTGTGTACTTATCCATCCATGGAATTTAAAATAAATGGCACTAAGGATTTCTTTGAGATTTTAAGTGTTTAACAGATATTTTACCTACATTGTAAAAAAATGCTTTAAGTCAAAATTATATATGAAGATATCTAATTACGGGATAATGACCTCTGGTGACTAAATTTTCGTAACTCAAAGGGGTAATTATTTAAATATATTATTTCTCACTACTAACGTAGCAACCGTGTCTATTACGTTAATATATACAATTGTAATACCCATAAACGAATTTTTTTTTTCCAAATATAAGTTTTAAACTTCGTTCGTAACCCTGTATCGTAAATTTTTTATATGCCATTCCCAATAGTGAATGTATTTAATAATATGTAAAGATAATATTTTAAAATTTTATTTATTAAATGTTACTATATGATAAAGTGTACAAACAGTATGTAGAACTTTATTTCTCTGCATTTTTTTTTTAATTATCTTATTTTCCTCTAAGTTTAATATATTAGTACTTTAGGTTTTTATAATTGGAAGGTAGTCTAAAAATTAAATAAAATAGTTATAGTTATTTATGACCTATTGTTTTAATGTTTTTTTTTAAAGTTTAAAAATAATAGGCTTAGCGAACCCGAAGGTTCGATGCCGATACCACCAAAGTCCGCCTACACAGACTCGTCCAATCTTCACCATTCAAGCCCAAGCCCCCGAGATCAGCCTTAACGCAATCCTCCCTTCTACGCTTCGGCCTACCTTTCGGACGCCTACCAGTCGGATCAGGAAATACTAACTTTCTTGGAATCCGCTCGTCATCGAGCCCAACAACTTTACTCGCCCATTTGAGTCTCCGCGATGTAATCAGCTCAATTATATTCACAGGATACAAGTTCCGCAATTCCGCGTTGTGCAACCTTCTAAACTCCCCAGGGGCCTCATCTCTCTTTTTTTACTTTTACTTATATATATATATATATAATATATATATATATATATATATGAAATTTTTATTTTGTTCATAAATGTTATTCTTAAGGGACATTGTCCCAGAATAAAGTTTCTTGTTCTATTATATTATATTCAATATGAAATATATAGTATGGGAAAGTATTTGCGATCGTGAAAACTTTCGATGTGTGGGTGTGGAAGGTCTAGCGCTAAACCTGTAAGTCGTACGAAACTGAAATTTCATATTTAAGACAATTATACGTCCAAGATTTTAGAGAAACTTTTTCATCAAAATCAGCTAATTAGAAGAGCCACTTTATTTCATGCATTTTTGACCTTTTTACGATTTTCTCAAAAACGTATCTAACGATTTTGATTAAACTCGCTACATAGATGTAAAATTTAATAGGCTTTAACATCAAATATGTTTTATTCTGATTGAAATAGTTTTACAGGGCTAAAATGCTGATATTTTAAATTGTCTAAAGTACCTTTAATTTTGTAGATTGTATACAAATAACCATATTATCTGATTATATATAATAAAAAAAGGCTAAATATACGATTTGAACGAATTTCATAACCAACAAGAAGAGAAAATGGCAAACATATTTATTAATGCAATTTATGCCTTTTTGAAAATAAGAACAGTAATACACATGTATTATATACCGTTGGAAAGCTAAAGATTTTATAAAAAATATTATCTTATAAACAAGCTTGTAAAAGTAAAGTAAGTGTGATGAGAAACCGATAAAACTAACTGATTGTTTTAGATAATAATATAATAGATTTTCTGCACCAGATTTTTTTGTTGTTATTTTCAGTACACCAATAAGTTAAGGAATATAAAACTTTTACATATATACTAATTGCTTTTGATACATTTGATATTATTATTTATGATAAAAAATACATTTATAAACATATTCATATTTGTATAGAACACTTAGAAATCTTAATTATTTATGGTTTCATTATAATTTAAGTAAGAATAATATATTATCCAACGTTTTACTAATTTTTAATGGCGATATAAACCTACTGTTTTTTATTTATATACTCAAATATATATTTTTTAAAATAGAAGACTGGTTATGAAATAATTCGTGATATATTATACACATTCCAGAGCCATTAAAATCAGTCGTGAGTGATGTACAGAACCATCCATCCAGGAGGCATTGATCTCTTCTCCAGAATGGCTAGATGGGTTTGATTTATGGTCCGAGGTTGGCATTGTTTTCGTGAAGGATCACATATCACTGAGTTCCAATAGAAAATAAAGCCTTATAGTGGTGTTGTATTAATGAAATTCTCTGGATAGTCAAACTGCTTCTTTATATTAATAATGATTATTTTAAAATGTTTTTGCGAATTTCACTCTCCGAATTCCAAAACGCTTATTAAATCCATTTTAAATTAACATTACAGATCCATCCTGAAATCTCTCATGAAGATATAATTTTTATCTTTGTTTTATACTTAAGTTTTTATATTTACCTACTGTTATTTTTATTATTATTATTTTTTTTTTTAGTCTTTTGACCGAGGTGTGTAGTTTGACTTAAATATTAAAACTGACATTAATTGAAATATTTTCAAAGATAAAAAGAAAAATGGATGTTCATACCGGCTAACCCTTTTCTATACTTATTAACTTGATAATAATAAGGTTGAAATAAAGTGGAAAAATTAACAAAGAATAAAATTTTATAAAAAAATTAAGTAATAGCAATTATGCTAAATTATTAAGAAATTCTAAATAAAATAAGATACATATTTTAAAGAATAAGGGATAAGTAAGTTTGATTAAAGAATACGGTTTAGAATGCAGAAGGTTATATGAAATTGAGTTAAAAAATTATTTTTTATGTTGCAAAATAAAATTAATTTAGTTGTTCATATAATATTGAAATAGGGTCTTAGGGTCACCTGTTATGTAGTGGTTATCATAACAGCTTTCCCTACCCGAGGTCGCGGGTTCAAAGCCGTTAAAAGACTTTGTGATTTTTTAAAGGGCCTATAAAATCCTTGGTAATGTCGTCCTTCGGAGGAAACTTAAAATGGTTGTCCCAAGCCTGTGCGATATTAAATACTCGTTAAAGATCCCTATCCTAATTAAATCTTGATTGCAAAATTGAACATTTCCAATGTAGTATTGTCCTATTAGCCAGTTGCATAAAGTGGCGTTAAATGGATAAACAAAATATATGGTTGATATACAAAATAGCTATTACGAAAATTGTGCGGTCTTTAGTAAGTTTTTTTTGTGTACCTTTTTAATTATAATCTACAAAGATTCTTCAACTTTGTAAGTAAACTTATCGTACGATTCAATTTTGCTAAATCTTGAACATTTGTTTGATTAATATATAAATATATATATATATAGTGAGGTTAATTTTAGTTAATAATTTTTTTTTTTTTTTTTTTTTTTTTTTTTACAACCTGATAAGGTTATTTGTTTTTTTGGTTTTTTTTTTTTTTTATGCGCATGAAGGTATTAGTTGTATCTGAACTAATAAAGAGTAAATAAAATAATATTTAGAAATATTATTGGGAATCCGATCAAAAGATTCTTTCTTCTATATTTCTTCTATAACCTTATTTATTTTATTTTTTTTTTTTTAACAACCTTATGAATAACATATGTTATTCCCACAAGATTACGCCGATAAAAAAGGAAAATGATTCAGGATGCTCCTTGTTGGCAATGATATTATTTCTAATGATTCTTACCCAAACTATTCCCATGGGTTACCTCATCGGCCTGCCTGCAAGTCTATTCCTGTTAAGGTATGACGCTCTGGAATAAAGGTGTGTGTCATGTCTTGGGGAAACCGGGCGCGGCTAGCTGTCTGGGAATTCCCTTGATTCCCTTCTTATATATTTTAGCTTTACCTGATTCCCTAAATCTGAGCAAAAATCAGAAGCAAAAAAAAATATCAAATTTAAATTTTAATTCGGTTAATATATGATGACTAATAGCGAATAATAAGCGAAAAGACAACCTGTCGATCTGCATGAGTCATTCTATAAGCATATCGCTCGATTGATAGAAATATTTGCTTGAATACTCACAGTTCACCTCTTGTTTACACTTCTTTTATTCGAACTGAGGAAGTGCTTATGGTAAATATAAACTGTAATTTTTTTTCTTATCATCCTTTATTTTCTTTTAACGGTCTCTGAAACATTGTAATGTATATTTATGCCATAGTTATCTCAATGAGATCCCTCTGTTTTATATTACACTTATAATTTTCAATAATATACTTTTCTTTTAAAATTGATACGCGAGTAACACATTATACATAACGATAATTATTATTTTTATATCTTAATATATTATTACTTCATTGAGGATGTATAGTCGACTGTAGAAACTATTACAGATGGAATAATCAGGAATCAGTCAATTTTTTGAAAATTTTTAATTTTGCCAACGTTTCGGCTCAAGCTTGTGAGCCATCATCAGGGCATTACTGAGCCATGTCCAAGCATAAACTCTCTAAAAAATAACAACAGTTTATGCTTATAAACTGTAAAAATACAGTTTATGCTTGGACATGGCTCAGTAATGCCATGATGATGGCTCAGAAGCTTTAGCCGAAACGTTGGAAAAATTAAAAATTTTCATAAAATGACTGATTCCTGATTATTCCATCTATATTACTACGTCATTAATTTAATTAGGATATCCTTTAGTTCTAATACTCTAAGTCTACAATATAGTTTCAATAGATTTTTCTTTTTTAGGTATTATTTACATCCTTCTGTAAATTATATAATATTAAGATATATAATTATCTGTAATTATTTTATATCATATAAATATCAATAATACTGACTTTTAATACATTTATCCTCTAAAATATTTTTTGAAATTTCTATTGTTGTTAGTTTTTATTTTTTTTTAATGATTAATATTAATGAACAATTACGTTAATTGCAAATTTGGTGTTTACAATATTTTTTATTTTTTTTTTTTTTATGATTTTATATATAGAGTGATATTAATTTTTAGATAGATAGATAGATAGAAAATAATTTTTATTCTGGGACTGGGTCCCTTTAGAATAACAGGTTTATACAGTTGAAATTTACAATATGTCTGGCCAACAGACAATATGAACATGATTAACTACTATTTACAATAATTGATGAATTTGTATACAACATAAAATTAATAAAATAAAAGCAATCTTCAGAAGCTAATTTATGTTAGAAAAAAATGAGAAATATTCGAGTTGATAACAGAATCCAAATAAAAGAAGAAACAAAAATAATTAGTTACATTGTACTAGTACTTAGTATTCTTAAAATAGCATTAACTCTGGAATAATAAAAGATCTATATCAGACCAAGAATTAATGAAAGATAAAACAATTAAAACATAAATAAAAAAAAAATACAAATATAAGAAATGAAATCTTCTAGTAAAAAAAATAACGATATAAAAAAACTAAACAAATACTGTAAAGATTGAACCAACTTTGAAACAAAAGAATGAATGGACTACTTATTACATTTTGTATTTTATTTTACATATTATTTATTTCTATTATTCTCCAACCAATGGCGGTGAACGTGATGGCACCGGCGGAGTGACATGCCCAGACAGACAGCCTTTGCCCGAGCACTCCGGAGCAGACCAGAAGAAGGCGAAGACCAGACGGAGTAGCGGTCAGGGAAAGAAGCCGAGACAGTGGAGGAATGTCCGTCCGGGATATTGCACGCCCTTTTTTCCTTTTCTTTTTTATGCCGCCATCGAAGACAGGTTCTCCTTGTTGCGGCCGTAGCCTCCCTACAGGCCTACCAACCCATGTCTGAATATCCCTATTCATCATCCCTCTTCGACATGTCTTCTTCAACAGCATCTTTCACTTCTATTGTAATCTTATAAAGATAAGATTAAGCCAGTTATTTTTTATTGGTCGATTAAACTATTTTAATCCTGTTTTGAAAAAAAAAAAAAAAATTCTTTGGAGCACTAAAATTACTTTCTCTTATCTCCCTCTTGAAATAAATCCTAGTAAATTCAAATTGAAAAACGTAAAAATATATTTTAATAACAATTACTAATATTGAAGAGTATGAATAAAAGAATTTGGAACTTTCCATTTTTTTAGTTATATTTTTAATTAATTTTACATAAATAAATCTTTAATAACGTTCCGAGGTATTTTTTGCCTCATCTTCAGATTAACTAATTAAAATCCAAAACAATTTTTTATAAATTTTAAATATTATTTGTTTCGTTGTTGATATGATTCTGATATTAAATTGTTTTTGATTTTAATTAGTTAATCTGAAGATTGGGCAAAACATACTTGGAAACGTTATTAAAGATTTATTTATGTAAAAATAAATACAAATATAATAGAAAAAAAGCTGGTGCGGGCAACACACGACTTTCACTTACCTCCATTTTTAAAATCAATGAAAGAATTTTCAAATACAGTTAGAGATAAAAATACGTGAAACTATTAAAGAATTAATTAAATTGAATTTATACAGAAACATGTGTTTTATTAAAAAATCTATTATATTATTATCTAAAATAATCAGTTAGTTTTATCTTCTTTTCATCACTCTCTATTAACTTTTAAAAGCATTAGTATAAGATAATATTTTTTCTAAAATCTCAAGCTTTCCAACGGTATATAATACATGTAAACTACTGTTCTTATGTTCAAAAACAAAAAATTGCATTAACAAATATTTTCTCCTTTAGTTGCTATTCAAATTTGCTCAACTTGCATATTTAGCGGTTTTTCATCAGTGATAACAAGATAATATAGTTATTTTTCTAGAATCAACAAAATTAAAGGTACTTTAGAAGAGGAGAATTTAAAATATCGGCATTGAAGCCCTGTCAGACCATTTTAATCAGAACGAAACCTACATGATATTAGAGCCCATTAAATTTTACATCGATATAGCGAGTTTAATCAAAATCGTCGGAACAATTTTCAAGAAAACCGAAAAAAGGGTCAAAATGCATAATATAAAGTGGCTCTTCTGGTAAGCTCATTTTGATGAAAAAGGTTTTTTAACGTCTCGGCCGTACATTTGTCTTAAATATAATTATAATTCAGTTTCATAGGACTTACCGTTTCCGCCCAGGAGTTACCACACACACACACACAAACCTTTTTGCGGGACTTGGTTATTTGGACTCAGGGGACCCTAAAATGTGTATTTCGTTGAAAACTGGAATCCGAAAATTTTCCCGATCATTATAAGTAGTAAGTGAAAGTAAAAAGAAGAAAAAGTTCCAAATTCTTTTATTCATAGCAAAAATATATTTGCTAAATTTCTGTAGAAACTTATATTTTAAATTAATTATTATTACCTTAAATCCTATTATCAATCACTTAATTTTATGCAACTTTAGCCACTCATCATAACTTTCACCCTTCTTTTCTCCGTGATCCATCACTGATTAATACAAATAATAGTTTTGTTCGAATGGAAGGACAGGGTGGCAGAGTGGATTACCCAGATGACCAGAAACATAGATTAAAAAAATTACTAATTATTATTTTGTATTGGTGGAGGGAAGCTTTCATCTCAGCATTAATCCCCTGGCCCTAGAAATCTCTTTATAGCCTTTAAAGGCGAGGTATTGGTAAACCAAAAAAGAAAACTGAATTTCTTGTTTTAATTTATTTTTTTTATCCTCACGCAATAATGAAACGACAAGAAACTGCTCGAAGATACCGATTACTACAGCACTTGCTAGACAAACGTTCAAAACTTCCAGTAAATTACAAAAGACTCATTTACATCACTATTATCAAACCTATTTTGACATATGAAATCCAGCTTTTTGGCTCTACTAAACAATGTAATTCCTCCCGCATCCAATCCTTACAATCCGAAATCAAAAAATCCTGAATGCCCCTTAATTTGTCACAAATCAACTCCCCTATAATGACCTAAACATCCCATTTGTTGCAGACGTAGTCCGTGATAGATACACCTCTTTTCATTCCAAACTCCCTGCCCGCACAGACCCACTTGCCCGTAATCTATCCTCCTTAGATATTCCTGATAACCCTCGGAGGCGATTGAAAAGAAGGTGGCCTCGGGATTTACTGCCTCAAAATAGTTAGTGAAGAGCTACCACGTGGTAGTTCTTTCTCAAGACATTTTCGCGACTTTTCTTCTCTCTGCATATTTACATATGTCTCTATGCATATTTTGTTGTCTAATACAGTTGTAAATTACTATGAATAAATACAAATAATAAAAAATTTACTTTTTTAAAAATAAATAAAACATTAACAATCTTTGATATAGTCTAGATGGAACTAATTTCATTTTTGGATGTTTAATAGATTAATTACTCCATTTTTATCTTCTTTTAATAGCTTGTAGAATGTCATCTATAATAATTAATTATTGAATTTTCATATTTATGTGTTGATTATTATGATGATAGTATGATAATTATGATTCTTGTTTTTCAGGTGAGTTAACTTAAATGAAATTTACGAGGAATTTAAGTAAGTTTTTTATTTTAAGTAATATTCACATGCTTAATATTTACAAGTATTGAAATATATATGTGTGTATATATATATATATATATATATATATATATATATATATATATATATATATATATATTAAATTGTATTTAGTTATTGTGCTTTCCGTTTATTGTAGCTTCTAAGGTTAAATCCAATCGAGTGTAGAGATAATTTCGCTCCTTTAACTTGCTCGACTTTAAGTTATGAACTTCCTCATTACGTCTTGAGTAAAGGTTCTGCCTTGTAATCTCATATGAGCTTTGTAAGCTGTTATAGTCACTTTAGTATTAACGGAATACCGTAACGTTCTCCTGTACAGTAAACTGTAAAACAAGAATTTCCTATATTATAACTTTGTACAATATATATTTTACCCTATAGATTTGACTAAATCTGTTGAGGAATATTCCAGTGCTGGAAATGAATTTAATTTTAAAGGAATTTCTATTTAGATGTATTTTATTAGGATTAAAATTAAGAAAATAACATTAAATTTCGACATCATTTGACTTCTAATCTTCTGCTGGCATTCTTGTGACAGGAAAATTATTTATTTAGTCATTTTAGCCATGGGGTGTCCTTAGAGAAAGGAGACCGTCCCGACGCTTACCCAGCCTCTGTAAAGCGGGTACCCAACATTTGATAGAAGCCACGTAGCTGAGCGTGATCTTAGTCTAATCCCCTCCTTGCACGACCGTTAGCCTAGGAAAACAGAACTAATCGGTATTCTAACCCCGTGACCCTTTACACAGCTTTTATTCATTATTAAATTATGAAATATGTTATTAATCCTCGTCTCCGTATAATAAAGGGAAAATTCCTGAGAATTGGGAAATGGTATAATATAAAATATGAAGAAACGTTTTATAAATGTGATGGAGAAATATCTTTTTGAAAATTTCCAAAATTAAAATATTATAAATTCAATTTGTCGGATTGATGGAGACGAGTTTGTTTTAATTAAACACCTAAGTTTAAAATTATTCAAAGTTCTTTTCAAGGAAATATAATTTTTCCCCTTGATTTTGTATGTATTTATTTTCATGGAATTAACACTGTGGGATTTGGTTTGAGCTGATTGAACCCAGGTAACTGGCCTGACGATATCGATTGTTGTTCCAAAGAATTGAAGCGTTGGATATTCCATTTTTTACCGAATCACTACCTGTTGTGAAGAGGTGAGATTTATAGGTAAAGCGCTGCCCAGGCTAAAAAAATAAAATAAATAAATAAAAAAAACCCCCAAAAAAAAAAAACCCGCAGTATTCTCATGCATCAACAAAACGAGTTTTAGGTAGATTATGGTCAATACTTAATGTCAATTATAAAATAATAACACTACTTATTAATATAATATACTTTTTTTTTAAATTAAATGAGTATACCTTAACTTCCCTTTGTGTTTATCTATTTTATTTCACAACCATTCACATCTATCAACGTTTCGGGGTTGTTTCCCCATTCTCAAGATATAATGTGCTTATCTTAAAGTTCATCCATTTTTTCTTCAAATTTGATGAATTATTGGTCATATGGTTGGTGCTAATTTCCATATTTAAATTTAGTTTATTTTCTTTTTTAATTTTTCTGATAAGATAAGCACATTATATCTTGAGAATGGGGAAACAACCCCGAAACGTTGATAGATGTGAATGGTTGTGAAATAAAATAGATAAACACAAAGGGAAGTTAAGGTGTGCTCATTTAAGTGTTAATATTAAGAAAAACTTCCAGAAAAATTAAAAAAGAAGAGAATTTTTAAAAAATTTATTTATTCAAAAATATTACAATTTGTCTCAATGTACAATAGATATACTGCTGTAATATCATATTCATACAATATTTACAGTATAAACAACAGAAAAAGTAAAAAAACAATAGAATAGTCAAATATAATATACTAAATACTAATACTTGATATTAGGTAGGTTTAAAAAAATAATGATATTTCTATAATTATTTCAATTTTATAGTTTTATGTATATATTATAACAATACATAAGTATGTTAATAGTATAAAATAACAACACGAAAAATAGTTTAAATAAATATCACGTTTAGTTAAGGGAATAGTTTTGTGTGTATATTTGCATTTTTCCATAGAAGGTTGTAGACTGGTATATTGGCGGTAACCCACAGCCAATCAGATAGCAGCATTCTCTATGATCAAGTTAGCATCCGTCACATTAGACCAGTTCAGAAGTAATTCGATTCCCTTGCGGTTCGTTTTGTGTCTCGAGTTTACTTTTTGCTTTGAATAAGAATTAAAAATGTTTAAAGGTAATCCTTTCCAATTATTTAAGTATATTTACTGGTCGGTAATTGTTAGGTCAGTCAGTTATTTAATTTCGTAAAGTATTATGCTTTTTTTCAATAAATAAGCCGGTGGTGAACTTCAAACTCAGCCATCTTGGATTTTTCTGCTGTAAGTTTGATATGTTTTTTTTATATAATTATATTCTTCAAAATACTTAATTAAACCCCTATTTTAGAAATGATTTAAGTTTTAATGTTATTTTATTTTTTTCTAAGTGATTCTAAAATCTTTGTGATCCACTTTGAATAAAAAAAATAATAGTTAAATATAATATTATTTTATAATATATTTATGTATTATATATCCTTATCGCGTTTATTTTTTCTTCTTTTAGGTTATTATTTTTAAAATTTAACTCTTTTTATGAATGTCGATTTAAAAATTAATGTATATCTTTAAAAAAAAAATCTTTTTCTTTCTTTGTATACATGTTGCAATCTTTCCCAAAGTTTGATAGGACACGTATCAAAATACAATCTAAATAAAAAATAAAACAAAATCTGTACCACTACAACCGATGAAGGGTCTTGGACTCAGTACATATAGAGATTCGTACTGTTTCTAGGCCAACGGCAGTGCAATAAGGTGATTAGCCTTAATCACGCTCAGCTGCCAGGTTTTTCCCCAATTATTGTGGGTACCCACTCTATAGAGGCTGGGTCTGCCCTAGAAGGCCTCCATACCCTAGGGTCGCCCCCCCGACTGGATTAAGAGAATAAATAATATTCTGCCACAGCCGGGATTCGAACCCAGAGGACCCGGAGAACAGCAGAGAGAAGACTATTTAGTGCTCTATCTACTAGACCACGCCGCTCCCTACACAGAATCTAAATTTAAAATAAAAATAAATACCCCCTTAGCCCATCAGCAATCCTCAGAATTCGACGTTTATTCATTTCAAATATCGGCAGATCATAGATGTTACACAATCTTCTAATATTTGTAAAAAATAAACATTGGCGTTTTTTTTTCTTTGTTTTTTTATTGACCAATTGTTTATCCCTGTTTCTACTTGTTGCCTTGAGGATGGATAATGTCCAGTGATATTATAGGCCGTTATCCGCCATGTATTGACGTGACATACTGGTAATAGATACCTTCTCGTATTAACAGAACTGTGCAGTAAGAACCTAAGTAATGGTGTGTTTACATTTCGGTAAATATTGACGTTTGATGGTTACTGCTGTTGACTTTTGTCATTTTTTTTTATCTCTCTAGTAAACGCGGTAGTCTCCTTCCGTTGAGTATTGATTCAGTCCTACTCGGAAGGCATCAGTATAGCTATTACTGTGTTATCTTTCATTTCTGTAATTGCTTATTTTTTAAGGCAATGTAATATTAATAGCCTAATAAAAAACGATCTGTTTTTTGATATATCAACTGAAATATTTTTTTTCTATTTGTTAACACATATTCATACTGTGATATGACATGTCTCAAATGTACGTCTTTCGTAGCCTGTAAGACTATTTATTGCTCATCACTCCTAACAACGAAGTACATTATCTGGTTTTATTCAGTTTATTAAAAGTGATTTAATTTTTTTTAAATTTTTCTTTAATAGCTTGGGGATGAAATTGGTATTTTTCTTTCTTCGGAGATTAATTCCAAAGCTCTTTGATCTAACGAGTGGTAAATTAGTGGAGGTTTATATTATACAATTACTGATACAAATGTGATTGATAGTTATAACGACTAAACGATGAGGACAGAATTAGAAAGTTATATGAAAGGTTTGAAAAAGGGGATTATTCAGTAGCACCGGAAAATATAGGTAATTTCTGTATATATATACAAACATACATACATACATGTATATAAACTGCTCCACAAAGTGGCGCACTTTGAAAAATTAATTTTTTTTTTCTGTAAAATTAATGTGCATTACATTAACTTTTTTTTAAATTGTATTATTTTGGAATGATTTAGAGGTAAAATTAAAAAGAATAGTTTAATTATTTTTAAATAGCTTTAATTGACACTTATCAAATCTGCATTCTTACAAGAAATATATTCAGTTGAGTTATATTATTCCGAAGTTTTGTAATATTTTGTTGGCTTTGACTGTTATGTATTGAGGGAGAAACCACTGAAACTGCTCTCTGTAAATTGCTGACAGAATCTTATTTTCCTTCGACTTGTTTTCTCGTATTACTACGAATTTGAATCTTCTTTCATTCATCAGTTATTTATGATGTTTTCTGCTTGGCTAATCCGAATATTTCCTGTTACATAAAACTAACACCCGTTACATTAAATAACAATTTTTCGAGAATTGCAATATTCATTGAAAACAGATTTCAATTCTATTGTCCTTGGATTTATTTATTTATCTCTTTGTTGTGAGTTTCATAATTGTGAAATGGTGCGTTGTTTTTATGAATGAATGAATATTTCCATTGAAGGTCTTTGAGATGTATTTCCGAAATTCTACCACTGAATGATCACTAGATAACTGTTTCTAAAATATCCGCGAGACTATTTCATCGTTTGAATTTAAATACATATTATGTCATTAGGATCAATAGCTTCCCGTTTTCTCAACCACTGCGTTGATCGTCAATATTACTTTGATTTTATTAATATTTGATAGTTTTATTTTTAACCCTTAGTATTGTATATTATTTGTTAAACTTTTTCTATAACTGATTTTAATAATCTGTACAGATTTCAATGCTATCACAAAAACATAAATATAATGAATTTAACATAAACAATATAAATATAAACAAAATACATCGTACCCGTAAAGATTAATTAAATTACTCGTTATTAATATAATCTATTACAGTCCATGTAATATAAATTCCTAAACTAGTAACTCAATAAGCCCACTAGATGGAATTTACATATGCATTGTCTAATGTGTAAACCTTTCTATTGTGTATTGTATTTTTTTTTAACAGTTATTCTGTATCTTGTTCTGAATATAAAACCGTGAATAAATATTTTCTGGCCAATACCTTCAGTGTGGCAGCCGTTTTAAGTGAGCCGTTGAAAATATGTGTTGGATTAATTTGAAGGGTCACCTGTAGATAGTGGTTAGCATGACAGCCTACTATGCCCAAGATCACAGGTTCAAACCTGCAGGATACCCTTGGATTTTCTAATGGGAGTAAAAATTCGTTATATATGCCGTCCTTCGGAGAGTAAATAAAAAGATAGTACGGAGCCTGTGTGATGTAACTCCCGACGTAGCCTCATCCACTTGGCAGCAGTAGCATAAAGTGACGTTAAATAAATAATAACGTATTTTGGGAAAATCTATCTAATTCTGGCGATTTTGTAGATAACAAAATCTAACAATACAATAAGGATACACTTTATATTTTGTGTACTCATTAAGAGGACTATGCTCTCAAGAGCGAAATTTCAACTGCAAGTAGGACTATGACTAGGCTATATATATATTTATAAAATAAACAAAGGTGTCTCTTTTTCTTTATAAACTTTTAACTCGCTGAATATCTCGTTTTTGTTGCTATTTTTTTAAACCACTTTCTTCACTATTTAGGTAATAAGTTATGACGACACAAAATATCTGTGTTATATTGCTAGTTTTAGATTTTATTTAGTGTCTAAAAACATTCCAGCTTTATAAAGATTTTTCCAACATATGTTTTCAGCCGCGAAGATATCTTAAAATGACTACAATACTATATGTATTAGCCATAAAAATATTATATCCATGGTTTCAGATTCAGAAAAAGATATAGAATAAAAGTTTTTAAAAAAATGCTGCAAATTCTTACACAATGGTTATTATTTCCAAATAACAATATTTGGTTATAACTGTTTTTATGGCTGTTGATAAGCAATTAAGTAATATGAAAAGCATCATATCATAACACTACCACTGATTTCAAACGCAATATCTTAGCTAGTTGTTAACCAAATTAAATGGTTCTTTTTTCATTTGGTCCAAAATTTAATTAATTAATTTTGGTATTTATTTATTTGGAGAAAATAATTTTTTTTTATTCGTTATTTAGATTCTACGCATCTTGAAACGAAAGCTCTCAAATTTTGAGGAGGGTTTATATTATTTATTTTATTTTTTTGGTCGATTACAAAGGTTCATTATTGAAAATAATAAACCAAAATCATGAAAATGAAAAATATTGATCGTCAAAATTAATGAACATTGGACGATTTCAAATGGATTGATTGATATATTGTACACTGTTATTGTTCATGTATATTACTTGTTAATTTTTTGTTGTTTATATAATTTTTCTTTTTCTTTTGTAAATTGCCATAATTCGAAAGTATAACATTTAACACTCATAGTTTAGTAATTATGTTAGTGAGATATTTTAGATATTTGACCTGGCATGAAAAACACGCCAATGAACAACCAGAAGCAATTTAAAAATCGATAAGATGATCCTGGATGTGGTGTACCAGGAATCGGGGGAAAAAAGGTTTTAATAATACCTCTGAAAAGTAATTTGGGGATTCCATTGAAAAATATTGGAGCACACGCACAGCCATTCCCAGGTAGCGAGAGTGTGGGTGTGGTTTTTCCATCAACCTTATCAATAATTGCAGTATGGATAATATCATATTTTTAAATAATAGGATATTTACCACAAATTTAAGAGCATAGTAATTTTTATTCAGCATTGTTAAAATCTGTTTATTACGTCAATAAGGACTATAGTGCTGAACATGTAGCGTAAAAATTATACAAACCTCGGACTTTCGTTACAGTGGATGAAAAAAATAAATAAAATTTGAGCGCTAATAACATAAATAAAAAATTTTACCTATTGAAAATTTGTGCTTTGATATAAAAAAAAAAGATTAATTATGTAAAAGAGTGATTTCTCGTTTTTCCCCAAATTACCTATTTATATATCGATGCATGTTAAACATACAAATGTCTTTTAGCACTAATGAAAGCTTATTAAATACTTGATGATTTACTTTATAATGATTATCCTCATAGAATGAGCCGTTTCTATGATAGAAACCATAATTATGTTAGACAAGTGTGACTTCTCGTTTTTCACAAAATAATTTTTCTTTTTAAATACCTCTATATGGTTAAATATTGAACATAAAAATGTCTTTTACCACTCAAATGAAAGCTTAATAAATACTTGGTGATTTACTTTGTAATTATTATCCTCATGGAATGGGCCGTTTCTATGATAGTAACTATAATTATGTTAGAAAAGAGTGATTTCTCGTTTTTCGCAAAATAATTTTTCTTTTTAAATACCTCTATATGGATAAATATTGAACATAAAAATGTCTTTTACCACTCAAATGAAAGCTTAATAAATACTTGATGATTTACTTTATAATGATTATGATCAAAGAATGAGACGTTTCTATGATAGTAACCATAATTATGTTAGAAAAGAGTGATTTCTCGTTTTTCGCAAAATAATTTTTCTTTTTAAATACCTCTTTATGGATGAATATTGAACATACAAATGTCTTTTACCAATTCATTCATTGTAACCAATTTCCGAGGTCCAAACCCCTGGGCGCTCCACTACTAATGCTAAGAGCTATATTCAAGAGGATAAAAATGTTTTGTTTTTTGTTATTCTTTATTGAAATTTACGACTGTATTAGTTAATACATAAAGTAAATTAGCTGTAAGATAAAATACATGTAGAGAAAACGCACTTTGGCATCACTCCATTAGTAATCTAAACAAGAAGGTCTCGAGGCCATCTTCTTTTAAGACCCTAGGAGGTTTGTCTGGAATAGAAGAGGAAGCAAGGATTGAAAGTATTGGGTTAGAGAGAGAGTGAAGTGTGTCATGGAAGGATTGATACCTGGTTCGAGCCAAATCACCAACATAAGGGTTGTTAAGGTCTTTATGGATAAGCTTATTCGTGACAAAAATTTTTCGAAGGATTTTGGATTGTAAGGATAGAATACGGGAAGAATTTGATGGTTTAGTAGAGCCCCGAAGCTCAACTCCGTAAGTCGAGATAGGCCTTATGATGATGATACAGATGAGACTTAAATGAAAATGTACATATAAAACATACATTAACATAAATTAAGACTATAAATATCACATTACATATGATTTAACTATAGCTAAATCTATATATTTATATTTCATCGCCTCTTTGAATTCGCTTTTATTCTTTTTCACATGCAACCTTTTCCGTAAAAAAAAAAAAAAAGATTTAGTTTTTATTCATATTAGTATATAATATCATACTTAACAAATGGGATATTGATCAGAGAGGGGTTCAAGACTAAAATCCATTTTTTTTTTCTCTCAATAATGAACCTTTTTATCGAACTACGAATAAATAAATACTAATACATTATATAATGTATTATATAGAATTAAATATTGTACAAAACAGAAAAAGAATCAGTTCAGAAATAACAGAGATATAGAGTTTTGAAATTAGTAGTGGTGAAAGGCCATTTTCATTTGAATTATTTTTTGCCTTTTTATATTAGTTAAATGCCAATAAACTGCTATAATAACAGATATATTCTTATATTTTTATTTGGACATAATAACAGGCATTTTTATTACGTGTGCAATCAATTTAAATATGTTCTTAAAATACTGTAAACGTTTACCATTAGCACTTCAGAATCATTTTTTTTTTTTGTGTGTGTGTGTGTGTGTAATGAGGTTTAGGTATAAATGAAATATTGTAAAAAATGTACGCGTGGAAACAAAGGAAAGCATTTAGTTGAGCTAATTTAAATCCTTTCCTCAAATAAAACAGCAGAAATTTTCTTTTTGAGGTATGTAATTTCCTCTTGTTAAAATTATAAATTATATGCCCTAGTCCCAGGATATACTTGACATGATTTTCCTGTTGGTTCTTTTGTGTTAGAAAAAAATAAAATTTATTTTACTACCACTTTAAAAAAAAAAAAAAAAATACAAACATAAAATTATTCTTTGACGTACACAACTAACTACTGGTTTTATTTTATTGTAGAAATCAATTGAAGTCGTTTGTTTACCTGCAGAGTTCATCTATCTGAAAGATTTTATTATTATTATTATTATATTATTTTATGAACCTCAACAATTTGCTATAAATGTCGATTATGATTAAAAATATAAATAAGATGTACTTGGTAAATTTAAAAAATGAAATGTAGAAAATTAATTATTTTTCTTCATCAAAATAATGTACCTTTTCTCTCATAAAAAATGAATAATTAATACTGTTCTTCATAGTATTTTTAAAGAAAATGTTCTTACTAAAATTGAATTGAATTATAAATAGAGTAAAAATTACAAGGTTTGTATATTAGTTACGAAATATTATTACACATACATTTTTGTAAAATAAAAAAAATTTCATATGTTTAATCAAGTAACAGATTATAATATGTGTAATTACACCAAAAAAATCGGTTATTATTGAAAATAGAGAAAAATCGAAAAGATTTTCGTGATCAAGACAACGCGATGAACAAAGTGCAAAAAAAAAAAATCATCTTATCTAGTCAATCCACAACTTATTAGAGCTGTGATTCCCTGATAACTCCGTTATTATTGATAATAAAGATAAAATGTAAGGTTTTTTAGAATCAGGAAATTTTATTTAAATGAAAATCGAAAGAAAATAAAAGGAAATAGTAACGCAGTCCTGTATAAATGCGTTTGGTTTATTATTTTCAATAATCAACCTTTGTAATCGACCAAAAAAAAAATTTTGAGAGCTTACGTTTCAAGATGCGTGGAATCCGAATAACGAATAAAAACAAATCCGTTTCTGCTAATAAATAAATGAATAAATACCATAATTTTAATAAACCATTGTGTAATAATTTGTAGCGTTTTTTCAATGTTTTCATGGTTTTAATTAACTTGAAACATAAATCTTGAATACTGTATAGTAAAAGAAAAGGAGATAAAAAAGGAGAGATATTTGCAATAGCTGACCCCGAACTGGAAAGTTTTTTATCTGCGGGTTCAAGTGGCTTTAACTTGTAGACCGACCGTACTTAATAGAATTCTAGATTTATATTCTTGACCTACCAGTATCTTGCCTTTCAGATTTAACTGGACAAATATTCCCCTTTTTCTATTTTTTATGGAGTACCACTTCATTGTTTAAATATAATTTTTTTTAAGTTGGTTGTAACAAAATCTTAAGCTTTTGTTACTCTAACCTACACTCTTTAATAGATTATATATATATATATATATATATATATATATATATTATATATATATATATATATATATTTAGTTGATATACACATAAACTTCATTACATTAGTTAAAACTTCATTTATTCTAGAGTTTAAATTGGTTTCCAAGAGATCTGATTTTCCTCACCACCTCTATTGACGTAAAAAAACAAAAAATCATAATATAACTTTTGCTAATAATTATGCAACAGTCACAGGCCATTCGCAACTTAAACTACCTATTGAGGTATCCAAGAAATCTGATTATAAACTAAAAGTAAATTAGTAATATTCATGAAGTGTCGTTTTGTCGAGTTGTTAGAGTGATAGTAACCATTTGTTTTTGTTTACCCTTAAAATTATTCGTTTTTCAAATATGCTCATTACCTTCTACCCCTTTATGACTTGGATCATATTTTTATTTTTGTGCTTTCCAAAGGTATTTTATACGTATGTCTTTTTCCAGATTTTCTGTTCAGTTCATTATCAAATTATCTCGTAGCTCATATTTCTTATTTGTTTACTACTACTAACAGTGCGAAACGATCAATTGTTTAAAAAAAAACAAAAAACAATGTTTAATTAATTTGGAAAAAATTGGCACTTAAACTATGTCAGACTATTCCAATGAGGTAAAAACCTAGCTGATATTTAAGACCATTTAATCATCTATGGACGTAACGAATTTGATCAACTTAAGTTGTTATTTTGTTATTTAATTAAGGTAAAAAAAGTTACTGAAACATATAAACTATTCGGTTGTGTCTCATGAAATGTCCGTTTTCAAGGTAGAGGATTTTTATTAAAAATACGATATAAAAACAAGATAATTTTATTCAAAGTATTTACCTTCTTTTTCTACACATTTTTCCCAACGTGACACCAACTTTTTTTATCCCCGAACTGAAAAACTCTGAGCTTTGAAGTGAAACAAAATCTGAAAACGCACTTTTCACTTGATCATAATTTTCAAAAACTTTTCCTTTGACGAAGTTGTCTAAATTCCTGAACAGGTGGTAATCTGTTGGAGATTATTCGGGAGAATATGGCGGGTGCGGCGTGTTTTGAAACATAGGGTCTTGCTGCCGCTCAGTGAGATCATGAGGTACCCATGTATCGAACTTTTTTACTTTCCCAATACACTTTAAATGTCTGGAAACGGTAGATGCACTTGCATTTAGTTGTCCTGAGAGTCTTTTTAAACTGTTTGGTAGGGGTTTCCTTCTACTGTATGTTTGTCCCCAAACGCCTTGCGAATGCGCCTCAGCTGCTGAATGGCCGAGTTTAAACTCGTACAAAAATATTACTCGAAAATCGCGTGTTTCCATGTTCATATTTGGAGGTATACTAAAAAGTGGGTAATTGATTGGGAAGCTAATGTTTATAATACAAAGGTAGAGGATTTGTAAATGTTTATATAAAATATGTAAACATTCAGAAGAAAACAACCGAGACCTGTAAAATCCTTTATGTATTTCAGGAACTATAAAAACGGACATTTCATGTGAAACAACCCAATACATTCATGTATTAAAATAGAAACATTCGTTTCATACTATTCCATTTTGAGATAGATTTCACAAATCTACACAACATCTACGCATACAAACCATTTATTTTGAATAAAACTATTAAGGACTTGAAAAGGCAGGCTGTAAAAATATCTGATACTCTCATCACACTGTTTTTAATAGATTTTATTTTGCACTATTTTTTAATAGATTTGCTGTATAGATTTATTATTTAGACTTGTTCGTTTATACTCACGGGACCTTAAAACTTTAGTTGAAAGCTAGTAATCTTTCTAAAGCGCAATATAAATTTATTTTAAAATTTGACTCATTCGAAATCATTTTTAAAAAAGAGTAGAATTTCTGTAATTTTGCATTTTATTTTCTAAATGATATTGATTATGAAAAGTTCAATTGAGCTTTTTATTTTGAAGTATTTGAATATTTTCATTTGCTGTTTAACAATTATATATATCAAGGGGGTAATCCAGCCCTATTACGCAAATACCTATAGCTTACAGGATATTCTTTCCTTCGCCATCTTTAACCATTAACCAGAACCATGCCCACCTGTAGCTCCGTTTGTCATTTCCGTTTCCCCTTCTCGCTTTAGTATTCAGACAGCGGTTTCCGGTCATTGCTGCCTGGTTCCGATATCGGCCTATCTGTCATCGTGAGATAGTCTTCCATTGATCTGACGGAAGTTGTCATCCGTCATTTTACTGTTAATTTCAGGTAATATACAGTTTTTTTTTTCCTACACCAGGAGAATTCGCGAATAATACCTTTATTATGTTCAACGTTTCTACAACAGACTAAGAAAATAGTAATGGTATAAATGTAAAGTTTTTTAGCGTTTTTAGTTGTACATAAAGGCAATTGAATTAAATAATTTTTAAGTTAGAATTCCAGGTACTAATAATGGAGGTGCTTTAACGTACGTATTCCCCAAAATATCCACGAACTGGGTCACACGTATTCTTAGCAGACCTTCACGAATACTTAACTACCCAAAACGAGGAAAGTGAGGCGGAAAATATATTACTTGCAAGGCTCTTTTAGAAAAACAACTGAGATTGTACTCTGTTTTTAACTTGAATAAGTGATAAGTAATAAGTTAACTTGAACGGAGTGGGCGTCCTTCGGTCGTTAATGAATATTTGGTGCAGAAAGTGGACGAAAATCTGGCGCCCAGTGACTACCATTTGTTCCTGCACTTGAAGAAACACCTGGGCGGTCGGCGTCTTCAAGACGATAACGAAGTCAAAACATTTATGATGCAGTGGTAAACAAGTCAGGCGACAGAATTTTTTGAGGAGGTTATTCAAAAACTGGTGCCGCGTTATGAAAAGTGCCTCAAAATTCATTGAAATTATGTAGAAAAGTAGATTAAGGTACAGGCTTTCATATAAAAATAAAATTATTGCGATATCATTGCACGTCTTTTTTTAATTACAAAACGGTACTTACTTAAAAAAACATGCCTCGTATTTAACTACTTCACTAAGTTATGGTCACATAAATTAAATTATTTTCCGATATAATAAAATCCGATTTTTTAATTTTTTTATAATTGTAGAGAGAAATAAATAAACAAAAAGATGACCAAAAAATAAAAATAAAAAAAGTAATTAACTGAAAAAGAATTTTTTTTTAAATATTAGTTTAGTATTAGAATAGAATAGGATATAATTATAAAAATAAGTATAAAAAATTGAAAATTTATATGCTTTATGTCCATGAAGGATTGATAAATATGCTGTGTTATTGTAGCAACCTGATGTGTTTGGGCAGCATTGCCAAAAAAATTAAGCATTTCTATCTATATAATGTTTTATAGTAGGTAAAATATAATCTCGATATTCTATTTTATTGATTGCGTTATGAGTATTTTAGTGTGGCATATTATTCCCAAATTCACATAATTGCGAATTAGATTATCCATAGCAGGCGAAATTCCGAAGGCGTGCTCCATACCTCCGTAAATTCCTATTGAAAATACCACAGATCCGTCCAATAATTAATATACTATATAAAACAATTTTATAATATTTGTTACAATAATGCATTAAAAAATAAATAAAATTTCAGCACAATTTTTTTATTGTGAGTAAAACTTTTGTATGACTGAATGCGCTTTGCGGGTCTATCCCTAAATGGTTGTTTGGTTTTATTTATTTTTTTCTTGACTTAGGATACGTTTTAAATATTTAATTTCGCACCATTGATTGTACAAATCTCATTTTTGGTTTAAAATTGATGTTCATTTCTCAGAATTTTCGTTAATATATTACGATATGAACAATGGAAGCTGTTGAACGTAAGTAATATCCTGTTTGGTTTTTGCTGATTGTAGCATCAGTTGTCAATAACAGTGGTGGAACAATTGGTTCATTTGAAACCAGTTTCATCGGATTTCATGGAACGTCAGCTAACTTGATGTAACCTTTACATTAGCCTGTCAATTCTGTACCGCCTATTCGGTTGTCTAACAAGTAATGATGTTATTTACGAACGACCAAATCGTCGCAGAATCTTGTCCATCTGCGGAACATTGATCATATATATTTGTGCGTTTAAAAAAATAATTAGAGGGTGCTCATGCATAGAATTTAATTTAATTAAGTGAAGTAAATTAATTGAGTCATTACGTGAGCGTAGTGAATGATGCGGATTAGTTAATTTCATATATAGGATGAAACATCTGGTCTTCCTATTTGATGTTGAATGATGAATCATGGAAAATAACTGCGTATTCCAAAGAGAATAAAATAAAATAATTTCGTTATTAATGTCATTTAGTGGTTCTTATCCAGCCCATGGAAAGAGCTGTGTTATGCTTTTATATAATCTGTAATGTTGCATTATAACATTCCATTAAGGATTAACTTTATTGACCCTTTTCTCCCTCTGTTAAACCATTCCTTTAATTTTTTTTTTTTTAAATTTTTTTTATTAAGAGATAATACAATCAGTCACCTTCTGGGGCAATGAGTATTACAGATATAATAAATCATTCATCCTATATGTACATTGTAAATAAAAAAATTAAAAAAATGAAAAAAAAAATTAATAAAGATTAAACAAGGAAAATAAATATATACTTATACACAAAATTAAATAAATATTATAAATAAAATAATAATAACAATCTTGATCACATTCATACATATTTACAAACTGCCCCTGAGATCACTGAATCAAACTTCGAGATCCACTAGTGGATATCGAGGGCACAATGCCAGAAGATCCCAGCGCCTCTCATTCCGCCGCGTCACTGGTCTTGTTTCATTTCTTAGATGAAATTCTGTTAAACATTTGTCCCAATTCTCAATCTTCATTTTTTCATTAATAACTTCTTTATTTAAATCAAAATACAGATATTTTACTGTGCAAGTAGAAGTCACTATCCCACTAAGGCGAGCCCGTGTGTGGGAAAGGAGTTCACCTGCGGCAATTCAATAAAAATACACAGTAAGAAACAACACAATACTTAAATAATATTAAAAAATATAACTAAATTGTTTATCAAGAAACAGTGATCACCTGTAGCAGAGTGGCTAGCATAACAGCCTTCTATACCAAAGGCCACGGGTTCAAACCCGCAGTTGGTCCTAGGATTTTTTAATCCCTTAGTTATGCTGACCTTCGGAGGGAACGTAAAAAGGTGGTCCCGAGCCTGGGCGATGTGAGGTATTCGTTATAGATCCCTGTCCTGATCAAACCTGGATAGACAAAATTTAGGACTTCCACTATAGCATCGTCCGATCAGGCACAGTAGCATAGAGGGATGTTAAATAAACAAACAATATAATGAAACATTAGCGCACTACGCTGTAAAAGACAATGTAATACTTAAAGAATATAAAAATGCAATTATAAAGAAACAGTAACACAGTACACAGTAATAAGCGGTAGTTGACTAAACCAAAAAGCAATAAGGAATACAAACTCATATACACAACATATAAAATTAAGGCATGTAAATCCAAAATTGAAATATATAATAAACAATTATAAAGAAACATGATACTGTTCACAGTAAGAAACAGTAATTGACATAACCAAAAAGCAATAAGGAATATATATATACACACATTTATATAGGATAAATATCAGAATGAGTGACGGTAGCTGGCATTGAGGACATGTCTGCTGTATGTATGATTTGCTGTAAAATATTATTTCACCTACCTCTCTGTACTTCGTTAAATTATACTTAGGGATCACTTGTAGCTGGGTGGCTAGCGTAACAGCCTACCATGCCAAAGGTCACGGATTCAAATCCACAGGTGGTCCTAGGATTTTTTAATGGTAGTAAAAAGTCCTTTGTTACGCCGTACTTCGGAGGGGACGTTAAAAGGTGGTCCCGAGGCTGTGCGGTGTCAGGTACTCGTTAAAGATCCCTATTCTAATAAAACCTGGTTAGGCAAAATTTAGGACTCCCACTGTAGCATCGTCCGATTAGCCATAGTAGCATAAAGTGACGTTAAATAAATTATACATATCATACGTGTATAGTACATTCCTATACACCAAATCCTTTACACTTATTTTAGATGCGCCATGAACCCTCGAGAATAATGATAAACAGGATATCGTAATACTTCTTTCACAAATAGCTCCACTTAGGAGTATTTGTCCCGATTGTACCACTCCTGAAATTGTCTGTACGAGTGCTTCTGTGTCGTTAGTGGAATCCATTTACAGATATATTAGAGATCCTTCAAGAACACGGTAGGCGTTTTCCGTCGCGTGTAGCACGACAACCAGGGACTATTCAGTCTTGGAGATATCATCACCTGCGTGCCTGCAGTTCAGCCAAGATGCAGCTTCTGGAATCCAATGTATAGATCTCTTAGAAGCTCGATTTTGTTCAACAACTTTTTGAACATATCCATATTAATGACGGTTGGTAGTTTGTAAATATATCAGAAATGCAGTATTTTTAAAGACTTATGTAAAGAATATCACTTTTACTTTCACTTACTATACATAGTAAGGGAAAGTATTGCGATCGTGAAAATTTTTGAATTCCAGTTTTCGACGGAAATACACGTTTTAGGGTCCTCTGAGTCCAAATAACCAAGTCCCGCAAAAACGTCTGTGTGTGTGTGGTAACTCCCGGGCAGAAACGAAAAGTCCTATGAAACTGAAATTTCATATTTAAAAGAACCATACGCCCGAGATGTTACAAAAACTTCTTCATCAAAATCGGCTGACCAGAAGAGCCACTTTATACGCTGCATATTGCACTTTTTTATGATTTTATCATATCGTTCCGACGATTTTGATTAAACTCGCCATATCGATGTAAAATTCAATAGGCTTTAATATCGTGTAGGTTTCATTCTGATTAAAATGGTCTGACAGAGCTTAAATGCGGATTTACCTTTAATTTTGTTGATTATATAAAGATAACGAACTATATTATCTTGTTACCACTGATGAAAAACAGGTAAATATATAAATTGAATGAATTCGATACTCAACTAAAGGAAAAAAAACTGGAAAAATATTTTTTCAATGCAATTATTTGTTTTTTAACTTAAGGACAGTAATATGCATGTATAATATACCGCTGGAATGCTAAAAATTTAGAAAAAATTACTCAAGGTTTTAAAAGTTAATAGAGAGTGATGAAAAGCCGATATAACTAAGTGATTATTTTAGATAATAATATAATAGATTTTTTAATAAAACATATGTTTCTGTTGAAATTCCATTTAACCAATTCTTTAATGGTTTCATTCATTTTTATTTCTGACTGTGTTTGAAAATTCTTTAATCGATTCTTATAACGGAGGTAAATGAAAGACGTGTTTTACCCGCACTAGATTTTTTAAAGTCAAATAAATATAAAAGCGATTTGTACTTTCACTTACTTACCTATATATGAAATTTAGAGTAAGGTAATGTATTGCGATCCTGAAAATTTTCTAATTTCAGTTTTCAACGGAAATACATGTTTTCGGGTCCTCTCAGTACAAATAACCAAGTCCCAAAAAAAGGTCTGTGCGTCCGTTTGTGGTAAGACAAGCGCTAAAACGAATGACGTACATTACTGAAATTTCATATTGAGAAAAACTATAAGGCCCGAGATGTTACAGCAACTTTTTCACTAAAATTGGCTGACTAGAAGTGCTACATTATACCATGCATTTTGCACCTTTTTATGATTTCTCCCAAAACGGCTCTAATAATTTTTTGTATCTAATAATAATAATTTTGTAAAATTTATTGGGCTTTAATATCATGTAGGATTGAAATAGACTGATATGGCTTAAATGCTGATATTCTAAATTTTCTACCCCTAAAATATCCTAAATTTTATAGATTCTATAAAAATAACAAAATCATCTGTTTAGTATTGCTGTACGCTAATATACACGTTGGACGAATTTGAAAACCAACTAAAAGAGAAAAAATATTTTTTAATGCAATTTTTGTATTTTAAAAAATAAAAACAGTTATGTATATCTATAATATACCGTTGGAAAGCTAAATATTTTAGAAAAATTATTATCTTATACACAAGCTTGTAAAAGTTAATAAAGATGAATGAAAAGCCGATAAACTAATTGATTGTTTTATATAATAATATAATAAATGCTTTAATAAAACACATGTTTCTATAGAAATTCAATTAAATTAATTCTTTATTAGTTTCACTCATTTTTATCTCTAATTGTATTTGAAAATTCTTTAATCGATTTTAAAAACGGATTTAAGTGAAAGACGTGTGTTGCCCGTACCAGATTTTTTTAAACTTATTTTTATACATTCTTCCTTTACTCGTCATAAGAGAGTTATGTTGGTTACCTTGAAAGGATATAGACCGGTTGATTCAATTTTGCAATTAACAAAATGATGATTTTAAAAAAATAGTTTCAGGTGTCATAATCCATCCATACCATGAAATTCATTGCTTTTGACATTTTTGTAATTTTCGACTTATACCTAGCTCTTATATTATAACAGTGATTTTTTTGTTTCCTTGGTTATACAGTATGTTACAAAATTTTCAGTTAAAATCATCATTCAACGTGTGATTTTGCATGGAATATATAATTTTAAATCAGTCATTTATAATTTCATGATTTCTCGAAAAATGCACCAAAAACAATTAATTTAGGATATTATTCATTTCTATTAATATTATATTTCCATATGCATTATTTAAAGTACAATATTTTGAATTTTATGGAATAATTTCTCGTAATATAAATTGAAATGTCACTTAGTGTCCCAGTGACTGAGTCATATATTTAATTGAGTGTCGGGATGGAAGCCAACCTGGTTCCTTTTATTCCATTTACGGCCTGGCGTTCTTCCAAACGGAAGAGCATCAAAGAGATTTTTACCTTCTGGGAATAATTGCAGGATATAACACCTGTTAATAGTTTAAAAAAAAGTAGTCTATGATATTTAAAAAATATAATACAGATCATAAGAAATGATGAGATAATGTTCTTTCCCTGTTAATGAATCTTTGACGAGGTAGTTGTAAGTCCTGATCATCTTTATCTGCTACAGCATCTTCTACAAGTCTCGAGTTGCCCTTACAAGATGTTTTTTTCCAGTCTTAGTGCTTCTGGGTGGTATTTTTTTCCTTTTTTTTTTTTCTTTGTCTGATTGATGTAATTTAATTGGGCCTATCTTAGATATTTACACCGACTTATCTCTTTATTTTAAAGGAATTTAATTTATTTCATATGCTCTAGAAAATTTTGAGGAAGGTTTGTAAACTGGGGAAAGTAAACGATTTTTAAATTTTGTAAAGTTGAGAAAAACACTACTATGGTGCAAAAATTATTAATAGATTCTTTAGTTTTTTTTTTTGGCATAGAGAACGTATTATTTATTTATTAAATTTATTAAATGAATTTAAATGTATTGTAAAATAATTAAATGTATTGTAATTCTTAAAGTATATATATATAATGTTATAATATAAAAATTATATTATATGAATTGCTAAATAAAGATGTAGTACATTCGAAATACATAAAAATGTTCTTGTCTTTTAGAGCTTATGCACTTCCAAGAAGGCGTTCATGTTTAAGAGGTACTACCCCGAGGTATTCTTTTTGATGAATTAATACTGAAAACGAATAATTTACACTTTTAAAAACTTTATATAATATAATCTTTTACATCACCGACTTTTCTTTTACAACAAAAATTGAAATATTTGCGTATAGAAGTACTTTCCCACCTCTCATTCTTCGCATGTCAGATCATATTCGATTCTGAGAGTAATATGTATGGAATCCAGGTGCACAGGCCTGGAATCAAGAGCCTATACGTCCTCGGTAATAACATTTCCAAGTTTTTGATACCGATCTCAAAAAAGGATGCTGAAGTGTTGAACACAGTACTGAATATTGAAATAAATAAAGAAAACTAATTAATTTGAAGAAATGATTATTAAGCTTTTTACGAATTAATTAATAAATACAAAAAGGTTAGTGATGTCTGCTGCTAATGCTATTCTATATAGAATTAAGTTTCACACGAAACGAGAAAAGAATAATTGAAATCGGTTCAGAACTATTGGGTTGTGTCACATGAAATGTCCGTTTTCAAGGTAAAGGATTTTTATTAAAAATACGATATGAAAACAACATAATTTTATTCGAAGTATTTACCTTCTTTTTCTACACATTTTTTCCAACGTGACACCAACTTTTTTATCCCCGAACTGAAAAACTCTGAGCTTTGAAGTGAAACAAAATCTGAAAACGCACTTTTCACTTGATCATCATTTTCAAAAACTTTTCCTTTGACGAAGTTGTCTAAATTCCTGAACAGGTGGTAATCTGTTGGAGACAAGCCGGGAGAATATGGTGGGTGCGGAAGAACTTCGTAGCCCAGTTCTTACAATTTTTGCACGGTATGTTTTGAAACATGGGGTCTTGCTGCCGCTCAGTGAGACATGAGGCACACACGTATCGAGCTTTTTTACTTTCCCAATACTCTTTAAATGTCTGGAAACGGTAGATGCACTTGCATTTAGTTGTGCTGAGAGTCCTTTAACTGTTTGGTAGGGGTTTCCTTTTACTGTATGTTTGAGGACATCGTTGTCTATTACGAACGGAGGTCTTCCTCGGGGCAGGTTTTCCAAGTCGGTATCCCCAGCTGAAAATTAGCAAACCAACGGCGAATGGTCCGTTCATTAACACTCCCTTCCCCAAACGCCTTGCAAATATTTACTAGCGGCCTCAGCTGCTGAATGGCCGAGTTTAAACTCGTACAAAAATATTACTCGAAAATCGCGTGTTTCCATGTTCATATTTGGATGGTATACTAAAAAGTCTGATTGGGAAGCTAATGTTTATAATACAAAGTTAGAGGATTAGTAACTGTTTACTTTAAATATGTAAACATTTGGATGAAAACAACAGTGACCTGCAAAATCCTTTATGTATTTCAGAAACTATAAAAACGGACATTTCATGTGAAACAACCCAATAACACAGATTTAGCCTTTTGAAATTAGCAGTGGTGATGGGCCATTTTTTCTTCCAATTAGTTACTGCTTTTTTATATTCGTTAATTGCCTATTAACAGTTATACCCTAATATAGATATTTGGAAATAATAAACCTAGTGCAATAATTGTCTGCGTTTTTAGAATTAAAATTCGTTACTTTTAATGAGCTGCGAATTTTAAATCAGAGGGCTTTTTTTTTTTCTCCTTGACTCGTTTCTGTAATTAGAATCTTCTCGTTCCCTTTGATGTTAGCAGGAAACCTTATTCTTTCCTTTTCCATTAGAATACTATTTCCGTAAGGGTTTGTTTATATAATTTGTAATCCAATATATAACCTTGCCGTAAAAAAGGAATTACTGAGTCTGAGGTACTCTAAAAGTAGATTTTGTTCAATAATGACATATAACATTTTTTTTTTACTCCACCATCAACCAACTTCTCCATCGTAAAATATTATAAATAGTGAAATAATTAGGTTATTAATTAAATAGTAAATCAATAACTCTTTTTCGGATGGCGGGACAAGCCAAGTGGATCCTTGGCCGTGCCATGTAATCTCCTAAGAGAATACACTCGTGATTCTTGGTGATAGATAATTCTAGGGTAGTGTCCTCACTTCCCACCCCTACTTTTGTGAGTGGTCACCAGTTGGCTGAAGGGTCTTACATACTGTAGGTGAATTCCCATTCACTTATATGCTGAAAAAGTTCTGCCGGTGCTGGGATTCGAACTCACAACCATTAGACATCGACCATAGTCTCCCCATACAATAAACAAGAATATATATTATGAGACTAGATAATGTCTAGTAAAGGAACTACCCTTCGGGAAATTAGTGTATGCGGAAGTTAGTAGATCCCGAGGACGCTTCTTTTTAACCGCCTCAAAGGGTTATCGGGTGCGTTTGTGTGAGTTTTTAATCAAAATACGTTCATTTATGTCTAGCTAAGTTAACAACAAAAAGGATATTCAGATATTTATGGATCTTTTATCCGTGACAATTTTTTTTGGGGCATTTAGCAATTTTGAAAGGGCTGGACATATTATTACTCTTCTAAATTACCATTTATGTCACATACTTTTATAAAAGGAGGTACTGGGAAAGGGAATTTCAGCCACATCAAACCTCTTATAAGATATCCCAATTAATTACTGTTTTCCTCTACATTGTCCTTCCTGAAGAGTTTGCATCTGCTACAGGAAGGCAACCAAGTGCAAACAGCCGTCTAATTAGTGGCCCGTCCTGACAAAAAAAAAGTCGCCCTAGGGCAGGTGTCTTGGGTGAGTACCATGTGGTTAGCGCGTATATTTTACCTGTATTAATTGTTTTACGGTTAATAGAACACATCATGGCTTTGTTTAGTTTTTAAAATATTTAAATTAAACATTTGTACACAACCTTATATTAACTTTTATAATATATTTTATTGCATATCGTATACATAACGGAGAGAAATTAACTTTATATTTGCATATAAATAAAGACTATTATTATTGCATATTAACTTTTCTAAAATATTGCGCTTTCCAACGGTATACTATATATCTATGTTACTACTCATATTTCAGGAATAATGTTTTGATGACTTGGTTACAGAAAAATAAATTGCAATGTATTTTACTTATATAACTTCAGGAAATGCCCTAAATATAGTTCGGAACTTAGTTTCCATTCGCCCACAATACGCCCTGATGATGACACTTAATGGGTGGTCGAAACGTTGGTAAAAAATAAATAAAACTGCTTAGTTGTTTTATTCACTGACCGCCACCCTGACTAATGCCTTACAGTAATCAACGGTCAACTAATTATATCCAGTTATTAGTAATGTTCTAATAAGGAAGGTTACTGTATATACGTTTATTTCCGAAAAGTTATCTGCTGTATTATATTATTGTAAGTTATGGAAAAAGTGCAGTAATTTGGAAAATCAACTGTAGATTTTGATCAAACAACGACTCAAGTAAATTGGTCCAATAATACATGACTGATTTTTGCATTTTCTGTAAAATTTTCTTATTTAGATGTAGTATTTTTTTCAAAGCATCGTCTCCATCCTTTTGATGAAAACAAAAATAAAATGTCCCGTAGGGAAAAATATAATTATCGCTTGTGTATAATACATTTTTTTAAAAACTTTACGGTTCAGTTTACCGTACAATACAGCGCTTTAAACTTTTCCGTTCAACTTAAATAGAAATAAACAAAACGCTAATTTATTAATTGAATAAAACGCCTCAAAAGTTAGAAGTGCGTTAAGCTGATTTTCATTTACGGAGAGGATGTTAAGCGTTACATTATCGAAGGGTATTAAATCCTCCCTTGTTAGTATCAAAATTAAGCAAACAGGCATGGGATAAATTTATGGAGAAAGGTAGAATTACACAGCATCTCTTACAAAAAAAATCTGGTACGGGCAACACACGACTTTCACTTACCTCAATTATTAAAATCAATGAAAGAATTTTCAAATACAGTTAGAGATAAAAATATGTGAAACTATTAAAGAATTAATTAAATTGAATTGATATAGAAACATGTGTTTTATTAAAAAATCTATTATATTATTACCTAAAATAATCAGTTAGTTTTATCGGCTTTTTATCACTCTCTATTAACTTTTAAAAGCTTGTGTATGAGATAATATTTTTTATAAAATCTTTAGCTTTCCAACGGTATATCGTACATGTATATTACTGTTCTTATGTTCAAAAACTAAAAATTGCATTAAAAAAATATTTTTTCAGTTTTCTCTTTTAGTTGATTTTCAAATTCGCTCAACTTGCATATTCAGCTGTTTTTCATCAGTGGTAACAAGATAATATAGTTATTTTTATAGAATCAACAAAATTAAAACTACTTTAGAGAAAGAAAATTTAAAATATCGGCATTTAAGCCCTGTCAGACTATTTTCATCAGAATGAAACCTATTAATATTAAAGCCCATTAAATTTTACATCGATATAGCGAGTTTAATCAAAATCGTCGGAACCGTTTTCAAGAAAGACGAAAAAAAGGTGCAAAATGCATGGTATAAAGTGGCTCTTCTCTTGAGTATGATGATGGTTCATTGATTGTTTAACGTGATTTGTTAAAACTAATCCTTACTTATAAATTTACACTTTTATAACCAAAAAGCACATTTTATTATTCTTATTCAAGCTTTTTCAACTCCATTGAAAAACATATGTTTTATTTACAGGAAGGTTACTTTTTAGTTAGCCACCTGGTACACATTTTATAAAATATATACAAATAAATTTAATGAACATATCAAAAATATTCACAACCAAAAATATAAATTAGACAAATTATATTGAGGTGTATAGTCGACTGTAGAAACTATTATAGGTGGAATAGTCAGAATCATCATTTTTATATAGACAAATACATTTTTACATAGACAAATTATGTGAACAAGTGGCTAACGCGATTTATGCTTGCGAGTGGTACGATTAACTGAAGGTTAGAGTACCCACTCCGCTACAATTGCAATGAAAGTAATAAATAAATGGGAAAAATATAGATATATCAAATATAAAAAAAGTCCTAACTTCATTAACTTAGGCGAATCCTACTGCTGTCATAACCTCTTGTGCTAGAAATTTCCAGGTAAGGAAAAAAGAAAGAAAAAAAAAACAAACTTAGATTCATGATTATAAATTAAAGAAAAATGAAAATTATGCCTTTATTATTAAAGATAATCATGTTGAAAGGTAAGAAAGGAATTTCTCCAGGCTAGATCTCAATTAGGGAGATTGCATTTGATTAGGGGCATAGCCGTGATGCCGGGTCAAGGAGCGGCCCAATAATAAACTTGTCAAAGCCTGAGCATGCGATCCCTTCGGCCGAATCCCATCACGAATCAAGGGATAAAAGAGACGATGATTTAATCCTATATTTTATTCCCCCTGTCTAATTCCATTAACAGGTTCCTGACAGGGATTGAGACGTGAATGAGGACCTCCTATTAGAGCAGATCGTTCCTGCTTCATTAATATTGAACTGGTCGCTTTTCTCTTCACGCCAAGCGGGTCGGTAAGTGATCCAGTGCTCAGCTGAGCTAGCCCATTCTTCAAACCTTTTAGTACAAATCAGTTATTCACTGAGCAGTCCACTGAGTTAATGAGTATAACGATTTCAATTATGGTAAATTTTTAAGTGAATAATCCTTTATGAAACGTTTTTTCGTATCTTTCCCTTTATTTTTTTCACTATGAAAATCTGATCATAGTTAACTATCAATCATATCAAACGCTATTTTTTATAATAGTTTAATTGAAATAAATAATTTTTTTATTATTCTGGGACATGTCCCTTTAGGATAAATTATACAGAATGTACAAAAGGTGCTTTGGAGTCCTAGAACGTATTAAATACATATAAACAAGTTAATAATTACTTTATAAAATAGACATATTTAAATGATAAGGAAACAACAACAAGAAAAAATAAATAAAGAAGCTTATTTACAATTTTATTGTGCCCGGATTAAGTGATTAAATATGCGGGATTTGAAGGTAGAATGAGAATTGGAGTGACGGATGGTAGAAGGAATGGAATTCCATAGGATTATGGATCGAATGAGAAAGGATCTGTCGGAATGTGCAGTTCGGTGGGCCACACTGTATAAATCTAAAGGCCTGGGGCGTGTACAACGAGGATGGACAGAGAATTTGAACTGTAGGAGGTCAAAAATGTATGATGGACTTCGGGATTGGATAACTTGGTAAAGGAATGACGCAAGAAAATACTTGCGACGATTGGAAGGGTAAAGCCACTTCACTCGCCAAAATTGGGACACGGAGGTGCACCTAGGGACCCCGAAGACGAAGCGGACAAAACAATTTATTGAGCGTTTAGTTTTTACCTCGAGATCCCCAGAAACACCATCGTATACCGTTCAGCAATAGTCGAAGTGGGGGAATATTAGAGAGGTAACGAGGAGCTTCCGGGTTTCATACGGGAATAGGTGACGCAGGGAATTCAGTTGCTTTAAGGTTAAAAAAGGTGCGGCAGGAAATTTCGGAAATATGATTCTTGAAAGAGAGGGTTTGATGAAAGGTTACTCCCAGATTCCTGACGGTCGGGTAAAACTTTATAGGATTATCATTTAGGAGGAGGGTTGGGATATATGGAACAGTTTTCAAGAGGTGATGGGATCCTACAACAATGGCTTTTGTTTTTTCAACATTTAGTTTCAGTTTATTGACTACAGCCCAAAGACTTATTCGATACAAGTCCTCTTGTAGTCTTTTAGTTGCTGGTAATAGGTCGGTAAAGGTAATAATTTCATGTACGAATCCTCGATTTTCGTTTGGGACGGAACCAAACAGTTTAAAAATCATTTAGCGGGAACAAGGTGGGTTGGAAATGTGTTTTTAAAACACTGTCCATATACATTAAGTTGAAAATTAAGGTACGTGCTTGGAATTAACAACACTCTATAACCCCACGTTTTTTTTTCCTTATACCTTATTTTATTATTATTATATATATATATATATATATATATATATATATATATATATATATATATATATATATATATATATATATATATATATATATGGGTCAATCCATTCGAAATCATACAGACCTTGCCGCTCGACATTTTTGATTTTCGTGATTTCTTGATCAGTTATGTCCTATCCTTTCGAGAATATAAAACCATAAATAAAAAACAGTTCTCACTTTTAGTATTACAGCCGTTTTAAGTCAGCTTCACGCGCAAAAACATGTGATGGGTAAATTTTCTGATCCCTGTTTATTTAGATCAACAGGGTCTAAGAATTTAGAACAAAATCAGGATTTAGAACAAAAGCTAACCATAAGATAAGGACATGCTTAGTTTTTTTTTTCCCTACAACTGATTACATAAATAGTGAAGAAAGTTGTTTGAAAAATTCTCTAAAATGAATAAAAAACGAGATTTTTAACGAGATAAAAGTATATAAAGGAAAAGGACTCACTTTTAATTATTTTTTCTTAGATACCTTAGTTATAGTCCTACTTGCTGTAAAAATTTCGATCTTGAGAACTTAGTCCTTTTTGGTATGTGAATTTTCAAAGCTGGCAAAAATACATTTTTCCCGATGTTTACACGTAAATATCTCAAAAGGGACTAAGATGAACTAAAAATTATGGCGCTCCGTAACAATAGATGTTAGAAATGATTTTCACGCTTAATTATTTTCCCTTACATAGCTTTATCATTGCACTACTTGTTTTATAAATTTTGATCGTCCAAGTTTTATCCTTTTTGCAGTATAAATTTTCAAAGAAGGATTATTTTTCAGCTCAGTAATATTTATAGTAGAAAGAAATAAAGTCCCGGTTAAAGGTGGGAAATGCGTGTTATTATTCAGTAGCTAAATTACTTAGCTCGAGGCGTCTGTCTAAAAACTTAAAGGTTAAAATTTATAAAACTATTATTCTTCCGATAGTTCTTTACGGATGTGAAACGTGGCCGCTTACTTTGAAGGATGAACAACGACTTTAGGTTTTCGAAAATAAGGTACTGCGTAAAATATTTGGTTCGAAGAGAGATGAGGCCACTGGGGAGTTTAGAAGGTTGCACAACGCGGAACTGCTGAATTTGTACACTGTAAATATAATTGAGTCGATAGCATCGCGGAGACTCAAATGGGCGCGTAAAGTTGTTGGGCTCGGTGAGTAATGGATTCCGAGAAAGTTGGTATTCGCTGATCCGACTGGTAGGCGCCCGAAAGGTAGGCCGAAGCGTCGATGGATGCATTAAGGCTGATCTCGGGGGTTTGGGCTTGACCGGTGAACATTGGACGAGTCTGTGCAAGCGAAGTTTGGTGGTATCGGTATCGAACCTTCGGGTTCGGTAAGCCCATTATTATTATTATTATTAATATTTATAGTAAAATTTCTCAAAAAGGACTGAGTAAAAATAATGAAATTCAAACAGATTATACCTCTATATAATAGGTACTGTAGGATAGCAATAAATGCTTAGTTATAATCATAGAAAAGATGATTATTACTTAATTATTATAAGATGAAGACCCAGCCTATGGAGAGGAGCACACCTAGGCTCTATGAAATAAGTAAAAACTGGAATGTGATAATTAATTACACGACTGTTGTGGCTTAGTAAGAGTACTAATCTCTGTATATGATGTACAAAACACCATTCAGTGATTGTAGAGCTACATTTTTTTTTTTTTTTTTTGGAAGGAATTAGTCCGGGTGGCGGTCATTAAATGAAACAACTAAATAGTTTTAACTATTTATTGTTTGCCAATGTTTCGACCCCCTTTGTGGGTCATCATCAGGGCGCATGGTGGAAGAATGGAAAATAAAGTAAAATATCTTATTGGTTTCCACTCTCCCACCATGCGCCCTGATGATGACCCAAAAAGGGGGTCGAAACGTTGGCAAACCATAAATAGTTGAAACTATTTAGTTGTTTCATTTAATGACCGCCACCCGGACTAATTCCTTCCAGTAATTCTCAACGGTCAACTAATTACATCCACAATTTTTTTTTTGTTTCGTTTCTATTTTCTAAAAAATAAATAAAAAATTTATTTATCGTCACAAACATTAATTTTCAGGATTAGAGTTAAAAGTTACCGCTTCATGCTTTAATATCCAGCTGTTGAAGTTTCTGTTTAAATAAGGCATTTGTACTTGACTGCTTTGTTGATCAAACTAAGCTGCACACAGTTCATTACCTCACTCTTTCATTCTTTATGAGGAGATCCCTAAGCGTTTTTAGTGTATTTTATATTTTATTAATTGAAATATTTGATAAACATGATCGAAAACTATAAAAAAGTTATTATTTGCAATATACTCAAGTCGTGGTAGCTTTATTGGACAAAGCAAAAAGTTGTAAATTAATTCGTCAATCATTATTGTTATTTCAATTGATTGTGCTCTGATCTGGAAAACCTAATCAAGAAAAAAAAAAAGTAGCCCCTAATCCACATGCGATTAAAGGGCTATTAGAAAATGACAAGGGGTTACATTTGAATAAGCTTTTACTGTTTTACCACCCAACTTTTGAAATTTCTATTTAAACGAAACATCTGTTGTTGACAGCTTTGCAGATCAAACTAACTCTCTAACTTTTCATTATCTGGCGCTGTCAGAATTCAAAACAGTGTTTTGATCTTGTAATTCATTTTATGAGTCCGTCTCTGATTCAAATGAAATTAATTTTAAAAATAAAACTGTTTCGTAAATTTTAATTACTTGTTTGTATATTAAATATCAGACAACGAAAAAACAATGAAGTTAGTAATTTTATTGTTTGAGTAATCTTTATTTGTATTTATAATTTTAAGCACAATTAACAATTAACTTTGTGGTTATTGCCTTCTTGCACAAGTTCCTAAATAAATATAATTATTTTTTTTAAATTACAGTTATTTTTATTATTAACTATAAAAATACTAGTCGATGTTAATTTACAAAAGTACATATTTTTTTTTAATATTTGAAACATTTTTTATACTTAAAGAAATAAAAATATCTTTTTATGGAAAATTTTTAATTAATATACAGTGATTTTCTTGGCTTTTGTCTATTCTACTTCTATGATTTTGGTTTAATCATTTATTTCTCGAAACTTAGTGCTTTTGAGACTTTCATTTTTCTCCTAAACTTGATTTTTAATTATTACCCTCTAAGACGTACCTAATTTTTCTACTCCGGCTTAAAGTATTGAATTAGATATGAATATAGAATGTATAATTTATATAATGCTTCTATTTTGTCTGTGTGTGGGCTTCCTCAAGTTCATCAATATTCGTCTAGAGTACGATTCCGTGCTAAACATTTAAAGTTTTACCAATCTTATCTTTTTTTTTGGTAAGATTCTAGGAGTATCCTTTGAGTGCTATCTATCATGACTTGCATTCAGAAAGAACTGCACTCCAAGAAGACTCCTGTCATTGGTTGTTTTAAAATTCTTTGACAGCAAAAAATCGTTGGCAGAACTTTTTATTTTAAGTATGATTTGTAAATATAATTTATTTGAATCTTCTTTCATTATGAGAACATTTTTCCTATGCATTAGGTAGACTTTTCATATTATATTTTAATGGTAATGGTTAACTCACTAATACAGTTCAATTTTAAATTATATTTATTAATGGTTCTGTGCAGGTTTCGGTATTTATGGTTTATCAAATGGTTATATATGGTTTATCAAATTCGCTCAACTTGCATATTTAGCTGTAAATTATCAATGCTAATAAGATAATATGGTTATTTTGATAGAATCTACAAAATTAAAGGTAGTTTAGAGGAAGAAAATTTAAAACATCGCCATTTAAGCTCTATCAGACCATTTCAATCTGAATGAACCTACATGATATTAAAACCCATTAAATTTTACATCGATATAGGGAGTTTAATCAAAATCGTTCGAGCCGTTTTTGAGAAAATCGTAAAAAGGTGCAAAATGCATGGTATAAAGTGGTTTTCTGGTTAGCTTATTTTGATGAAAAAGTGTCTGTAACGTCTTGGGTGTATAGTTGTGGTAAATGTGAAATTTCAGTTTCATAAGACATTCGGAAGTTACCTCATAGGACTTTTCGTTTCTGCCCGGGAGTTACCACACACACACAGACGTTTGCGGACTTGGTTATTTGGCTTCAGGGGACCATAAAACGTGTATTTCCGTTTAAAACTGGAATTCGAAAATTTTCACGATCGCAATACTTTCCCTTACTATATATAGTAAATGGAAGTAAAAATGTATGAGTTTGTAAGTAAATTTAAATGATCAATACTATTGTCTTGAATTGAACTAGAAGTTGGCTCCGATAAATCACATGTTGATAACCCCCCATATTTGACTGAGGGATACCTCTAGCGCCAGTAAGCTCAGACTTAAACACTGTCATCAAAGTTGATAATAATTGACGAAGAAGGAAGCGGTCATTAGGTGGATATACTGGCCGTGATTGACAGAACGTTAGGATACACACAGTTATGGACTGTTATCGCAAGCCCTCTCTATCATTACCTCGTCATCGATAATGATACCACGGGGCTCTACATTAAAAATGGACAGCTGCCACCGCTCACGCAACATGTGCTAGTACTGCTTCGTCGCGTCATATCATTATATGTAATAAGGAATCATCACCTCACCTGTTTCAATACCAGCCTCTTCTTACGAACCGAAGTCCGCGATTTGTTGGGTGTGAAATGAGAAATATTCCCGAAGTGAACGTAGAAAGCTTACCAAGGAGGATTCATATGCAGGTTTTTATGAGAAATTTGGCTGATAAACGTCTTTCTTTGGGTATCTTTTTTCCTCTCATCTTTTTTCTTATCTCCTTTATTTATTAAAAAAACTCCAATAACAAGAGAACAATGTTGCAAAACAAATTAGGCCTTTTCCGAGCATACGCTACCTTTGCGGCATTTCAACTTTGGCATATTTTCCTCTCAGTATCAAAGAAAACTATATAGTATACAACTATATGGTAGTGTTTTTTTTCACTTAAATTTAACGAGAAGAGGCCTCGACTTTTGTGTAATATACAGATCCTTCCGTGTTAAGCGCGTTGGGTAATATCGGCATTTGAAGTTTAGGTACCGGCATAGTGGGGCAGGGGAGTTGAAAGTTCAGAATGTTTGATTTTGTCGTGCTTCATGATGACAGTTAGAGATTAATGCAGTACCTTGAGTCCAAATGACAGTGTCCCACAAAAATGCCTGTGTTTGTATGTGTGTCCGTTTGTGGTAACTCCAGTGCGAAAACGAAAAATCAAACCTTAGACAACTATAGCACGAGATGTTACAGACATTTTTTGAACAAAATCAGCTTGCCACTTTATACCATACATTTTTACGATTTTCTCAAAAACGACTCTAACGATTTTGATTAAACTCGCTACATCGATGTAAAATATAATGAGCTTTAATATGATGTAGGTTTCATTCTGATTGAAATAGTCTGTCATGGCTTAAATGCCGATATTTTCTTCCTTTAATTTTGTAGATTCTATAAAAATAACCATATCATCTGATAAGTATTGCTAAAAAACGTCTAAATACACAAGTTGAACGAATTCGATAATGACTGAAATTACATATTGAGAAAAAACTATACGCCCGAGATGTTACAGCAACTTTTTCACTAAAATTGGCTGACTAGAAGTGCTACATTATACCATGCATTTCGCACCTTTTTATGTTTTCCCCCAAAACGGCTCTAATAATCTTGAATTAACTGGCTATATCGATGTACAATTTAATGGGCTTTAATATCATGTAGGATTGAAATAGTCTGATAGGGCTTAAATGCTGATATTCTAAATTTTCTACCCCTAAAATATCCTTAATTTTGTAGATTCTATAAAAATAACAATATCATCTGATTAGTATTGCTAAAAAACGGCTAAATATACACGTTTGTCGAATTTGAAAACCAACTAAAAGAGAAAAGAGCAAAAATATTTTTTTAATGAAATTTTTTGTTTTTGAACATAAGAACAGTAATATACATGTGTAATATACCGTTGGAAAGCCTAAGATTTAAGAAAAAATATTATCTTATACACAAGCTTGTATAAGATAATAAAGAGTGATGAAAAGCCGATAAAACTAACTAATTGTTTTAGATAATAATAGATTATCTAATGAAAAACATTGCTATAAAAATTCATTTTAATTAATTCTTTTACAATTTATTTTCATCTCTAAAAAGTATTTAAAAATTCATAAATTTATTTTAACAACGGAGGTGAGTGAATGTCGTGTGTTGCGCGCACCAGATTTTTTGTATTATATCATTAATATATATGTTATTACTAGAAATCATCTATCCTATATTATTAGCGAGAGTACATTATTATTAATAAATTATAAATAAATTGCTGTTTAAGAGAAAAAATATTTAGCATTTCCTCCTCTAATAAACTGGAAATGGTAGTATAAGGAAGGAAAAAAGCGCGTGGTGGAATAAAAGTAAGACGTAATCTGATTATCGCTCCATTAAGCGGCCGACCTTATGTAGAGAGAATGAGATTTGAAGATGTTATGCCTTCTTTTTTTTTTTTTCTTTTTTTTTTATCATTCATAAAGAGGAGTTCAACTAGCACTACAGCCTTCTTTGCCCTAGATCGCGGTTTCGAAAGTAAAAAAAAATCTTCGTTATCCCGTCCTTTAAAGGCGATTTAGTCCCGAGCCTGTGCGATGCTAGGTACTCGGTAAAGGTCCCTCTCCTGATTAATCCTGGATAGTCAAAATTGCTCCCTCTGTAGCATGGTCCGAATTGACGTTAAATAAGTAAACAAAAAACTTTTTTTTACACCCCTAGCTTGCCTTTGACGGTTAAAGGTGGGAAAAGCGTGTTATTATTCAGTTGCTAAGTTACTTAGTTCGCGACTTCTATCTAAAAACTTAAAGGTTAGAATTTATAAAACTATTATTCTTACGACGGTTCTTTACGGATGTGAAACGTGGCCGCTTACTTTGAAGGACGAACAACGGCTTAAGGTTTTCGAAAATAAGGTATTGCGTAAAATATTTGGTCCGAAGAGAGATGAGGACACTGGGGAGTTTAGAAGGTTGCACGACGCGGAATTGCGGGACTTGAATCCTGTGAATATTATTGATTTGATAGCATCTCGGAGACTCAAATGGGCGAATAAAGTTGTTGGGAGCGGATTCCGAGAAAGTTGGTATTCGCTGAACCGAAAGGCAGGCCGAATCGTCGATGGGACGATTGCGTTAAAGCTGATCTCGGGGGCTTGGGCTTGAACGGTGAACATTAGACGAGTCTGTGTAGGCGGAATTTGGTGGTATCGGCATCGAACCTTCGGGTTCGCTAAGCCTATTATTATTATTATTAACTTGCCTTTGAAGGCTTTATGGGTCTCTCTTCGGCCTGAAGATGACGAGGGATTGATGCCGAGTTTAAAGCCTCCCGGCAATGAGACATGAGCTCCTCATTATCTTGTGTCAAATTACTGGTCTTCTGGTTAATAGACAACGCGCATTCAACTAACCTACTCAGCCACCCCGCCACCATCAATAAATTTATTAATACAAGAATTTCATAGGTATCTACTGCTACTGTATGTTCGAGCACACTTGGCATAACTACATACATGATAAATGATATCATAACCACTTAAATTATAAATCCTTTATTTGTTAAAAACTACTTTTCTTGATTTCTTGACAAATCTGCTCTTAAATTTAAAACTTCGTTATTTATTTATGAGGTCTCTACCCCTGTGGGTCATTGGCGTATAGACTTAAATTGTATGCTCTAATATAATATAGACTTCTTTTCAAATATTTTAAGAGGATAATGACATTATTTTCATCATCTTTAACCATGCCTTTTTTATTTGAATACTGAAAAAAATAAACTAATTAATTTTTTTATTATTTCACATTTTTTTATTTATTGAAATTTACAACTGTATTAGTTAATACAACAGGTAAATTAGCGGATAATTTATTGATAATATGAAGAGAATATACCCTTTGGCAATACTCCACTAGGTAATCTAAACTAAAAGGTCTCGAGGCCATTTTATTTTCAGAGGCCTCGGAGGATTGTCATGATTGGAAGAGGAAGCAAGGATGGAAACTAGTAGGTTACAGTGGAAGTGCAGTTTGTCATGTGAGGATTGATACCTCGTACGGGCCAAATCCACAACATATGGAACATTAAGGTCTTTATCGATAAGTTTGTTGGTGACAAAGTAAGAAGCATTGAGGATTTTGGATTTTAAGGATTGAATACGGAAAGAATTCGATGGTTTAGTAGAGCCCCAAAGCTCAACTCCTTTTTCTCATATTTAAACTTTCATTTCGTATATTCTGTTAAATTGCATATAGCTATAATTATTTTTGCTTATTTCATTGAACAAAGTCAAATAAATTATGTAATGGACTGAACCATATCCTTAAAACGTCATTAAAATAATAAATATGGTCGAGGGGCGACTTGACAGAATACATTTTTAAAATAATTTGTATTATTTTTCTGTTACAAAAACAGAGAGGTCAGTCAATCGCCTTCTTCGCGTTGCTAGTGTAACTAAGGTCCCTTGAGGAAATGCTTGACGAGGAAGCTTTTGTTAAATCGTTGTTTTGTATAGATTAAGTCATTACCTAATCGTGTTAATATGGCATTGATTCGTGTAATTAATTTTTTTAAATGTATTTATTTAACAATGAATTATTCTGTAATGATTTCCAAGGCTGAGATAGAATGAATTTAATGCATACGACGTATTTTCCCTCTGTTCCCCTATGTTTTTTCATTATGTTAATATTAAAGCAATTAGATGTAAATACATTATTATATATATATATATATATATATATATATATATATATATATATATATATATAAACCTTCTACGCTATATGTATATCTTCGTATTAGGAAAAATGAGTTTGCTTAAATGAATATAAATTACGGATTTTTAAAATATATTAATACATCATTTAGTTGTATCTCATGTATCTCACTTGTTATGTGAATTTAAATTTTATATTTATGTAAACCTTGTATCTCAGAATTATCTTAGAGAATGAGAAATGTACAAATTTGACTAAAATTTTTGCTACTTAGGCATATTTTTGTTAGAAATATAAAATGGTGTTAATAAACCGGATACAGATTCCGGTTGCTCCGTAAAGTGATGATAAACTTCCTGTTGTTCTTTTCCATGTCGTAAAAACTTCCGGAGATTTTTACAAACTGTTCCAAATATTAGTTGAAGGCATCAGTATTTCTAAAAGTTTTGAAAGGGCATTTATTTGTATAAACATCCTGAGGCAGTTGAATAGTTGAGGCTGACTTAGGGTAATTAAAGTTGCGGTTATTAAATTTATAACTTTCATATACATTTCAATTTGTTTTTTTTGTTTTTTTTAATATTTATTATTATTATTTTTTTTTATAGAATCTAGTATATTTTTAGTGCTACTGTAAAACAATGTTAATCAAGTTCTTAAAATTAAACAAATATATCCTTGTTAAAGAAGATTGAAATGCAAATAAGAAACAATGCAGGGATTTATTAAGGAACTGTCACATATATACCAATTGATGGATTTGCGGTAGAACAGAGGTGTCTCGAATTGAGACGTTGATTTCCAAAAGGTACTAAAGGACATTTTTTACAAAATTGATTTTTTACATATTTCTATTCTCATAATTTAGTTTTATCAAAATCTTCTATTTGATTTTATCTAATGTACACCTAAGTCCTTTATAAACGGAATTATTTTCTAAAGGAACTAATTACACATTTAATTTCGTTCTAAATTATACCAAAACATCTCATTTCATAACTTTAATATGATGTTATTAATATACTAAAAAAACAATTCTGGATTTTTATGCGAAAACAATCAAATTAGGTTATTTAATATAATAATTAGTGATTTTCGCGTCAATTTCAAGTTTCAATTTCAGTTAGAGATAAAAATTGTTGAAACTCTTAAAAAAATTAATTAAATTTAATTTCCATAAAAACATGTGTTTTATTAAAAAAATCTATTATATTATTATCTAAAATAATCGCTTAGTTTTATCGGTTTTTTATCACTCTTTATTAACTTTTAAAAGCTTGGGTACGAGATAATATTTTTTCTAAAATCTTTAGCTTTCCAACGGTATATCATACATGTATATTACTGTTGTTAATTTAAAAAACAAAAATTGCATTAAAAAAATATTTTTTCTGTTTTCTCCTTTAGTTGAGTATCGAATCATTCACTTTATATATTTACCTGTTTTTCATCAGTGGTAACAAGATGATATAGTTATTTTTATAAAATCTTCAAAATTAAAGGTACTTTAGTAGATGAAAATTTGAAATATCGACAGTTAAGCCCTGTCTGACCATTTTAATCAGAATGAAACCTACATGATATTAAAGCCCATTAAATTTTACATCGATATAGGAGGATTAAAAGTTTAAATGCATTGGTGCAATGAGAGAATTGCATGATTCATAGAAGAATCGGTTGCGACATGTTGAAACGAACGTGTTCCAACATTGCCATTGCTGTTGCAGTGATTAGCTACTTAAACTTTCCCAAACGTAGCATAATAACTGGAGTTCTATTAATGAAACTCGTTTGAAGAACGTAAGTTTAATTACCTTTTAAATTATCGGAGTTAGGGAACAAACTTTTATATCATAGTTGTTTGAAGAAGGTAGATTTGAGAGGAAGGCATTTATCTCTCACTCCTTGAGCCATTTGGGTTTGTCTTTAATTATTTTATCTATACTTGCATTCGTGGACGGACTTTTGAATAATAATAATACTAGGCTTACCGAACCCGAAGGTTCGATGCCGATACCACCAAATTCCGCCTACACAGACTCGTCCAATGTTCACCATTCAAGCCCAAGCCCCCGAGATCAGCCTTAACGCAATCCTCCCATCTACGCTTCGGTCTACCAGTCGGATCAGCGAATACCAACTTTCTCGGAATCCGTCCCTCATCGAGCCCAACAACTTTACGCGCCCATTTGAGTCTCCGCCATGCAATCAGCTCAATTATATTCACAGGATACAAGTTCCGCAATTCCGCGTTGTGCAACCTTCTAAAGTCCCCAGTGGCCTCATCTCTCTTCGGACCAAATATTTTACGCAGTACCTTATTTTCGAAAACCTTAAGCCGTTGTTCATCCTTCAAAGTAAGCGGCCACGTTTCACATCCGTAAATAATAGTTTTATAAATTCTAACCATTAAGTTTTTAGATAGAAGCCGCGAACTAAGTAACTTAGCAACTTAATAATAACACGCATTTCCCACCTTTAACCGAGACTTTATTTCTTCCTGGATTTCATTTTTTCTAGTTATAATTGAACCTAAATACCTGAATTTCTCTACGTGTTCAAAATTATGTCCTGATACATCAATATCATGAATTTGATATAGAAATTAATTTTTTCTGGGACTGGGTTCCTCAAGAATAACAGTTATGTACAATTGAAGAATATGATGTGTCTGACTAACAGACAAAAGGAACATAAGTATTATTTACAATGGTGATAGAAGAAAAAAAAAGAAAAAGCATTTTAAGACAAAAACTTTTTAAAAAATCTGAGGACAATTGAGACGTTGATTTCCAAAAGTTACTGAAGAACATATTTCACGAAATTAGTTTTTTACATATTTGTATTATCATTATTTAGTTTTATCCAAATATTTTATTGGATTTTATCTTTTGGACAATCAAGTCCTTTATAACGCGATTTATAAAGACAATTATTTCCTAAAGGTACTAAATTACACATTTTGTTTCGTTCAACATCATACTAAAACATTTCATTTCATAACTTTAATATGATCTTATTAATACAGTAGGAAACAATTCTTGATTTTTATGCGAAAATAATCAAATTAACTGGTTTAATAATATAGTAATGTGTGAATTTTGCGCCTCCAAAATTCCCTAGAATCGATATTGGTACGTTTTGGAAATCGAACTCTTGATACTTCATCCATTTTAGGAAAGTACTACTCGTTACTGTATTATTAATCCAACTAATATGATTCTTTTTAAATTAAAATCTAGAATATATATAATATATATATATATATATATATATATATATATATATTATTTATTTTTTTTAAATAATAAAATCTGCCACTATCTTGGGAAATAAGTATTAGAGCTAAAATAAGTCATTCATTTCATATGTACAGAGTAAAACAAAAAATAAATAAAATAAGCACATATATTAATAACGCTGTATTAAAGTTATGGAATGAAATGTTTAAGTATGATTTGGAACGAAACTAAATGCGTAATTAGTACCTTTTGAAAATCACTGAATCACTAAACCTTGTTTTTTTAGGGGCTGGAGTGTTAATTAGATAAAATCAGATAGAATAGATAGAAAAGTCTGTTTATTTTTCAATATTACAGCAAACAGAAAATAAACAAATAAAAATTAAACAATTTACAAATTACAAAATACAATAATAAAAATCAGAGACACTACATGGTCTATTGACCGTCCGTGGAGTCTGTGCTTATTCACAAAATTAACCTTTAATCTATCGATATTAATAATTAATAACAAAATAAGAATCAAACACTTCGGATGTTATTTATGTACTAAAATTAGTTCACAAATAGTCAAATTAACAATTTGTTAAATTGAATTTAACAAATTTACTGATAGTTAAATTCTTTCGTTAGCAACATTCTATAAGAGAAAGCCGATCTGGAGAAATTAACTAACGCCAGCCAATCTTTTTCATTTATTAACTCTAAAATTTTATTCCAAGTTAAATTTCTAGAATTAAAGTTTTTTTTCTAATCTCCGAAAGTATCGGACAGGCAGCCAAAAGTGAAAAAGATCTTCTGTTTCATTTGTATTGCATAAACTACATTTATTATTCGTTTTCATGAAATTTTTATAATTTAGGTTTAAAACATCACCCCTGATTTTAATTACCCATCTAATCACCTCAAGAGAACATTTGTCAGTAATGTAATTTACTGTGGCTAGATGTGGATAAAAGCGAGAGGTTTTTAAATAGAAGATTTAGGTAAGACTAAATAAATGGTGAAGATACAAATCAACGTCTCAATTGTGTTCAACAAAATGAAAACTTTTGTGTAGAAATACCAGAAGAAGTTCAGCTATGTTTTAATTTAATCTGACATGCGTGAATTGTAAAGACATGCTATCACCGTAGTTGAAAAATCAGTACTTTCTTATCAACTTTTAAAACCATGACCCTCTATGTTAGGTTTGGTATCTGTGTTAGGTTTCATCTTAATGCAAATAGGAGGCAGTAAAGATTACGATGTACGAAAATATAGTCATATCTTTTTATAGATAACACAATCCTTCGTTTCCTCTGCTATTCTGGCGAGTCACCTACGAAGGTTCCTTGACCGCGAGATGGTTCGTGAGATCAAGATACAAAACGGACAAGAACTCCAAGGTGAGGTACCTGAGTACTGCCCGCATTGCAGCTAATGAGCGGCAGCCGTTCTTCGGTACTTGCAGAATATGAGATTCATCTGCGGAATCTCTTCTTTTTTTTTTTTTATTTATTTTCCTACAGTGTGCGGTTCTTTAGCTTCTCGACGCCTCACAAAGGAATACAAAATAAAATAAAAACCTAGACCACTATGACTCATGAATTGTCCCAAGTTCTCTGTAAGAACTTGTATTTTTACTTTCAATTACTATAGATAGTAAGGGAAAGTATTGCGATCGTGAAAATTTTCGAATTCCAGTTTTCAACGGAAATACACATTTTAGGGTCTCTTAAGTCCAAATAACCAAGTCCCGCAAAAAGGTCTGTGTGTGTGTGGTAACTCCCGGGCGGAAACGAAAAGTCCTATGAAACTGAAATTTCATATTTAAGACAAATATACGCCAGATACGTTACAAAAACTTTTTCATTAAAATGAGCTTACCAGAAGAGCCACTTTATACCTTGCATTTTGCACCTTTTTTCGATTTTCTTGAAAACGGTTCCGACGATTTTGATTAAACTCGTTATCTAACATTTAATGGGCTTTAATATCATGTAGGTTTTATTCTGATTAAAATAGTCTGGCAGGGCCTTTAATTAGTCGATTCTATAAAAATAACTATATTATTTTGGTACCAATGCCGAAAAACAAGTAAATATATAAATTGAATGAATTCGATACCCAACTAAAGGAGAAAATTGAAAAAAATATTTTTTTAATGCAATTTTTCGTTTTCGAACATAAGAACAGTAATATACATGTGTAATATACCGTTGGAAAGCTGAAGATTTAAAAAAAAAAATTATCTAATACACAAGAGCTTGTAAAAGTTAATAGATAGTGATGGAAAGCCAATAAAACTAAGTGATTATTATAGATAATAATAAAATAGGTTTTTATTAATAAAACACATGTTCCTATAGAAATTCCATTTAACCCATTCTTTAATGGTTTCACTCATTTTTATCTCTTACTGTACTTGAAAATTCTTCGATTCTTAAATTCTTTAATCGATTTGAAAAACGGAGGTAAGTGAAAGTCGTGTGTTGCCCGCACCAGATTTTTTCCCTACGTTTGAGCCTTGTTATTTTCAAGGAATCCATTTATCCGTCCAATTCATAATATATGAAATATTATAATTCTGTACATTATATAATATATGTATATATACATATATAATATAAATACATATGTAGTCATTAATATTAAACACAAGTTAGGCTGTGCTTACTAGCCTTGTCAGCTTCTCTCATTTTACTGTTAGTGTAAGTTATTTATCCTTTCGAGAAGGTTCTTTATTTATTTATTTATTATTGTTCGAGGAATAATTATAATGCTGTCGTGTTAATTTATGTCTGTTATCAAATGCGCCTAAAAATGTTTAAATGAAAATTTTGTCTGTATACGTTTTAGGAACACTATCTATGTTCATGGCCTACTTTTCATTATCTGTTAAAGTTATCGGCTTCAGCCTTAGAAAAAAAGAACGTGCTTTTCTGTATCTGTTTTCTCCATGACATTCAATTTCATAACTTTCACAAATAGCTTTTAGTGCAAATTCCATAATGGGGTCAGTTGTACTGTTATTCTTGTGTTTTCAACTGATTTTTATAGACTTTGATCATTGGCTTTATTTTGTATTTTAATGAGTAAGCGATTGGGAATCTGATACTTGGTAAGTGCATAAAGCTTCCCATACAAATTCCCAATTGAAGGCCTAAATGTCCCTGAAAGTCATTAACAGTCATTACAGGGCCCGACACAGGAAATTCACTTCCTTTCCCGTGAATGAGCGGTGAAATCGTTTCGCTGGAAATACATTTCCAAACTGACATAGCTAATTGTACAGTAATCGATCTTATCATGCGGGCGTACTCGTTAGGGCTAAGTATACCGTGGGATGGAGTTGTTGATTTAGTCAACTCCCGCTCTTCCGTGCCTCAGGCGTTTTGTTTTAGTTAAATTTCATGTTTTATCACTAATGTATATTTTAGAATAATCAATTAGGCCAATTTTCCTTGAAAGCTCATGCAATGCCATGTAGCTATAACCTTTTTAGTTTATTTTTTTACTTTCACTTACTATATATAGTAAGGGGAAGTATTGCGATCGTGAAAATTTTCGAATTCCAGTTTTCAACGGAAATACACGTTTTAGGGTCCCCTGAGTCCAAATAACCAACATATAAAGTGCCTTTATACCTTGCATTTTGCACCTTTTTTCGATTTTCTCAAAAACGGTTAAGACGATTTTGATTAAACTCGCTATATCGATTTAAAATTTAATGGGCTGTAATGTCATGTAGGTTTCATTCTGATTAAAATGGTCTTACAGTGCTTAAATTGCCGATATTTTAAATTTTCTTCCCCTAAAGTACCTTTAATTTTGTAGATTCAATAAAAATAAGTATATTATCTTGTTAACGCTGATGAAAAACAGGAGAAAACAGAAAAAATATTTTTTTAATGCAATTTTTTGTTTTTGAACATAAGAGCAGTAATATACATGTATGATATACCGTTGGAAAGCTAAAGATTTTAGAAAAAAATATTATCTCATACACAAGCTTTTAAAAGTTGATAGAGAGTGATAAAATGAACATAAAACTGATTATTTTAGATAATAATATAATAGATTTTTTAATCAAACACATGTTTCTATATAAATTCAATTTAATTAATTACTTAATAGTTTCACGTATTTTTATCTCTTAACTGTTTTTGAAAATTCTTTCATTGATTTTAAAAATGGAGGTAAGTGACAGTCGTGTGTTGCCCGCACCAGATTTTTTACTTTCGCTCACTTACCTACTTATGAAATATGTAGTAATAGAACGTACTGCGGTCGTGAACATTTTCAGTTTAGATTTTTTGCCGGAGATACATGTTTTAGGATCCCCTGAGTCTCGTTAAGAGTTCTATATAATCCTAGCTCCAAAACGATTTATGGTATAAAACTTGAATTTCATATTTCAGAAGCGTTTATTCCTAATATGTTATAGCAACCTTTTCAACAAAATAGGCGAACTAGAAGAGTAATTTTATACTATTCATTTTGCACTTTTTTGAGATTTTCTTTATAACATAGATTTAAAAAATATGTTATCTTATATAAAAAGTTGTATCTGATTCTCTAATCTAGCTTTATTTTTCAAGGTCTTAGATTGATTATAACAACGTATGTAAGTTAAAGTCGTCTGTTGATCGCAACAGATTTTCGAATTGAGATTTACTTCCAGTACAAGTGGTGAGTCAAATGTGTTTTAACTCCTTGGTTTAGGCCGTCAGGGTACGCAACTCAAGGAAATGTCAGACCATTTCTAGGTCTTCAGTTATCAATAACTTAACCGAGCATTGGCATAATTTATATCAGGAGTTGTAACTATCTATGCTATTGAAAACTTAATTGATTGTATCATTTGAGTAGAACCCCACCCAGACGCTCTGGCTCCAGGAAAGTTTTCGGAATTAAGGGCGTTAATGGGTCCAGCTGTAGTTGAAAATTGATTTTAAGTTCAGCCTCACAGATCCGATATCTAAGATTGCCTTTTGACAAACGTCTCACTTGGAACCCTCATACAAGACTGAAACGACAAGAAACTGCTCGACGTATGTAGCAACAGTTTTTAGTATATATGATAGACGGTCAGCATATGTGATATGCCAATTCTATCTAGAAATCTACATTGAATGAATAAAGATTACTGTTTACCGCCCAAATTTTAATTTGCTTTTGTTGAAATAAGATAAGATAAGACGAAATTCAGAATATATATATATATATATATATATATATATATATATATATATTATATTAATTTCTTTATTATTTTTTATGTATAATATTTCTCCTAATTGTAAATAATTGTTGGCCAGACATATTATATATTTCAATTGTACATAACTGTTATTCTTAGGGGACCTAGTCCCAGAATATTTTTTTTTTCCTATTCTATTCTATATTTTTTTACTGATTGCCAGAAAAGTACATAAATAAACTTGACCCTGATCGTGGCTAGACGACTAGGTGACGACTGATAGTCTAGTCCCCATCCCTTACCCAAGCTATTATAACTCGGTTCTATATTTTGTTATTAATAGAGGAGAGAGATATGATGCTAAAGGTAGAGGAGGATCAATAGCCACCAGTTACCCCGAGGGCTTTGTGCTCCGACCAAGTGTAAGATTAAAGCAGGACTATTAAACAAACCAATAGCCTGGGGCTGATATAATTCTCCTTAAAGATGAAAGGCCGCTGTCCTCAAAGAGTTCCCGGTAGGGCGGAGCGGCGGCCCTTCTCGGAAGCCTCTCTGCAGTCCCGGTCAAAGGAAGACATTATGATTCGGATCGTGTTGGGGCTTCCTCCTTATGTTTATTGTTTCGTTAATTATCTCCTCCATCTCTAGTCTTCATTTAACATATAAGGGTCTAAAGTGTGGTCAGCAGGCTCATATATCATGGCTCTTCAAAGTTTACTCTGAAACTTTGCTTATTAAACTGTAAGTCGGATATTTTAAAAGACCAGATAAAATTCTTATTTTTAGACATGTATTTACACTAAGAAATTATTTAATTTTATGTTTCTGTTTGACTTCTCTTAATGTTATCCTAAATGTATATATCTAGTGGTGGAGATAACGTTCAAGGTTTGAGGTACGGTCAAAAAAGAAAGTCAAGTATAGAATTACTCTAATGGTTGCTAAATTGCGGATTAAACTCTACAAATTTCACCTGAAAATGAATGCAAAGAGATGGATCTTAAACTGTGAGAAATGAACTACTTCAGTTTACAAATTACAAATATTTATTAAATACAGAATGCACAAATACAAAGGGATTACTAACCACTATACTTACCATAATAATTGAATTACTAGCTTAACTACTAAACAGTCTACATATAAAATCAGATATTCCGAACAAATAAACTACTTACGTAAATTTATACAATCTGCTAGACTTATTCTAAAACTTACAACTATAAATTATATATAAACTACAGTATTCTAATTTCACACAGACCGGTTATCACAATATTGACACACAGTTTCACTACACTGTCACCCTGTCGAATTGTTCACTGTCACTGTTCACTGATACATCCACTTGAGCAAGATCAAGACTGACTCTCTCAGGCGTAGTGGACCGGTATTTGTACCATTACAGAAGATTCTAGACACGGCAGCAGGTAAACGCCGAGAGGCGGATGGGCCGTTCTAGGTACTTCGAGAACCGTCCAGGTCCAGAAGTCTCTAGCCAAACCCGGACCCTCTAGGCGTGGTTTACCTGTCATTGTCTTGTCCGTAGCAATACAGAATGGATTATTCTAGAGCAGTGTTTGATGAGAAACTGCCCGTTGGCAGCACTACAATAGGTAATCTAAACTAGATATCGAGGCCATCTTCTTTTCAGACGCCTCGGAGGATTGTCAGGAATGGAAGAGGTAGCTAGGATTGAAACTAGTGGGTTGGAGTGGGAGTGTAGTCTTGGAAGGATTGATACCTGGTTCTGGCCAAATTAGCTACTTAAGTAATATTAAGATGGTTTACTGAAGCCCCAATGCTTAACTCCTTAAGTCCGGATAGGTCTTATGATGGTCATGAAGTTGAGGTTAGAGCGTCTGTCTAGTATGTGTTGAAATAATCGAAAACGGTGAACAGTTTCTTGTCATTTCAGTCACGTTTGCGGATTACATGTTAGACGTTTGTCAAGTAGGAGTCCTAGGTAGCGGATCTGTTCAACTGGAACAAGCGGAATATTATTAAAGGATTCTGTAGGGCAGGATGTCATAGGTTTACGTTACAGAGTAAAGGTTATTTGGTGAGGTTTGTTTGAATTTATTTTTATTCAGTAATTCTGACACCATACCTCAAGGCCTCTGATGTGTGATTGGAGAGTTTGAGAGGCAATACTTGGATATGTATTGACTGATAACACACTTGTGTCATCAGCATAGGTAGAAAGGAAGGTGTAAGGATGAGTTGGAATATCAGCTGTATAAACTGTGTAAAGAATCGGTTCAAGGATTCTGCCTTGAGGAACACCAGCGGACTGAGTAAAAAAGAACGAATAGGAACTATTTAGAGGAGGAGTAAGACTGGATAATGAGGAAGTAATTTGCAGAGTTTGTACAGCATTCCTGGGTGCGAAACTCGGTCAAAAGTCTCTAAAAATTTAATTCTAAATATTAGATATATATTTATATTATTAGGTTACACCGTATCATGTAAATTTTAAGAGAAAAACTGCTACTGAAACTCATCATTACAGAAATAGAAATGAGGAAAAATAAACCAGGCTGTAAGAATTTACTTCAGTCCGCAAAACATCGAGTTACTAAAATTTCAAACTAATACAATTCAGTTATTTATTAATATATTCATAAAGAAATCGACGATTGTTCATTACTGTCCTTAAAGCTCATTATTTCCGAAATGTTGGAAAAAAAAACAATTTTAAGGCTGTGGGTCTACAGTGGTAGTCACTGATTGATCACTTGAAAACATATCCCTTTAAAATGTTGAATTTGTCTTATTATGGCATGTCTGATTCGTATTAAAAGCCAAGACTTCACAAATATTTAATTTAAGGTAATTTAAAATAATATTTCGATGACACCTTGCGTACTCCCTGGACATTATTTGGATATTTATGTTTATAGCTATTAGCCTTAAGAATTAAAGTTGTTTTTTTTCTTAATAGATTTATTGCTATTTACAACTGTATAATGATATACATCTAGTAAATGAGATACAAGATAAAAATGTCATGGATTCACATGTGAGGATACTACCCATTGGCAGCTCTCCAAAGACTATGTTAAACTAGAAGGTCTCGTGGCCATCTTCTTTTCAGACGCTTTGGGGGATTATCAGATATTGTAGAGGAAGCAAGGATTGAAACAAGTGGATTAGAGTGGGAATGGAGTTTGTCATGAAAGAAGTGGTACCTGGTTCGCGCCAAGTCAGCAACATAGGGAACATTAAGGTCTTTATGGATGAGTTTATTTGTGACAAAACAAGGAGCGTTGAGGATTTTTCGAAGGATTTTTGATTGCCAGGATTGGAGACGGGAAGAATTTGATGGTTTAGTAGAGCCCCAAATCTCTACTCCGTAAGTCCATATCGGTCTGATGATAGTCATACAGATGAGCCTTTTGTACTTAAGTGGAAGGTTAGAGCGTTTGTCTAGTAAGTGTTGAAGTAGTCGAAAACGTCGGGCAGTTTCTTGTCTTTTCAGTCTTGTATGAGGGTTCCAAGTAAGACGTTTGTCCAGGTGCAGTCCTAGGTATCGGATCTGTTCAACCGGAACAAGAGGAGTGTTATTGAAGGATACTGTTGGGAAGGATGTCATAGGTTTACGACAAAGGGTAAAGGTGATTTGGTGGGATTTATTGGAATTTATTTTATATTCTCCAGTTCTGACTTTGATGTGTGATTGAAGAAATTGGGAGGCAATAGTTGGATCGTAGAAAGGAAAGTGCTAGGATGGGATGGGATATCAGCTGTATAAACTGTGTAAAGGATGGGTCCTAGAATACTGCCTTGAGGAACACCTGCATACTGAAAAAAAGGGATGAACAGGAACGGTTACGATTTACTTTGAAGGGCCTGTCTGGAATTAAAGCTTTGAAGTTATTTTTAAATAAACTTATATAGCAATTATCATTGCTTTGCAGTCTAGAATGGGAAAGATTAGACAAGGCTCCAGTTTATCAATGAATAAGATGATCGTCTTCAGACTTTTGCGGTATGAATATAATCTTGTATCAGGTTTTTAAAAATCTGGAATTTTGAAACGTTCTTTAATGAATTGCATAGGAGAAAAAGTATTGAGAATACTACATATTGTGTTCCAAATTATTCATATTCAGGTCGAAATATCTGATTCGGACATTTGTGAATCGTACATTCATTTAATTATTAGGTCCATTTTCCTGCAATCAAAACGTTTGATCAACGGACGAGAATAAATTAAATGAATTAAATACCATATTCAAAAGAGAGGGAATTATTACCTGACGAAATCCCGAATATTTTGCAAGATATTTGCTTTTGATATCATTGTATGGTTTATGAATTGTTTTGATGTAAAATGTATGCTTGTAACGACGCTTGACCTGATTTCTAAAAAGTAATTTTTCATAACGTCAGTAAATTGTCTCTGTAAACATTATTTATATTTTATGAGTTTATAAGAACTATATAGTTTGTTAATCCTATAAATATTTATATATAAGAGTATAATTTATTCATTTTATTTTTCACAGGTGAGTACGGAGTGAATGTGTATTCTTAGATGACTAGGGTGAGTCAAATTTACTTTTAAACATTATTACTGTAAAGAAATATCCTACCAATATATTAAAAAAAATATTTTACACTGGACTAGTGTTTTATTTATGGTGGCCGAGCGTGTTAGCGCGCGTTGCTGTGAGCACGTGTTGCCTAGCAACAGATATCCGAAAAGTTAAAACCAAATAATTACGAGTTCGACTCTCGTGCCGGGGAATTTTATCTCGGCATATATCCCCCGCTCTCACCCTCTGGCCCGAGAGAACCCCCGTATAGCCTTCAAAGGCGAAGTAGGGGTTGGACAAAAAAAAAAAATACATAAATAAAAAGACCATACTCAACAAAAATGCATCGAGAAACGTGAGTGTAATCTTTCAGGAGATTACACGGCGAAGCCCAGTGCCTACACGGCCTGTCGTGCCAGGAAAAATAAAAGGCCTTTAACTCAACATTAATCCCTTCGCTCTCACCCCTGGCCTGACAAACCCCCGTATAGCCTAAAAAGTCGAATTAAAAAAAAAAGTTTGATTAATAACCCTTAAATTTTCTCTCATGAATGGTTTTACGCTAACTGTTTGCTGTTAGTTCATGTTATTTCAGGACAGTGAACATACACTAATGATACCGCACATAGCATAGGTAGCAGTCCGCCCAAGTGTCCATGAGACAGTTAGCCAATACAATTAAATATCTTAGCTGTGATGTAAATGTGTTCTAGGAAACGGTTGGTTACCTCGCGCAGCAGTTTTCGCTACTGTATCAGTCCGCTCCCATCCGCCTCTTATTGTTCTGGAGTGCGTTCTGATGTGTCAGCCGTTTGGTCGCCTGCGCTGCTCATCATTCTCTACCCACCTCCTGGAACCTTGTGGTTTGTTTATTAGAACAAATAGGAATTCCCCTCGACATGTGTTCAAGGCCGAGAGTGTTTTTTTCCCACGGAAATGAATATTACATTAATTTTATTGAAAATAATAATTCGTAAAGTTATAGCTGATTTATTCAGTTTGGAGTCAAACCGGTTGCATCGGAACAAACAAGTTTATCACCAGATTAATTCATACTGTTTCGAAATTAACATTTTAAATATACAGCTACATTTCTAGTTTCTTATTTAAAGTTTTATTGCAGATGTTTTTCTATGTAATCTAATTTAAGCGTAAGATGGTATTTTACAGTACATCAAGCAATTTTTTATTTTTATTATTTTTGTTTGGGTGTGGGAGGGGTTCACTTGTGGTGGGATAGCTCTATTAATATAGATTTCTATGTCGAAGGTCGCAGGGTTCAAGACCGCCAGATGATCTCGGGATCTTTTTAAAGCTAGTAAAAAATCTTTGTTATGCTGTCTTCTTTTAAGATCCCTATCCTAAGTAAACCTAAATTGGCGAAATTTAGGATTCCCACTTTAGCATCCTCAGAAAATCCAGAGCGGTGTGAAGCGATGTTAAATGAATAAACGATTAAGCAAAGTTCTTTTTAAAAGATTTTGATGATTGTCTAAACCGATATTATGATTTTTTCTATAACATAACCTAATATTATATTATTGATTAAGTTTTTTTGTTTTTTTTTTGTCTTCAAAATTTTTGTATTCATACCTGACATTAATTGGTGACAATCAGTGGATGCGATGAAGGAATGATAGTTGGCGTGGAAGGCCTGATGGAGAGAAGATGCATGCTGAGGGTTGTCCAGCTTTCCGCTCCGTACAGGAGCACCGAGAGAAACACAGATTTAAATAACCTAATTTCTCTCTGTTCACATTCTTTTGTATTTTTATTTAATCGGTATTATCTGCATTGATTGAGAGAAATTCGTATTAGGGGTATTGGATTTATCTCTCACCTTTTACATCTTTACAGAAGACTAGAACGTGACTATACAAAAATATCCTTATGCATGGAACCAAAATATTTTTTTTCTGCAATAGACCGCTTGACGGTGGGATTCGACTTACGGTCGTTATACACCTGTTTGGAAGCGACTGGTTTATGTCAATGGGACCTCTTCAAACATACATGTATATTCTAATATACTATATACGAATATCTCTGTTATCCATTTTTCCTGACGCTTGTAGCAGTAATCGATTGGGCTGATTTCCTGGTGATGGCCACTCATGATGAAACATGACTTGTAAATTAGATGGATCCCCTGGTTCATCAGTTAACAGCTTTAATTTTCCAAATCTTCATTATTTGTTTTCTCTTTCAAAGAAATAATTTTAAATGAAATACGAATCATTCTTCGAATACTGTTTCCATCCAAATCTATTGATGAATGTTATTAACCTTTTATTAATTTTGTAATATTCTTTTAACAACTAATCAGACTATTCGATGGGTTATAAATACCTTTACCATATGTATTTCAGTTTCGAAATTTATAACAATTAATCTTTTCCGAGTATTTCTGGGGAATTTGTGTGGCGTATCATTTAATTTTGGTTACACCGTATTAATAAAACCATGTTTATTAATCCCACATACAAAACCGATATTTCATGTGATGAAACTAGACGGAGTGGTAATTATAGAGGTAGATTACTATCACAACGTTCTGCTCTGTGGGATTTAATCAAGGAGCTATTGGTCGCTTAATCAATGTAACACAACCAACTGTAATGAATGAAACACAATTAAGAGATAAACATCAGGTGAAATAAAAGATTCTGATGAAAATCATCTTTTTGTCCGCGAAGTTTTAAAAAATAAAATTTCCTTCATATATTTCTGGATATAAAGATATTTTAGTTTTAAATGAAATTATCCATGCATTTTTCATTTTATATTACTCTATGTGCTCGTATATATATTTTTTTCTAATTTATGTAAAACCTGACCTCGAAGATTGAAACGGCAGTGGTTTCATGGCGTTTTGTAAACATTTATACTAAAGTTCTGACACTGGTCAGATCCTCCATACATGTACTGTTTGTTCGTGGATATTCCACCCTAGCTCAGCCTCCCTGGCTCACACCAGTGACGCGGCAGAGAGGCGCTGGGATCTCATGGATTCCGCGTTTTCCTCTACAATTAGATGGAAAATCCCAGTCTAGGGTTCATTTAGCAGATTTGTAAATATTCTATACAGTTCATGATTGTGTGTATGATGTTAATTTATTACTCACTTTGTATTTATCTCACTATAGGTGGTTTATTTATTTATTTTATTATTTTTATTATATTATATTTTCAGTAATTTGAGTTTATCATTATTTTCTGTATATATTATATGAATGTGGCCTTATATCACTACTACTACTGTTTCATTTAGAAACAAATTGTAATATATCTACAATAAATAAAAAAAAATAAAAATGTAAAATACTCTAAGAAAGAATAAAACCTTTTTTTTATGGTTGATTTTCTCAAAAATTCGACTTCACTTACTAAATGAGAAAAACTAAAAGTTATATATTAACTAAAGGAGCCTAGTGGCCGAGCGTTGCTTGTACAGCACCTTGGAAAAATAATTACGAGTTTGGGTCTCTCTTCCCGAGAGCTTTTTCTTGGGTTACTCCCACGCCCTCACCCCCGTATAACCTAAAATGCCGATGTATAAAGATACATAAAAAAAAAAAAAAGAAAAGAAATTTCGGAGGAAGTAATAGGGATATGATATTGTGTACAAAGTCATTAGGGATAGATTTCAAGCATTTGATTCAACATAAAATATTTATTGCCATTTTATACAAATTCAAAACAAATAATTCAAACTAACACACAGCTTGGCAGAGATTTATTTATGAAATAAATTAGGTCTTTAAGTTGATTAGAGGAAAAGGGAGAAGAGGTTGGAATAATTGTATTCCTAGTCATATTTATGCTTAGTTATGTGATTCTTCATACTTGACAAACCTACCTAAACTTCTTGGAAGGCATTATAAAGGACACGACTTGCGCAAGGAGTTGAATATGAACCAGGCATTATCCTCATACCATAATAAGGGTGAAATTCACTGCCTCTGACAGGATACATCGCGGTTGAGAAGAAGAGAGTATTCCTGGAAGCCATGGAGAACAGGTGCTTGACAACTTCCTCAGAACTCCTACCCCAAAATATCCTAATTAAGGTGAATAAGTGCCCGGGCCATCTTATTCCGAAAGGTCACGCCAGTCGTTAGGGCGAATTTCAACACTGGTAGTCGCTAATAAAAGGAACGAGAATAATTGTGGTTTCCACAGCTACTGCGGCATTTTCTTCTTTTAATAATTAATATTTGATTCATTCTAAGCTATGGAGGGCGACCATAGAGTAGTGGCTAGCATAACAGCTTTCTATGCCAAAGGTCGCAGGCCCTGGGATATTTTAATGGTAGCAAAACATCCTTAGTTATGCCGTCCTTCGGAGGGGACGTTAAAAGGTGGTTCCGAGCCTGTGCGATGTCAGGTACTCCCTATCCTAATAAAACCTGGCAAAATTTAGGATTCCCATTGTAGCATCGTCCGATTAGCCATAGTAGCATAAAAGTGACGTCAAACGCGATCTAAACTTAACGAACTTCTGTAATGTAGCACCCGTATTATCCAATATCTGCTAAATTATCATACGAGCAACGTTGCAATAATACCCCAAGAATAATCTACATATTTCAGACTTGTTCGTTCTCATTTTAAGGTAATTAATTAAATCAAATAGTGATATTCCATTCTAGTGGCAGTATTAATATAGATATGGCCGCAATGGCCTTCATGTTTTCCTTTAAAAAACACAATAACTACAAACCACTACCCTCCTCCTCACAGTACTGTTGCATTTGACAAGTCCTTTCTAACCAAAGCAACCTCTCTTTGGAATTCTATCCCTCCTGAGATCCGTCATGTAAGAACTGCTTCCTCCTTTAAATCACTCCTTTTTAACCACCTTCTCCTTTCCCAGTCAAACAGACAATAACCTCAAACTAGAGATACTATAAAAAAACAATTTCGTTGTGTTTTTATTATTTCAATTATCGCTAATGAATTTTGTTTATTCATTTCATTCTAAGAGTCTGATTTGTGAATATGTACATATTTTATTACCTCAATTAACTATATTAGTTTAGGCATTTTGTTGTTTAAAGCTATGACCACATTGTTCATGTCATCAAATCTATATTTTTATTTAATTCTTAAGGGACTTCAGTCCCAGGATAATAAAGAGGTTTTCCATTTCAGTTTATCATCATGTTTCATTATGCCTCTTTTCTATGATATCTTAATTCATATATTAGTAATATTGCCAAAAATAAAACACTCACAATCTAAGTCGAGGAGAGTCATGGTCAAATTCTAAATAATCCATTACATAGTTATGTAGGTACATGATTAAAGAAGAGATCCTCAGTATTATATACGATCTCACAAGATACGAACAAGATAAAATGACTTGATTTAAAATGATTCATTGGAAAATTGTCGTTATCTAATATTTTTGTAAAATAATTGTACATGACAAATTTTCTATTAGTCAGTATATTTTATAGTAGTGCATTAGGAATCTATTGGAAAATAGTTTAGTATACCACATTTCAAAATCATGACCATTTAAAGAATGTACCAGCTGAATACTGATCAGGAAAACCTTTTATGAATGCGATGGAGGAAAATTGTTGGCGTCCATCATTGATTTTGTATAGAAAGTTACTGAGGAAAAAATAACTTAAATTACCCATTGATGAAAGATCCAGCTCATCGAACCAAAGCTTTGATGGTTTCTTTAATATTAAAAAAATGGACACGTGTGGAGCTGAACATTTCTTTCCAGGAAAGGGGATTTTCCTCTTTCCCGAGAAGAGGAGTTATCCTTTTTTTTTCTTTCTTTTTTTTTTTTGCACCACCTCCCCTCCTCAAAATTTGGCATGACGGCACAACTCGGCTGTTTTTATTAGAGTAACGGTTCGAGAAAGGACCAACGGTAACCTGGCCACGCCACCGTAACCGTGCTCAATTTATAAACGTCCGCTGGAATTTTCACCGTGAGGAGACTTTTCTCTCTTTTTTTTCACCTTCTTTTACAGTTGCGCTCTTAAAAAGAGGTTGGATGGTCACTACAACAGGAGTAAAGGGTTGTTGAACTAGAGTTGTTATCCATCAAACAAGTATATTTCAGTAGCATTTTTTTTTTTTTTTTTTTAATTTTCATCAGCGAAGATAACGTCCAATGTTCTGATGTATGTACAGATCTCTTATTCACCACAGGTACAGTTATATATGATAAAAAATTTACCATTTATTTCTTCACTAGATGCCGCTGATGAGTACAATGAAGGTAATATAGTAGTTGAGAACACCTGTTAAACGTGAAATCATTGTTGTGTCGGTCATGATTAGAAACCGATATAAATAAAATTCCTCCAATATGAACACGAGAAAAAGAAAATAGGCAATTTTTTTTTTTTTTTTTTTTTTTTTATTCTAATTACACTATGCATATACATCTCACACTATGCATGCACATGTATAGATTAAATGTAAATAAAAAAGACATGTACCACTACAAACCATGAAGAGTTTTGGGCACAGTATATGTAGAGATTCGTACTGCTTCTGTCGTGCAATGAGATGAGTCAGCCAAGGTCACGCTCAGCCGCCAAGGTTTTTCCCCATTTTTGGGTACCCACTTGATTGAGGCTGAGTGTGCTCCAGGAAGGTTCGTGATCGTCCCCCTCTCCCTCCCCCGGCTGAAATAACAGAATAAATAATATTCCGCCACAGCCTGGATTCGAACCCAGGACCCAGAGCACAGTAGACTAGCGCTCTACCCACTAGACTACGCCCCTCCCCCATATAAATAAAATTATAAATTTTATCCAGTAACAGAAGTAATTAGTCTAGTTTTAATTTGCCGGTCCAATAATATAATAACTGAAAATATTTTTTTAGCTATTTTGTAAAAAACTAATGATCTATCCACACTCATTGACGTCAATTCAAAAGCAGAAATAATTTAATGGTCCTTGTACCTTCTAATTTTATTTTATTTTTTATTATTTTTTTTAACTGCTTTTTCTCATTGAATTTAGCTGATGTTCTTGTCTTTAATGTCTTGTGAAAGGCGACTGTCATTAAGATACTTCCGAGATTCGTACAAGGAGGTGATTAGACCTAGATCTCGTCTAGATGTTTTCTCAGGAATTTCGGATATCCACTTAATAGAGGCCGTGTGTGCCCTGGGAGGTCTTCATACACGTTTTAGGGTTTCCTGAGACCAAATGACTAAGCCCCGAAAAAAGGTCTGTGTGTGTGGTAAGTAGTGCAAAAACGGTAAGTCTTACGGGACTGAAATTTCATATTTAAGAAAACTATACACCCGAGATGTTTCAGCAACTTTTTCGTCACAATCGACTAATCAGAAGAGCCACTTTATACTCTGCATTATGCACTTTTTACGATTTTCTCAAAAACGGCTCAAACGATTTTGGTTAAAATCACTATACGGATGTAAAATTAAATAGGCTCTAATATAATGTAGGTTTCATTCTGATTGAAATAGTCTAACAGGGCATAATGCCGATATTTTAAATTTTCTTCCTTTGAAGTACCTTTGATTTTGTAGATTTGAAAAAATTAACCATTTCGTCTGATTAGCATTCCTAAAGAGCTGGTAAATATATAAGTTGAACGTACTCGATATCCAAGTAAACGAGAAAACTGTACACATATTTTTTTAATGCAATTTTTTTATTTTTGAACATAAGAACGGTAATATACATGTATAATATACCGTTGTAATAATATTTATATTATGTAACCTTAATAACATGTTTCCAATGAAAACGAATACATGTTTTATTAAAATCAGCTTAAAATATTTTCCGAATTGAAGTATATTTAATAGTTTATAAATTGATATTAACAGTTGAGGTAAGTAAAAGTTGTGTGTTGTCCGCACCAGATTTACATCTTTATATTCCTTCAAAAACAAAAACTAAGCTGGATGTTATAGCTGCCTGTCTAAAGTAACTTTAGAATCTGGTTAATGGAATATGCAGTGACTTTCTCAAGGAACTAATTATTCTTAGCACTGCTATGTCAATTAAAGTTTATAATGTTCCCGATGCGATCTTTTCAAAAGCCAATTATGAGATATCGATTGAGTAAATTTGCTTTATATAATTGAACATTTTCTTCTTTCGAATCAAGTTTCTCATTCCCCCTCATCGTAATGAAATGAGTGAAAGCGGTGACAATATTGTCAATATAGAAGACACAAAAGGCTGAAATGAACTGCTCCGATTTCTTTTCAGTCGTTTCGGGTCAAACACGAATTTCGCTCACGAGGCCTTGTATTTGACCCTAACCATGAACTCAAAAGACCTTGTCTGCTACTGATTACTATGAGCAAATAAAGCGCCCATACATATAGCAAATTTAATGAGTGTATCTAGGCTTAAATTCATGACAATATGAGTGTATAATAATTAAAAAAGTCAATTGAAAAGATCAGTTTGTCAATTAAGGTTTCTTTTATAATTTTTTATGAAGTTTTACTTAATATTTCACACTCAAATATGCACTCATTAACTTCCTTTTATTATACATTGGTTTTCTTTCACAATTTATTACATAGCTTTTCCACGTTTCGGGGTTCTTTCCCCATTATCAAGACTGAAACAATTTTGTTTATCTCATCATTGTCGTAATTGTTCTTTTGTTTGAATTTTGTTTATAGTTTAATTAGTGAAAATACATTATTTGAATATTTGTCTTGGAAAATTATCTTTGTTAATTTCTCATTATTAATTTATTACTTATTAATGTAATTTACCTTTTTTAAAACCACTTTTTAACACACAACTTATTATTTTACATTTATAACTTACTGCTATTCGTCCACTTAGAAGTTTATTGGCTGACTGTTTCGATTATTTTCTAATTTTACACTTAATATTACTTTTCTAGTATTCTTATGTAGACGAAGTAAGAAGATAAGACGAAGTATATGATTTCGGATGAAGCTCCAGGATTATTTGGCACCAAGGTTTCTTTAGGACAGTACGAGTTTGAGCATGTTTCCCAATTAGTATACTTGGGGTCTTTGGTGAATCACAATGAAACCGCAGCTGAGATAAAAAGAAGAATATTAGCCGCAAATCGTTGCAATTTTGGGCTTCGAAAACATTTCTTCAGCCGTCATGTGCCCAGGCGAACAAAGGTAACGATGTATAAAACGCTAATTCGACCTGTACTATGTTACGGCTCAGAAACGTGGGCAACATCAAGAGCTGAGGACCAGCTTCTACTTATATTCGAGCGGAAAGTATTGCGCCGAATATATGGCGGTGTTTATGAAAATAATGAATGGAGGCGGAGGAGCAACGGAGAGCTGTACGATTTATATTGTGAAACTGATGTATCCCGCTTCGTTAAGATCGGGAGGCTTCGATGGGCAGGACATCTGGCACGAATGGCTGACAATATGCCTCCAAAGAGATTACTAACCAAAATCGTTTACAGTCGTCGCAAGGTTGGGAGGCCAAGGCTGCGCTGGGCGGATTGTGTGGCCAATGAAGCACGAAACTTCTTGAATGTGGGAAGCTGGATGGCCGCAGCACAAGACATTCGTGGCGTTTGCTGCTGCAGGAAGCCAGGACCCTTCACGGGTTGTAGAGCTATGAAGAAGAAGAAGAAGTATTCTTATGTGATCCATGTGCCATGTATTTAATTTTATTTCTATTAATTATAATTTCTAATTATTGTATTTGGGTTATTTTTATAATTATTTTAAAATTTTACTGTTAGGTTCTTTTAATTAATAGGATCCATTTTCATTCAACTTATTTAATTTCTTATTTTCTTCTCCCTACGTTTCGGCTTTTTGCCATTTTAAGGGATCTTACAAATATCATTTATTTTAAAACTAAAAGATAAAACAACATTACTTCCTTACATTGTTATAAGGCAATTTACATACCTTTTAATATTCCATCATTATGCACTTATATAAATATATATTTTGTCACATTAAAAAAAAAAAATAAATAAAACTATTATAGGCTGACCCCAGCCCTGTCATGGTTGCTATCACCCACTGGATTAAAGAAATGTATTCCCTCACTCTTAACACTCGATTCAATACATTTATTCATTCAAACAACTTTTAATTGTTAAAAGTTTAATATAAAAATTAATTAATATTTTACCTTATTTATGATGTCTGTGTAATGTGTTCCTAGGTTTTTTGTATCTGTTTTGAAATTTATTGTCCTGTTATTATTTTTGGTAATGTGTATTGCCACTAGTAATTTTCTATTTCTATCCTTTTTTTATGTATCTAAAATCTCCGTATTTTCAAAGTAAAGTTTATGTTGTTTTGTTATGCTGTGTGATGATGTTGTATTGGTGTTTTTTATATTTTTACAATTAGATATATGTTGGGACATTCTTGTTTTTAATTTTTTTAGATGTCTCTTCTATATTTATGCCTTCACAATTTTTACAATCTATTTTATATATTAGGGAGCGGCGTGGTCTATTGGATAGAGCACTAGTCTGCTGTGCTCCGGGTCCTGGGTTCGAATTCCGCCTGTGGCAGAATATTATTTATTCTGTTAATTCAGTGGGGGGCGACCCTAGGGTATGGAGACCCTCCTGAGGCAGACCAAGCCTCTATAAAGTGGGTACCCAAATTAATTGGGGAAAAACCTGGCGGCTGAGCGTGATTAAGGCCTGATCACCTCATTGCACTGCCGTTGGCCTAGAAACAGTACGAATCTCTATATGTACTGAGCCCAAGACCCTTCATGGGTTGTAGTGGTACAGGTTTTTTTTTTTTTTTTTTTTTTTTTTTATATTATTTTATATTTTGTTTATCCATTTTTTCTATTTCATCTTTCATTTTACTTAAATATTTTTATAATTAGAAAATAATAGAAACAGTCAGCCAATAAACTCTAAGTGGACGAATGGCAGTAAGCTATAAATGTAAAATAATGAGTGGTGCGTTAAAAAGTGTTTTTAAAAAAGGTAAATCATATAAATAAGTTTTAAATTAATAAGGAAAAATTAAAAAAGATAATTTTCAAAGACAAATAATTGAACTATAAAAAAAAATTGTTTCAGTCTTGATAATGGGGAAAGAAGCCCGAAACGTAGAAAAACTATGTAATAAATTATGAAAGAAAATAAATGTATAATAAAAGGAAGTTAATGAGTACATATTAGAGTGTGTATGATTTAATATTAATGATTTTTTTCTTTAAATGTTTTTTGAGAAATATATTTCATCTTTTTTTGCGTTATTTTAAAATTATCATACTTAAATCGCATTATCTCTAATAAAGTAGTACATTTCATGATTTCTTCTTTGAATAATGTATCAGTCAATCTCCTCATGACAAAGGAATTGTGATAAGTGATCTTATGGCAATTCGGCTGGGTGTATAAATATTTATGAGACTATCGTATTAGACGGTAAAAATCGAAAAGAAAAATTGGAATGAGTTCACTCAAGCGTACTTAGTTTGTTATATTTCGTTTTTATAAAAGTAAATAATCTGTATAGTAGAATACATTTTTACAACAGAATGATTTTATAAATACCCAATTATTGCTTTGGATAAGTATTACGGACATAAAAATAAATTCTAAGCGGCGTTTTCTCAAGAATTTTATTGCATCAGAGATTTCAAACTATGCATGTAATGATTTAAAGCTGATTTATAAATTATAAATATCGTTTTAATTAGCTATTATAATAATAATAATAATAAAATGAACAATAATTAAGTTAGTGAAACTTGTAACAAGCATTTCGTAATAAAGTTTGAACAGGTGATTATATATTAAAATAAAAAATGTAAACTACAGAAAAAAAAATCTGGTGCGGGCAACACACGACTTTCACTTACCTCCATTTTTAAAATCAATGAAAGAATTTTCATATACAGTTAGAGATAAAAATACGTGAAATTATTAAGGAATTAATTAAATTAAATTTCTATAGAAACATGTGTTTGATTCAAAAATCTATTATATTATTATCTAAAATAATCAGTTTGTGTTATGTTCATTTCATCACTCTCTATTAACTTTTAAAAGCTTGTGTATGAGATGATAATATTTCTAAAATCTTTAGCTTTCCAACGGTATATCATACATGTATATTACTGCTCCTATGTTCAAAAACGAAAAATTGCATTAAAAAAATATTTTTTCTGTTTTCTCCTTTAGTTGGGTATCGAATTTATTCAATTTATATATTACTAGTTTTTCATCAGCGTTAACAAGATAATCTAGTTATTAATATTGAATCTAACAAAATTAAAGGTACTTTAGGGGAAGAAAATTTAAAATACCGGCATCTAAGCCCTGTCAGACCATTTTTATCTAAATAAAACCTACATGAAATTAAAGCCCATTAAATTTTACATCGATATAGCGAGTTTAATCAAAATCGTCGCAACCGTTTTTGAGAAAATCGAAAAAAGGTGCAAAATGCATGGTATAAAGTGCCTCTTCTGGTAGGCTCATTTTGATGAAAAAAGTTTTGTCACGTCTCGGGCGTATAGTTGTCTTAAATATGAAATTTCAGTTTCATAGGCTTACCGTTTCCGCCCGGGAGCTACCACACACACACACACACACACACACACAGACACACACACACACACACACACACACACACACACACACACACAGACCTTTTTGCGGGACTTGGTTATTTGGACTCAGGGGACCCTAAAACGTGTATTTCCGTTGAAAACTGGAGTTCGAAAATTTTCACGATCGCAATACTTCCCCTTACTATATATAGTAAGTGAAAGTAAAATAATAAGACAATTATCTTTCATCTCTTTTATGTATTACTATTGAACCTGAAATATGAACTTGGTTAGGAAAAACATAAAACTGAATATTTAAATGGATTTTTTTAAGTTTATAATAGAGGGGTATTCTAAAATGTATTGTACAAGGTGAGAAGGTAAGAATTGGAAACTACAAATTTGGGAAAGTTAAGGAATTTGTATTCCTCAGCTGCCGGGTAAATATGGAAAATGATATCTCCTTGGAAAAAAAGGGTCCTGTATCAGTCAGTATGAAGGTTTTTACGTAGTCTTTTCCGTTGCCGTCTGTTTTCAAGAGGGAGGAAGGTACAACTGTATAAAACCTTAATTCTCCTCAGCTATGGCTCTGAGTAAGGGACATTAAACAAGTCTGGTGAGTTAGCAATTCAAATTTATAAGAGAAGGATCCTTTGATCAATCTGCAGTGGAATAATGGAAGATCAAGCATGACGTCAAAGGACCAATCTGGGACTGTACTCTCTATTTCAGGAACCGGATATTGCTCAGTGCATTCGACTTAAAAGGTCAAGGGCATTTGGCGACAGTAGATGAAGATTCCACTCTTAAAAGATGTTCCCTGCATGGTGTGAGGGTGTTGCACACGATACCAGGACGTTGCTTGGAGTGCGGAACTAGATATTGGCTGCAGAGGGCCGGGACACATAGCGGAGGCTTATCAAGGAGGCCTTGAATCAGTAATCAGTTTTTGTGCCGATGATTGATTGATACTAAAATATTGATAGATATCTGAGGGGTAGATCAAGACGTAGATGGGAGGATTGTATTTAAATTGACTGAGGCTGTGGACGGAAGTGTGTTGTAAGCGATATTAGTGGAATCAGCATTGAGTGTAAATGTTCGTTAATTCCATTATTTATTTGTTGTTACACATTTTTGAAGAAATAATGTATTAAAAGGTTTAAGTTACACTAGTATCCTGTGAATATAATTGAATATAATATAATTGGCGAATTGGCGAGTTGCTTGGATCGAAAGTTGTTGGATCAGTTTTGGAGAAAATCATAAAAATTTGTAAAATGGATGGTATAAAGTGGATTTTCTAGTTCCTTAACAGCTCTAAGTTCCTAGTTCAGGCGATAAGTAGTCTTCTTAGAATTGTTTCATACATTTAATCGCGGAGATTCAAATAGGCGAGTAAAGTTGTTGGGCTCGGTGAGGAACGGATTCCGAGAAAGTTGGTATTCGCTGATCCGACTGGTAAGCGTCCGAAAGGTAGGCCGAAGAGTCGATGGGAGGATTGCGTCAAGGCTGAGTCTGTGTAGGCGAAATATGGTGGTATCGGTATCAAACCTTCGGGTTCGGTAAGCCTATTAGTATTATTTAAGTTAAACTATAAATCTATTTTTCCTATACTAGCACATAGTATCAAATATGTAAAGTATAGGTAAAGGGGTCGATATCTTAGTTTCCTTTGCCACATCTAATTTCAAAGAAGTCATAAAAAACCTACATTCAGTTATTCCCTTCCGTTATCAAGACATACTCGTTTCTTCTTTGTCATCTTAATCGTTCATCCTGTAGCTCAGTGAACTAGTTTATGCTGTGGAACGGTACAATATCGTATTAGCTGGCATGGTATAACAAGGAAAGTCATATTAATCCTATTACCTTCCTTCTTCGATGGCTTCCATAGCTTGCAGCTTTCTTGTCGTATTAGGTCCTCTAAGCGCTCTAGTTCCTTAACAGCTCCAAGTTCCTATTTCAGGCGATAAGTAGTCTTCTTAGAATCGTTTCATACATTCATATACTTATTTAATTTTTATATATTAAATATTCTTGACAATGCTTTGAATTGTTTTTCTCTTTAGTTGGTTTCAGTTTTGAATTATGGATCGAATGAACAAAATTAAAGATGCTTTAGAGGAATAAACTTTTAAATATCAGCATTTAAGCCCTGTCAGACTATTTCAATCAAAATGAAACCTACATGATTCCAAAGCTCATTAAATATGATACGATATAGCGAGATCAATCAAAATCTTTTAAGCCTTTTTTTGAGAAAATTGTAAAAATGTGAACAGTACACAGTATTAAGTGTCTCTTGTGGTTTGCTTATTTTATCGAAAACGCTGCCGTATTATCTCAGGAATGTACGGTTCTAAAATTATAAATGGTCGTATATAACTTAGCCTTTTCAAAATAGACTTACCACACACACAAATATAACCAGTCCGTGGGACTTATCCATTTGGACTCAGAAGACCCCAAAACGTGTACATTCCATGTCGATTTTTAAAAATAAAAACTTACTATATATAGTATTGCGATCGCGAAAATTTTCGAATTCCAGTATTCAACGGAAATACACATTTTAGCGTCCCCTGAGTCCTAATAACCAAGTCCCGCAAAAAGGTCTGTGTGTGTGGTAACTCCCAGGCGGAAACGGTAAGTCCTATGAAACTGAAATTTCATATAAGACAATTATTTTTATTTTTTTCGATTTTCTCGAAAACGGTTCAGACTATTTTGATTAAACTCGCTATATCAATGTAAAATTTAATGGGCTTTGATATCATTTAGGTTTCATTCGGATTAAAATGGTCTGACAGGGCTTAAATGCCGATAATTTAAATTTTCTTTCTCTAAAATACCTTTAATTTTGTCGATTCTATAAAAATAACTATATTATCTTGTTACCACTGATGAAAAACAAGTAAATATATAAATTGAATGAATTCGATACCCAATGAAAGGAGAAAACAGAACAAATATTTTTTTAATGCAATTTTTTGTTTTTGAACATAAGATCAGTATATACATGTATGATATACCGTTGGAAAGCTAAAGATTATAGAAAAATATTATCTTATACTCAAGCTTTTAAAAGTTAATAGATAGTGACGAAAAGAAGAAAAAACTAACTGTTTATTGTAGATGATAATATAATAGATTTTTTAATAAAACACATGTTTCTATATAAATTCAATTTAATTAATCCTTTAATAGTTTCACGTATTTTTATCTCTAACTGTATTTGAAAATTCTATCATTGATTTTAAAAATGGAGGTAAGTGAAAGACGTGTTTCGCCCGCACCAGATTTTTTTAATTCAATTCATGTTCCAAATTAACACGATATAGCATAATTCAAGAGAATTATCTCTGAATGAGATAATGCTTATAAAAATTTATTCTTCGAGTAAAGTAGATAATTTTGTTGTTCTTATGGTAATAAGAAGTTAAAATTCGTTTTGGAATTAGTATTATTATTTTATTTAAAAAATGTTTATTTTGCTGCATACCTGAGTGTTCTTTCCCAGATGTTTCTCTGATTTTATAAACATTTTAAAACTTAAACATTTATTTTTAAATTGTTAAATTCTGATATATTTTGTATTAACGTAGTAGGTAATGATCCGTTCCTTTATTAAAATATGATACAGGTAACTCAATCTTAGTTAATAATTAATAATCATCTATTCAAAACGCAGCAATTAATTAAATTCGAATTTGGCTCAATTAGTGAGATCCAAAGCGCCGTTATTAATACTGCCAGGAGGAACTACCAACCCCAAGCCGCCGAGTGATTAATATTAACTTCTCAGAAAATTTAGGATAAACTTCAGAGCTCCTTAATTATAAACAGGTTGTCGGATAGTGACCGAAAGGTTTGGATAAATTTTGGCTGACCAGTGTAAACTATAATAAAAATAAAAACCTTGTCTTTTGAATGTGGTGTGAGGTTCCAATAACCCTCAGTAGATGAGAGGTTTCTTATATGTGATATACGGGTGACAATTATAATTCCATGCGAACCTTAAAGAGGGAATTGGTTGATATAAAAACTAATTTAAATTATTTAATCTAAATGAATGTTATTGTGAATAACTTCATTTTTCTTAATTGGATGAGAAATAATTTTTACGTGGGTTCAGTGTTTGTTTTTTTTTAACTTAAAAGGGTTGCGATAATTTATTTTGTAGGTCAAGTGGTTTGATCACTACAGAAGTAGAAAACTAATGGTGGTTTCTTGTATGGGATAGAATATACCCATTTAGGTCATGTAAGAATGTATACAGAAATATAACCCCTTTAATTTTTAAAAATTATTTTAAAATAAACTTTTCTCGATTTATTTGAAATAAATCTATTGCTTTCACTTACCTATATATGAAATATATAAATATATAGTAAAGGAAAGTATTGGGATCGTGAAATTTTCTAATTTCTGTTTTCAACGGAAACACACGTTTTAGGGTCCCCTGAGTCCAAATGACCAAGCCCCGCAAAAAAAACGTCTGTGTGCTTGTAGTAAGTCCAGTACGAAAACGAAAAGTTATACGAAACTGAAATTTCATATTTAAGCCAACTACGCCCGATATGTTAGCACTTTTTTCACTAAAATCGACTGACCGGAAAGCTAATTTATACTAAGCATTTTGTACGTTTTTACAATTCTCTCAAAAACAGCTCTAACGGTTTTGATTAAACTCGCGATAACGATGTAAAATTTTATGGGATTTAATATCATGTATGTTTTATTCTGATTGAATTACTCTGACAGGGCTTTATTACCGATATTTTAAATTTACCACCTCGAAACTATCTTTAAGTTTGTACACTCCAAAAGAATAACCACATCATCCTAATGATATTGATAGAGGACGGCTAAATATTCAAGTTGGACGGATTTGATGATCAACTAAAGGATAAAAGAGCAAAACTATTTTTTTTTAATGTAATTTATGGTTTTATAGAAGTAATATGGAAGTATAATATACCGTTGGAAAGAGAAAGATATTAGAAAAAATATTATCTGATACACAAAGTTGTAAAAAGTAATATAAAGTAACGAATGGGGCATTAACTTATTACTGATTAAAAATTTAATATAAGTATATTATTTAATGTAATTAATATGTCCGAAATACACGTTTTAGGGTTTCCTGAGTCCAAATGACTAAGTCCCGAAAAAAGGTCTGAGTGTGTATCCGCGTGTGTGTGTGTGTGTGTGTCTGTGGTAAGTAGCGCCAAAATGGTAAGTCTTACGGGACTGAAATTTCATATTTAAGAAAACTATACACCCGAGATGTTTCAGCAACTTTTTAATTAAAATCGGCTAACCAGAAGATCCACTTTATACTATGCATTTTGCACCTTTTTACGATTTTCTCAAATAACGGCTATAACGATTTTGATTAAACTTGCTACATAGATGTAAAATTTAATGGGCTTTAATATAATGTAGGTTTATTCTGATTAAAATAGTCTGGCATGGCATAAATGCCGATATTTTAAATTTTCTTCCTTTGAAGTACCTTTGATTTTGTAGATTTGAAAAAATTAACCATTTCGTCTGATTAACATTGCTAAAAAACAGGTAAATATATAAGTTGAACGAACTCTATATCCAACTAAACGAGAAAACTGTAAACATTTTTTTTTTTTATGCAATTTTTTGTTTTCGAACATAAGAACAGTAATATACATGTATAATATACCGTTGAAATTATAGTTATTAACAAATTGAAGTATATTTAATAGTTTTTTAATTGATTTTAACAGTCGTGGTATGTGAAATTCGTGTCTTGTCCGCACCAGATTTTTCATTTTGTTTTTTAATTGATATTATAGTATTTAATGTTGACCTGCTGAGGTTGTTAGGGATGAAGAAAATAACGTAATTATTGATCGAATATGCTATTTATTAAATTCCGACACACGTGGTTAGGCCTTTGACAGAAGTAGGAAACCATACAGAAATGGTTTAAAAGGTGTATTTAAGGTAGATTAGCTCTAGTGAGCTATTATGAGGCGATTTTTTTAAATTTCTTAAATTTTCTTCTAATTTATTAATATTTTGTGGTTGAAGTAGGTTTGTTAAAACTAGATCCATAAATGGACCCATGACTTCTGAGAAAAATTCGTTTCGCCACCGTTCTAAACTTTGCCATGATTATTCTTACATGATTGTGTTTTAAAATGTCATCATAGTTTATTTTCTGTCATGTACTCACTAGCAGTTATATCTTGCATCTTGTAGCGAGAATCTTGTTTTACTTTCTTCTTTGTCCCGGGTTTGAAGAAGCAGCCGTAGTATTCTATGTATGGAAGGTTCAATGAGGAACTGAAGGACAGGTAAGGGTCAACCTTGTCGCTTGTGAATGACCTGCAGGTGGCCATCTTGTCCAGTTCCTGGAGAATAAGGGTTCTCTTCCAGGTAAGGACTATTCTCTGGTTATCCTTTGTCAACGTTTTACTTTGTGTAGGGATCTGCAGTGCTTTACGAGTTTCCCCATGCGAGCAGATTTCCAAAACGTTTACGGGCCATTGTGTTTGTCTTTATATACACATCCAATTAACAAAATTTTTTCTTAGGAAGCCTTATATTTTTTACTTTATCTTATCTAATGTAAACATTATTAATATCGTATCATGCACAGTTTTGTAATGAAAAAAAAAAAAGGTGCTAAATGCATGGTATAAAGTAGATCTTCCGGTCAGCTGATTTTGATGAAAAAGATTCTGTAACATCTCGGACGTATAGTTGTCTTAAATATGAAATTTCAGTTTCATAGGACTTATCGTTTTTGCCCGAGAGTTACCACACACATACAAAGAGACTTTATTGCTGGACTTGGTCAGTTGGACTTACGTGTATTTCCCTCGAAAACTGGAATTCGAAAGTTTTCTCGATTGCAATACTTTCCCTTACAATATATTTCATAAATAGATAAGTGAAAGTAAAAAGGTTGATTTCTAATTCTCCTTATTAATAAATAGGACATTAATATCCTATAAACATAAACATCAATAGATGTTCTAGTTAAATTTGACTATCTTTTTACTCTCGTGGAATTATGTATTATATTTAACTTTTTGAAGTAATTTGATTTTTTTTAAGTTAAGGGATTGAAAAAAATGTGTCTTCTATTGCAATTAACCTTTGGTAAATACTCATACCATACAGTATATGGATGGTATAAGATTGAAATTTCGGTGTAGTTCTATAACTTATTGGTTAAAATAATGAATTTCAAGTCATTGACACTTATTCATAACTTTATTTAATACATTTGAAAAGTGAGCTGGAAAACGTAACTTGTGCAACATTGGAAAGTACTAAATGCATGCCAAAATCTGCTAACACTTTTGAATGCCAAGAATATTAATGTCAGTGGGTCACAGTAGCTGAGAAAGTTGTTATTTGATGATGTTAAAACTCCCTTTATCGAAATCTCAGAATGTTTATTTACAGAAAATTTAGAAGTTAGTTGTTTAGAATAGTATAGAATGGGAAAAAATATTCGGGGTCCCTTAAGAATAAAAGATTGTACATTGGAATATGAAATAATACATTTCTGCCCAACAGACAAAATTAACATGTTTATTATTTAAAATAGAAATATTATACAAGAAACTTTTACTTTATATTATCCTAATGTTCTATCTATAAACTGGGTAAGTTTTAAAATGAAATTTTACACATAAATACGCTCATAACTAAGTTATTTTTGACCATAGAGAAAAGTATGTATTGAGTTTTAGAATCAGTAAAGCGAAATTTAAAAAAAAAATTGAAATCTCGCCTATATATATATATATATATATATATATGCTTGTAACTACGTTATTTTCGAAGATAGAGAAAAAAATCATTAGTGTTTGTTAACAAAAAGTCGTGAATAATTATAAAAAAAGAGAAAAAAGAAAAGAAATAAAATTGAAATTTCACCAACAAATACTCAGTTATTTTAACTGGAACTAAATTGTTGACATAATAAAAAAAGAATCAGTGAAATTGGTTAAAAACTAGCTTAGATATTGCGTTTTGAAATCAGCGGTAGTGATATGAAATGATTCTTTAAATTATTGCTTTTCATATTACTTTATTGCCTAGCAACAGCTAAATAAGCAGTTATACTCTAATATCTTTATTTAGAAGGGTTAAACCTTTGTGTAATAATTTACAGCGTTTTTTTTTTTTTTTTATTTTTTTTTTTTTTATTTTTTTTTTTTTTTTTATTGCGTGTCAGAAACTCCTTACATTACAAAGGAAGACGGGTGTTATAATATTATTGAAGCAATCTTAATCACAACAGTAGAAATCATTCTCTTGTTGGATAAAGTATCTGTCAACTCTCTCATAAAAACCTTTTTGATTGGATCTCCCTAATAAGTCACTAAATTTGCCAGGAGCTTAATAAAACATATAATTTATCAATAAACGTAATATCTACTTTGAACTAAATCAACATTTTGTTAATAATATTTTAAAATAATCATTGTTATGCTGTCCATTAATTGTTGCTCAAAGGTAAGTAGAGACGAAATAAATGTTCATTAATTATTATGGTCAAAAACAGAAATGTCCAAGAATAATGAATGGTACAATCCGGCTTTGTTAATTAATCCTCTACCTTCCACTTGACTTTTTTGAGTTTGAGTTTGAGTGAGAGTTTTCCCCAATATAGTCCTTTCATGATTCAAGATTACATGCATAAGCTTTGGAGATAGGATTTCAAGAGAAGTCATGATTTACGTTAAAAATATTACATGGAATCTTAAAAAAAAAGAAAATCACCTTTCTTTCCCCTACAATTTAGTTGTGTGTTTTTTTTAATTTGCTTTCGGAATCAATCTAATTACTGATTAGATGCCAATAACTGAAATTTTATTCTCCATTACCTTTCTATTTCCACCAGTTTTATTACCAACATAATTTAATATTTTTAATTTGTAATGGTATTCTTTAGCGATGGTTAAAATTTAATTTAAAAAAATACATTTTGGCAGACATTGCCGCTGGATATCATTGTGTTATGTCTTGATCTGTGAATTTACTTTCAGCTCAATGAAATAAGATTAACGTTTTTATCATTAATATTACAAAGATATGAAGCAGTATTTTTCCTGATGTTCATCTTCATTGAATCTCTCCAATCCAGGCTTTATCTATTAAATTTTGTATACAAAATATTCCGGACTGTATCAGAGGTAAATCGTGTTTTACAATTTTTACTTTCACTTACTATATATAGTAAGGGAAAGTATTGCGATCGTGAAAATTTTCGAATTCCAGTTTTCAACGGATATACACATTTTAGTGTGGTAACTCCCGGGCGGAAACGGTAAGTCCTATGAAACTGAAATTTCATATTTAAGACAAATATACGCCCGAGACGTGACAAAACCTTTTTCATCAAAATGAGCTTACCAGAAGAGCCACTTTATACCATGCATTTTGCACCTTTTTTCGATTTTCTCGAAAACGGTTCCGACGATTTTGATTAAACTCGCTATATCAATGTAAAATTTAATGGGTTTTAATATCATTCAGGTTTCATTCGGATTAAAATGGTCTTACAGGGCCTAAATGCCGATATTTTAAATTTTCTTCCTCTGAAGTACCTTTAATGTTGTTGATTCTATAAAAATAACTATATTATCTAGTTACTACTGATAAAAAACAAATAAATATATTAATTGAATGAATTCGATACCCAACTAAAGGATAAAACTGAAAAAAATATATTTTGTATGCAATTTTTTGTTTTTGAACATAAGAATAGTAATATACATGTATGATAAACCGTTGGAAATCTTGAGTTTTTAGGAAAAATATTATCTCATACACAAGCTTTTAAAAGTTAGTAGAGAGTAATGAAAAGCCGATAAAACTTAGTGATTATTTTAGATAATAATATAATCGATTTTTTAATAAAACACATGTTTTTATAGAAATTCCATTTAATTAATTCTTTGATGGTTTCACTCATTTTTATCTCTAACTGTAAATTTCTTTAATTGATTCTTAAAACGGAGGTAAGTAAAAGTCGTGTGTTGCTCGCACCAGATTCTTTTTTAACGCTTTTGTTTAATGTTTTAATTGTGACTACCTAGGGCAAGCTTCATATTGAAAAAAGTTGGATGGAGGGGATTTGTATGAAGAATAATAACGTATTGTTTTAATCTCAATTAATTTGTATCTCACTTGTAAAATTATGTGTGGCTCAAAGCATTCTGTAAAAAAAGTTGATATTCTAGTTTGAATGTGACTTTCAATAATCTCTTTTCTCCCTTCATTATATTTAGCTGGCCTTCTCATACGAAAACGCGCAGACAGCCAGGTGGGCAATCCCTAGGGTTTCCGAATTACCAACCAACAGCTGTCCTGAGATAGCATCTGCTCCTTAATTCAACGTAGGGAGTCAAACACGCAAGTGGGGATTTACAGAATTATGTCTGTCCAAAACTTAGTGGTTCTAACTTTATCAGTTTTAAGTAAGAGATGTAAAAATTATATTACTTTTTACTTTCGAATACTATGTATAGTAAGGGAAAGTAATTCGATCGTGAAAATTTTCGAATTCCAGTTTTCAACTGAAATACACGTTTTAGGGTGTTCTGAGTTCAAATAACCAAGTCCCGCGAAAAGGTCTGTGTGTGAGTGTATGTTTGTAACTCCGGGGTGGAAACGAAAAGTCATGTGAAACTGAATTTTCATATTTAAGACAAATATACGCCCGATTCGTTTCTAAACCTTCTTCATCTAATTGCGCTTACTAGAGGAGCCACTTTGAATTATACATTTTGCACCTTTTTTCGCTTTTCACGAAAACGGTCCCGACGATTTTGATTAAACTCGCTATATCATTGTAACATTTAATGGGCTTTAACATCATGTAGGTTTTATTCCGATTAAAATAGTCTGACAGGGCTTAAAATCCGATATTTTAAATTTTCTTTCTCTAAAGTACCTTTAATTTTGTAGATTCTATAAAAATAAACATATTATCTTGCTAGTATTGATAAATAACAGCTAAATATGTAAGTTGAGAGAATTTGAAAAAAAAGTAAAGGAGAAAACTGAAAAAAATATTTTTGTAATGCAATTTTTTGTTTTTGAACATAAGAACAGTAATATACATGTATGGTATACCGTTTGAAAGCTAAAGATTTTAGAAAAAATATTATCTTATACACAAGGTTTTAAAAGTTAATAGAGAGTGATGAAAAGCCGATATAACTAATTGATTATTTTAGATAATAATATAATAGATTTTACATTGTAATTCTGCTTTTCTTTAACGGGAAAAATAATTTTTTGTAACCAAGACATCAAAAATTAGTACGAGTTAGTTTAAAGTTGTTTTATGTACATCAACTTATGAAAATATGTTATTGACAAAAAGAGAGATTATAGCTAAATATTCGTCTTCAATAATCGTGCAAGTTATATTCTTCCATTTTGCAACTTTTTAGAAACAATAATAATAATGAATAGGCGTAATAAAATAAATATATTTTTTGGCCAATTGCTCTATAAATCGACCAGACATTTTTTAACATAAATGACAACTTATTCAAATTTTACCCTTGCGAAGCAGGGACGGGGTCACTAGTTAATTATATTTAAGTTCACATTTCTATTGCTTCTTTTTATGCGATTGTATGGCATCGTTTCGTTAAGCACTTTGATATATTTTGTTGATTATTGATTTCAGAAGGTTTCAGTCACTGGAGGTATCGAGAACATCAAGGCTCCCCTGATTGGCGTGAATTGGCGTGCTGGAAACACTTCATTGCTCTAAAATGCATGAGCCAACTGTTGATGGAGCCCTACAAAGCTTTTATTCTTGATCTGCCTTCAGTTAACGGTTAACTTACTTTCGTTATCAACTCACATGACAGCCCATTTATGAGGAAGTCATTCAGTACTTTACACGATGTAAAATATGGAGGTGTGTTGATTTTAACGGAAATAGATATCAAGTATTAAAACGAAGCAGTTGGTTACATCAAAATCATTGTGTTAAAAACGATGCGTTATTAATAATTATAACAATTTTGAATTATCTTAAAGTATTTAAAGTATGTTTATTATTTTCAGTTGACCAATTTTTATTTATTAATAAAGAAAGCCTATTAGCAGGAGAATTGTCCAATGAAAGGTGGTCATATTACTGTCAAAGTATTTAACCTTATTTATCATCTAACATTATACTTCATAAATATCTTGGACATACTGTGGCAGAATATTTATTCTGTTAATTCAGTCAAGAGGCGACCCTAGGGTATGGAGACCCTCCTGGGGCAGACCCAGCTTCTATAAAGTGGGTACCCAATAAGATTGGGAAAAAAACCTGGCGGCTGAGCGTGATCAAGACCTAATCACCTCATTGTACGGTTTTTGGCTTAGAAACAGTACGAATCTCTGTATGTACTGAGACCAAGACCTTCCGTGGGTTGTAATGGTACAGGTTTTAATTTATATATAAATAAGAACAAAATATAATGAAATATTATAACTGCATAAAGATAATACAACAATATACATATCATTCATTCATACATAAACCAAACAAAAATTAATGCAGAAAAAATTACTTTATAAATAAATAAAAAACAAAATATCATAAAATATAGTAACGGTAAAAATAAAAAAGTAGAACAATTACCTCATAAGTAAACCAAAAAAAAAAAAAAAAAAAAAAAAGAAGTTAATTATTCCGAAGTGTCACTTCTCTTATCAGTGGCCATGTTTATGATTATCCAGAGTGATATTGTTGAGCTTAGTTGTCTTCCACCCGGCTTTTGGCGGCAAAAATTCAAATTCAAAATACTTATTACAACCCCGTTCTTCCAAATACTTATCTTTGAACTTGGAAATTTAACTTAGAATTGCATACATTTATTTATTATTTATATAGAAGACTTCAATTTTATTTACTTAATAGAAACTTTCAATTTCAATTTTATTGAATTTAATAATACGTGTTTGAATAATGGTTATAATAAATTATTAATTATTCATAGGTGAAATAATCATGGGTCAGTCGTTTTCTAAATATTTAAATTTTGCCAAAAATAAATAAAATAGGCATAATTAAAATATTTAGAAAACGACTGACTCCGATTATTTCACCTATAAATAATTAATAATTTATTATAACCATTATTAAAACACGTATTATTAAATTCAATAAAATTGAAATTGAAAGTTTCTATTAAGTAAATAAAATTGAAGTCTTGGATATAAATAATAAATAAATGTATGCATTTCTAAGTTCAATTTCCTGCCATTTTTTCGAAAGTTATTTGATAAATAAAGATAAGTATTTGGAAGAACGGGGTTGTAATAAGTATTTTGAATTTGAAATTTAGCGCCAAAAGTCGGGTGGAAGGCACCTAAGCTCAAGATTAGCACTCTGGATAACCATAAACATGGCCACTGATAAGAAAAGTGACACTTCGGAATAATTACCAAAAAAAATTATATATATATATATATATATATATATATATATATATATATATAACATATAGAATATATACATATACAATATAGAATACATATAGAATTTATACATATACAAAATATATATATATATATAATATATTATATATATATATATATATACATATAGTTTTAAGTTTGTGTTGTTCTTAGGTTTCAGTCAATGAATAAACAACACTAACAGAAACACAGGGAACATAGGGAGTGTTCTTTCAAAGCTTGTAGGCTAAACATGTCTAATTAAGACACTATTTTGTCCAAAATTGCATGATTATGAGAACAATAAATTCTCGAAACGTCGCATAGATAAAATTGTTTATTCATTGACTGAAACCTAAGAACAACACAAACTATATATATATATATATATATATATATATATATAATATATTAAAATTTATAATAAAATAAGTAACGATATAAAAATAAAACCATTTATATTTTTAATATATTAGGTACATGGTCAGAAATTAACCATGTGATATTCACTACCTATTAACTACCCAATGATGTGTGCATAGTGATAAACAAACATGTTTTCACTGCCAAGTTCGCTACAGGGGATGTTGAGGAATGAGAGAGACCCCGTCATCGCTTTTACTAAGCTATGAGGCTGCTGTCAGGGGGTCGATCCCTTCCGGGAAATCTCTACCGCCATCCAACTTTTCCGGGGAAATCCAATTACCTCTTTCCGTTTCTCTGATCCAGAAAGGCACCCTCCCCCTTCCTATTTGGGAAATTGTACGGCCCTCATCATCATTTAACCGCCGCCAGCCTCTGCTTTATTGGAAAACGGCCTAAATGGATCATCATTTTCATTTATACTTCAATGGTCCGACCGGAAAGCTGCTGGCTAACCTTCACTATTCCATTACTTATGGAATTTTATATTTATAGTGCATATACATTGGTGTATTTATGTTTATAGTGGTTTGGCTGAACGCTTAAGCTGTTCTTCGCATTGCGCAGCAACCTATTAAAGGAATATGAAAAAGATGAAATGATTTTGAATTTGCGTCTCGATGTCGGGGAGGTGGAAGGGCATTCAACTCGGCATTAATCCATAGCTCTCACCTCCTGACCCTATAAATCCCCTTATAGCCAATAAAGGCTTGGTAGGGTTGAACAATAACAAAATAATAAGAATAAAATAAAATAATTTTTTATTAATGGAAAATTATGTTTCCTTGATTGCGGCTTGTACATTAATTGTGTACTCGTTAATGAATTAGTTTTTCTATATTTATAAAATTTACAATTCAATCACTTACTTGGCTATCGCAGTGTTTCTTGGATGTCCCACTTACATTCTAGATGTGCAATAAATCTGGGTTTTGGAAACTTCGTCTTTTTATTGGAAACTTCGTAAAGTTTTTGAAAAAAATACTTCTAAAATCTATATAAAAAATATTTATGGAATAACTCAATAACTACACATCTAAACAATCATCATAAATACTCACTTAAAAATTAACAAATTTCAAACCACATGAAAGCAAAATTTGACTACCATTAATAAAGATATTAAATATGAAAGATAAAAAATATATTTATTTATTATGGGATATTTTGAGTATTTTATTTTTGTTTTACTCTCTATATATAGTACATTTTATCTCCCAATAATGATTTTGAAAAAAATAATTTTTTTGTTGAAATCTGTAAATGTTTCCTTGTAGAAATATTCATGGCAGGAATATGTACATAAAATTATATGTTATTATCTTACATTTTTACTTTCACTTACTATATATAGTAAGGGGAAGTATTGCGATCGTGAAATTTTTCGAATTCCAGTTTTCAACGGAAATACACGTTTTAGGGTCCCCTGAGTCCAAATAACCAAGTCCCAAAAAAAGGTCTGTGTGTGGTAACTCCCGGGCGGAAACGGTAAATCCTATGAAACTGAAATTTCATATTAAAGACAACTATACGCCCGAGACGTGATAAAACTTTTTCATCAAAATGAGCTTACCAGAAGAGGCACTTTATACCATGCATTTTGCACCTTTTTTCGATTTTCTCGAAAACGGTTCCGACCATTTTGATTAAACTCGCTATATCGATGTAAAATTTAATGGGCTTTAATATCATGTAGGTTTTATTCTGATTAAGATGGTCTGACAGGGCTTAAATGCCGGTATTTTAATATTTTCTTTCTCTAAAGTACCTTTAATTTTGTAGATTCAATAAAAATAACTATATTATCTTGTTAACGCTGATGAAAAACAGGTGAATATATAAATTGAATAAATTCGATACCCAACTAAAGGAGAAAACAGAAAAAATATTTTTTTCGTTTTGAACATAACAGCAGTAATATACATGTATAATATACCGTTGGAAAGCTAAAGATATTAGAAAAAATATTATCTCATACAAAAGCTTTTAAAAGTTAATAGAGAGTGATCAAATTGAACATAAAACTAACTGATTTTTTTAGATAATAATATACTAGATTTTTTAATAAAACACATGTTTCTATATAAATTCAATTTAATTAATTCCTTAATAGTTTCACGTATTTTTATCTCTAACTGTTTTTGAAAATTCTTTTATTGATTTTAAGAATGGAGGTAAGTGACAGTCGTGTGTTGCCCGCACCAGATTTTTTTTTGTATTAATTAATTTAGTTAAATGAATAACGAATTTCAGTTTAGGAAAGTAACCACTTAACACACCATTTTCTTTCTCACGATAATTCAGAATTCAAGAACAATTCATATTCAACTACTTTAAAAGCCCGACATGATGGATAAACCAAGAAAAGCTCTTTAACTTTCTAAGTTTGCTAAGCGCCCCCATCCAAAGTTAAGGTCTTCTTTTGTACTCGAAGGCAAAGTTATAAATAATTGATTAAAGAAGATACACAGTCATCTTAAGTCCCTTTCAAAGCATCAATTCTTCTCCGTGTATCTTGGTTCGGAAAAGTCACCCTATTCATTATTAAAAATATACAAATGACAAAATATTTAAACACGATAACAGTAAAATATATACTTTTTTAAATGTTCCTTTCCTCTTTTTATATAATTTCTGGAAATTTGAGGATCCAATTATTTTTAACGATTTCCAGGGAACGCAACATTTCCTTATGCTTTCTCAGACCCCCCATATTCGTCCGTTATTTTATCTTTCAGTGTAAAAAAAATTCATAATAATTTTTCACTGATTGCTTTCATTTGATTTTCTTTCATTCGATATTATTTTATATTAGTTGCAATTACGTATATTGAGAACAGAAATAGATAATATAAATCATTATTTTTCCCCCCTTAAAATCTTATGTTGATGAATACCATCTAGCTAAGGCTATGTATATTAAGATTTTTAATGATCATTCATTAAATGTATAAAAAAAAAAATTATAATATTAAAAATAAAATCTAGCAATAACTATGTTTTTTTTTTTTAATTTAATTTTGATACGGACTTAGATCCCGAAATTGCATCTACAGGCCTCCAAACACACCTTTCTCAAATTGAAGACTGGTGTAACAACTGGAGATTCAAAGTCAATCAATCCAAATGCAAACATGTCACCTTTACCCTTCGAAGACAATCCTGCCCTCCAGTTCTCTTTAACTCCGTTCCGCTTCCTTTCTCCGACACAGTCCGGTATCTTAGCTTCCTTCTGGACAAGAGGCTAACTTGGAACCCGCATACTAGACTTAAACGACAAGAACTTAATCGACGATTTGGACAATTATACAGACTACTGAACAGAAATTCTAAATTATCTATCGAGAACAAACTGCTAATATACAAGACAGTACTGAAACCTATCTGGACCTACGGACTTGAACTGTGGGGGACAGCCAAATATTCTAACATCAAACGCATTCAATCCTTCCAATCAAAAGTCCTCCGAACAATAGTTAATGCTCCTTATTATGTATCCAACCATACCTTACACCGGGACCTAAATATTCCATTTATTTTAGACCTTATACCATTAAAATTCTCTAAATTCCATCAGAACCTTATCCATCACCCTAATCCCCTAGCTCAATCCTTATCCAGTTCCACACATCCTTACCATCCTCCTAGAAGGTTGAAACGGCAGTGGCCTCGAGACCTCTTGTAAAATGTGTATTGGAGTTCTAGCATTGGCTAGATTTTCCACTCACATGCTGTATGCTTGTGAATTGTATATAGGTATGAGTGACTTTTGTATATATTTTTATTGATTTTGTTTTGTATATATTTATATTGTATTATTATTATATAAATTTATTGTTTTGAATATATCGTGTGAATGCAGTATGAATGTTGTACTTTATCCCTATTAAAAATGTCCTAAATTGGACAGATATAAAAAAAAAAAAAAAAAAAATTGATACGGTATCCCTTTCGATGTTCCATTCAATTCCATGTACTAATGAAATACATCGATTTTATTTTTCGATATTTTTATACTGTCAATTGATATGAAATGAAATTTTTTTTCCAAAGCGAAAAATTAATTCGTGGGTTGACAAGTCAGGGGCGTATTCGTTATATTGCCGTCCACGTGCAAGACTGAAAATACGCTATATCCCACCCCATATTTCTCTTATCTCTTGTATCGATATAAATTTAAAAAAATAAAAATAAATAAATAATAAAAAAAGGAAAGTGAAATTTATATGTTTAATTGGGGACGGCCTTTTACTTTGAAATCAGTTAGAATCTGAAAATATTTTTGCACAACTAAAATTATTCCTTTAGGGCCTTTGCACACATGGCCGGCTGCCGAGTGAACGGCGATTCTGCCGGACCGGTTGTTAATTCCTCCCTGGCACACATGCTGAGCTGCTGCCGGCTACTTACCATATAGTTGGCCAGATAAGGAAATGTGCTGTCTTAGGTCGCTATCCGGCTGTATGGGAGTTATAAGCCGGCTGTGTACAATAGCCCTTTGGCAACTGTGGAAGTTGCAAGTAATGATTAACACAAAATAATTTGAGTTTTTATCCAATTGTATTAATTAGTAAAACTGTGAGGTTGAATTGAAAAAAAAATTATTGACATGTTAAAAATTTCTTTAAAAACAACTAAAATCAGCTTTAATGATAAAAAGACATGTAGCTAAATGAATAAATGTGTTTGGTAAAACTTAATACAGTGTCCAGTCCATACATACCGATGTAGTCTTTTTTGTGATGAGGTTTAATCACACTGTCCTACGTTGTTCGAACGTGCCTACAGATTCCGTAATTCACAAAAACTGACTGATTTACAAGATTAAATATCGCTGATGGTCGGATTCGATAAACCTAATTAATTCCATCAGCCAGCAATATCGGATAACCTCAAATCGTAATAATTTCGGGAAATCGCTGCATCAGTAAAAGTATGAATGATCGCGAAATAACAGTCTCAGAGATGGACTGTTCTCCACTACTTCAGTGAGATACGGCTTTAAAAATTGTTTTTATGTATTTTAAATTAAGTATTATATGAGTTTCGTTCATATTTTGATTATTGGTTCTTTAGGTAACTTGTTGAGGGATATGCTTATTCAAAGAAAGACTGCACTATCCTATATAATCACGCTCTAACATTAACTATTATTGCATATATTTGGTTGAAAAAAATATTAATTAATTAATTGAAAAACTAACATGTAACAGATTATATAAATTTTCACAAACAAACAATAAATTCCTATTACTCATGTTGTCAACTTAAGATTTTATTTAATTATTTCTTAAAGGTTTTTTTCCCGTACCAGTTATCACTACTTTCTAAATTTCTGACGAAGTCCAGACCCGCTTTAATCGGCTAGTATCAATTCTTGATCCTCTAGTATTTCCTGATAATCCTCCTAAGCATCTGAAAAGAACATGACTACGAGACCTTCTGGCTTAAACTTCTTTTTGAATTGCTACCAATGGATGATTTCTGAACATTTTTGTTTCGATTCATTGTTTATATTTAATTGTTGTGTTAGGTAATACACTTTCAAATTTCAATAAATAATAATATAAAATCAATCGAAATCTCTTCCCCTTCAAAATCCTTCAAAACTATTTTTTTTTTAAATGTATTATTAATATTTTTATGGGGAGCCCGTGGCTTAGTGGCTGGTCTCGCACGCCATATAGTTCGAAGCCCAGTCCCGGCGGGACTTTTATAAGTATATAATCAAATAGGAACTCACTCACAATAATAGGAGTAGGGCGTGATAAACCAACCTTATAAAATTTCATCGTGAAACGTGGTGAGTATATTCTCCTGGGAGATTACACCACGCGGCCAAGCGCCTACACGGCTGTCGCTCAAGAGAAGAATACACATTATTTTCATATATATATATATATATATATATATATATATATATATAATATATATATACTTCTTATTAACTTGGAAGAGAGCATTAAGCAGCTCATAATTCAGCTGTTTACATATCTTTAACCTAGTTAAATAAACTTTTATGCTATTTATTTTTTAAATATTGAAATTAACTATATTTAAAAAAAAAAAATGAGTCGAAAGTTAACAATGAATTAAAAACATTTGAGAAATATAAACGATCTTGTAATCTGTATCAGACCTTAACTGTTATCAATTACATATATATATATATCCCAGGAGATTACACTCGCGTTTCTCGATGCAATTTGTAGGGTAGGATCATCACTTCCTACGCCTAATTTTGTGAGTGGCCACCATTTGGCTCACGGGTTTCACATACCCGGGGAGAGGTTGTGAGTGAATTCCCATTTAATTACATCCTTCTATAAGCTCCGCCGGGACTGGGATTCGAACGTACAACGTTAGCATGAGAGACTAGCGCGCTAGCCACTCAGTCCCATATATAATAATATATTATTATTATCATATATATATATATATATATATATATATATATATATATATATGATTTTATATCAATTACTATTATAGAAGAGTAATATATGATTGTGTGTATATCATATTATCTGTTATGAAAATGTACATCGTTTTCTTGTTATTGAACTGAACCATTGATGATTAGTGAATGTATTATAACAAGCAATTTAGCGGTTTGGATTCTATTTACACCTAGGCGAGTTAATATTAATTTCCTGGTAGTCTCATATAATGAAACGTGACATTCACTGGTTGGTCAATATAGAGCGGAAATTGACGATTTCCAATAAATATTTCAAATATACTTTGAATTTGCTGTCACTGGGGTTAAGACTCAAATTGTCTTCCCTCACCATTAGAAACCAATAATGATTATATCATGAAAGTGTCACTACTATTTTTTCACAATTCTTTTTCTTTATTTCACCTGTTCTGCATCTTATTTTATTATCACATTACTCATGTCATCTAAATAATAACATTCTCATTCAAGAAATAGGCTACTACACTAAAACTTCAACAACTAAATACAGGCAAAAAAGAACCAAGCATATATTACTCTAAAAAATATCAAACTAAAAATATTGTCATTATATTTTCTTTAGCATAGTATTTATTTATGTATCCATTTGTCTGTTATGTACTTATTTCCCAGATTAGGAATTATTCTATTATTATTAATTTATTTTCCTTGTATTTTATTTTTTCTGTTGTTTTTTTTTTTAATTTTTTTACTAACAAAAATAATCACTGTAAGAATATAAAAAAAAAATAGTAACAACAATTTATGTACAGTGTAAGGGGAATGCCCTATAATTGTTGAACTATTGTACTGTTTTAATCAATAAAGAAAACATTATATATATAAATGACCACATTAAGCTCTAAATTTACATCTCATCAAACGTGAAATTATTATGATAGTGTTTCAAGCAATGTGCCTGCAGATGAGGCCTCGAAACATTGTGATAAAGATGAAACAATGCAATTGTTACAGATAAATATTTTAATAAAAATGAAGTAAAGTTCTATAGATTTAACTAATTATCTATCTAGAAAAGTTAAATTAATTTTATTTAACTAAATGGAACATCTCTCCTTTTCTATGATATTTTATTATCAATAAAACCTCATCTTCAGGTTAATTATAGGAAGGAAATGTTGGAATTAAATAGGTTTTATTTGTAGTGAAATAAATAAAATTGAGGATGTATAGTCGACTGTAGAAATTGTCGTAGATAGAAATAATCGGGAGTTCTTTTTAATATTTTAATTTTGCTGACGTTTCGCTCAATCTTGAGATCCATCATCAGGTCATTATTGAGCCATGTCAAGCATAAACTGCTGATAAAGACGAAAATTAATTACTCAAAAAAGAAAATTAATTACGTACTTAACTCCTTCCATTCCCTTCTCTCTACTGAACATATTTCCTTATCGTAGGTAGAAATAATCAGGAGTCAGTCTTTTTTAATATTTCAATTTTGCCGACGTTTCGGCTCAGCCTTGTGAGACTCAGAGAAACTCAAATTCAGCTTAAGTTGGATCAATAATGCCCTAATGATGGTTCACAAGTTTGAGTCGAAACGTCGGAAAATTAAAATATTAAATAAGACTGACTCCCGATTATTTCTACCTACGAAATAAATAAAAAGTAAGGAGTTTGACGATTATATATGAAGATGAATTTGTAAAATTTTATTAATAAGTTATAATTTCAAGCTATGGAAAAATATGATCAAATTTAGACAATTAAAAAAATATAAAATATAATGTCGTGATGTAATAATTGTTAGGATATACCTGAAGATTTGGGCAAAGTCTCGGAACTTTGTTAAAATGTTGATTGTATAATTGTATTATTATTGATAGTAAAATATTGTGGAAAGAAGATATGTTCCATTTAGTGAATTATAATTATTTAAGTTGCATTTATGAATGAATAAATAAGAAAAAAAAAAGTTAACCCATTGGTATTTATTAATAGAAAAAGGTTAACAATATATTAAAAGGGCCTGTTTACTTGAGGCACTCCATTTGTTTATTTACCAACTTTATTTTATGGTCCATCTCACATTGTCCTTCATCCTTTGTTTACATCTTCCTTTTATCTCGGACGTTTTTCTCTTGTCCGTTTTTTTTTCTTTTATTGTGGTATTTTTTCGCATATTTTTTATTTCTTTCTGAAATTCCGAGAAGATCTATTGAGAGAGGGAGCGGCTAAGAGGCTCAGATATGCGGAGCGGAGGAACAAGAAGATCCTTTAATTAGCGCTGTCGTTTATTTTCTCGAGATCCGGTGGATTGAAAAACCAGCCGACCTTTTTGAAAAAGATTCTAAGGCGGTCCAGTTTTTGTTTGTCCCTTGTATATTTTCTGAATGCTCTTCTGGTCAGCGTCTTAGGCCAGGTTGGTATAATCTGTCCAAACTGTTTCAGTCTACAAAAAAAAAAAAATTATGGGCTTTGTGTTCTATCTTCTCTGCAGAGCTGGTTTAATATAATGAAATCAGTGCAATCTAAAAAATAATTCCAATTTTTAACAAAAATAAACGTTTTAAGGTCCTCTAAACGACAAAGTCTATCGTAAAGATCCATCTATGTGTGTTAAGTCTAGTACAACATTCATACTAAATTTATAAAATATTTACACAGCAATAAATTAATAATAAAAGGGATCACTTGTAGCTGGATGGCTAGCATGACAGCCTCCTATGAACCCGCTGTTGGTCCTAGAATTTTTGAATGGGAGTAAAAAAACCTTAGTTATGCCGTCCCTTGGAGGGGACGTTAAAAGGTGCTCCCGAGTCCGTGCGATGTCAGGTGCTCGTGAAAGATCCCTATTCTAATTAAACCTGGATAGGCAAAATTTAAGACTCCCACTGTAGCATCGTCTGATTAGCCACAGTAGCATATAGTGACGTTAAAAAGATAAACATAAACAATTAATTATAGGTGGAATAGTCAGGAATCAGTCATTTTTAAAAAGTTTTTAATTTTGCCAACGTTTCGGCTCAAGCTTGTGAGCCATCATCAGGGCATTACTGAGCCATGTCCAAGCATAAACTCTACTAAACTATGCAGTTTATGCTTGGACATGGCTCAGTAATGCCCTGATGATGGCTCACAAGCTTGAGCCGAAACGTTGGCAAAATTAAAAACTTTTTAAAAATGACTGATTCCTGACTATTCCACCTATAATAGTTTCTACAGTCGACTATACACCCTCAATATAAACAATTAATAATAAAAAAACTGCAAATTATTACGCAATGGTTTATGATTTCCAAATACCAATATTAGAATATAACTCTTTATAGAGCTGTTGATAGGCAAGTAAATAATATGAAAAGGTATAATTCAAAGGATAATATCATATCACTACCACTGATTTCAAAACGCAATATCTCAGCTAGTTGTTAACCAATTTAAATGATTCTTTTTTAATTATGTCGAGAATTTAATTTTCTGTCGAATAGCACTAGAAGAATTTTGGTATTTATTTATATATTATTTAGGAGAAACAGATTTATATACCTCCAAAGTACTTTTAATCTTGTAAATTCTAAAAAAACAAACAATATTAAATTCTAAGCATTGAAAAAAAAAACCTCTGATAAATCTACTAGTTGAACGAATTCGATAACGAACGAAAGAGAAGATAGCAAAAACATTTTTTATACATAATATAGAACTTTGAAAAGCTAAAGATCTTATATTAATATCAACTAATAGACAATGTTGTATAAGGTCATAGAGAATGATAATAAAAACGGGGAAACAGCAATTGATAATTGTAGATTATAAATTATTTAATAAAAAATGTTTCTATCGAAATTTAATGTAATTCCTTAACATTTTTTGAACTCTAACTTTGTATAGAAGTTCTTTTATTGTTTTTAACTACAGAGGTGAGTGAAAGTCGTGTGTACTGCGCACGAAATTGTTTAATAATTTGTTTTTAATAAAAATTTCTCTAAGGGTTGTAAATCTACTTTTTTAAGGTCTGGTTTTATTAATTTATTTCAACATAACTGAAGCCGTTTTCACAATTTAGTTTGAACTGGTGACGTTGGTTGGTCATTAAATTAAAAAAAAAAAAATACAATGATATGTAAATATTATACAACTTAGTTTTATTTTATTAATTAATAATTTATAGCATATATTCTTATTTATATATTTTTTTCTTTTTTCAGGTAAGTCTTGAAGGATTCTTGACTGTTGAGTAAAGTATTACTTGTTTATTGTTAATTTTTACTGTCATAACTTTTTTCTTTAATTAACAATTTTTATTCAGTGATATTACAATCTGCCTCAATAATGACAATGTTAAGTAGTTGTTTTCATAATTAATTATGCTAATGTAATTTTTAAGACAAATCTGAATTTTAAATTATTGTTGTTGTTTTTTTTAATTTTATTAAAATTTACAACTGTATGTTACAATACATCTAGTGAATATGCTGATAAAAGATATGTACATGAAAAACGTGAAGAGAAACTGCCCATTGGCAGCACTCTAGTAATCAATCTAAACAAGAAGGTCTCGAGACCATCTTCTCTTCAGACGCCTCGGGGGATTATCAGGAATTGTAGAGGAAGCAAGGGTTGAAACTAGTGGATTAGAGTGGGAATGGAGTTTGTCATGGAAGGATTGATACCTGGTAAGGGCCAAATCAGCTACATAAGGAACATGGAGGTCTTTAAAATTATCCTTAAATGATTTAAATATATTTCTGAGTTTTATTACTTTTGTCTGCACGATGAATATTTGTCTTTTAAGGATGAGATGGAATATCGTTGATAGTTGCAACCTGAATATAGATGTTTATTAAATTAATTAATTATTTAAACCGGTATGAACAAGCGTATTAATATGCTTATCTGTTGTATAGTAATATTATATTATATTTTATTTAGAATTACATCACCATTATATTCGTCTGTGTTAATCGTTGGATGTTGTTCATGGAGTTCCTGTATTGTATATGTATGGTTACTGACTTGAGATCAATTAAGATCAAAGTTACTAAACTCCTTTAAATAGTTGCATATTCTTTTTTAAAATTAATGGAATCCAAGACTAAAACGGCAAGAAACAGCTTGACGTTTTCGATTACTTCAACACTTACTGGACAAACGTTCAAACCTTCCACTTACCTACGAAAGGCTCATTTTTATGACATCCTTAAATCCTCAACGCTCCTTATCTTCACGAATAAACTCATTCAACACCTTAATGTTCCGTATGTTACTGACTTATCCTGAACCAGATACCATTCCTTCCATGACAAACTTCATTCCCACATTCTAAGCCTCTAGTTTCAATCCTTGCTTTCTCTTCGATTCCTGTAAGCGTCTGAAAAGAAAATTTTTCGAGACCTTCTAGAGTCTTAGAGTGTTGCCAATGGGTAGTATCTCTACAAATATCTTAAGTCATGTTCTTAATTTCCATCACGTTCACTTGATGTATATCTTTATACAGTTTTAAATATCAATAAATATGTTTAACAAAAAAAATATTAGTAGGATTTACTAAAGAATCTTAGGAAATTTCCTCCAAGACAATCGGAGAAAGGTGAACTGGATGGTTGTAAATTCCCTTCCTCTCTCCCCGATGTAATCAACCTGAATCCGAATCAATTTTCCAGTCCCCTGGAAACTCTCCAGTATTTCCCGACAATTTCCGTTTTCGAGACAGGAAAGTCTTCTTGGAAGAAGTGGAAATGAAATTAACTCGAGTAAAGTTATTGTTTTGTTTTTTTTTTACAATTTTTCTCTTTTCTCATAGGTCTAATTAAAATTTGTATCCTTTCGTGGAAATCTCAGACCGGTTGCCACTTTTCTGATTTCCATTTTTCTAGATATATTATTTTTTTTACAGGAAAGAAAGAATACAAGTATTTATGAAGTTTGATTATTTCCTTTTCTTTTTTTTTACTCTCAGTACGTATTTAAAAAAAAAAAAAATTCAGCTCTGCTTGGTTTCATTGACTTTTTTTTTGCGAGAAGTGTTCCATAACAATTTTGTATTTTCTTTCAGTGTCATATTAAAAAAATAAATAAATAAAAATAAAATAATAAACTTGGTTTTATGTGGAACGTATCAGTGGATCTGTACCGTTTCGTCCGCTCTATGAAGTAATCAATCCACTTTTAAATTAAATAAATTCATTTGTTATGAAATTCGAAGCTTTGAAAAGTATTACTTATTCTTCCATTAATTCTTACAATAGGAGAAATTCGTACTTGTATTATTATAATTTTTTCAAACCAATTGTATGTCCAAAAAATACAAAAACAGAAAATAATTTATCCAAAAATAGAAAATTGAGATAGTTCAGCATCCAGAACTTGAGATGTATTTTACTTACTTTGTCCGGATGTACATTTTTCCTTTAGAATTTTCGAAATTGCGGTCCATCTTTTACATTATTTGATGTAAGATTGATATTCTGGAAAAAAAAATAGTCTAGATGAACTCTAAATCTGGATGTATTCTGAATAGGCAGATACTTAGTGAACGTTTTACTTTTTACCGAAAAATTAGAATCTTTCATGGTATAAGAATTTGTTCTGGTGACGTCTCAACTTTTGGGAATAATGCCTATCTTTTTTTATTTTATTTTTTTTCTAACCTTCGGTTGTTCATTCTTTCTTCATTGGTTATGCTTGAACTCTTTTCATTATATTGTACAATACTACAATAAGAATACTAATGATAAATAGATTGTGTAGTATGTTTCAATACTAATTTCATCTTAATATTAAAATATAATTACCTTAATTAAAAATCATTAGTAATGTGAATTTATATATTAGATATATTTACTTATCTTATGAACAATTTCATAGTGCCTTTCTTTATGTTTATGCAATTACGTCTAAGAGCAAAAAAGGGATTCCATGATTTGTTTTGCCTTTAAGGGCTCTATATGGGTTAGTCAGGTTCAAACTATAAATACATGCTTGTAAATTAGGCTAATTTTTTAAATTATAATAAAGGTGTGATATTGATTTATTATGTATGAAAACGATTTTTTAAATAAATTTTTTATTGGGCTCCGGAAAATCATTTTAGGGAAATGAGAGCTTTATTCATTGAACTAGTCTTAATTCATTAATGATTTACTCACATATTTGGTTTACACATCGTATTATTAGAAACAGGATACAAAAAAATATCTAAATGACATTGAAAAAATAAACTGGCTCTTCTGAACACGGGGCAGAGTATACAGGATCAGCAATACTAAAAGAGTGGCGCGAGGTTTAAATACGTATTAAAGTTTTTTTTATTAGATAAACATTAGTAATTAATTCTTAAAATTCTTCAGCCAACTCTGAATCTCCAAAAAAGTGTCCAAAAGTAAAGCAATCAGCCTAAATTGTTATGAATTTTGATATATATGAATTTCAGTTACCTATATATGAAATATGCAGTAAGGGAAAGTAATGCGATCGTGAAAATTTTCGCATTCCAGTTTTCAACGGAACGGTTTTAGAGTCCTCTCAGTCCGAATGATCAATCAAGTCCCGCAAAAAGGTCAGTGTGTGTGTGATAAGTCTAGTACAAAAACAAATATTCGTACAATATTGAAATTTCATATTTGAGACAACTATATTCCCGAGATGCTACATCAACATTTTTATCAAAATCAGCTATCGAGAAAAGCCACTTCATACCATGCTTTTAGCACCTTTTTACGATTTTCTCAAAAACTGCTCTAACGATTTTGATTAAACTCCCTATATCGATGTAAAATTTAATGGGCTTCTTTATCATTTAGGTTTTATTCTGATTGAAATAGTCTGACAGGGCTTAAATGCCGATATTTTAAATTTTCTTCCTCTAAAGTACCTTTGATTTTGTGGAATCTATAAAAATAACTATATCATCTATTTAGTACTGATAAAAAACGGATAAATATATAATTTGAACGAGTACGATATCTAACTAGAGGAGAATTGACCAAAAATATATATTTTTTTTTTTTTACAGTTTTGGTGGACGTATAATATACCGTTAGAAAGTTAAAGATTTTAGAAAAATTATAGTCTTATACACAAAATTGTAAAAGTTAATTGAGAGTGATGAAAAGCCGATAAAACTAACTTATCATAGATTATAATATAATAGATTATTTAATAAAACACATGTTTATATTGAAATTCAATGTGATTAATTCTTAAGTGTATTTAAAAATTTCAAAAAAAAACTATTTAAATTGATTTTGATAACGAAGGTAAGCCGGGTGTTGCGCGCACCAAATTTTTATATTGATAACTTAATAACCACACATGATATCACTGTGTTTACTCATTGTTTATTATTGGTTTGACACGCTCTGTTTACACCTCCTCTACTATTCGCAGTGAGCAATGTGTGTCAGTGATCTATTCTGATCCTACTAGGACCATCGCCAGACGTTGAGTAACCAGGTGCATTTCTTGGAATGTCTTCTTGAATCGCGGGTTTGTTTAAATAGAACTAGTTTTTTTTTTTTAATTTATGATCCTCTGAAAGCGTCACATTGTACTGTCAAAATATTAGTAACCAGGTGCTTTTCTTGGAATATCCTTGGTATCTCAGATTTAATGGAATAGATCTTTTTTTATTTTTTTCATGATCCTCTTAAAATGTGTTGTTGTTTTGGTTTTAAGGGCAAAAAAGTGGGAGTGGTTATTATTGCCCAAAACACCTTCAGAAGACGATTGACTTACTTATGAAAAAAAATAATAATAAATATAAAATAAATAAAATAAAAATAGAAAGAAAAAAAATAATAATTTTTTTTTATTCGTATGAAATTACAACTTGTCACAATGGACAATAATAATATCACTAAAGGATCACATTCATCCGATATTTACAATATAAATAAAAAAGAAAAACAAATTACATAAAATGAAACCAACAGTAGGCCAATGAACACCCATGAGGACAAATAGCAGTGTGCTATGAAATAAAATAATGGGTTATATGTGAAAAAGCATTTATATAAAAAAATAAGTCTTGAAAATGGGGAAACAGCCCCGAAACGTTGACAGATATGAAAGCTTATGAAATAAAGTAATTAAGTGACAAAAGGAAGGCAATGTGTGCTCATTTAAGTATTGTTGTTTGTTTGTTTATTTATATAACGTCACTTTATGCTACTACGGCTAATCCGACGATGCTACAGTGGAAGTCCTAAATTTTGCCTATCCAGGTTTTATTAGGACAGGGATCTTTAACGAGTACCTGACATCGCACAGGCTCGGGACCACCTTTTAACGTCCCATCCGAAGGACGGCGTAACTAAGGATTTTTTACTCCCATTTAAAAATCCTAGGACCACCTGCGGGTTTGAAACCGTGACCTTTTGCATAGGAGGCTGTTACGCTAACCACTAGCTACAAGTGATCCCTCATTTAAGTATTTATATAAAGAAAAACTTCCAAAAAAATTAAAAAGAAAAGAAAATAATAGATTTTTTAATAAAACACATGTTTCTATAGAAATTCAATTTAATTAATTCTTTAATAGTTTCACTCATTTTTATCTCTAACTGTATTTGAAAATTCATTAATTGATTCTAAAAACGGAGGTACGTGAAAGTCGTGTGTTGCCCGCACCAGATTTTTAAGTATTCATTAGTTACGTAATCACAATATCTCTTTTGTTTACTTTTTCATTTTCAATAACTCTCTATGCTCAACTTGTATAACTAAGCTAATGGACGCTAGATACGGAATATTACATGAATGAAGTTGAAGTTGATTGATATAATATTGGAGAGAGAGTAGGATGGTCGGGAGCGACCCAAAGGGCAGCCTAATTGCTTTGGTTCCAGGAACTGGAGGATGGTGCAGCGGGTCCAATTACTGCAGTGGCTGCGCTCCTTCCATATTGTTCCATGTACCGGTCGGCTTTATTGCTTATGGATGAGGCAGTCTGCCAATCAGTGTTCAGTACATGCAAATATCCAGAAATAATAACTTATTCATCAATAAATTGCCTTATCAGGGCTTCAATCCACTTGCTATTTATTTGAATTAAAAAAAAAAAAAACACACGACCTCTGTTGCTAAAATCAATTGAAGAAATGAATATAATAATTTTTACTTTCTCTTAACTATATATGAAATATACTATATTCCAGTTTTCGACGGAAATGCACGTTTTAGGGTCTCCTGAATCCAAATGACCAAGTCCCGCAAAAAGGTCCGTGTGTGTGTGATAAGTCTAGCACAAAAACAAATAGTCGTACAATACTGAAATTTCATATTTGAGACAACTATATGCCCGAGATGTTACATCGACATTTTTATTAAAATCGGCTCACCAGAAAAGCCACTTTATACCATGCTTTTAGCACCTTTTTACGATTTTCTCAAAAACTGCTATAACGATTTTGATTAAACTCCCTATATCGAAGTGCCTAAAAAAGGTCTGTGTGTGGTAAGTCTAGCGCAAAAATGAATAGTACAGTAAACCCTCTTTTTAACGAACACGGTTATAACGAACACCCGTTTAAAACGAACTATCGTTGCGGTCCCTTGAAAAATGAATAGAAAACTATGCTTTCTCCTCTTTTATAACGAAATATTCTCTTATAAAGAATTAAGGAACTACTTTTGGGGACCTCAGAATTGAAATTTTTTGAAAAAAAAAATCACGATACGTCTTAATTCCCAGTAAAGACCGGCGCCTTTTTGTCCAAATCCTTCTCACCTCTTATCTCTATTCAGCTGAATTCTGTGATTCAGTCTGTGACAGCTTATGGCTTCTAGAGTTTCAGCTAGTTTTTCTGTTTTTATTGCTTTTATTACTTGCTTTAATTCAAGTTTCCTGCGAGGTCAATAAGTCTTGCTTTCCGTTCTAAGTGCGCTTCTGCTCCGCACGGCATGTCAAAGAGAAAATCCATTGATTTAAATCCAAGGTTGGTCATTCTCCAAGAAGTGGATTAAAAAATTGAGTCGAAATCGAAAATTGCACCATGCGCCCTGATGATGACCCACAAAGGGGTTCGAAACGTTGGCAAACAATAAATAGTTGAAACTATTTAGTTATTTCATTTAATGACCGCCACCCGGACTAATTCCTTCCAGTAGTACTCTTTTATTATATATGTTAACATTATTGACGAAGTAAACATGATTTTATAAGCATAGAGAGGATTCATTTTTTTTTTTAACATTTCATTGATATTTACATTTGTACTTGTAATAAATACAAGTAAATGGCCTAATTTTCACTTATAGGCGTGATAATATCTTTTCAAGAAACTACCCAGTGGTAGCACTTCAGTGACAATTTAATTTAGTTGGTTTTCAGGCCATCATCTTGTCAATCGCCTCGGAGGGTTATCAGGAATATATGGGAATGTTAAGTTGCGTACAAGAGGATTTGAGTTGGTCGGGAGTTGGAAATTAAAGGAAGCTTATCTATCTCGGGATAGTTCTGCGACGAATGGAATATTTAGGTCATCATGGATGATTTTATTCGTAACGAAATAAGGAGCATTTAGGATTTTGCGAAGGATTTTGGATTGTAAGAATTGAATATGAGAGGAATTAGATGGTTTATTAGAGTCCCACAGGTCGACTCCTTATGTCACAATGTCTTGCGATGGTACATAAATGAGCTTTTTGTAATCAAGAACGTATGTCGAGTAAGTTTTGTAGTAATCGGTATCTACGGGCAGTTTCTTGTAGTATACGTCTCATATGAGGATTCCATGTAAGACGTTTGTCGAGATGAGGATGAAAATGTCATAAAAAATAATAGTAACTACAAATATAACTCCTCCCTCCCCTTCCAAATAAAACTTATACATGTCTATATGCACAAGTTACTAATCCCTAGTTTTTGCTGGACAGTTTTTAAGGTCCTCTTCTATTCAGTTACGATACTCGCCAATTGAGACGTTGATTTCCAAAAGGTACTATATCCATTCTAGGAAATTTTACAGGAAGCGCGAAAATCTCTCATTACTTTATTATTAAACTTGTTAATTTGGGTCTTTTTGTCTTAAAATTTATAATTATTTTTTTACTATAATAATAACATCATATTAAACTTATGAAATGATTTTTTTTACAATGATTTGGAACGAAAATAAACGCGTAATTAGTACTTTTAGAATATGACCGCATTTCTAAATCGCGTTTTTTAAAGACTTGAGAATTCATCAGACAACATCAAATAGAATATTTAGATAAAACTAAATGATGAGAATACAAATATGACAAAAAATCAATTTCGTAAAAAATGTCCTTTAGTACCTTTTGGAAATCAACGTCTCAATTATGTATGCATGCTAAAGTGATGTTCTGACATCACATATTTCAATAGAAAATATCCATTGGCAGCAATACATTTTTTTTTCCTTTTCTCTATTGAGTCATGATCACACATATATGCAGTCATACAATCATGCTGGCTTGTCTTGCTAGCAGACATTATATGACCATCCAATATGAGCAGTATGCCCTTTTGGCAGAAACACTGTCTGTCTTTAATTACAGGATGCGAATGAGGAGGGACCATTCTTGGAGAGCACTCGAGGAACAATTCAATTAGCTTAAAAGGTTCCGAGACCATCTCTTAGTGCGAGAGGGAATGCGAAAAAAATTAAATTCTTAAGTGTATTGAGTCTTTCAGCCGCATAGTGTTGGTACCTCAAAAGACCGTTGTGTAAAACGTACTTCATATATTATGGTGTATCAGATATATGGTGAATGTAACATAAATTTTGGATGGGTACGATACTTGCCAATAATGTATGCATGCTAAAGTTGTGATGTTCTGACATGACATATTTGAATAGAAAATATCCATTGGCAGTACATTTTTTTCCCCTTATACTACTATATAAGCTGTAGTATTTATATTTAAAGGAAAAAACCGTTAGGGGTTTTTATATGAACACCCTCCTAACCACCTATTGATGTTTTCGGTTTTCCTCAGTTTAAGCTTGTCGTGGCTCACTATCGGTATGTTTATAAATATTATTTTTACCTCTATATTTAAGTCTAAAGTTTTGATTTCATAATTATTATAATCATTCAGTTTATAATATAATTATTATTTGTATCTATACTACTTATTTATATTTTTTATTTTATATTATATTTTATCTTTGTCACTACATTCATAATTATTCATTTTCATATTAATATGTTGTTCTGATGTTCTTTAAGACTAAATTGGTATTTTTATGGTAATTTAAATGCCTTTCTAGCGATTTATTGGAACCTTAGATCAATTTGTTTAGTAAATTTTAAGTAGCTGAAATTGTTTCGATGATCGACATCACTACAGTAGATAATAATAGATATACCTAAATTGTATTGAAAACTTATATATAATATATATATTATATTATATATATATATATATATATATATATATATATATATATATATATATATGTACATATGTTTTATTAATGTATACATATATTTCTGATTCGTGTTTGAACATGAATGAAAATGAGAAAATGAGAACAAAAGACATTGCTAAAGCTTAGCTGTTACATTAAATATAATAAAAGGAATCATAAATCTGAGAGTGGAAATCTGTTTCAATATTTAAGCAAACATTAATTAAAGGTTGCTTTTCCTTTTCCTCGAAATTTTACTTTGATTCCATCGCTCCACATACCTAAATTAATAATTAGAAAGATATAACAAGGTATTTTTATCCAGAAAAACAAAGGGAACTGAAACGAACATCACTCCCATTTCATTTTAGGGGTGAAAAGCCAGGAAAGTTGCCCTTTAGGGCATCGCTTAGCTAACTTAATTACTTCTGCTTTAATAAACAGCCTGCTAAAATTAGATACTTAATTCCAGGAACAAAAATCCAATCTCGTTTAGTATGCAGCTAGAGTAAATCTCTCGCGTATTAATGTATTATTTTTTTTTTTTAATGCTATGTAAGACGTTATCTCGTTTTGTCCTGATTGATGGGAGAAATAGTCTTCCTATAAACATATTTTAGAATTATTATTTCGGTTGACTTTTTAGATGCTTCTCATAATTTCAGATTGTATCACTCCCTTCCGAATTTTTTCATGGTTGCCTATTTATATGTATAATTAGTCTTCAATCATATCTTTATTAAAAAATTCTTTATTTTTTAGTATAAATATTGATATTTACCACTGCATAATAAAATACATTTAGTAAATGTAATACAAGATATAGTGTCATGATTCACATGTAGGGATACTACCTATTGGCACCTCATCAAAAACTACGTCTCGGGGCCATCTTCGTTTCAGACGCCTCGGAGGATTATTAGGGATTGTGGAGGAGGCAAGGATTGAAACTAGTATATTAAAGTGGGAATGGAGTTTGTCATGAAAGGAGTGGTATCTGGTTCGCGCCAAGTCAGCAACATAGGGCGGCGGTGTGGCCGAGATGGTTAGCGCGCTTTGCTTTAAACACACGTTGTCTAGCTACCAGACGACCAATACCTTGAAACCAAAACTTACGAGTTCAAGTCTCGGAACCGGAGGGGACATTTATTTCGGCATTAATCCCTCCGCTCTCATCCCCTGGTCTGAAAAACTCCCGTAAAGCCGTCAAAGGTGAAATAGAAGTGGGAAAAAAAAAAAAAAAAAAAAAAAAGTCAGCAACATAGGAAATATTAAGGTCTTTATGGATGGGTCTATTTGGGACAAAACAAGGAGCATTGAGGATTTTTCAAAGGGTTTTTGATTGAAGGAGTGGAGACAGAAAGAATTTGATGGTTTAGTAGAGCACAAATTCTCCACTCCGTAAGTCCATATCGGTCTTATGATAGTAGATGAGCCTTTTGTACTTAAATTAGAGGTTGGAACATTTCTCCAGTAAGTGTTGAGGTATTCGAAAACATCGAGCAGTTACACGTCGTTTCAGTCTTGTATGAGAGTTTTAAGTAAGACGTTTGTCAAGGTGCAGTCCTAGATTTCGGAGCTGTTCAACCAGGCAAGAGGAGTGTTATTGAAGGATACTGTTGGGAAGGATGTCATAGGATTAAAAAATTATTATTATTTTTTAATATTTCTAGAATTAATAACAATAAATTACAACTGTACTCTAATACTTGGATTTCTTCTTATAATCCAATCCTAAAAGTCAATATTATGATATTGTTATCAAACAAAACTTATGCAATATCCAATTTTTTCGTTTGGCGCGACAGGCCTTGGAGGCCCTTGGCCGCGCGGTATGGTTTATATTCCACACCACGATACCCGATGACATTTTATAGGTAGGGTTATCACTCCCTACGCCTATTTTTGTGGGTAGCTATCAATTAGCTGACGGGTCCCACATACCCGGGGGAGATTGTGAGTGAATCCCCATTTATTTGTATGCTTGAAAAAAGTCCTCCTGGGACTGGGATTCGAACTCACAACTTCAGCGTGGCAGGCTAGCGCGCTAACCACTCAGCCACAGGCTCCCCCCAATAGAATAAGCAAAAATTAGCTATTCACTGCTGCGGCGATTGATGAGCATATTTTTTTATTGATAGATTATCGAAAGAAGCATAATATATTATATTACCTTAAATATGAATGCTGCAAACAAATTAAATATTTCATTTTAATTATGGCCCTTCATTAGTTTCTCCTCTCTCTCTTCATTAAAGAGATTTGTTTGGCTGACATCCTGTTTTCCTCAGTTCTTCGAATTATTTTGTTATCCTGCTATGGTCAATATTGGGCACATTTTCCTCATTAAATTTCCTTGAGAGCTGTCCGATATATATCTATTGTTTATTATTATGTATTTATAATAATAATCATAATATTTCCGATCTCCATTGCACGGAGACTTTCATGTAGTCCTTTGCTAGATGATTAGCTCGATTGTAGTGAACTGGTCCTGCCTGCATCGGCCTCCAAGCTATATAAGAACTTGAACCGTGGAAAATGTCTTCATTCACCAACCGAGGAAACTCCATCAGAGTGAGAAATTCGATTCCTTTCCTTGATTCAGGGTACTTAAAAAGCAAGGTTAAAATATATCTTGACCATTTTAAAATTATTGGATTAAACGGAACAACGCTATGAAGCTTAGGTGATGTATATTCTCACCAATTATATTACTTATTATACGTTGGTTGGCTGATTGATTTGGTTTATGGACGTAAAACCTGGGTTTGGTCAACAAGGCTTGTAAGTAACGGTTATTCCTTTGGAAAGATCAATGCAGCTTTTTATAGTTTCGAAAGTAGGTTTAACTCTTACTCTTAGGGCCAGTTGCACCACCCCAGATCAAAGTACGGTAAGGATGATCTCCGTTGAAGTCAGCCATTGCCCGTTGCACCATCTAGGGTAGGGATGCTGAGAATCCACGGTAAACTTTACTGGGCAAGGCTCACCGTTTAACCTCCGGTGAAGAGCTAACCATCCAGGGACTTGTGAAATAGTATCAACTTTTGTTTTATGTAATTGTTTTATCTGCTACTATTTCAAGGAAATGGATTTGATTAACATTGAACACTTGACAGATGACGAAGAATATATTATTAATTAATTAATTTGTGGTTATTATTTACTAAAGGTATTTTAATTTTTGTTTTATTTTCGTAAAATTTTAATCAATATTTTCATTTCATAATTACGGTTTTATTATTTATTCCATTGAAATAGATCTATAACTTTTTTAAGTCAATTAAAAATCTCACTATATCCCTATTAAAAATAAGTTGTCTACATTCTGTATCTGGAGGATGATTTTCATTAGGTTCCATATCAGTTTTTGAAAGTTTTGAACACAAATGATTGATTTTTCATTAACAAATTAATTTCATTATTAATGCATTTAAATGTAGACTAGAGACAAATATCTCCTAATTTTGTACAAAATCTTCTACAGTATGGTTTATATAATTAGGGTTTTACTTTTTAATTAACAAGAGGGGGTATGTTGTTGATTTCGTTCTTAGTACTCCACATGAAATTACAAAAGTGACTAAAAACCAAAATAGATGATATTTTGTTGACTTATAAACTGATTGCTGTGAAATGAAAGTAAAAAAAAATACAAAAAATTCACAATCAGGAAACAAATTATAAATTAACTATATTCTTTTAATAACCACGATAAATATTAATATAATATCAATTAAATATATTCTTTTAATAAGAAACATTAGAAATAGAAGAATGTATTTCTTAAAAAGAAGTTCCAAAGTAGCTAAGCTGATAAGGTTAAGAATTGAAATCAGGAAGTAAAATGGCCGACCTACCTTTCATCTCCCGTGAGATAGTAGTTTAAGTAAACGCCGCACCAACAACGCTCCCTGCTCAAATCGGAGTTCAGCTATCTACCGTAGTTTTACCTGGTGTGAGCTTACCTTGGGGTGAACCGAGGCTGGTGCAACTGGTCCTTAGTGTCAAAATTTCTATAAATAAATAAAAAAAAAACTTTTTGACTGACCACTGGTAGTCTTCCCCTCTTCCTCCTCGAGCTACCACCACACCTAAGGTCAGGATGATTTAAATAATCGAATAATCGAATGATTAATATGCATTCTGAGAGAAATGTGGCACATTTCCTCTCTCTATGATTGCTGCTGAGCTGGCTGAGAAAAAAAAAATCTTATTATCCCTGGATTATCGTTAAAAAATTCAGTTCGAATGATCATTCGTTTCTCCTAACCGATTAATCCGAATGATTGAAATAATCAATGATCTGATAATCGTCATTCTATTATGCCCACCCCTAGTAGGAGACACTGATTTTGGTCGAAACGTATGGGAAACATTTTAAGATGCTCTCCATTCTTCAATTGTTTCCTTCCGATCTTTTCTTGCTGGAGTTTTCAACTATTCTCACTCGCATATTTTCTTAAATTCCTGCATTCTTCTGCCTTGTATATTCAAACCTTGGTCGCAACTTGAAAATCTCCCATCGAAAGCTAAACTTGGTTCTCCTTATTCCATCTTATCCCTCAACAAGTCAATATTTTAAATATTAAATTAAAATTAAAATACTTACGGAGTAGATCTTTGGGGCTCTACTAAACCATCGAATTCTTCCCGTATCCAATCCCTACAATCCAAAATCCTTCTCAATGCTCCTTACTTTGTCACGAACAAACTTATCCATAAAGACATCAATGTTCCGTATGTTGCTGATTTGGCCCGATCTAGATACCATTCCTTTCATGACAAACTCCATTCCCACCCTAATCCTCTTGTTTCAATACTTTCTTCCTCTTCAATTCCTGACAATCCTCGGAAGCGTCTGAAAATAAGATGGCCTCAAGACCTTCTAGTTTAGAAAAGTTACAGGAGTGCTGCCATTGGGTAGTTCTTCTTCAAGTCTGTTTCACGCCATTTATCTTTGGTCACAATTACTTGTTGTACCTTGAGGTACAGTTGTAAATTTCAATAAATCTTATTTCTCTTTGGATATGATGCATAATCATCATTAATCCCTTTTTGACATGTTGTTCTGCACATCCGCGTTGCGTACATTAGCTATCCTCCATAAATTCGATTTCGTTTTCTGATTTCTGAAAATAGAACTCTATAGTCATTTAACGTTTTTAATTTTTTTTTTTAAATCGATAGCTGTCAAATTGTAATGCTTTGCAAGTCTAGCCTATTTAAATGTCTTGCTCATTTTTCATTAAATGAATATTTAAAAATAATCATAAAACTCATGTTTTACTCATTCAAAGCTTAGTCAAGTTCCTTCACCTACCAGTTGCTATGTTTATCTTATTTATTTATCAGCCCCAAAATATTCCTAGTTCATTAATTCAAAATTACATTTCCTAATGCTGCCAAATGGTTTCCGTCCATTTAGATACCATTGTAATTTATTTACCACCGATTGGGATTTTAAATTACAATCGTTTATTTCTCGGCACCGTTAATTGGCAATGAATGCCTGGTTAAAGCCCAACGTTAAATGTATTCTCCGTCATTAGGTCAGCTTTAACTAATTCAGTGTTAATTAAATATCGATCCAGATTCTACGAGATTACAATAATTTATCGAATCCAATTTATGCGACCTCATGTATGAATTATTCAAGATTCCGTTTGTACTGAGAACCCGTGATGCAGATTGGGCTGATTACTGGGTCTTGAGGACGTGTCCATAATCAGTCAATCGATTTGAGAATTGTTAATACTTATTGGCTATTTTCTTTCACCGATTTACGGATATATATTTATAAATTATTTAAAGATGATATAAATAACATTTATAAATATTTACATCTGAAAATGTGGGTATAGCATTACCCAATTCCAATACATCTTCTTACACATCCGTATATCTCAATGGCATAGAAATCTCTTGTAGCTGGGTGGTTAGCATAACTACCTCCTATGCCAAAAGTCACGCACGGGTTCAAACCCGCAGGTGGTTCTAGGATTTTTTAATGGGAGTAAAAAATTCTTAGTTATGCCGTCCTTAAGAGGGGACGTTAAAAGGTGGTCCCGAGCTTGTGCGATGTCAGGTACTCGTTATAGATCCCTATCCTAATAAAACCTAGATAGGCAAAATTTAGGACTCCCACTGTAGCATCGTCCGATTAGCATCTAACAAACTAATCTCCAAATAAATAAACAAACCTCAATAGCATACCTATCCACTTCCACACCTCATTAAGAAATCTTGGAGTCATTATTGATCAGAACCAATCTTGGAGTAATCATATTTCTCAAATCGCTCGAAAATCCTTCGCTATCCTTAAACAATTTCTCAGATTTCGTGATTCTATCCCACCTAAAACCCGCATGCTTCTCGTCTCTTTGCTCATTTGCCCCCAGCTTGAATACGGTTGCCACGTAGTTGGCGGGCTGTCTGAGAAATTTGAGTTTGGATGACTTATGAATTGTTTCTTAAGATTCACATCTGGAATTCCCAGACGCTCCCATATTTCTATTAGGTAGAGTGGGCATAATCGAATGACGATTATGAGACCATTCGATTATTTCAATCATTCGAATTAATCGATTATGGTCTTGATAAAAGAATGATCTTTCGAACTCAATTTTTTAACGATATATATTCAAAGATACATACAAATATTAGGGGTGGACATAATCGAATGATCTTTTTTTTATTTTTTTTTGTTTATCACATAAATGATATATCCATATTTGCACCCAAAGTCAGTAATCATAGAGGGGGGAATTGTACCATATTGTCTTTCGGAATACATAATACATGAATTATGGAATCATTCGATTATGCCCACCCCTACTATTAGGTTTACCGAGTTTAATTGGCTCTATTCCTCTTTCTGTCGACAGTACCTCCTAGGTCTCTTCACATTTTTGAAACCAAAAAAAAGCTTATATTCTTGATATGCTTGCCACTTTTCTTCTGTCCATTAAATAAACACTAGAACCCAATCCATAAACTTCTATATACCGTCTCCTTCAAAAATTCCTTTGTCATTCGTGCTATTCTATTTTGGAATCCCTTGCTTATTTCCGTTCGTAAAGTCTTATCATTATCCACTTTCAAACACCAACTATATCTTCATCTCCTAAAGTATCAATCTTCCCAACATATGTAATATTTAAAATCTATAGATGATAACTATCCGTTGTCACAAAATCTGTCTTTTATTGTTAAACTGAAGTTTTAATCGACCAGACAATTATCACGTATATTGTACTTCTCTTGTTCTTCTTAGGGGACTACTCGTCCCAGAATAAAATTACTTTTCATTTCGTTTCATTTTTCATTTTTATACAAACACCCGAAGTTATTACTAATTTACCAAACCTATGTAACATCTTATGAACGTTTATGAGGGTTTATTGTTAAAAACTAAAGCTACGTTATTCCAAGTTATTTAACACGGCTGATATCACTGTTAATATAGAATTCAACTCTACATTAAACTAGTTTGCCATTAAGTAAATGACTCGGACATCTCAGCAGTTTCAGATACTGTTGTGGAATATTACAAAAGTTTTCACCTCAGGCTGACTTACAGCTTTGGCCCTGTAACTCAAACAGCGAGGTCCACCACAAACCAATATATACCCCGTAGGATTGCGAGGTGGTGTTCAGGAGTTTATTGAGTCAACTGTTGTCCCAAATATCTCCTAAGATTATATTTTTGCAAAATACTAAGTACGACTTTTGTAGTTGGAATACATGTTGTAATATAATAAATCTATATACAAACTTCTATATTCAAATCTAAAAAAAATGTTGGTGCTTAAGTCGAATAGGATTATAAACACAGTGATGCCGGAAGTATTTTGCCTATTACTTATTTTCTATGATGATGCCATCAATTTTTGGACACCTCTCATCTTTTGTCCTTTATGTAATCTTCTATATGGGACTAGTTGTCCGTATTTAGAATAATATTTACAGGTATATTAATAATAATAATATTTAACGGTATATTAATGTTAATAATAGTAATAATATTTAAAAGTATATTAATATTATTAATAATAATATTTAAATGTTTATTAATATTAATAATAATAATATTTAAAGGTATATTAATATTCATAATAATAATAATAATATTTAAAGGTATTTTAATATTTATAATAATAATATTTAAAAGTATATATATATATATATATATATATATATATATATATATATATATATATAATATTATTTAAAGGTATATTAATATTTATAATAATAATATTTAAAGGTGAATAGTATGTAATTAGTTATTTAATTGGGTATATAATTCATATAGATTTTTTTGCATTAGATGAGTATAATGTTTTTTGTAATTGAAAAAAAAAAACAGTTTCATTTTTATTGAGGATGTATAGTCGACTGTAGAAACTATTATAGGTGGATTAGTCAGGAATCAGTCATTTTTTGAAAAGTTTTTAATTTTGCCAACGTTTCGGCCCAAGCTTGTGAGCCATCATGAGGGCTTCAAACATCAGAACAAAAGAGATACATATCAATATGATAATGAAAATTTTTCTTTTGAATGTAGTGACAATGATAACATTTGAAATAAAACAGAAAATATACCAACATACTTAAATATTATAGATACAAATAATGATAATATGATACATAATCTGATGATGATAAGCATAACAAATTTTACAGAACTTTAGAATTTAATATAGAATTAAAAAAAAAAACATATATATAAACGTACCATTACTGAGCCATGTCCAAGCATAAACTGAGGAAAACCATAAACATAGGTAGTATGGGGAGGGGTTCATGTAAAAACCCTGAAGGTTTTACCCTCTAAGTGTAAATACTACAGCTTATCTTTGTTTTGAAAAAGTTTTACAAAATTATATAATGGAAAAAACAAAATAATATATCCGTATGTACAATAAGGCTCAACATTTTTTTTGAGCATTCATTCAAAAGAAAAATTTTCATTATCATATTGATATGTATCTCTTTTGTTCTGATGTTTGTAGCCCTGATGATGGCTCACAAGCTTGGGCCGAAACGTTGGCATAATTAAAAACTTTTCAGAAAATGACTGATTCCTGACTATTCCACCTATAACAGTTTAATTTTTATTTAAATATCAAATTAAAATCAAGATGTGAACCATTCAAAAATTGGATGCAAAATTTATTGGTGCACCATTTTCTCAAGTTTTCGCGTATGTTAAATAACTGTTATGAATTATTTAATTAAATCCTTTTTGGTTTGTGTTATTTAACGTCACTTTATGCCACTGTATCTAATCGGACGATGCCACAGTAGGAGTCCTAAATTTTGCTTATCCAGGTTTAATTAGGATCTTTAGCGAGTACCTGAGATGACATCACAGGTTCGGGACTTCTTTTTACGTCCCTCCGAAGGACGACATAAATAAGGATTCTTTACTCCTTTTTAGTTACTGTATAAAAACAATAAAAAATAAATTGTTTTGAATATATACAAATCATTTTAATTTAAAAAAAAACTTTGCTTGTCTTAGGTTCAGTACTTTTAGAGTTTCGTTATGTTTTTATACCAACAACTATATAAAAAGAAAATTAGGCCGAATTCACACTTCAGCTACCAGATTTTTTTCCTCCAATTTTCGGATACCCTCTTGATAGAGGCTGGATGAGTACTAGGAGGGTCTCTATATACCAGTTTGAACCTGGGAACTGAAAATCAGTCTAGTGCTCTATCCACTAGTCCACACGACTAAATGATCTTAATATTTTTAATCCAGTGCTTATGGCTATTTTAAAATTACTTAGTTTACCACTTCCTCTTCACGGTCAACAAATTTATTTTGCATTTATTGTCTTAGCTAGAAACCCCACGTATATTGAATTAATAACTCAAGGTATTATTAATATAATTTTATATAAAATAGAATAAAATTAATTCAAAAGGTCTTTTGTACTAGTAATTTGTTTTGAATATTTATCAAGCACTAATTAAAGACACTTTTCCTCGTTTCTGAGCTTTCACTTCCAGCCTTTCTTTTATATCCCTATAAAATTGTATATTGATAATTAAAAGAGAAATTTAAAACAAAGTATTTTTTATATTTTGCTCCATTCGGATAAAAAACAAAGAGGAAGAGAAACGAAACTAATATATTTTCAATTTTCAATTTCATTTAAGGGATGAAAAAGTGCGGGAAAGCTGTCCATTACAGGCAGGGCTTGGCTGACTTAATTAATTTTGACTTAATGCCCACTCTCATAAACCTTAGCATTTAATAAAAGTTGATATAATCTAAATAGTTAATAAACCAAATGGTTTAGTCTGCAGATGGAGAAAATCCTCTCGGGTTCATTTTTATAGCATCGTTATAATTTAATTAATATCTATTACTTATCAATAAAAATCTTTATATATAATTAATTAAAGTTTCTAATAGTTATAATATTATAATAGGACTACCTCTATCTCTTAAGCATACTATTTATTTTAGTTTTTTTTTTTCAATAATGACCTTTGTAATCAATCAAAAAAAAAAAAACACCTTCCCCTCTCAAAATTTTAGGGTTTACGTTTCAATATGCGTAGAATCCGAATAACGAATAAAAAAAAAAAATCCGTTCGATCCTAAAATCCTAACACCTAGGCGTTGATATCAGCTGGTTATTTTTAATATGGCGCCCGATTAAAAGTGATTTAATTCAATAACTCAGTTATTATTGAAGGTAGAGAAAAAAAATTACTAGTGTTTTTAACCAAAAAAAACATGAATAATTGTATAAAAAAGAAAAGAAGAAAATTGAAATTTTACACATAAATACGCTCATAACACAGTAATTTTTGAAGGAGAAAAATATGGATAGAGTTTTATAATCAGTAAAGCGCCATAAACCCCTCACCCCCTTAAAATTTGTGGGCTTAGGTTTCAAGATGCGTAGAACCCGAATAACGAATAATTAAAAACCGTTTCTCCTTATTAATAAATAAATGATTACCTACTAATACTTTTTTTTTTTTTTTTTTTTTTTTTTTTATTGAGATATATTACAATTTGTTACAAAATGAACAATAATAATATTGATAAGAGACCACATTCATACTATATATACAGAAAATAATAATAATGGTCAAATTTCATAAAATATAACATAAATTCAAATATATACAATAAAATAATAATAATAAATAAAAAACAAAACAAATCGAAACATAAACCTATTATTGAGATAAATAAAAAGTTGGCAAATAAATAAACATCTTACACACAATCATAACTATATATACAATTGCTAAAGGGACCCCAGCAAGCGCTTTTTCCTCCACGTTTGGAGGAAAAAGCGGAATCCAGGAGATCCAGCACCTCTATCTCAGCCGCATCACTGGTCTGAGCCAGTGGAGGCTGAGTTAGGGCGCTGTAGCCACAAACATACCGTACATGAGTGGAGGATCTGACCATTGTCAGAACTCCAGTTTAAATGTTTACAATAGGTCTCGTGGCCACTGCCGTTTCAATCTTCGAGGAGGATTGTAGGGATGGGTGGTGCTGGATAGGGATTGTGCTAGAGGGTTAGGATGATGACTAAGGTTCTGATGAAATTTGGAAAATTTGGATGGTACCAGGTCTAAAACAAACGGAATATTAAGGTCATGGTGTAGGGTACAGTTGGTAACGTAATAAGGAGCATTAGCTATTGTTCGGAGGACTTTGGATTGGAAGGATTGGATGCGTTTAATGTTAGAATGTTTAGCTGTCCCCCACAGTTCAAGTCCGTAGGTCCATATAGGTTTCAGTACTGTCTTGTATATTAGTAATTTGTTGTCAACTGTAAGATGAGATTTTCTGTTTAGTAGTCTGTATAACTGGCCGAATCTGCGGTTGAGTTCTTTTCTTTTTAGTCTTGTATGTGGGTTCCACGTCAGTCTTTTGTCTAGTAAAAAGCCGAGATACCGGACTGTGTCTGAGGAAGGAAGCGGTATGGAATTGAAATTAACCGTTGGACAGGATTTGCGTCGAAGGGTGAATGTGACGTGAGTGCATTTGCTTTCGTTCACCTTAATGCGCCAAGCATTGCACCAGTCTTCGACAAGGGAAAGGTGCTTTTGGAGATTTAGCGATGCTGCTTCAGGATCGGAATTGGATGATAAAATGGCTGTGTCATCAGCAAATGTTGCCAGAAAGGTATTGGGGTCGGTAGGGATATCGGCGGTGAAGAGGATGTAGAGGACGGGTCCTAAGACGCTGCCTTGAGGAACACCGGCCTCAACAGTATATTGTTCGGAAAATTCGGAACCACAGCGAACTCGGAAGGAGCGGTTGGATAAATAGGATTGGAGGATTAGGTATAAGGATTGAGGTAAATGGGTTTTGAGCTTAAAGAGCAGTCCCGGGTGCCACACCCGGTCAAAAGCTTGAGCTATGTCCAGAAAGGCACCCGAACAATACTCCTTGCACTCAAGGGCGGAGGAAATGTGGTCTACAACTCGGAGTCCTTGCTGAACCGTGGAATGTTGAGGACGAAATCCGAACTGATGTGAAGGAAAATTTTGAAATTTGGCTAGGATTCGTTTTAGTAGGAGCTTTTCGAAAATTTTTGAGAGGATCGGAAGTAGGCTGATAGGTCTGTAAGATGACGTGTTGTTAGAAGGTTTACCTGGTTTTAGGAAAAGGATCATAGTTGAATGTTTCCATAAGAGAGGAAAATAGGTAGTGCGTAGGATACAGTTATAGAGATATGTAAGGAATGTAATGGCTTTAGGTGGAAGTTGTCTTAAGATTTGGGGAGTAAGGAGATCGTATCCAGGAGATTTGCGGAGAGGAAGCTTTTTAAGAAGATATCTGACCTCAGAGGGATTAACTGCTTTAGGTGGTAAGGATAGTGGTATTGGTGACGTGAGGAACTCTTCAACTGCTGCAGTATGGGTTGGATTAAGCTCTGGATGAGGAGTAAAAACTTTGGAAAGGTGCTGTGCGAATTCCTCGGCCTTATGCTTGTCAGAAGCAGCCCAGGAACCATCACAGCGCCGGAGAGGATGGGAAATGGTGTGGGATTTTAGGATTCTCTTCGTGACATTCCACAGGGAATTGTCACGAGTCGAGAGAGAGGAGAGGTAGGTATTGTAGGATTGGGAACGGAAGATCGCCAACTCCCGCTTTAATTTTCTACAAAAAAAATTATAGGAGCGGCGATCCTCTGGGTGGCGGGTGCGTTGCCATAATGTTCTAGCTCGACGTTTGCTGTTGATGAGGTCTGTCAGGTGTTGTGGTAAATGGCTTTTGTAAGGAATTATTTGGGATTGTTTGGGAGAGGAGGCAGTCCAGGCGGCTTGTTGAATAGCGGTTGTAAAGGAATATACGGCGTCGTCAAGGTCATTTGGGGTTTTGAGAATCACTCTGAGGTCAATATCATTAGTGAGAATTTCGCGGAAGAGGTTCCAGTTGACAGGGCCCCTAATGAATGACGGTGGGATAGGTTTAGGAATAGGTGTTATGGATACATTTAGAATCAATGGACTATGATCAGAGGATAGTTCATCAAGGCGAGCTATGGAAAAATTCAGAGAGCCTAATCCGCTGTGGATGAAGAAGTCGAGGATGTCAGGATTACGGTTAGGATCTGTTGGCCAGTAGGTAGGAGAATCGGGAGGTAGGAGATGAAAGCGTCGGGAGTTGAGTGCAGACTGCAATGTCCGTCCACGAGAATTGGTGGTTCTAGAACCCCACTGTTGGTTCTTAGCGTTTAAGTCTGCACCCAAAATGAAGTGATTACCCAAGGAGTTGAGGAAGGATCCAAATTGGGCAGAGGAAATGGGATGTTTAGGAGGGCAGTATGCTGATGCGATGATAAGCGGAAAGGAAAAGGTTTTGATAACGATGGAAGTTGCTTGTAGGTAATCGTGGGCGGAAATTGGGTGTAAGTGATGGGTGAGGGATCGGCGGACTATGACGGCAGTACCGGCATGGGCTTTGCCGTCTGGATGGTCTGTCCGGTATGTCGTGTATCCTGGTATTTTAAAGTACTGTTTAGTGGTTAGTCTAGTTTCAGTAATGAGTGCAACATCAATGTTTTTGTCCTGCAGTACGGCTGTAAGTTCGTCAGTGTGAGTTCTAACACCATTCGCATTCCAAAGGAGAATGGATAAGGAATTAGGTGAGGTCATTTATGGTTTTTTTAAGGCAGGAATGAGATTTGTTACGAGATTCGTAAGGAGTGATATTAGGGGCATAACAAGGGATTTAATTTCGGAAATAAAGGATGTCATCAAACTGGTAAGGTCTGTGGCGTTTGAAGGAGGAGGAATATGAGAGATTTGTGGTGGATTAGGATTCTTAGGATTGGTTACATTTTGAGAAAGAGGTATATGTGGAATGGATTGAGGTACATTTTGTAGTTCCGGCAGGGCCACGGCTTCAGTACTTTGATTCCCACCTCCAAGTAAGTGGGCAAATGATAAATTGGCATCAATAAGTTTTGAGGGTTCTCTTCTGTTTCTTACTTGTCTTGCTGTTTCATCCAGTACTTGAGGTTTTTGAAACCTGGTCCTCAGCTCCTTATAGATTTGGCATCCTTTATAGTTGGCCGGGTGGTCCTTCAGGCAATGAGCACATACAGCTGGTGTTGATTTTGGTTTTGTACACTCCACAGACTTGTGCTGTTCACCGCATTTCACGCATCGAGGTATGTGATGACAATAACTTTTAGTATGACCATATGCTTGACAATTATGGCACTGAATTATCTCTCTCTTTGTGTAAGGTTTTTCAACTCTTACACTGGAATAGTACAATCTATGGAGGTCATAGATTTTTTCAACTCCTTCAGCTGGTTCCAAATCCACAAAAAAGAGAGGTAGAGGAATTTTATCCTTTAGGACGTTAGTGACTTGCCGCACTTTATAGCCCATCTCCGTTAGTTCTTCTTTAATAGCTTCAACTGGTGTCGAGGGGTGTAAGTTTCTGATTACAACCCTTAAAGCTCTCTCTTGGCGTAGCTGATAGGTATGGAAATCTGCTTTGGTTTCAGTTAGGTATTTCACTATTTTTCTATATGTCTCGGCAGTAGTAGGAGATATTTTGGTATCATTGATTCTACTCATACAGTAGTAGCTGGTAGATTCGGTAATTTTGTTCAATTGAGCACACAACAACTGGAAATTTCTAATATTTTTGACAAATATTGGAGGAGGCCGTGGTTCACTAGGTATAGGAGTAGATTCCATGTTTTCTTTTTCATTATGTAAAATCTGAAAAGGATTTGGGGTGAAAAACGGCGGGCCAGGTTGTGGTTCAGATTCTGAATTAGTACCGGAAGGGGTTGCTTGTAGATTTAATCTTTTATTAGTATCACGGCGGGGTCTTTGTTTTGTAGGTGACGGGATTGAACCACTAGATCTAGATCTTTTAGTTGAAGCTTTGGAGGACATTACTTGATGATAATATCGCATTTCATGTATGGAAAGTAATTAAATAATAACCAGATGTGGGAAAAAAACAATAACTTGAAAAAAAGTTAAGCAAGACCAGCCTTGCCGGGCTATTGGCAATCAGCTGATATGAAGAGGTGACTCAGCATTCACTTTACACTGTAAATTATATCACAACTTACCGCTGTTTGCTCCAATAATAACTGTTGTTGTTATCCTGAAGTCTGATGATGTTTTCAAGACTGTGCTGAAGTGAAATCCAACTGTAAAAGCAAGAAATCCGAGAGCCGACTTGAAATATGACTGCTATACTCACGCGCATGCGCAGAACTCACTAATACTTTTAGTGTCATTTAATGGAAGATTAAATTCTCTACAAAATTAAAAAAAGAATCATTGAAATTGGTCCAGAACTAGCAGAGATATAGAGCTTTGAGATTAGCAGTAGTAGTAATATGCCATTATCCTTTGAATTAGTGCTTTCCATATTACTTAATTGCCTATCAACAGCTTTATAAACAGTTATATCCTAATATTGTTATTTGGAAATAATAAACCATTGTGTAATAATGTGCAGCGCTTTTAATTATGTTCAAGTGTTTTAAGTCTCAATAACATCACATAAGTTTTCTAATCTGACCAATGATGTAATTTAAAAAAATAAAGAGGATACGAAGTATGAATCATTAAAAATTTCATTCAGTTGCGTGTGAAGTCGTTAAATGAAATATCAAGACAAATTATTTGATTAGGAGATATTTGATATTTCTGGAGAATTGGATTTTTTCTCCCTAGTTGACTAATGATCATTTGTGGTTATTCCCTATGATGATAAATTATTTCCCATGTTCTTTTCGAGATCTGGAAAGCCTATAAGTGGGCTTCTATTGGAAGACTTGATAATAAATGGGAAACTGCGTTCTATACTTAAATGGGTGTTACCACCTTGTGAAGGATGGCATTAGGTGCTCTGGTAATTACATACCAGCACTAATTAATTAACCAGGGCAATTAATAAATGTCCTTCTTGGAAACTGGTAGAGTCGGGTAGAGCAGTCTTGTTTCGATATGAGCCAATTTCACCTTAATTTTTTTTTTCCCGTAGAAATTAAATGTTACGTTATTAGTGAAGCATGGAGTCGGCGGTCAGTTTAAAGAATATCGCCATCACTTACGGTTACACTGATTCAGTTATTACTTAAGTTTTATTTATATATATATATATATATATATATATATATATATATATATATATATTTTAATATATTTCATGAGTTATGGTCTTTATTATTTTATTATTTTTTTTAATTTTTATATTTTTTTTTTATATTTGAAATTTATAGTAAGGAAAAGTATTGCGATCGTAAACATTTTCGAATTCAAGTTTTCACCATAAATACACGTCTTAGGGTCCCCTGATTCCGAATGACTAGCGAAAAAACTAAAAGTCATACTTTATACTATATTTGATATTGATAATAATCTATTATTAGTCTATGCTAACTTTCCAACTATTCATTTACGATCAACTGTTTGCTCGTTGCGATAAAAGTTAATATATATATATATTGCTATGTTTTTAACCGGCTGCTTTTTTAATGCAGCGATAGCTTCAAAAACTAGCTTACTTGATATATTTAATCCATATATAAACTATATTTAATGATACCATTGGATTTGCTTTCCAAAAGTTTCATGTTTACCAATCCAAGGGGTGGCATGCGGGGTAAGATTGAAGTAAACAAGATTCAATTAATACGTTATTATAATTATTAACTTACACATATAAATTATATTAATACATTGCCTAGAACTTTGATTGAGAATACTGAGGGACATTTTCCCTACTACCTCTGCCTTACAATATTACAAAAAGATATAACTTTAAAAATTTAGTCAGCTGGCGAAGGTGGAATCTGTTCTTGGCTCTTAGATCTCCAGCTGCTCTCTCTCTCCCGGAAATACTATAAACTTTGAAAGAACACTAGAGTAAAGATGCTAAGGAATAGTTCAGGTGTGGATCATTTTCCAAATTTATGACGTCAGGAGTCCGGGGTTTCTCCTTTTGTTTATTTTTATATGAAAACAAAAAATTTGCGAAACGTTGTATAAATACAATTGTTCATTTATTGACTGAAATCTAAAAACAGTAATAAACTTAGATTATCAGCAGTCGATAACTAATCAAACAATATTCTCTCTTTCTCTCTCTCATACGTGTATATATATATATATATATATATATATATATATATATATATATATATATATATATATTGTTTGATCAGTTCTCGACTGTCGATAATTTAAGTTTTCTACTGTTCTTAGGTTTCAGTCAATAAATAAACAATATTATTTTTGCAAAGTTTCGAGAATTTATTGTTCTCATAATCATGCAATTTTAGACAAAATAGTGTCTTAAATAGACATATGTGTAGACCACAAACTTTAAAAGAACACTGTCTATTATGAGATTTATGAGAACAATAAATTCTCGAAACTTTGCAAAAATAATATTGTTTTTTATTGACAGAAACAGTAAAAAACTATTTTTATATATAATGCTGAAAAATTCCTAATATAATATCTTTAATCTTGTTTGAATTATTTTGATAACACGTGTGTCTCAGCAACCCGTTATTATTTCACTCATTATTTTTAAAAAATATCTGGTTATAACAATCTGATTTTAAAAGAAGTATAATTACTTTCTTACTTTCTCTTTATAAGTTACTTTCTCTAAAAATAGGAGAGAAATCATTTTCAAAAACCTCCATTTCTATTCTCGGTCAACTGTCACAGTTAGCAACCTGAGAACATTTAGAGTATAAGAAATAGCAGTGCCGTAAGATGTCATTAAGGCTAATCATGTCTTCCAGTTCTTCTATTCCTAGAAACTTCGTAACTACGTGCTATTGTTACGCGCTAACAATGCTGTAATTTGTAATCCTTGTAAAATATATTACAGTTGAAGTGCCCATGGAATAAGTATTTTTTGTGTATTTTTAAAAAAAATTCTTTTATTGATATTTACAACTGTACAATTTTCATAGTACAATAAGTAAATGTTCTAAAAACAGACAATTGGCTTGAAAAAGACATGAGAAGAATCTACCCATCGGTAGCACTTCAATGTTTATTTGTTCAGCAGGTCTCGAGGCCACCGTCTTTTCAGACGCCTCGGAGGATTATCGGGAATATATGTCGATGAGACAATGTGGACAAGCGGGTTTGTATGGGCGGGTAATTTGGAATGAAAGGAGGTGTATCTTTTTTGAGCGATTTCTGGAACTAGTGAGATATTCAGGTCTCTATGGATGATTTTGTTGGTAACAAAGTAAGGAGCGTCTAGGATTTGACGAAGTATTTTGGATTGCCAGGATTGGATGCGGGAGGAATTTGATGGTTTAGTGGAGCCCCATAGCTCTATGCCATAAGTCCAGATAGGTCTAATAATGGTTGTGTAAATGAGTTTTGTGAAGTAAAGAGGGAGTTTTGATCGTTTGTCAAGTAAGTGTTTTAATAGTCGATTTCTACGAGCGGTTTCCTGTCGTTTAAGTCTTGTATGAGGATTCCATGTTAGACGTTTATCAAGATGAAGTCCAAGGCATCGTATTTGTTCTACAGTGATGAGTGGGGTATGATTAAAGGAAACAACTGGACAGGAAGTCATAGGTTTACGTCGTAGAGTGAAGGTGATTTGGTGGGATTTATTAAGAGTGTATTTTTATTTTATTATTTTTTTAAATTCCTCATTTATTTTCAGATCATTGTATGTTAAATTCCACTGTAAACTCAAATTCATAAAATACTGAGTTATTAATAATAATTATACTATCTCATAGTTTGCAATTTAAGATTCCCTTCATGGTCTTAATAAGTTTGTTTATTGCATATTTATGGCATTCTAAATAAAAACAAATATTAAATCCACCTGAATATAAGTTGTTCAGTGACCGAAAAATGTTTAGTCTAAAAAGACTCCTCTTGGGAGCAGCCTTAGTGGAGTGATAAAATCGGACCCTTCTGGTCAACAGAATACAATCGTTATAGCATTTTTTGTTCGCTTTGCCGGATCTCTATAAGAAGGTAAATATATGTGTGTGTTTTTATATATATATATATAAACTGAAAATATGTTTAAAAAAAACTATTGAATAAATGTTTAACTTCATCCTTGGCACACTATTTCTGTTGCATATTTATCTGTATAAATTTATTTTAACAATGTGCCTTGAAAAACTATCCAATGCTTTTTAAAACAAAACTGAAAAAAAATTAATAGGAGTAATATCTTTTTTTTTTTGTATTTACATTTTATTGATATTTACAACTGTATTTATAATAAATACAATAAGTAAATGGGTTAATTTACACCTGAGGGTATGATAACGTCTTGTGAAAGCTACCCAGTGGTAGCACTTCAATGTCAATTAAATTTATTAGGCTCCGAGGCCATCGTCTTTTCATTCGCCTCAGAGGGTTGTCATGAATAGATGGGAATGATAATTTGCGTATTAAAAGAAGCTTATCTGTTTCGGGATATATGTGCTACAAATGGGATATTTAGGTCATTATGAATGATTTTATTCGTAACGAAATAAGAAACGATTAGGATTTTGCGAAGGATTTTGGATTGTAAGAATTGAATGCGAGAGAAATCGACCCCCAAAGCTCGATTCAATATTTCCAGATTGGTCTGATATTGGTATTATAATTAAGCTTTTTGTAATAAATTGGAAGTTTTCAACGATTGGAGAGTAAGTGTTGTAGCAATCGGTATCTGCGTACAGTTTCATGTCGTTTAAGTCTCGAATGAGGACTCCATGTAAGACGTTTGTTAAGATGGAGTCCTAGGTATCGGATTTGTTCACCAGGTATGAGTGGAATGTGATTAAAGAATACAGTGGGGCAGGAAGTCATCGGTTTGCGACAAAGGGTAAAGGTAATTTTGTGGGATTTGATAAGTTCTATTTTAATCCTCCAGTTCTGACACAATTCCTCAATGGCTGTGATGTGGGACTGAAGGGTTCGGGATGCAGCGGTTGGATCGTTATGGATGGATAACACACAAGTGTCATCCGCGTAAGTTGTGAGGACAGTGCTAGGATGGAGTGGGATATCAGCTGTATATACCGTATAAAGGATGGGACATAAGATACTACCCTGAGGTACACCTGCAGGGTGAGAAAATATGGAAGAGTAGGAAGGTTTATAATTTACTTTGAATGTTCTATTAATGAGGTAGGAACGGGTTATCAAGGATTAGTATCTTTCGATGGAGTGCTACATATCGTCACGTATGCCTTTTAGAAATCACAGAGGATGGTTTTAATATAACGGAAATAAATAAGAAATAGAAAACCAGATCCGAAACGAGACAAGCAGCCAATCGGAATCGAAGGACCCAATCAGATTCATGGAAAACAAAGCTCCGCCCCGGTAAACAGGTATAAATGTATTTTTAAAGAAATATCTTCATTCTTACTAAGAACCGTAATTAAATCTATTTGTTTAAAAAAAAAAGTATTTTCGTTTATATAATATTTATATAGTATATCTTTTTTTTATTCAAGTGAGTGTTTTATATCTGAGTAGTTGTAAAACTTTTGGCAAGTTATATTAAAATACATTTGGTGCACAGCCATCATGGTTTATTAATCATGAAAAAAAAAATCGGTGTGCACGTTTATCAGATCATGAGGCATTTATAAACCGGGAGCTCATCGATCAAATACTTTTTTTTTCATTTTTATTAGCCGTCTATGAAACACATGATTTTTTTTACAATTGTTAATGGAATTTTCATACCGGTTACAGTAGTAGAAAGTAGGAGAAACATAAATAACCCAATCATAAATAAATTCAAATTTAAAGCATATTCCGGTATATTAATTAATCTGAAAATATTTATAAGCCAAATTAATAATAATCATGCTAAAATAATAAGAAAATTATTTTGTCGTTGATTATTTATTACCTTGTAAACAAACACATCTCTTACTATACATCTGTTTTTTTTTTAAATCCTGCTTGTTCTAACGGAGCCTATGAGAACAAATGTTTTCCCCTTTAGTCACTTACTGACAGGCCTTGTTTCCCAAACGCTGTTTTCTGTTTACCTGGCCATCTCGGTTTTGCTCCCTCTGAACATCACACAACTCTTGCCCTTATGTAGAATGTTTCAATATTTAACTCTGTCGTGTTCCAGAGGCTTTTGATTCCCAAAGGCTCTTTGTTTAGTTTGTGTTAGATCATTTGCGAAAGCACCGTTCAACGCTGAACGAGTTGGCGAGATCTGATTTCTCAACTTTTAACATTCTTTTATTGTTTTTTTAAATTAATTTCTTCATCAGAATCAATAAAACATAGGTCGCTGCCAACGTATATAGATATATATAAATATTATGCGAATAAACATAAATATTGTTTAACAACGATTTTATTTTATGATCGATTATAATTGCGGATTTATGCACATATTATAAATGTTTTCATTTACGGAGTTTTTATGTAAATCTTACAGAAGGTAAAGTAAAACCATGTTTTTACATTGCTGTTGTTTTACCATGTTTTTTAAATGTCATCCATTGAATAACAAAATGAAACGTTTAACCTGTATCAGTCGTGTTCTTTGAGGTTTAGTTGAATTTATATTTTTTTTAATTCCTTTGAATTGATGGAAATAATTCTTGGAATGCTTTATTCAATCAGATGAAGTGGTCGATAGTCCGCTTTGTGGCTCATAAACAAAAATATTCGCTAGGTATTTAAAGAGATGTTGTTTCTACGTTCCATTGCCAAGAATGTATAGATAAATACATACATCTAAAGTCCCATTATATAGGTGATTGTAGTTTTTTTGTGGTACGGTCAATGAAAACTGACTCCAATTTTATATTTCGCCATTAGCCCTATACCATCATTAGGGTTACAGCAGAGTTAATAAACCACTGGTAAATCTCTATATTATAAATTACATTAGAATAAAACAAAGTATGGCTGCAAGCAACCTTCGTCATAATATAAATCATCAACCGAAAAGTCGCTACAATCTAAAATAAGTCTTCTAGTTATTTTGTTATAACTATATTTTTTTAAATTTAAATTATTATTATTATTTAGGCGGCAACCTCCATATTCACCATTTGAGATCCGCCATATAAGGATAAAACTGGTGAGTTTAAGTTACAACGTTATAAAAATCTTTGGTTGCAATATTTATTTTATTATTAATTCTGAGGTGAAAACTTCTTTTGGTGCAATGTACATAGATTTTTTTGTAGTCTGTGAGTGAGACTGATCCGTCACGCTGAGAGATAAAAGATTCGATCGGATGAACTCGGAACCACCGAATGTACCCGAGGGCGAAAGTTACAGTTAACTGTTCTTTGCTTAACAAACACTATAACTTTACAGATGGATGTACCATTTAGGAATTCCCAATCACGTAGTTTTAACCAATCATCTATTGGATAAATTAGTGTCGCAAAATGTGAAGCAGAAAATGGACTACTCATCATATTTCCCATTTACATCTTACCTAATCAAAGTGTAATGAACATAATTGAATGCACCATTGAAAATTAACTTATATTTTACAACAGCAGGACCTGCTTTGCTTAATCGGAATATAGATAAAATACCCATGATTTTGAGTGGAGATTTCAATTTCGACCTCTTACAAGATTCATCAAAGCCTTTAATAGATTTTTCAAAGACTACATTGGATTTTTTTTACGTCAAATAATAGAAATGAAAGTACTACAATTGATGGCTTTATTTTTTTTTTCTTGAGATATAACTAAAATTCAATCGAGTATTTTTCTTTATTTTAGTCATCACAAACCCATTGTATCCTTTGTAGAATACAATAACGAAAATAAATAACTTTATTTGTATAGAATTAAAAACAAAACAAAAAAACTTTAACTTCTGATTGGTTTCTCATTTATCCTACTAATGCAATCACTTATAATAATACATAATGTTATTTACTCTCTCTCTCTCACTCTCTCTCTCTCTCTCTCTCTCTATATATATATATATATATATATATATATATATATATATATAACTAAATTAAGAGGGATCACTTGTAACTGGGTGGTTAGCATAACGGCTTCCTATGCCAAAGGTCACGGGTTCAAACCTGCAGGTTGTCCTAGGATTTTTTAATGGGAGTAAAAAATCTTTGGTTATGCCGTCCTTCGGAGGGGACGTTAAAAGGTGGTCCCGAGCCTGTGTGATGTCAGGTTCTCGTTAAAGATCCTAATCCTGATAAAACCTGGATAGGCAAAATTTAGGACTCCCACTGTAGCATCGTCCGATTAGCCATAGTAGCATACAGTGACGTTGAATAAATAAACAAACAAATAAATTAAGAAAACACTCCTCTTCTTACTATTATCTTAGCAATTAAGGTGCATTCCATCCTAAGATTTTTTCTTCGCACTTTAAGTTATCCCGCCCGCGCTTTCCGTGTGGATAAATTATAATACCCTTGCACTTATTGTATTTATAACGGCTGACCACTGAAATGGTCTGAAGAAGCGGCATTACAAAGCACCGGAGTCCTAGAGGAGGTTCCGAGAAGAAGGTTTGCAAGAACTAATAGCTGCTCATCCAGTTCTGAGAAGCTGGCACCTGTACTGCACTCTGTCTGCAAGTCGGGTAATTATATGGGGGTACATAATGCTAGGTCATATCGCCCTCTTTGCTTCTTCCGTACAGATATCTGTCTTGATAATAACTTGAATAGATTAGATCAGTGTACATAAAGTCTGAACAAAGTTAGGTAATGCTGTTGACAGTCAAGTTTAGTTTAACGTTCTCACGTAAGTTTCAATTTCTAAGAGTAAGTTTGCAGAGTTAGATTGACATAAGAGATGAGAGATCTTGAATTATGTTGAGCATATTTAAAAAAAAATGTAAGATAATTTTTTGAGAGGATTCGTGATTTTCCTTTAATAAATATTCCTTAATTAATTCCTTGGGAGCGGCGTGGTCTAGTAGATAAAGCACTAGTCTACTGTTCTCCGGGCCCTGGGTTCGAATCCCAGCTGTAGCAGAATATTATTTATTCTGTTCATTCAGTCGAGGGGCGACCCTAGGGTATAGAGACCCTCCTGAGGCCGTAATCACCTCATCGCACGTCCGTTGGCCTAGAAACAGTACGAATCTCTATATGTACTGAGTCCAAGACCATTGTGGTACATGTTTTTTTTTGTTTTGTTTTTTAATAATTCCTTAAAAAGAAAGTAGTTCTTCCGGCTGTTTCTAATATGAAAAGTGCTGGGTTATCGTAGTATTTTGGAATGCTATTATTTGCTTTAGACTTAATATGGGTTCATATATTGCTATGTGTTTATTTTTCAACAGTCCCCAATTCTCAGAATGTTTCTGATTTCATAGTTATTTGTTTAGGAATAACGAACGGGTATTGATCTAGTTGACACTTCTATTGGATTGTGTCACATGAAATGTCCGTTTTCTAGGTAAAGGATTTTTATTAAAAATACGATATGAAAACAAGATAATTTTATTCGTAGTATTTACCTTCTTTTTCTACACATTTTTCCCCATGTGACACCCAACTTTTTTATCCCCGAATTGAAAAACTCTGAGCTTTGAAGTGAAACAAAATCTAAAACGCACTTTTCACTTGATCATCATTTTCAAAAAGTTTTCCTTTGACGAAGTTGTCTAAATTCCTGAACAGTTGGTAATTTGTTGGAGACAAGCCGGGAGAATATGGTGGGTGCGGAAGAACTTCGTAGCCCAGTTCTTTCAATTTTTTCACGGTATGTTTTGAAACATAGGGTCTTGCTGCCGCTCAATGAGATCATGTATCGAGCTTTTTTACTTTCCCAATACACTTTAAATGTCTAGAAACGGTAGATGCACTTGCATTTAGTTGTGCTGAGAGTCCTTTAACTGTTTGGTAGGGGTTTTCTTCTACTGTATGTTTGAGGACATCGTTGTCTATTACGGACAGAGAACTTCCTCGGGGCAAATTTTCCAAGTCGGTATCCCAGGCTGAAAACGTAGCAAACCAACGGCCAATGGTCCATTCATTAACACTCCCTTCCCCAAACGCCTTGCAGTTATTTCTAGCGGCATCAGCTGCTAAATGGCCGAGTTTAAACTCGTACAAAAATATTACTCGAAAATCGCGTGTTTCCATGTTCATATTTGGAGGTATACTAAAAAGTGGGTAATTGATTGGGAAGCTAATGTTTATAATACAAAGGTAGAGGATTAGTAACTGTTTACTTTAAATATGTAAATATTCGGAAGAAAAAAAACAGAGACCTGCAAAACCCTTTTTGTATTTCAGAAACTATAAAAATGGACATTTCATGTAAAATAACCCAATAATATTATAAGGCAAGTTTATATTCAATTCTTTTCCCTGGCATTCGAGTTTTCCATAAATATGGATAGCATAACAGCCTCATATGCCAAAGGTCACGGGTTCAAATCCGCTGGTGGTCCTAGGATTTTTCAATGGGACTTAAAAATCCTTAGTTATGCCGTCCTTCGGAGGGAACGTTAAAAGGTGGTCCCGAGCCTGTGCGATGTAAGGTACTCGTTAAAGATCCCTGTCCTAATAAAACTTGGATAGGCAAAATTTAGGACTCCCACTGTAGCATCGTCCGAACAGCCTTAGTTGCATAAAGTGACGGTAAATAAACAAACAACAACATTCGACGTCTGTGATGCGCTCTAGAATATCGGTGGTTGAAGCTAGTAGGTCTGCTTCTTAATTTTCCGTATGTGCCCTAATCCATAAAGACGATTTAATTGATGTCATGCAAACATTTATATGTTCCATTTTTATATGTTGGATTAAAGAAGATGGAGGGAAAGAATATCAGACAAATTAAACTAATATAAATAAAATGAGGGAGCGGCGTGGTCTAGTGGATAGAGCACTAGTCCGCTGTGCTCCGGTCCTGGGTTCGAATCCCGGCTGTGGCAGAAATATTATTTATTCTGTTAATTCAGTCGGGGCGACCCTAGGGTATGGAGACCTCCTGGGGCAGACCAGCTCTATAAAGTGGGTACCCAATTAATTGGGGAAAAACCTGGCGGCTGAGCGTGATTAAGGCCTAATCACCTCATTGCACTGCCGTTGGCCTAGAAACAGTACGAATCTCTATATGTACTGAGCCCAAGACCCTTCATGGGTTGTAGTGGTACAGGTTTTTTTTTTTTTTTTTTTTATAAATAAATGGGCACTACTTTTTGCTTTAAAGCTCCAGATACAAACAAATCGAAGAATGTCCTTGAAAATATTTTATGTTTGCAACAATTTTGAGGAATCCATCGAGAACATATTATCATAACGAGTACACTCTTGTGTGTCTCTTCCAAAAAAATCCTTCCCTGAGATTTAGAAATTGGGAAATAACTTTTTAAACTTTCCATCTAAATATTTGAAGTATTGGTTACAGTTCTTGATGCTCAAAAATCTTAGCAGCTATGTTTAAATAATGCAAAATTTTAAAGTGCAATTAAACGAAAATTCGGTTTAATTTGGAACTAATAGCTATTAACTGTGTGAAAGACTAATTTTGAGTTTTCCGATGAGCTTACGATCGCCAATTGATCGGAGAACCATGAGCTTCCATCATTAGGATCCGAAGATAGCAGTAACCATTAGAGCGGTGCTTAACTTTACCACGCCTTCGATGATGGATGGTGGAGATAACATCTCTCAGACTGAATAATGCCCAATGAAGTCGAGCTCCAATTGACCCCGCGTTTCCCACTAATTGGTGAATCACCAACCTGTGCGACCATGTGGGCTCGGTCCAACTTCATGTATTGCCGTCGGCTCTACTATTAAATGATCACCTCGGGTGACATCTGCGGTTTATAGGGATTTCGTCGAACTGATAATCTAATAAATCACAGGTGCTAATGGGCTGTAAATAACTCTTAAGTAGAATGTATTTATAACTGAAACGTACTCGATCTTTTATGCAAATGCGTGTTCGTGCTAATTGTTCTGTGTGCCGTCTGGGCTGCCAATGTCTAAATTAACAATTTTTCACATCTTGAAATTAAAAACTTTATAATCAAAATCAACAAGTAGTTTATGAGATTACTAATATTTATTTTAATAAACACTGCTAGCTTGTTTTTGCTTATCATCACTCTTTTTACTGTAACTTTATTAAAAAATATATTTGTGATTTTTAAAGTGACGGTTCCTTCATCTTACTTGCAAATTCAAAGGTTACTTTAAATTACTTACTTCGCTTTGAAAACACCCGTGAGGACTTTACGGGTTAAGCTCTTTACAACCGCCTTTTTGTAAATGTTAATGAACCAAGTGGTGACTGATTTCATTAATGGAATCTTTCCCATCTTAGAATGTTGAATCACTGCTCCTCGCACAGAAAATTTATTCCTTGAGTTTATCTTCACTTCTTTTCTTTTACATAATCGTTAAATAAACTTTTTTTCTTCACTTAAGACAATCGGAAGAAAAGTTTTAGACTACTTTCTAAACCTTTATGACTAAACAGATATCATAGACTGAATAGCAACCGATAAAAAAAGGTCAATAAAGGAATAATTTGAAATGAACTTAACCTGTTAACCATTTTATATTTTTAACTATTTTTTTTTATTACTATTATATTTTATATATATATATATATATATATATATATTATATATATATATATATATATATATATATATATAAAATTATATATATGTATGTATAAATAGAGAGAGAGAGACACACATAATATAATTAGTAGACATTAATTAATATATTTACTATTGTTATTTGTTTTATAAGTTGATTTCTTTTCTTTGTTCCAGGTGAGTACTGTCAATTAAAAGATTTTCGATTGAATCAGTGAAGACAGGAGGTAAAGATATTTCAAACCTTTAATGATAAAAATAAAAGAAAAGCATTTTTTAAATAATATTTATTGTCGTTTTTTGGCTTAAAAATTGCGTAAAACGCTTTATCAATATTCTAAAAAAATTTTTTTTGTTCACTATAATTATATATGGTTCCATAAATGACCAAAATTTGTAGCTTTAAATAAAATCAGTTTAATGATTTTAAAAATTATGTTTTTGTTTTTTTTATCAGCATACATTGAAAATGAAACACACAAAGTTCCGTTATAAACAACAATAAATGACTTTTGATTTGGTAGTAAGGATGTGTTCTCTAAAACTCATTTTTTAGAAATTCAAAAGAAAAAAAATTGATTCGAGTTATAACTGGGTTATTTGTTATTTTTCCAAACCTATTGAATATTGTACGTCAAACAAACTTATTTTCTTTGCAATTTATTTCTATATTTGATATGCGAACTGATGCAATATTTATAAATTTTAAATTCAAGTTCCAATTGACCATAGGTTCGATTTGTTTTATTTTGAATATATTTAGCTGGTTGTGGTGTAGGAGCCGAGCCCGCAATACACTGGGGACAAGAGGAAAAAGTACTCAGCCGTAACTCATCCATGATCTTTCAAACCGATGTAACCTGCTTTATAATAATATTGAAAAGAATTTTGCAGCCCATATTCTACACATTAAAGATACTATTTAAAATAATAAAAAGTGAATTATGAATAGAAAATTATATGGATCTTAATTTTCTTGAGATTTAAATATTTCGATTTATTTGTAATTAATAATCCGAACAACTCCATATTAATTTTATTAAAGGGTGTTTAAGACATTTTCAATTTACTTTTTCAGGCTTACGTAAAATATATAATACTATATCCTGGGCAATACCAACCATGATTTATCCTAATCTCTCTCAATATAAAATAATACAGCTTCACTCAGGAACAGGACTAAAATCTAAAAGATAATATTTTTACCAAAATCTCAAGCTTTCAGACGGTATATCATACATGTATATTACTGTTCTTATGTTCAAAAACAAAAAAATGCATTAAAAAATGTTATTTCAGCTTTTTTTCCTTTAGTTGGGTATCAAATTCATTCGATTTATATATTTACCTGTTTTTCATCAGTGGAAACAAGATTATATAGTTATTTTTATATAATCAACAAAATCAAAGGTACTTTAGAGAAAGAAAATTTAAAATATCGCCCGTTTTAATCTGAATAAAACCCATGATATTAAAGCACATTTAACTTTACATCTACATAGCGAGTTTTATCCAAATCGTCGGAACCATTTTTGAGAAAATCATAAAAAGGTACAATATGCATGGTATAAAGTGGTAAGCTTCTGGTAAGCTCATTTTAATGAAAAAGGTTTGGTAACGTCTCGGGCGTATATTTGTCTTAAATATGAAATTTCAGTTTCATAGGACTTTTCCGCCCGGGAGTTACCACACACACACACACACTCACAGACCTTTTTGCGGGAATTGGTTATTTGGACTCAGGGGACCCTAAAATGTGTATTTCCGTTGAAAACTGGAATTCGATAATTTTCACGTTTGCAATTCTTTCCCTTCCTATATATAGTAAGTGAAAGTAAAAACAGTAATATACACGTATAATATACCGTTGGAAAGCTTAAGATTTTATAACAAAATATTATCTCATGCTCAAAATTGTAAAAGCTAATTGAATGTGATAAAAAGCGGATACAACTAACTGATTGTCGTAGATAATAATATAATAGATGATTAAATAAACCACATATTTCTACTGAAACTCAATCTAATTAATTTTTTACAATTTATTTTCATTTCGAACTATATTTAAAAATTCTTTAATTGATTTTAACAATTGTGCGCAACATATTTTTACCACAATAGCGTTATTCTTTAATAATATAATCTGTCCTTTTATAAATTTATTTATAATAATTATTAATGATTGAGATTAATCCTTATGAATATCCAAGTAGCCCTTTTTACTTTCAATTACTATACATAGTAAGGGAAAGTATTGCGATCGTGAAAATATTCGAATTCCAGTTTTCAACGGAAATACACATTCTAGGGTCCCCTGAGTCTAAATAACCAAGTCTCGCAAAAAGGTCTGTGAGTGTGTGTGTGTGTGTGTGGTAACTCCCGGGCGGAAAAGTCCTATGAAACTGAAATTTCATATTTAAGACAAATATACGCCCGAGACGTTACAAAACCTTTTTCATCAAAATTAGCTTACCACTTTATACCATGCATTTTGCATCTTTTTTCGATTTTCTCGAAAACGGTTCCGACGATTTTGTTTAAACTCGCTATATCGATGTAAAATTCAATGGGCTTTAATATCATTTAGGTTTCATGCGGATTAAAATGGTCTGACAGGGCTTAAATGCAGATAATTTAAATTCTCTTTCTCTAAAGTACCTTTAATATTGTTGATTCCATCAAAATAACTATATCATCTTGTTACCACTGATGAAAAAAAGGTAAATACATAAATTGAATGAATTCGATACCCAACTAAAGGAGATAAATAAAAAAATATATTTTGTATGCAATTTTTTGTTTTTGAACATAAGAACAGTAATATACATGTGTTATATACCGTTGGAAAGCTTGAGATTTTAGAAAAAATATTATATCATACACAAGCTTTTAAAAGTTAGTAGAGAGTGATGAAAAGCCGATAAAACTAAGTGATTATTATAGATTTTTTAATAAAAAACATGTTTCTATATAAATTTAATTTAATTAATTCTTTAATGGTTTTACTCATTTTTATCTTTTACTGTATTTAAAAATTATTTAATTGATTTTAAGAACGGAGGTAAGTGAAAGTCGTGTGTTGCCCGCACCAGATTTTTTGTTTTATTTCCGCGAAGCTATGAATTTACATGCGTATGATTTACGGATCTTCCTTCTATTTTTCTTTTTTTTTTTTTCTCTATTTTTGACAAAAGAATGATGGCCCTGACATGTGTTTGGGTTCGGCGGGCATTGATAAAGGGCCCAGCCGGACGAATCGGCAAGCTGTCTAGTTGACTGATAGCCCTAGGTAGTTAAAGGATGAGGATGGAGTTTCCCTCTGCATTGCAGTTTGTCACAGAGTATTTATTTATATCTAAAATTAATTCTTTAGTCGTATAGTTTCGAAACAGTTTTTATCATTGTGATTTATATATTATTCTTTGGAAGGGATTAAAACACTGCAAAAACCTTCTGATAATACCGAGAACTAAAATAGTTGGACCTCCTACGGACTGCCCAACATGCGGTTACCCGGTTACTGTCAAGCACGTTTTGACAGAGTGTAGGGCTTATGATACAGAGCTCATATTGCAATTGACACTGACTTACAAACCGTTTTACAAGACAACATACAGACAACTGCAAAACTTTTTGACTTCCTACGACAGACAGACTTGTACAATAAACTATAATATGTGTATTTAATCCATGATTTAAGGCGAAAATGACCCAAGTGGTTTAAGCCTACGAAAAAAAAATAGTTGGTTTTCTATTGTCGGTATCGTTTTAAGATAAGTGAATACACGGATAAGATAAAATATATATATATAATATATATATTTTGTGTGTTGTGTGTGTGTGTGTGTGTGTGTGTGTTTTTCGTAACAAATTGGAAGTTTAGAGGAAAAAAAAAACTCTAAGATAAATATCTTCATGTTCTATTGAACACTTGGCTATGTTGCAAGTTATGAATCACGAAGATATTGCATCTGTTAATATTGATTGCGTAATTGTCTATCACAGGTAATTTCAATGGCTTGTAATTCACCATAATAGACTTCTATAAATTTTTCTACAGGAGTATCAAATATTTAGTTATTTAGACTCGGAATAACTCTGGCTTACTGTGGTGTTAAATTATTGTTTTTGACCATAATAGCAATCGAAACATTGATTATTTCTTTTATTATTATAAAGCGTTTCTCTGTATCATAACATTTAAAGGCTTTATAATACTCTAAATTATTTTATAAATCAACTCTCAATTATAAGAATTTAGAATAGTATAAAACCTCCGATTGCTATGATACAGAAAAAGTTTTAAAATTATGTATTATCAATTGTTGGATTGCATTTATGGTACGAAAAAACAATTCAACATTGTGATGTTCTACTGTGGTCCGCTAAAGCTTTTCGTTTTTCTTTAACATAATTTATTGAAATTTACAACTGTACTTCATAATACAGCAAGTAAATATGATTTAAAAAAAAAAAATGAGATGAAACAGACTTGGATAAGAACTACCCAATGTTAAAACTCCTGTAACTTTTTTATATCAGAAGATCTCGAGGCCATCTTCTTTTAAGACGCCTCGGAGGATTGTCAGGAATGGAAGAGGAAGCAAGGAGTGGGAGAGGAGTTTGTTATGGAAGGAGTGATATCTGGTTCAGGCTAGATCAGCAAGAAATGGAACATTTAGGTCTTTATGGATGAGCTAAAGCATTTTAAAGTCTTAACAGTTATTATTACAGCCGTTTTATTCTATTGGGTTGTAAAATAACTTCGTAGCGTTTTTCAATATTTCTATTTAATCCTCTCTGTGTTTATAAAATCATGTTTGCTTAGTCAGTAATGTATTCTGAAAAAGAATGCCAGAGATTCCTTATCTTTAAGTGGTATTTTGCTTGCACCAAAAAAAAAAAAAAAAAAAATCATTTTCGATATTTTAATGATTTTTTTTATTTCCGAAAAGGAAAATCAGCTGCAGATACGGTTAACTAAATTTGTAGTGTCTATGGCGATGATGATTTAGGAGAAAGCACCGTCCGTAAAAGGTAAACTTTTAAAATTTTGACTTGAAGACGCAAAGCGCTCCTTCAACTGTTAGTAATGAAGTTATATATAATTGATTAGTATACGTATATATAAAAAACATCTGGTGCGGGCAACACACGACTTTCACTTACCTCTGTTTTTAAAATCGATTATTTAATTTTCAAATACAGTTAAAGATAAAAATTAATGAAACCATTAAAGAATTAATTAAATTGAATTTCTACAGAAACATGTGCTTTATTAAAAAATCTATTACATTATTATATAAAATAATCAGTTAGTTTTATCGGCTGTTCATCACTCTTTATTAACTTTTCCAACCTTGTGTGTAAGATAATATTTTATTCTAAAATCTTTAGCTTACCAATGGTATATCACACATGTATATTATTGTTCTTATGTTCAAAAACGAAAAATTGCATGAAAAAAATATTGTTTTCAGTTTTCTCCTTTAGTTGCTTTTCGAATTCGCCCAACTTGCATATTTAGCTGTTATTTATCAATGCTAACAAGATGATATGGTTATTTTTATAGAACTCACAAAATTAAAGGTACTTTAGAGGAAGAAAATTTAAAATATCGGCATTTAAGCCCTGTAAGACTATTTTAATCAGAACGTTTTTGAGAAAATCGTAAAAAGGTGCAAAATGCATGGTATAAACTACATCTTCAGTTTTATAGGCCTTCTCGTTTTCGCCCGTGAGTTACCACACACACAGAGACCTTTTTGCGGGACTTGGTTATTTGGACTCAGGGGTCCCTAAAACGTGTATTTCTGTTGAAAACTGGAATTAAAATATATATATATATATATATATATATATATATATATATATATATATATATATATATATATATATATATATTGATTGAAAATGTTCACAAGAATCTGAAGTTTTTATTGAAATCACCAGAGTAAAAAGTGCTACCAACTTATTTCACAACCCAAAATTATAAATTATTTCTATCATTTTCTTCTTAAGTTCTTCAATGCTTAATTATTCCTCACTGTCGTCACATCAGTAAGTTGCGAAGCAGAACCTAATGATGACTTAGCGTCCTTGGTCCTGGATAAATGAACACCTGGATGAGGGGACTCAGGTGTGCACCAAAGTTCATCCCATCCTGCTGTACTAAATGTCAAGGCGACAGCTGTATCAGTTTACGTACCGCATTGCTTGCGTGCTTTGGGGCACATTTATCCCTTGTGAAGGATAATACTCTTTAGTCCTTGTGTTTTTTTTTTATTCTTAAGGTTTTTTTTTTTTTTTTTAATGTAAAAGAAGATGTTAATGTAACCGAAAAAGGGAAGATTAAACTGAAGGCTGTTTTGAATAGAATCCTGTAGAAATAAAAGCGGAGTGTAGCTTTTAGGGAAACGAAGGGACTATGTATATTCATTTCAGTGAAGAATTAAATTTGAAACGGTGATTTCCATTTTCGATGCCTAAAATTAAAAGTCTATTTACTATTGTACATCTGTACTTACAAACGCCTGCACTGCAATAACCGATAAATTAATTGCTTAGTGCTTCCATTCAGTAATAGCAGTGGATAATTAATTTTATCCCTAATTAGGGAAACGTTTACAGTAGGTCCCTAGGTAGATTAATCGTTAATGCATTAAAATACCAGCCTCCGATTGACGCATTAATTTATTTATTAATTTAACTATTAAATATATACATATTTTTTGTTATATATGTATTTATTTTTTTGAGTGAATATTTTTTCTTATAGGTTTTAAAAAATAAAATAAATGTGATTCAGATTTTTTACTCAACAACTCTTTTATACTTTATCCGCAACGTTTCATCACTAGACCATTCTCAAGAATCCTCAAGGAACACCAGTTTTTATAAATTAAAAGATAATAAGCATTGTTTTCGCATTCTGTTATCTTTCTATTACACACATACAAACATACATATTTATGTAGTATAGTCACATTGTAAAAAATATCTTAGGCTGCATTTGCATTGTCAGATTATTAATCAGTTCTGGATATCTTTCACTTTTAACAACATTTCAATTAAAACTAAAAATGACACAAGATTTCAAAAAAATATGTCATTATATCAAGTTATTTAAAATATTTATATAAAAAAAGAAATTCAATTCACCTTAATTTTACTATTATTCAAGGTTTTGTGTATGTTTTAAAGAATATGTTCAGAAATATAGTTTTTATTAAAATATGTATTTTTTTTTTTTTTTTGGGCGCGAAAAGGCCTTAAAATCCACGCGAATATCATGCTCAGGTTTGCTTCCCCAACTTCCTTCTCTTCCATACTTCCCTCATGAGCTCCGCATGTTTTCGCTTCCTTTCCTCCGACCACGCATAATCCCTTTTTGGCGTTCTTTGACCACGAAGACCTTTATATTGTTCAGTGACCTTCTGTAGGTCTCTCTATCCACACAGTCCGAATCCTCCATTTCTACTGAATCCATGTCGACCCTGATCTGCTTGAAAAAACCAGTCGTGTTCTTGCGCTGGTGGAATCGTCGGAAGATTTCCCGGTTTAACCTTTCAGGGCTCATCCTCATCACGTGCCCATTTAAGCCTTCTTACCCTGATGTCGATCTCGAGGATTTTGTTGTCATAAAATCATATTATTTTAAAATTATTACTTTGTTTATTAATTTTTTTCTTTAACGCTTGTGAAAACAGTAATCATGACCATATTAGGGACATTATAAATTATTCAGGAGTTGATTTAAGTTATAAAGTTTATAATTATAAGAGGCTAAAACATATTTTTCTACAGTAGTAGTAATGATTTATTATTTTACTTTTTATTTTATTTTATAATTATTTTATTTAAATATTTGTTAATATCTTTATGTCCATGCCTGTCGCTTTAAAATGTTTTTTTTTCTGTTAGTTTTCCTTCTATTATTATTTTATTTGTTAAATTATAATTTAATATTCTAATAATTGCTTACATTCTTCATCTTCTAATGGCGTGACAGGCCGTGTACGTGTAATTATCTGGGAGATAACACTCACGGTTTGTGATGCATTTCGTAGTGTAGGATCATCACTCCTTACGCCTAATTTTGTGAGTGGCCACCATTTGTCTGACGGGTCTCACATACCAGAGGGAGAGGCTGTGAGTGAATCCCCAATGAATCACATCCTTATAAAGGCCCCGCCGGGACTGGGATTCGAACTTACAACTTTTAGCATGAGAGACTAGTGCGCTAGCCACTCAGCCACGGGCTCCCCTTTGCTTACATGTAGAGTGTAAAAAACCCATCCGGCTAGAAAGACCATTATATCTGTGTAACTTAAGTTTTATGTAACTTTAATTGATAATAAAATACTTATTTACCTATTGTTTTTTCCAAGTCCTACTAAATGATCTTATATAATTTTAAAATTATTACAAAATATGTTTCATACCTTGAATTATGTTTAAAAATATAAATAAAAATTACTAAAGTGTAAGAAGTTAAACGTCAATATCTGTCTAAATTTGTAACTTAATTATTATAAGTTTATGGCTTCATTTTACTTTCCTTCTGGAGAAGTTCTTTGGTTTTTTCGAAGGACTTTGAAAAAAAAAAAATTGTTCAAAATAAGTACAATATCGAAGCACTAAATTATTTGACTCCGGTAAGGTCGAAATAAAGAAAAAACAATGTTCTTTTTTTTTTTTTTTTTTTTTTTTAATGTAACCTAAAAAATAAGGTTGCTGGAAAGTTGCCGACTTCTGAATTCCGAACCAGGATAAGCCTCCGCCCGCTTTGCTCACTCTGCTTAGTTCCGGTGCTCGGGATGATAGATGATCAGACATCCTTAACAAGTAAACAAAACAGGCCCGATCGGCCGTCAAATTCAATTTTCAAATATGATCGACTGTTTAAACTTTCTACTGACTTTCCCACATTATTTATCCCTTCATGCTGTTCCCACGTTGATGTTATTAATGTTTAAGTTTAAGTTACATTATTATTTAAGATTTTCTCTTACTTCAAAATGCCGGATATCTCCAGAAAGTGCTATACAATTCCGATAAACAATGTGTGCACTATTATTTCTAAATGACCTAATTGTTAGTCACTGACTTCTCCAAGATGGCTTCACATAATGCTAGAGGTACTTTTATATTTAAATATTCAAATTGGGATCTCCTATAGCAGGGTGGCTAGCGTAACAGCCTCCTATGCCAAAAACCAAGGGTTCAAATCCGCAGGTGGTCTTAGGATTTTCTAATGGGAGAGACTTATTTATGTCGTCTTCGAAGGGGACGTTCAAAGGTGGTCCCGAGCCTGTGCGATGTGAGGTACTCGTTAACGATCCCTATCCTAATCAAACGTGTATAGGCAAAATTTAGGACTCCCACTATAGGATCGTACGATTAGCCACAGTAGCATAAAGTGACGTTAAATAAATAAACAAATATTCAAATTAGGAGTTAATATTTGTTTTTGATATTGTCTAAAAAAAAAGGTGTATAAAATGCATTGATTAATTCATAGAATTCAACATTCGTTCAAGTACATTTTTTTTGAACAGGTACATTCTATTTCCCCTGGGCCTTCCCGAATTTCTTTTGTCAAAGAGAACTTCCGTTGGAATAGAGAGTTCTCAGGATTCGGTTCTTATCTTTTTATAGACATCTCCCTTCCCTCCCTCCCCTCTCGCTCACTCTCTCTTTCTCCCTCCCTCCTACCTACCTCTATCACTCTCTCTCTCTCTCTCCTTCCATCACTCCCCCTCCCGTCTCTCTCTCTCTCTCCTCCCTCCCTGTTTCCCCTCAGCAATCTGATAAATTGCCTCCCCTCCTCTTGGTTCCCATTTCATGCATCAGTTGTTCCATCTTCCAATCCCTTGCCTCTAAGATATTGCCTCTTTACTACCTGCATTTCTTATGGATAAAAGTGAAATTCATCCGAAATCGTTTGAGTTGTATTAAGGTTTCCTTAAAGATCAATTATTTATAAATGAAGCTAATGTTAGTTTGTTACTGGAACCTTTAAAAGTAGATAATCTGATATATTATTTGTTAATCTTACGGAATTATACCCTTATTCATAGTTAACTTTGAAATTCATACAAATCATGTCTCCATTTTACATTCACTTACCTATATATGAAATATATAGTAAGGGAAAGTATTGCGATCGTGAAAATTTTCGAATATCAGTTATCAACGGAAATACACGTTTCCAAGTCCAAATGACCAAGTCCCGAAAAAAAGTCTTTGTGTGTGTGTGGTAATTCCCACGCGTAAACGAAAAGTTCCTCTTGAAACTTACATTTCATATTTAAGACAACCATACGCCCTAGATGTTACAAAAACTTTCTCATCAAATCAGCTAACGAGAAGAGCCACTTTATACAATGCATTTTGCACCTTTTTACGGTTTTTCTAAAAACAGCACGTGCGATTTTCATTAAACTCGTTATGTCGATGTAAAATTGAACGGGCTTTAATATCATGTAGGTTTCATCCTGATTAAAATAGTCTGACAAGACTCAAATGCCGATATTTCAAAATTTCTTCCTCTAAAGTACCTTTAATTTTGTAGATTCGAAAAAATTAACGATAGCGTCTTATTATCATTGTTAAAAAAACAGATAAATGTATTAGTTAAACGAATTTTACATCCAACTAAACGAGAAATCTGCAAAAATATGTTTTAGAGCATTTTTTTATTTTGAACTTAAGAACAGTAATATACATGTATAATGTACCGTTTTAATGCTAACGATTTTAGAAAAAAATATTATCTTATACATACTATTGTAAAAATTAACAGAGAGGAATGAAAAGCCGATAAAACAAACTGATTGTCGTTGATAATAATATAATAGATTATTTAATAAAACACATGTTCCTATTTAAATCCAATTTAAGTAATTCTTAAACAATTTTTTTCTTTTATAAATCTGATTCAAAATTTTTGAATCGATATAGATAATGGAGGTAAGTGAAAGTCGTGCATTGCGCGCACCAGATTTTGTATTATTATCATTAATTAATATAAGACTGAACTGCAAAAAAATGAAAATAAATGGTTAATTTTATTCACGTCTCAAGCAGAAATATTTTTTTCGCGGCAGCCTCGTGAAATGAATCTTGAGAAGGTACAAGTATCAGTATTTATATGTACTAAAAAAAGAGATTAAATAAAGTTTATATTCGAGTGAGATAACACTCCTAAAGCGCTTGAAAACTTGTTGCCTTATCCTGAGATAAGAGCTAACTTCAAGAGAAGTTTAGCAGGAACTTCGCCGTAGGTTTAAATCGCTATCTTGCAAGCTGTAGGAATTATTTGAACCATACTGCTGGAGATAAAACGTAATTCTAGCTAAAAATAAAATAAAAAAAATTAAATAATTTGAAATTCGTGGAGTAATTAGAAATTCAATATTTTCTATAAGCGAACAGTAAATATTTAATTATATTTTTGAAGTAAATTCTTCCAGTGGCGCGACAGGCCGTTTAGGCCCTGGGACTCGCGGTGTAAACTCTTACGAGTTTAAACACACGTTTCACGATACAATTTTTAGTGTATGGTCATCACTCCCTACGACTAATTTTGTGAGAGGCCACCCTTTGGCTGACGGGTCTCACATACCCGGGGAAGGGGTTGTGAGTGAATGTTTTTATATCCTTATAAAAGCCCCGCCGGGACTGGGATTCGAACTCAGAACCTGTAGCATGAGAGACTAGCGGGTTGCAGCTGTTTTCGAGAAAATAGTACAAATCGGTGGATATGTGTGATCAAGTTTCAAACACATGCATCACCATCATCACCGGATGTTCTCTTAATACCATGTATCTTGTACCCTTTTAAGATTACTTCCAAAACAGCTCTAACGATTTTGATCTAACTCGCTTAATATATGTAAAATTTAGTGGTGTTTAATATTATGCAGGTTTCATTCTGATTGAAATAATCAGACTGGGCTTCAATGCCGTATTTTAGAATTTTCTTCCTCTAAAGTACCTTTAATTTTGTAGATTTACAAAATCCTTCGAAAAATCCTCAATGCCTCTTATTTTGTCACAAATAAACTCGTCCATAAAGGCCATAACGTTCCCTATGTTGCTGACTAGGCGCGAACCAGGTACCACTCCTTCATGACAAACTCCACTCCCACTCTAACCCACTAGTTACAATCCTTGCTTCCTCTACAATCCCTGATTATCCTCCGAGGCGTTTGAAAAGAAGTTGGCCCCGAGACCTTCTAGTTTAACATAGTTTTTGGGGAGCTGCCAATGGGTAGTATCCTCACATGCGAATCATAACATTTGTATCTTTTATCTCATTTACTAGATGTATATCATTATACAGTTGTAAATAGCAATAAATCTATTTAAAAAAAAAAAAAAAAAAAAAAAAAAAAGATTTACAAAATATGGTTAAATACAAAATGTGGACGACTTTGACAACCAACTAAAAGAGAATAGAGCAAAAATATTTTTTAAATGTAATTCTTGTTTGTTTTTTTAACATATATTTATAATATACCGTTGGAAAGCTAAAGATTTAAAAAAAATATTACCTTTCACATACATTATTGTAAAATAGTGCATCAAATTATTATTGCCCAATATAGACACAAATTTTAGCTTGTTATATTATTTAATAAAATCATATGTTTGAAACGAAACTGAATAAACTCATTTAAATTAACTTTAAACTTTTTTCAACCTTAAGTTTATTTAATTGTTCTTAAATTTATTTTAATAGCCGAGGTAAGTAAACGTCGTGTGTTGCCCGCACTAGATTTTTTTTAACCTATAATCGCAAGTCAAATAAAACGCAGTTTTCGGTTATCATAGTTATTACTGAATCAGTTATATTTTTACTCGCGAGAACATGTGAAATCTGTCGCGAATGAAATTACGGGTACAGTGTCAAGGATTTATGGTAAATACATATTTTCGTGACGTGTTTACTGGAATGTGTTGTACAGAGGAAATATAGAACTGTAGAAGATAATGGTTTACATTGTAATGAGAATTAACATAAGCTTTATTTCCCCTTTTTCCTTGTTTCATTTCAATTATTGGCAAAGTATAACACCGATGTATCGACTCTGAAAAATATTACAGTGATTACTGCATTTGAGATATCGCTCTAATGGTTTACATTTTAATAGTAAATATAGTTTGAATATTGTATATTTTAACAAAAACCTAATCACGGTTAGATCAGGAAATATTAAATAATGTGCTCATGACAATAACAATCAAATTTAATACTGTTATTATGTTAAAACAATTTAATAATGAAGAAATCCTTATGCATTCATTATTCATTATTCATGAGTTATGTGTGTTACTATAAAAATTATAATTTATTATATTGTAATATATACTTTTTTTTTTTCAATTTTTATTTTCCAATATTTTTTTTACAAACGGCCACATGCCTTAAACATTATACATGTTGTGGTAATTGCACCAATTACATGTTACTTTTACGTTATATTTACAGTAGGGGTTAGTGGTGATTGTAGCCTATGTTACTTTTGAATAGTAGGAAAAATCTGAAAACAAAAACCTACACAAAAAGAAATAAAAAATAAAAAAGAATTTAAGTAAAAACAAAACAATAAAAGTAAAACAAAACAAATTATAGTAAAAAACATAACTAAGTGGAAACGAAACAATACAAAATAACAATATTTTGGTTATATTCTCGTATGTAAAATTAATAATATTTCTTTACATTTAGTGTTTTCTTGTCGTAATCGCCTATTTTCTAACTATTGGGTTGTCACTAGTAGGCGTAAGAGAAAAGAAAAGTTGTGCCAGCGAGTACGTATATTTTTTTATCGACGGTAATTGTAAATCCGATAACATGTTTGTATATAATGTTTTACTTTCACTTACTTATATATGGAATATATAGGAAGGGAAAGTATTGCGATCGTGAAAATTTTCGAACTCCAGTTTTCGACGGAAATACACGTTTTAGGTTCACCTAAGTCCAAATAACCAAGTGCCGGAAAAAGGTCTGTGAGTGTGTGTGTGTCCGTCCCTGTGTGGTAACTTCCGGGCAAAAACGAAAAGTCCTATGAAACTAAAATTTCATATTTAATTACAACTATACGCCCGAGACGTTACAGACATTTTTTACCAAAATCAGCTAACCAGAAGAGCCACTTTATACACTATACATTTTCACCAAAAACGACTCTAACGATTTTGTTCAAACTTGCTATATCGATGTAAAATTTAGTGGACTTTAATATCATGTACGTTTCATTCTGATTGAAATAGTATGACAGGGCTTAAGTGCCGATATTTCAAAATTTCTTCCTCTGAAGTACCTTTAATTTTGTGAGTTCTATAAAAATAATCATATCATCTTGTTAGCATTGATAAATAACAGCTAAATATGCAAGTTGAGCGAATTTAAATAGCAACTAAAGGAGAAAACTGAAAAAATATTTGTTTCATGTATTTTTACTTTCACTTACTATATATAGTAAGGAAAATATTGCGATCGTGAAAATTTTCGAATTCCAGTTTTCAACGGAAATACACGTTTTAGGGTCCCCTGAGTCCAAATAACCAAGTCCCGCAAAAAGGTCTGTGTGTGTGTGTGTGTGTGTGTGTGTCTGTGTGTGTGTGTGGTAACTCCCGGGCGGAAACGGTAAGTCCTATGAAACTGAAATTTCATATTTAAGACAACTATACGCCCGAGACGTGACAAAACTTTTTTCATCAAAATGAGCTTACCAGAAGAGGCACTTTATACCATGCATTTTGCACCTTTTTTCGATTTTCTCAAAAACGGTTTCGACGATTTTGATTGAACTCGCTATATCGATGTAAAATTAAATGGGCTTTAATATCATGTAGGTTTTATTTGGATAAAAATGGTCTGACAGGGCTTAAATGCCGATATTTTAAATTGTCTTCCTCTAAAGTACCTTTAATTTTTTAGATTCAATAATAATAACTAGATTATCTTGTTAGCGCTGATGAAAAACAGGTAAATATATAAATTGAATAAATTCGATACCCAACTAAAGGAGAAAACAGAAAAAATATATTTTTACTTTCACTTACTATATATAGTAAGGAAAGTATTGCGATCGTGAAAATTTTCGAATTCCAGTTTTCAACGGAAATACACGTTTTAGGGTCCCCTGAGTCCAAATAACCAAGTCCCGCAAAAAGGTCTGTGTGTGTGTGTGGGTGTCTGTGTGTCTGTGTGTGTGTGTGGTAACTCCCGGGCGGAAACGGTAAGTCCTATGAAACTGAAATTTCATATTTAAGACAACTATACGCCCGAGACGTGACAAAACTTTTTTTCATCAAAATGAGCTTACCAGAAGAGGCACTTTATACCATGCATTTTGCACCTTTTTTCGATTTTCTCAAAAACGGTTCCGACGATTTTGATTAAACTCGCTATATCGATGTAAAATTAAATGGGCTTTAATATCATGCAGGTTTTATTTGGATAAAAATGGTCTGACAGGGCTTAAATGCCGATATTTTAAATTTTCTTCCTCTAAAGTACCTTTAATTTTTTAGATTCAATAATAATAACTAGATTATCTTGTTAGCGCTGATGAAAAACAGGTAAATATATAAATTGAATAAATTCGATACCCAACTAAAGGAGAGAAAACAGAAAAAAATATATTTTTAATGAAATTTTTCGTTTTTGAACATAAGAGCAGTAATATACATGTATGACATACCGTTGGAAAGCTAAAGATTTTAGAAAAAATATCATCTCATACACAAGCTTTTAGAAGTTAATAGAGAGTGATGAGAAGAAGATAAAACTAACTGATTATTTTAGATAATAATATAATAGATTTTTTAATAAAACACATGTTTCTGTAGAAATTCAATTTAATTAATTCTTTAATGGTTTCATTAATTTTTATCTTTAACTGTATTTGAAAATTAAATAATCGATTTTAAAAACAGAGGTAAGTGAAAGTCGTGTGTTGCCCGCACCAGATGTTTTTATTTTCGGACATAAGAACAATATAATGTACATGTATGACATACCGTTGGAAAGATAAAGATTTTAGAAAAAATATTATCTCATACACGAGCTTTTAAAATTTAATAGAAAGTGATGAAAAGCCGATAAAACTAAGTGATTATTTTAGATAATAATATAATATATTTGTTAATAAAACAAATGTTTCTATTTAGATAAAATATCTATTTAAAAATTCTTGAATTGATATAAATAATGGAGGTAAGTGAAAGTCGTGTGTTGCGCGCACCAGATTTTTGTATGTTAGATTCTCACATTTTTGACAAGTATTTGAATAACATGAAATCTGAATCCATTCCTCCAATTTCTGTTTTCTGATTCTTTCCTATTTCACCGACTGAGGAAGTTTTGAGTAGTGTGTTGGGAACTTCCATGAATTCCGAATGAGATCATGAAGTTTTGATATTCTTTATAGAGATTACATTTCTTCTTTATTTCTACCCAAGTTTGTTACAAATATGCCACTCTTATATTCTTCAAGTCCGTTACTTTCTTCTTGTATTTAATATAAGCCCTCGCTGTAGATTAATAAATTATTTAAAAAATCTCAACCTACGTATTTTAGAATTAAAACGTGATATTCTTAGAATAGAATAGAATAGAATAGAAAAAAAAATTATTCTGGGACTAGGTCCCCTAAGAATAACAGTTATGTACAATTTGAATATATAATGTGTCCGGCCAACAGACAATAAAAATATGATTAATTATTATTTACAATGATTATTAAAATTACAATTATTTACAATGAGGAGTTATATACATAAAAAATAACTAAGAAATTAATAAAAATATATATCTTCTAAACTTTATCTTATGAGAAAGTAAAAATTTTATTTAAACAAAATCAAATTAAAATTTGGGCAGTAAACAGTAATATTCATTCATTCAATGTAGATTTCTAGATATAATTGACATTACATTTGATAATCGTCTATTTGGGATGACCGAAGATATAGGAAAAGTTGGGATTTGAATGAGGATAAAGAGGCAGCATGGCGGATATGGATAGGTAGAGAATTCCAGAGTGTGGTAGAGCGAACAATAAAGGAACGATCAAAAGTTTTGGTTCTGTGGGTAGGAAGGTAAAGGTCAGAATGTCGCGATCGAGTTTCAAGTGAGTGGATTGAGGATTTAAATTGAAGGAGACTGTAGATGTAGGAAGGATGCTGGGAGTTAATAGTTTGGTAGAGGTATGATCCAAGAAAATATTGTCTGCGGGTTGAGGGGAGGAGCCACTTTAATTCACCGTATAAGTGGGTAACATGAGACCTCCTTGATGTACCGAAGACAAATCTTAAGAAATGTTCTAATAGTTTATAATTTTTTTTATTTTATTTTGATCCCTTCATCGTTCATGTGTCTGATTCATCTTATCATCGTAATTTTTTTCGAGAAAACATATTTACAAAATCAGATTATAACAAATTTGATAAAAAAAACGCTGCAAATTTTATAAATATTAAATATTTAAATTGTATTATATATTACACAATGGTTTATTATTTCCAAATAACAATATTAGGGTATAACTGTTTATAAGGCTGTTGATAGGCAATTAAGTGATATGAAAAGCACTAATTAAAAGCATCATATCATAACACTACCACTGATTTCAAAACGCAATATCTAAGCTAGTTGTAAACCAAATTCAATGATTATTTCTTCATTTGGTCCAAATTTTTTTAGGAGAATAGTACTGGAGCTCATGGAACCCTGATTTGCTATCTACTTGTGAATGACAAGGTTTAGTTTGTCGTTACCGAGTTAATAACGTAAATCATTAGTTCAAGATAATTGTTTTGGTGCTAATAAAGTTTCTATTCATTTTCATTGTATTATTGACATGTAATACTTTCTACCAAACAGTACCTAGTCTCCATTCTCCCCCCATGCGGTACGTATCTCCACACTACTTCATATTTTTATGTGTCATATTTCATGTAAATTATTGATACCTGTGTAAATTTTGTTTAGTAAAAATTTTTTTTTGTATAACACTTTCATTATTATGCTATAGTCATTGTATTTTAATTAAGTTTTTTTTTACATATATAGTTTTTCTGTTATATTTTAATACCGACGTGCTCTAGCTCAATAGGTTATATAATATTGTATGTAATGTCATTGAAATTGTATTTTTTTGTATCTTTTTAGCCCTGATGATGACCTACAAAGGGGGTCGAAACGTTGGCAAACAATAAATAGTTGAAACTATTTAGTTGTTCCATTTAATGACCGCTACCCGCACTAATTCCTTCCAGTAAATCTCAACGGTCAACTAATTACATCCACAAATTAGTATTTATTTAGTATTTTCAGCTCCATAAAAACATTTATGTCTTTTTTTGTACAGCATAGCATGATAAACAAATTATGAGACTTGGAAGTTTGCAGATGGGACTAGATAGATAGATAGATAGATAGATAGAAAATAATTTTTATTCTGGGACTGGGTCCCTTTAGAATAACAGCTTTGTACAGTTTAAATATACAATATGTCTGGCCAACAGACAAGATAAACATGACAAACTACTATTTACAATAATTGATTAATTTGTATACAACACAAAAAAGATAAAATAAAAACAATCTTCAGAAGCTAATTTATGTTAGAAATATATGAGTTGATAACAGAATCCAAATTAAAAAGAAACAAAAAAAAAAAAAAAAAAAAAATTAAATAAAACAAAAATAATTAGTAACATTGTACTAATTCTTAGTATTCTTAAAATAACATTAACCCTGAAATAATAAAGGATCTATATTAGACCAAGAATTAATGAAAGATAATACCATTAAAACATAAATAAAAATAAAAAAATAAAAAAAATACAAATATAAGAAATGAAATCTTCTAGAAAAAAAAAATAACGATATAAAAAACTAAACAAATACTGTAAAGATTGAACCAAAGGAAAAAAATTATATAAAAATATATTTCATATTTAAAATATATGTCAGGCAGCGTCATTTTGGGATGTTAGAAGGTGCTGAAAAAGAAGGAATTTAAATGTAGAAAGGGAAGGAGCATGGCGGATGTTTGATGGAAGGGAATTCCAGAAACTAGTAGAACGGGCCAGAAAGGAGCATTCGTATTTTTTTGTTCTGTGGGAAGTGATATACATAAATGGACGATATTTAAAAATAAACAATTTTCATGTAACGAATAATGATAATATTTATACAGTCAACCTCAATATTTTACGTTTTTCGTCAGTGTTAATTTGTGTTCTGATATGAATTTTCGTTTAGTGAATTTTATATCTGAAGCGTTTGGATCAGTCGAGCAGTGTATATATAGTCCATCTCCTATCGATATCATGAACTGACCGAACCTTTCAAAAATAATAGATTGGCCCAAAAAAAAAAAATTATAATAAAAAAAAAAGGAAGGGTTTGTATACAGAGTTCGTGGAAGGGTCTTTTGTCCACGATGCCCCGTGCTAGCGCTTTGTCTGCCCGTTAGAGAATGCCACCGCCCGTCGCACTATTTATAATTCATATCCTTTTTACTTATCAATATTTCCCTTTGATGATTTATTAAAACTACATATGTTGTATACTAAGCGTACATTATTTGCTTCGAATAAATCATACAATGAAATAAAAAAAAAATTTTATTGTTCTTTCCTTAAGAGATGATTTTCTGTTTGCTTATTTAACTTCACTTTATGCTACTGTGGCTAATCGGACAATGTTTCAGTAGGAGTCCTAAAATTTGCCTATACCTAGGAGGTACTGTCTACAGAAAGAGGGATAGAGCCAGTTCAACTCTATAAACCTACTAAAAACATGGGAGCGTCTAGGGATTCCACAAATTTATCCGAGAAATTCGATTTTGGAAGACTTATATCTATCCATTGTCACAAAATCTGTCTTTTATTGTTAAACTGAAGTTTTAAACGATCAGACAATTGTCATGTAAATTGTACTTCTCTTGTTATTCTTAGGGGACTACTCGTCCCAGAATAAAATTACATTACATTTCATTTCATTTTTCATTTTTATACTAATACCCGAAATTAATATTCATCAAACCTATGTAACATGAGAACGTTTAGAGGGTTTCTTTTTAAAAAGTAAAGCTACTTTATTCCAAGTTATTTAAAATGGCTGATAAAACTGTAAATATAGAATTCAACTCTACATTAAACTAGTTTGCCACTAAATGACTTGGACATCCTAGAGCAGCCCGCCATATACGTGAAGCATACGGGTTTTAAGTGGGATAGAATCACGAAATCTTAGAAATTGTTTTAGGATAGCGAAGGATTTTCGAGCGATTTGAGAAATATGATTACTCCAAGATAGGTTCTGATCAATAATGACTCCAAAATTTCTTAATGAAGTGTGGAAGTGGATAGGTACGCTATTGAGGTTTGTTTATTTATTTGGAGATTAGTTTATTAGATCCTAAACTGACGATGCTACAGCGGGAGTCCTCAATTTTGCCAATCTAGGTTTTATTAGGATAGGGATCTTTAACGAGTACCTGACATCGCACAGACTCCGGACCACCTTTTAACGTCCCCTCCGATGTACGGTATAACAAAGGATTTTTGACTACCATTAAAAAATCCTAGGACCACCTGCAGGTTTGAACCCGTGACCATCGGGATAGAAGACTGTTAAGCTAGCCACCATGCTACAGGTGATCCCAAACAGGAATTAATTTTCAACATTTATACTTTATGCAACGATTCGGTCATCATCTGGTTATTCTTTAACTAGCTATTACTTTTAAGAGAGATATTGTGAATATAATATTAATAGAAATATACCTACTACTCTATTTTTATATAACAAGTTTGTGCAATATTAGCAAAACATCCATATTTTAGTCGGTTTATTACTGTTCTATATTTCAAATAAACTATTTCAAATTTGGCTTCTGGTGGAATCCCATTTAGTTTACAGAGAAATAGTTTAAAATTCGAAACAATTAATAACAACGTTAGTTTACAGATTTATAACAACTTACCATTTATGTTAACAACTTGGGCCACCTGCGGGTTCGAACCCATGACTTTTGGCATAGGAGGCTGTTAAGCTAACCACCATGCATCAGGTAACCCAGTTTCCATGATATATAACTGTCGTATTTTGTATTCTTTAAATTATAATTTAATTTTCAATGTTTTTATTAATGCTAGAATTGTTTTATGCTTTTTTTTTTAAAAAAAGTAGAAGTCTTTGACATCAAACTGTTTTTCTTTAGTAATAAAATACTGTGTTATCGGTTTTTTAAATTTTATTATTTAATTAATTTGTTCAAATTTAATCTCTGTAATCGTAAGAGACTTGTACCGGTACAACGTAACATTGTATTGTTATCTTAATTATTATCCAGTTTTGATTTAACGTTTTTTCTTCTATATTAAAAAAAAAAAAAAAAAAAAAAAAAAACCGGTACCACTACAACCCATGAAGGGTCTTGGGCTCAGTACATATAGAGATTCGTACTGTTTCTAGGCCAACGGCAGTGGAATGAGGTGATTAGGCCTTAATCACGCTCAGCCGCCAGGTTTTTCCCCAATTAATTTGGGTACCCACTTTATAGAGGCTGGGTCTGCCCCAGGAGGGTCTCCATACCGTAGGGTCGCCCTCCGACTGAATTAACAGAATAAATAATATTTCTGCCACAGCCGGGATTCGAACCCAGGATCCGGAGGACAGCAGACTAGTGCTCTCTCTATCCACTAGACCACGTCGCTCCCATTTTTCTTCTATATTAAATTTTTTAAAAATTAATTCCCAATTATTAAACAATTTTTTAGCGTTGATAAAAACCTGACGTCTATTCTACATCAAAATTTTCTCGGAAATCTCTACACGTGCTATTCCCTAAGCTATTGTAGGCAAATGAAACAATTTAATTGCTAAAAAGAGAAACTAGACATGTTTTTAATAATTAATTTTCCAACTTGAACAATTTTTTTTTGTCGTTTACTTTATGTCGTTGAACTTCAAAATATTTTGAAATTTCTAGAAAAGTAATTAATTTAATGGATATTTGTACCGACTTTAATAGAATGTGTGGAAGTCTGTATACATATATATATATATATATATATATATATATATATATATATATATATATATATATATATATATATATATTAAACAATTAATTGAATTGAATGACTATAGAAACATGTGTTTTATTGAAAAATCAATTATATTGTCATATAAAATAATCAGTTAGTTTTATCGGTTTTCATCACTCTTAATTATTTTTTACAAGCTTGTGTATGAAATAATATTTCCAGCGGTATATTATACGCCTATATTACTGTTTTTATGTTAAAAAACACGAACATTGTGTAATAAAATATTTTTGGTCTTTCCTCTTTTAATTAGATATCGTATTCGTTCAAATTAAATATTTATCCGTTTTTATCAATACTAAATTGATTAAATAGTTATTTTTATAGAATCTACAAAATTAAAGGTACTTTAGAAGAAGAAAATTTTAAATATCGCCATTTAAGCCCTGCCAGACTATTTCAATCAGAATGAAACTTAACATGATATCAAAGCCCACTAAATTTAACACCGATATGTAGAGTTTAATCCAAATCGTTAGTGTCGATTTTGAGAAAATCGTAAAAAGGTGAAAAATGCATGGTGTGTAAAGTGGCTCTTCTGGTTAGCTGATTTGGGTAAAAAATTTCTGTAACGTCTCGGGCGTAAATTTGTTTTTTCTATTTTCTCCTTTAGTTGGGTATCGAATTCATTCAATTTATATATTTACTTGTTTTTTATCAGTGGTAACAAGATAATATAGTTATTTTTATAGAATAAACAAAATTAAAGGTAATTTAGAGAAAGAAAATTTAAAATATCGGCATTTAAGCCCTGTCAGACCATTTTAATCAGAATGAAACCTACATGACGTTTAAGCCTATTAAATTTTACATCGATATAGGGAGTTTAATCATAATCGTCGGAACCGTTTTCGAGAAAATCGAAAAAAGGTGCAAAATGCATGTCATAAAGTGACTCTTTTGGTTAGCTGATTTGGGTAAAAAATTTCTGTAACGTCTCGGGCGTATAGTTGTCTTAAATATGAACTTTCAGTTTCATAGGACTTTTCATTTTTATCCGGGAGTTACCACACACACACACTGAGACATTTTTCCGGGACTTGGTTATTTGGACTAAGGTGACCCTTAAACGTGTATTTTCGTCGAACACTGGAATTCGAAAATTTTCACGATCGCAATACTTTCCCTTGCTATTTATTCCATATATAAGTTCTTCCTTTTTTATTGCTTGTATTTTTGCCTTTATTTGCATCACCGAAATAATCAAATGTTTAAATTTACCGTTTTGATTGGTAATAATTTAATATAACGCCCGGGTCAAACCCCACGTCCTGTTAATACTTTCCTGTTTGAGTTCCTGAAACTCATTATCTGCGTTATTGGACGTACCCGTGCACTTTGACTAATTCATATTAATGAAACCCTGGCTTCAAAACGATCTTCATTTTGGTTTCGCGGAAACACACTGAAACGCGAGTGTTAATTTGCATTGATGGTAGGTCCGGTCGTACCTAATTTATTTATGTTAATTGTAGTGTGTTAGTATATTTAATAAAGGCACTGCTTCCTAGAACTTTATACGCAGTGCAGGTGTAATAAAGAGGAAATATATGAATGTATATTTACGGTTCATCTGCCCTCATCGCGGTCTGTATTTTTCACCCGTTTTCCTCTAAATATTCCATCAGTTTAGATGTGGATAAAATTTTATAAATGTTCAAATTCTTCAAATAAAAAGAAACAAGTGCATTAATCTTTTATTATTATTGTTTATAATAAAAATAATAAAATAAATTTACTCTAAACACCTCAAGAATACCGATCTTTTTTTTATTTTATTTTTTTTTGTTATTTAAAAGAACTTTACAACGGTATTATACAATAAAATACATTAAGTAAATGTTTTAATAGATCAAATGGGTGTGATACAGGTATGTGAAGAAACTACGCTGTGGTAGCACTTCAAAGTTTATTTAGCTATGTAGGTCTCGAGGCCATCGTCTTTTCAGCCGCCTAGGAAGATGATCAGGAATAGGAGATGAGAGTTTGCGGACGAGTGGGTTGGAGTGGATGGATAATTTGGAATAAAAGGAGGAATATCTATTTCGGGCTAGATCTGCGACTAATGGGATATTTAGGTCTTTATGAATTATTTTATTGGTGACAAAGTAAGGGACGTTTAGGATCTTTCGGAGGATTTTGGATTGCAAGGATTGAATGCGGAAATAATTGGATGGTTTGGTGGATCCCCATAAGTCAATCCCATATGTCCAAATAGGCATAATGATGGTTATATAAATTAATTTTTTGTAGTATGTGGAAAGTTTTGATCGTTTGTCCAGTAAGTGTTGTAGTAAGCGGTATCTACGAGCTGTTTCTTGTCGTTTCAGTCTAGTGTGAGGATTCCGTAAGACGTTTGTCTAGATGGAGTCCTAGGTACCGGATCTGTTCAACTGAGGTGAGTGGAATATTGTTAAAGGAAATAGTGGGACAAGCGGACATAGGACATAAGAATACCAATCGTAAGATTAAAAAATGCATATCGTCCGAATATTTGTGGTATTTTTACTTCCACTTACCTATATATGAAATATATAGTAAGGGAAAGTATTGCGATCTTGAAAATTTTCGAATTACAGTTTTCAACGGAAATACACGTATTTAGGGTCCCCGAGTCCAAATGTCCTGCAAAAAGGGTCGTGTGTGTGTGTGTGTGTGTGTGTGGTAACTCTCGGGCGGAAACGGTAAGTCCTATGGAACATAAATTTCATATTTAAGACAACTATACGCCCGAGACGTTACAAAACCTTTTTTATCAAAATCAGCTTAACAGAAGAGCCACTTAATACAATGCATTTTGCACATTTTGACGATTTTCTCGAAAACGGCTCCAACGATTTTGATTACACTCGCTATATCGATGTAAAATTAAATGGGCTTTAACATTATGTAGGTTTCGTTCTGTTTGAAATAGTCTGACAGGGCTTAAAAGCCGGTATTTTAAATTTCTTCCCCTAAAGTACCTTTAATTTTGTAGATTCAATAATAATAACTAGATTATCTTGTTAACGCTGATGAAAAACAGGTAAATACATAAATTGAATAAATTCGATACCCAACTAAAAGAGAAAACAAGAAAAGATATTTTTTAAATGCAATTTTTCGTTTTTGAACATAAGAGCAGTAATATACATGTATAATATACCAATGGAAAGCTAAATATTTTAGAAAAAATATCATCTCACACACAAGCTTTTAAAAGTTAATAGAGAGTCTTAAATATGAGGTATAAGTTATAAGTTAAAATATGAGGGATTGAGTCTTGCCTTACCTTTAAAACACACAGGGGTCTACTTTGTAATTAAGTGAAGGTGCGTCAATCTTCTTAAGATGAGTCAATTTAAAATCAGGAATGACATCACGGCTGTTAGCATCGATAAAGAAATGTGACTTGTTTGAATTAATCTTCAAAGCAATAATAAAAAAATACAGCTATGAACTCCTAACGAGGCAGTAAAGAGGTCTTGAAACCAAAAAGGGAAGAATTGCATTAAGAAAGGACATCGGCTATTGTAACTATCCACGAGCGGTGATTAGACATTATTCTTACCCAATGAAGTCCGAACAAAGATTTCAAAGGATGGCGGACAGGTGGGCTTATAAGGTAAGGGGTGGGTAAGGAACAAATAAAAAGGAAACTCGATGAAAAAGATCAAGCCAAAACGAAACGGAGCCAGAAGAGACAATAAGGAAGTCAGGTCAGGAGGAAACAGGTTTCTGGTGACGTCAAGGCTAATTCTTTGATTCACCTTCATCGATAAATCAAACCTCTACGGATTCCCTCCCGCGCCTACCTCCATGGCGTAACACACAAAGCTCCGTAAATATTTCTTCATTTGACCGATGATTTATCATTTTTATTTTTTAATTCTCTCAATTTAGTATACTTAAATATACTTATGTAGATCTGCTAAAACGTAGAAGTTTCACAAAAGAATAAAATATTGGACAACTAAAAAACAGTCCGAGCAAGAGGAAAATGATTTTTCTATCACAAAATCTTATCTCATTTGCGCATCTCTCCGATCTATTTTAATCAGAATTTAGCCTTGGATGGTAAGTTCAAGAATTTCCATTTTACAATTAGCAGAAAATACAATATCTTACTGGATTGATTCGACTTTATATCATTCTTCTAACCAAATACAATTGTGTTAATAAAAACCGGTAAAGAAATAGGGCTCGAATTAAATACCGATAAGACGAAATATATGATTAGTAGCAGAAACGGTGGCGATCTTAGTGATATTGATATATCAGGGCATGCATTTGAACACGTAGAGAAATATAGGTATTTAGGTTCAATGGTAACAAGAAAAAATGAAATCCAGGAAGAAATAAAGTCCCGGTTAAAGGTGCGAAAGGCGTGTTTTATTCAGTTGCTAAGTTACTTACCTCACGGCTTCTATCTAAAAACTTAAAGGTTAGAATTTATAAAACTATTATTCTTCCAACGGTTCTTTACGGATGTGAAACGTGGCCGCTTACTTTAGGGATGAACAACGGCTTAAGGTTTTCGAAAATAAGGTACTGCGTAAAATATTTGGTCCGAAGAGAGAGATGAGGGCACTGGGGAGTTTAGAAGGTTGCACAACGCGGAATTGCGGAACTTGTATCCTGTGAATATAATTGAGTTAATAGCGTCGCGGAGACTTAAATGGGCGAGTAAAATTGTTGGGCTCGATGAGGAACGGATTCCGAGAAAGTTGAGATTTGCTAATCCGACTGGTAGGCGTCCGAAAGGTAGGCCGAAGCGTCGATGGGAGGATTGCATTAAGGCTGAACTTGGGGGCTTAGGCTTGACGGCGAACATTGGACGAATCTGTGCAGGCGAAGTTTGGTGGTATCGGCATCGAACCTTCGGGTTCGGTAAGCCTATTATTATTATTATAATAATTATTATTAAACCATTGGTATACAAATATGTCAAAATATCATTTCTAAAAAATGTCCTTCAGTACCTTTTGGAAATCAACGTCTCAACTCCTATTCCTTTTCCAAGGGTGGAAAAATATAATGTACATTAAGAATGATGATAAGGAAATAAATAGCATTTGAAATTATTACGATTTCATTATATTTCTTCATAAAATGTTTATATTAATATGTAATCATAAGAGGGGGAAAATGAACCTACTTTGAATATTCATGAACTGTGAGGATCCTTTTGTTTGATTTGCTGATTACTTTCTCGGAATACATGACGTTCCGAGGCGTGGGGGAGGAACTTTCTATGGATTGGATGACTAACAGGAAATCTATGTTTTTGTCTAGAGGAAAGTGTCTTTGCTGTCTTTTACATGTTTCTATGAATACATATCTGACTCAAGTGAAACGCATAATTTTGAAGTACGTAAGTTAACAATAAATGCCAGACAGAACTTAATTAAAACTCTTTAATTAAAATTAGTATCTTTAAGTATTACTCTAACTTACCTATATATGAAATATACAGTAAGGGAAAGTATTGTGATCGTGAACATTTTTGAATTCCTGTTTAGAACGGAAATACACGTTTTAGGGTCTTCTGAGTTCAAATAACCAAGTCCCGCAAAAAGGTCTGTGTGTGTGTCGGTCTGTTGATCTGTGGTAATCTTCGATTGGAAGCGAAAAGTCCTCTGAAACTGAAATTTTCATATTTAAGACAAATTTAACGTCCGATACGTTTTATAAAACTCTTCATCAAATTAAGATAAAAAATAGTCTAACAGGGCTTAAATGCCGATAATTTTAAATTTGCTTCTTCTAAAGTACCTTTAATTTGTATATTATTTGAATCCAAATAACCAAGTCCCACAAAAAAGATCTGTGTGTATGTAAGCTAGCGCGGAAACGATATCTGAAAATTCGTATTTTAAGAGCGTCTATGCCTGAGATGTTACAGCAACTTTTTAATCAAAATCAACTATCCAAAAAGGCACATTATACTATGCATTTTACACCTTTTTACGGTTTTCTCAAAAACCGCTCTTAACGATTTTGATTAAACTCGCTATATTGATTTAAAATTTAATAGGCTTTAATAGCATGTAGGTTGCATTCTGATTGAAATAGTCTGACAGGGCTTAATTGCCGATATTTTAAAATTGTACATTCGAAAAGATTAACCATATCATCTTAATGACATTGATGGAGGACGGCTAAATATAATATAATAGAATTGGATGACCAACGATGGTGATTTTTGTTTTTTTATATTAAGAACAGTGATATAGACGTATAATATACCGTTGGAAAGGCAAAGATTTTAGAAAAAATATTATCTGATACACAAAGTTTTAAAATTTAATATAAAGTGAATAAACGTATTACTGATTAACAATTTAATGTAGTTTTATTATTTAATCGAAATTATGCGTTTCCAACGAAAATAAATACAAGTATTATTAAAATCAACGTAGGACATTTTTAAATTGAAAGTATATTTAATAGCTTTTAAATTGATTTTAACAGTCGTTGTAAGTGAAACCAGATTTTTTTCTCCATATTGTTGAGTGTCGGCTTACAGTTATTTTTGCTAGAATTTTGTTGACGGAGATACTGGTTTTATAGTTGTGTTGAAAACAATGGGCAAGGTTAGCACTTGAGCGAATGAATGGGGTATCTGTTGTGGCTATCACAGTATTTCGGCTTTTGTTTGTAATTTTCGCTCGACAGTATTAAAACTCATGTAAACACCTGCTATGTATCGAGAATACTGGAAGGAAAAGTAATAATTTTAAATCATTTAAAATAGAAACGTTTCCGGGCTAAAAGCTGGAAGGTTTCTTAGAAGGGATATGCAAAAAAAAACCCTCCATTCTAGAGCAGGGATAGCCTGAGTCCTTAAAAGGATAGGAAGCGGAAGTCCAGCCACGGACGGAGGAAGTCGGGGGTCAAGCCAGGGAAGAATTATGCAGTTATGCCATGCAGTCGTACCATTTTTATGTTATATATGTGGTAAATCTGAACAAACCTCAGTATTCTCGATAAAGATAATGTCTCACTGTGTATTTTTATCTGAAATAATGTGTACTCTTTCATAAATAAATTTGTATTATAAGTTAATTATTTTATTTCCCTTTATGCCAACCGATCTCAATAATAAATTGATAAAGATGATACCTTAGGAAAAGAAATCCAATAGTTTTTATAAAATAAGAACCGAAAATTTATATATTAATTAATACAGTTTCGGAGTCACCGCTGCCATAGAAAAGTAGCGCCCGAAACATAATACACCCTTAGTTACTTTTATTACGTATTCATCGTTTATGTATTATCCTCATTTACGCCATTTTTACGTTGAAAAGGTCTTCATTGGTATTAACCTCATTAGGTAGTATTGATTTATTTATTTACTTATTTAACGTCACTTTATGCTACTATGGCTAATCGGTCGATGCTACTGTGGGAGTCCTAAATTTTGCCTATCCAGGTTTTATTAGGATAGGGATCTTTAACGAGTACCTGACATCGCACAGGCTCGGGACCACCTTTTAACGTTCCCTCGGCATAAATAAGGAATTTTTACTCCCATTAAAAATCCTAAGACCTCCTGCGGGTTTGAAACTTTGGCATGGGAGGCTATTATGCTAACCAACCAGCTACAAGTGATCCCTAGGTAGCTAACTGGGCTCACTTTATAGTGGTTGACTCTTTGAATAAAAATATATGTAACGCCTATCATTTATAATGTTTTTAAAATTAATGCTGAAGGCTTCCTGTAAGTATAAAAATTATCTGCCTCCTCCATAGAAGTGCCCTCAGCATGCTCTGAGAGTGGATGGATGAACCTCTTCATCCACCTGTTGAGGGCGCCGTCAATCTCTGATCCAATCCTTCTTCAGATCTGCAACCTCAGCGATGGAAAGTCTGTGGCATCATGTTTCCTTCACTTACTCAAATTGATTTAAACTCAAAATAATGAAACAAAAATAAATCGTTTTATAGATACTTAAAGTTGTAAATTTACAATGGATCCAGGTACAGGTAGATGGAATGGATGGTCTACAATATCATCATTTTCTGAAAAAAAAAAAAAAAAATGAAGATTAAAATAAAAACTTAACCAGGTCACTATAAGATTGTCTAAAAGCGTACATCGTAAACATGATTGTCGAAATAAAGAAAGCACCACGAGCTAGGAAAAAGTGTACGAGTTTTTAGAAAATTGAAAAAAATTCTCCTACATATGTTATTAGTTTTTTTTTTTTTTTTTCTTAGCCTTTTATTTTCTCTTCTAAAAGCTCCTGCAATGCTGGTAAGTTCTCCTTTTTCTGCAATCGTGCATTTAAGGAGTTGCAACTCTTTAACGTAACTTCTGGAGAGTAATAACATTATGAATAATAATTCAGGTGATGGTTCTTAGTTTATTTTGGTTAGTTTGATCGTAATTTCAATTATATCGTATTTATTTGTGTTTTAGTTTCTATTCATTTCACATAAAGTATACCTAGAAATTTCTCACATCGTAAAACCTATGATTCTTATGACAAAAAAAATTTTTGACCGTTAATAACATAATAGAGGACGTTTCCTGGAAGTGATTCCATTGAAACACTTCAAATAAGCTAACTTCTTTATTGTTCCAACGTTTTGGCTTTGTGGACGCCGGCTGGCAAAGGACCGCGATGGTTGGCGAAAATGGATAGGTGAGGCCCCTCCACGCTGAAAGGCACCTAGGAGGAAGAAGAAGTTTTGGCTTCAATTTTAGGTCCTTTTCGGAGCTAAGAAAAAAAAAAAAAAAAAAAAAAAAAATCTCGGTTGAAATTGATACATAAAATCACCTTAACTAATCCTTTTTTAGTATATTTAAACATTATTGAACCATGTAAACATGGTTTTATAACACACAGAGATGATTAAATTTAATGTATGTATTTCTCTCTTTTTGTATTCATAGTTTAATTATTATCATTATATATTCCTGTCTTTTCCATGACATATACTATTTTTTCTACCTTTTTTTTTTTTTTTTTCAAACTGGTGTTCTTGTATTTGTCCCTGAAGATGGCCTAGCATTTGGGTCGAAACGTCTGAATGAATAAGTTTGTTTATTTGAAGTTTTTCAATGTCCGCATACCCCCTAACCACCTTATCCTAATAATTATGCTTTTTTTTTTTTTTTAATATATCATTTATAAATATTGTTAATGGTTTTTTCTTTCCCTACTACACTAATAGGTAAAGAATTTCTATTTAAGATCTATTCTTTACCAAGTTAGTGTTCTGGTTTTTATTTCTCAAGATTATGTATAAAATATATGTATCTTACACTTGTAATGGTTTTGATCGGCTTCAATAAATGACAAGCTGCTCTTCGAATTTAGAGATGTAAATAATTGGAACTAACAATAAATATAGTTCAGCTAACAACCTTTAATATTTATGAATATAGCTCCGCTTTTATATATTCAGAATAATTACTAAATTAATAATAATTATAATTGTCTATACAACCAAAGGATTTAATTCTACAGTTATTATATTTCTATCTCTCAAATCTATTTCTAAAAAATACTTGAAGTTTAAATATATATATATACATATTAATGGAGTTCATATTATATTTCTTGTTAAATTAATAATATTCACTCATGTTTTCATAGTTATGGTATTTATATCTGTCATGTTTATTCATATCCAACAGCCCCGAACTTAACAAAACAGTATTCCTTCTCTATTGCTCTGAACTGTTGGAATTTCTATCTTATCTTGACACTTCCAGTGTTTTGCTTAGTTGATAATTTTTGATAAGCCAGAGATGATATGTTGTCAGTCTATTACTTGCCTTGATGTACTTAAGGTGTAGCATAAGAATCCTTTATTTTATTTGTTTGTCGATTTTATTTATTTATTTAAATTTATTAATATCAGCCAACGAAGAACGGTGTCAGAACTGGAGAATTAAAATAAATCACATAACCTTCACTCTACGTCGTAAGCCTATCACGTCCTGCCCCACCGTACCTTTAACAATATCTTACTCCTGTTGAACAGATCAGGTACTTAGGACTAAACCTAGACAAACGCCTCACATGGAACCCTCATACTAGACTGAAACGACAGGAAACAGCTCGTAGATTATCGTTAGAGCAAAAAACTCATTTATATAATCATTATAAGGCCTATTTGGACCTAAGGCATTGAGTTATGGGGGTCCACTAAACCATCAAATTCCTCTCGCATCCAATCCCTGCAATCCAAGATCCTTCGTAAAATCCTTAATGCTCCATACTTTGTTACCAATAAAATTATCCATAAAGACCTAAATATCCAATTAGTTGAAGACTTAGCCTGATCCAGATATACATCCTTCCATTCCATACTTCCTGCCCACTCAAACCCGCTTATCCGTGACCTCTCCTCACCATCTATTCCTGACAATCCACCGAGGTGACTTTAAAGAAGATGGCCAAGAGACCTCTTACCATAAATTGGACATTAGAGTTCTACCAATGGGTAGTTTCTTCACAGGACAATCATGTGTCTTAATCACAAATCAATCCCATTTACTTGTTGTATTAAATCAATACAGTTGTAAATATCTTTAAATTAATAAATTTAAAAAAAATATATGTCTTTTTTGTATTGCGAGCGATTATCTATGAGGGTTGAGAGTAGAAGTCACTTGTAAGACATAGGTTATGTTATTATACAGACTGTCAATTATTTTAATTTATTTATCATCTAATACGTCATGAATATTCACTCAATATTAAATTGTTGTTCTGGAATGTTTGTTAAACTTACGATGGTAAACCTATAAATCTGAATAGTGTCAACAAAGCTCTTCAATGACTGAAAATGTAACCTGTACCTTTTAATTGACTCCTGTTCTCTACACTTTTAGCTAATCGTTTCCAGTAAAAACAGTTATTATCTTCGCTTCAGTCAGTTCATATATGAGATATACAGTAAAGATTGTTTTTTTTCCCCCGATTTTTCAATGGAAACTGTTACTTTTTTTTAGGTTTTAGAGTCAAAGTTACTAAGTCCTGTAGAATGGTGTACCTGACGTGGTTAAGTCTTGCAAAAAACGAATAGTTGCCAGAACTCAAAATTACATAGTCTACATAAAATGCTTCTAACGGTTTCTTTCTTCTAAAGTTAAATGTTGCCTAATATCAGCTGCCTTATCCTCAGAAAAAACAATCAATTTTTGGTGATCCCCAATCAAATTCAACACTTTTATATTTAGATTTTTCGTTCTCTTAAGTACATTCCATTTTGATTATTTAAATAATTTACCGGGCCCTGAATATTAGTAATATTAAAAAAATCTGGTGCGCGCCACACATGACTTTCACTTTCCTCCGTTGTTAAAATAAATTTAAGAATTTTTAAATACATTTAAAGGTACAAATAAATTTTTAAAGAATTAATTAAAATGAATTTCAATATAAACTTATGTTTTATTAAATAATATATTATATTTTTATCTACAACAATCAGTTAGTTTCATAGTTTCATCGGCTTTTAATCACTCTCTATTAAATTTTACAATTCCGTGTATTAGATAATATTTTTTCTAAAATCTTTAGCTATCCAACGGTATATTATAGATCTATACTACTATTCTTGTGTTCAAAAACACAAAACAAATTGTTGTACTTTTCTCCTTTATTTGATTATCAAATTCGCTCAACTTGCATATTCAGCTGTTATTTATCAATGCTAACAAGATGATGTACCTATTTTTTTTAAATCTACAAAATTTAAGGTACTTTAGAGGAAGAACATTTCGTCAGACTATTTCAATCAGTATGAAACCTACACCATATTAAAGCCTATTCAATTTTATATCAATGTAGCGAGTTAATCAAAATCTTAAGAGCCGTTTGTGAGAAAAATCGTAAAACGGTGCAAAATGCATGGAATAAATTAGGACTTCCGGTCAACCGATTTTAATTGAAAAAAGTTGCTGTAACATCTCGGGCGTATAGTTGTCTAAATATGTTTGTTTATTTATTTAACGTCACTTTATGCTACAATGGCTAATCGGAAGATGCTACAGTGGGAGTCCTAAATTTTGCCTATCCAGGTTTTATTAGGATAGGGTCTTTAACGAGTACCTGACATCGCACAGGCTCGGGACCACCTTTTAACGTTCCCTCCGAAGGACGGCATAACTAAGGATTTTTTACTCCCATTTAAAAATAGTAGGACCCCCTGCGGGTTTGAACCCGTGACCTTTGGCATAGGAGGCTGTTATGCTAACCACCCAGCTCCAAGTGATCCCGTCTTAAATATGATATTTTAGTTTCATACGACTTTAAGTTATATACGATAAGTTCTATTTTTTTCAACTTATTTACAATTGTTTTGACTACATTGCTATTTGTTATCTTCAAAAAAACTAAACTAAAATTTGCTTTATTTTAAATGTTAGTTTAAGATTATCGAATGAAGGGTCGTCTGATGCATTTGCTATATGAAATATATCAAGGTTAAGAAACTAAGATATGTTCATACCTCTGTATGAAATTGTAATAAAGTTGTTTAAGATAGTAAAGGGAAGTATTTAATTTTTTTTTTTTTTTTCCATTTTTCAACATAAACAATCGGCATGTATCCCTATATAGAAAATTGAAAATAGCTATTTCCTTACCTTACTCAACCGCTGGTGTCTGCAACCTTGTAATACCTCGTGGTTGTTTTTGTTTTATTTCATCTTAGTTACGCAATCCCGTATTATCATAAAAAATAATACTAGTTCAAAAGAGAGTTTGCATTATCCAAAGCAGTTTTTAATTTATATTAATGGAGAATCATTTTATTGGTATTTATGCGCGCGCACATGCACGCACACACACACACACACATACACACACACACTATATAATATATATATATATATATATATATATATATATAATAAATTTTAGAAAACTATATTTTTGATATTTTCGGGTACTTCTAATAAACATTTTAAGTCTCTCTAATCAAATTTGATGAACTGCTGTACAACTGAAAGGATTTTCCGTAAAAATGTTGATGTGTGTTCTGAAAAACACGTTGTTTTTACTTACATATTTCTACGAATACATATCTGACTCTAGTGAAACGCAAAATTTTTAAGTATGTGAATTGAACAATAAATGCCAGCCAGAAATTAATTAAAATTAGTATCTTTACTTTTTACTTTTACTTACCGATGTATGAAATATGCAGTAAGGGAATGTATTGTGATCGTGAAAATTTGCGAATTCCAGTTTTCAACGGAAATACACGTTTTAGGGTCCCATGAGTCCAAATAACCAAGTCCCGCAAAAAGGTCTTGTGTGTGTGTGTGTGTGTGTAACTCCCGGGTGGATACGGTAAGCCCTATGAAACTGAAATTTCATATTTAAAACAACTATACGCCCGAGACGTGACAAAACCTTTTTCATCAAAATAAGCTTACCAGAAAAGGCACTTAATACCATGCATTTTGCACCTTTTTTCGATTTTCTCGATAACGGTTCCGACGATTTTGATTGAACTCGCTATATCTATGTAAAATTCAATGGGCTTTAATATCATGTAGGTTTTATTCTGATTAAGTGGTCTGATAGGGCTTAAATGCCGATATTTTAAATTGTCTTCCTCTAAAGTACCTTTAATTTTGTAGATTCAATAAAAATAACTATATTATCTTGTTAACGCTGATTAAAACAGGTAAATATATAAATTGAATAAATTCGATACCCAACTAAAGGAGAAAACAGAAAAAATATTTTTTTAATGCAATTTTTCGTTTTTGAACATAAGAGCAGTAATATACATGTATGATATACCGTTGGAAAGCTAAAGACTTTAGAAAAAATATTATCTTATACACATGCTTGTAAAAGTTAATAAAGAGTGATAAAAAAACCCAATAAAACTAACTGATTATTTGAGATGATAATGTCATAGATTTTTTAATAAAGCACATGTTTCTATATAAAGTCGATTTAATTAATTCTTTAGTAGTTTCACATATTACTTTCACTTACTATATATAGTAAGGGGAAGTATTGCGATCGTGAAAATTTTCGAATTCCAGTTTTCAACGGAAATACACGTTTTAGGGTCCCCTGAGTCCAAATAACCAAGTCCCGAAAAAAGGTCTGTGTGTGTGTGTGTGTGTGTGTGTCTGTGTGTGTGTGTGTGTGTGGTAACTCCCGGGCGGAAACGGTAAGTCCTATGAAACTGAAATTTCATATTTAAGACATCTATACGCCCGAGACGTGACAAAACTTTTTTCATCAAAATGAGCCTACCAGAAGAGAGAACTTTATACCATGCATTTTGCACCTTTTTCGATTTTCTCAAAAACGGTTCCGACGATTTTGATTAAACTCGCTATATCGTTTTAAAATTTAATGGGCTTTAATATCATGTAGGTTTTATTTAGATAAAAATGGTCTGACAGGGCTTAAATGCCGATATCCTTAATAATTTCACGTATTTTTATTTCTAACTGTATATGAAAATCTTTTCATTGATTTTAAAAATGGAGGTAAGTGAAAGTCGTGTGTTGCCCGCACCAGATTTTTTTTATCTCTGACTGTATTTGAAAATTTTTTCATTGATTTTAAAAGTGGAGGTAAGTGAAAGTCGTGAGTTGCCCGCACCAGATTTTTTTTTATCTCTGACTGTATTTGAAAATCTTTTCATTGATTTTAAAAATGGAGGTAAGTGAAAGTCGTGTGTTGCCCGCACCAGATTTTTTTTATCTCTGACTGTATTTGAAAATTTTTTCATTGATTTTAAAAGTGGAGGTAAGTGAAAGTCGTGAGTTGCCCGCACCAGCTTTTTGGATTAGAAAATGTATAACTGTTTCACTGTACTTAAAGAAAAAAAATATATTGAAATCTTTACACCACTATATTAAAGAGATGTGTTTGATCTCTATTCTAATTTATTTTATGTGACTATATGACTTACTGTGATTTCCAAATTAAACTCGGTATAAAAAAAGGCATGATTATTATTGAGTCGATTAAAAAAGGCATAGAAATTCAGACACTAATTTAGAAAGAATCAAATTTTGACTAGTTATTCTTGAAAATAATTGTATGAAAATTTAATTCATTATCATCTTTAACTATATTAAGTGGTGATCTATACCCCGACTACAAGCTGTAATTCAACATTTTCTTACTAGAATCAAGGATGATGTATAGTATAGTAGTTTAGATCTATAATATACCGTTGGATAGGTAAAGATTTTAGAAAAAATATTATCTAATACAAGGAATTGTAAAAGTTAATAGAGAGTGATTAAAAGCCGAGGAAACTAACTGATTGTTGTAGATAAAAATATAATATATTATTTAATAAAACACATGTTTATATTGAAATTCAATTTAATTAATTCTTTAAAAATTTATTTATACCTTTAAATGCATTATAAAATTCTTAAATTGATTTTAACAACGGAGGTAACTGAAAGTCTAAGCACCAGATTTTTTAAATATTACTAATATTCAGGGCCCGGTAAATTATTTCAAATAATCAAAATGGAATGTACTTAAGAGAACGAAAAATCGAAATATAATGGCGTTGAATTTGATTGGGGATCATCAAAAATTGATTGTTTTTTTCTGAGGATAAGGCAGCTGATATTAGGCAACATTTAACTTTAGAAGAAAGAGACCGTTAGAAGCATTTTATGTAGACGCATTTTATATGTAGACGCATAGAAAGCATTTTCTGAGTTCTGGCAACTATTCGTTTTTTGCAAGACTTAACCACGTCAGGTACACCATTCTACAGGACTTAGTAACTTTGACTCTAAAACCTAAAAAAAAGTAACAGTTTCCATTGAAAAATCGGGGGAAAAAAAAACATTCTTTACTGTATATCTCATATATGAACTGACTGAAGCGAAGATAATAACTGTTTTTACTGGAAACGATTAGCTAAAAGTGTAGAGAACAGGAGTCAATTAAAAGGTAAAGGTTACATTTTCAGTCATTGAAGAGCTTTGTTAACACTATTCAGATTTATAGGTTTACCATCGTAAGTTTAACAAACATTCAAGAACCACAAATTAATATTGAGTTATTCATGATGTATTAGATGATAAATAAATTAAAATAATAAACTGATATTAGGCAACATTTAACTTTAGAAGAAAGAAACCGCCATGCTAAATCCTTGAAATATCTTTACATTCTATTACTTAATAACATAATGATTATTTATACACTTTAAAAAATAAAACTATTGATAGGAACAGTTATGTTTCTGAGGAATCTCTTAAAACTCCATAAATTCCAATTCCACAACGCAATTTTAACATTCCTAATAGCTTGATCTTTTGAATGAACATATATTTTTTTTATTTCTTTAATTATTTTATGGCCCAATGATATTTAAAAGAGTAATGATGATTTATATAGGTGTATATATATATATATATATATATATATATATATATATATATATATATATATATATATAGCTTTAAGAAGGCTTTGATGATGATTTGGTTTTATTGTTGTTGTTTTTTGTGTTTTTTTCATTTTTATTCTCCGTTGCTGTAAAAAGAAACTGTTTCAGAAAATCCACTTCTTGAAAGGGCTAAAAGTAATTTCTTTCCTCATAATCTTGGAGCTACTTTGAATTACGTCATTATATATTTTTTTCCTTCTATATTACTTTTTAACATACCTTTACCTTTGCTGTTCAGTTAATTAAAGTGTCTTGATTCCTTGAATTAGTCTTTTATTCTTAACTCTTGTTTTCAGTTTTTTTTTTTTTTTTTGGGTCCGCCTCCACTCTACACGGTCATTGACGTCATTGCTAAACATTATTCTATTTTACTCTACAATATTTAGGTAATCCAACAGTATTGATATTTGTTCTCAACGTTTCCGTGTAGTTTTCCATTGTGTGTGTTGCAATCCAACCATTTTCCTCAACCTCATATGGTGGGCACTCTATGAGCAAATGTTTGACCCTTTGCAAGACGTTGTCACATTTATGTTGGTAGGTGCTTCCTGCTGTTTTAGGAGTTTACCCTACGTCTTTAGTAAATAGAGAAGGGGCTAATGGGTCATGATAAGACTTTTTTTCCTATGATTTTATAATATTAGTGAGAAGTAAAATTATAATATCTCTACATACATAATAAACATATATTATTATATAAACACATATATACTGCTATCGCTGTATTCACTACTTTTATAAATAATTTAAGTAGTAGTATAAAATAGAATAGAAAGTAATTTTTATTCTGGGATTGAGTCCCTTGAGAATAACATTTTTGTACAGTTCATAATCTACAACATGTCTGGCCAACAGACAAAATGAACATAATTAACTGATATTTACAATTATGGATAAATATATACATAAAATAAAATAATTAAAATGAAGTGGCAATGGTTGACTGTGTGTATGTATGAGAGAAGTTGGTTGAGGGTGCAGTCAATTTAACACACAATTAAGCGTAAACTTAATTTATTGGTGCCGACGTTTTAGCCTAAATTATAGGCCTTCTTCAGGGTGGTTGTGTGAGCTGAGAAGGCGTCAGTCAACAACATTGTTGTTTAATTGTGTGTTAAATTGACTGTACCCTGAACCAACTTCTCTCGTAAAATAATTAAAATAATAACAATCCTCAGAAAATAATTCTGTTGAACAATTGTATTTGAAATGAAAGAGTTTATATATAAAACAAAAAAAAGAAAAGAAATAGTAGTCGTATAAGTAGTCGTGTTTACTACTTTTATATATAAGATAAGTATAACCTTAAGGTTGTTTTTTTAATGTTTTTATTTTTATGCCAGACACAACAATACTCAGTTTTTGTATTTTACTGTTATTCCTAGTGGGCTGAAGGTCATAGAATAAAATTTACTTTTCTTACTGTCTTTAAAAAATCCTCAATCTGGAGACGTGTTTAAGTTATTATATAGTTATTTTTATTATTAAATATGAAACATATTGTATTCAAGTTTATTATTTTTTTTTTTTTTGTTTTGTTTCAGGTGAGTTGGAATGATAAATAATTTATGACGTCACTGTTTGAGGTAAAAATGTGTTTATTTTTATGAAATACTATCTGATCCAGTAAACGATGCCATATAAATTATTTTCCGCCTTTTTAAGGTTTTATCAAAAATGATGTAAAATTTAATTGGTTGTAATATCATATAGGTTTCAGTCTTATTGAAATCGTCTGACATGGCTTAAATGTGGATATTTGAAATTTTCTTCCTCTAATGTACTTTTAATTTTGTAGATTCTATAAAAATAACCATATCATATTTTTAGCATTGATGAAAAATCGATTATTACTGGTATAAAATCATGGATTATGTCAATCTCATCATAGAATGTATTATCTATATTGAGTTTTTTTTTTTTAAAAATCGTTATAACTAAAATTACAATATTAGCATAGAATTTTGCTTCGACTTTTATAGAAACTAATTGCACTCATACAGCCAAATAATGGTTTTATTTTTTTGGCAAAATTTATTAAAAAGAGCATCATTAAGTATATTGTTACGACTGTTCTAAGCGTCATTCATTGAAAATAAAGAAATAATGTACCATGTTAAAAAAATGATGAGGTGTACACTCAACTGTAATTAGTCAAAGTTATCTTCTAATCCTAGATGCCTATGTTGGTACGCGTTTCATATCCGGCTTCTGTATATTGAATTTTTTTTCCATGATTTATTTTTTAAAAAACTTGAATCTACCACAATATCCCATGAATAGGTTTTATGTATGGTTATCTAGTCATCCTTTAGAGGATTCTGTGACTAAATAAACAGATAACTCTGTATCGCTTTATAAAACCAATCATGTATTTTTAACAGTTTTGATCAGAAATTAGGTTTATTAAATGGTTGGTTAAATTGAGAATTTACTTACTCATCGGAAATCGAATGAAAATGCCTTTTGACTGTTCATTCCTACGTGATGGAAACTGATCCCCACAATACTGACATTAAAGCAAGAACCATAGACACAAACCTGCCATCCACATTACTGCTTAAGTAGGGGTGGGCATAATCGAACGATCGTCATAATCGAATGATCGGACTTCGCTTATTTAAATAATCGAATGGTCGAATGAAAATATGCATATAATTTGTGCGATGAACAAAAAAAAAAAAAAGGTCATTCGTTTATCCCATCCCCATATAATCCCTCGATTGTCGTTAAAAATTTCAGTTCCAATGATCATTCGTTTCTCGGAACCTATTAATTCGATAATCGATTAATTCGAATTATTGAAATAATCGAATGATCTGATAATCGTCATTCGATTATGTCCATCCCTATGCTGAAGTATATCTCCCTTAAGCCCTTGAGTCTATCTTAGGTATCGGAATAGACCTTCTCAAACCTTCTCTGTTACTCAAAAATCCTCACGGTCGGTGTAAATCTTTATACTTTTCTTTAACATGAACTAAGTAAATCTTTTTATAAGTAAATCTTAAACATTATACTTTTTTTTCTCTCTGGGATTAAAACTCATCCTGTGACCAGTACTAAAGATGAGCAACGGACCTCTCTATGGCTACTACAGTTCTGCGGAAAATTGTTAGGACTTCACCGCTGCTAAAACATGGACCAACTTGATAGGCTCATTAATTTCCTTAAAGTTCCAGGGTTCATACATGGAACACGCGAAGTTCTTTGACCGTCAAGTCAACGGCCAATCCACTGCGTCCATTCATTGACGCCAGCACGGCCCGGGTGCGTCAGCAGTTAACTGTGTTAAAATGAGTTCAGCTTCAGTTAGTACTTTAATGCGTTGAATAAAGTAAATTAAGCCATGAAATTTATTAACATTAGAAAGTCCTTAAAATATGTTGTCAAAATTCGAAGAAATCGATTTCAAGGATCGGTGACCTTTGTACTTTCACTTACCTCAATATGAAAATATCTGGTACCGGCAACACACGACTTTCACACACCTTCACTGTTAAAATCAATTTAAAAACTATTGTTGTTAAAACGTGTATTCATTTTCGTTTGAAACATATAATTTAGATTAAATAATATAACTGTTAACTTGTTAATTAGTAACAAGTTTATTCCCCATTCGTCACTTTATATTACCTTTTACAACTCTGTGTATTAGATAATATTTTTTCTAAAATCTTTCTCTTTCCAACGGTATATTATACGTCTTCGTATGCTCTTAATATAAAAACAAAACAAAATTACGTGAATAAAATATTTTTTCTCTTTCCTCCTCTAGTTGGATATCGAATTCCTTCAACTTATATATTTACCTGTTTTTTTTTTTTTTTTTATGAATGGTGACAAAAGGATTTGGTTATTTGTATACGATCTACAAAATAAAATATCGGCATTTAAGCCCCGACAGACTATTTCAATCAGAATGAAACCTACATGATATTAAAGCCCATTAAAAGTTCTATGAAACTGAAATTTTATGTTTAAGACAATTACACGCCCAAGATATTACAGAACCTTTTTCATCAAAATCAGCTGGCCAAAAGAGGCACTTTATACCATGCATTTTGCACTTATTTACGCTTTTCACAAAAACGGTTCCGATGATTTTGATTAAACTCGTTATATCGATGTAAAATTTAATGGACTTTAATATAATGTAGAGTTTACTCTGATAAAAATAGTCTGACTGGGCTTAAATGCCGATATTTTACATTTTCTTCTTCTAAACTACCTTTGATTTTGTAGATATTATGAAAATAACCATATCTTCTTGTCACCATTCATAAAAAAACAGGTAAATAAATAAGTTAAACGAATTCGATATCCAAATAAATGAGAAAAATAAAAAAAATTTTCCATGCAATTTTTCGTTTTTGAGCATAAGAACAGTAATATGCTTGTATAATATACCGTTGAAAAGCTGAAGATTTTGGAAAAAATATTATCTTATACACAAGCTTGTAAAAGTTAATAAAGAGTGATAAAAAAACCAACAAAACTAACTGATTATTTTAGATAATAATGTAATAGAGTTTTAATAAAACACATGTTTCTATATAAAGAGCGGCATTGATAAAGGACGGCTAAATATACAAGTAGGACGAATGTGATGATCAACGAAGGAATAAAAGTGCAACATTATGTTTTAATGTAACTTTTGGTTTTTGATGATAAGAACATTAATATAGATGTATAATATACCGTTAGAATGAGAAAGATTTTAGAAAAAATATTATCTGATACATATAGTTTTTAAAGGTTATATAATGGGACTAATTGGAAATAAACTTATTACTGATTAGCAATTTAATATAGTTATATTATTTAATCTAAATCATATGTTTCCAACGAAAATGAATACACGTTTTATTAAAATCAACTTAAAATATTTTTCAAATTGCCGTATATTTAAAAGTTTTTAGATGAGGAAGATGGTTGGGGGTGCGGTCATAAATTAAAACCACACAATTAAAAATAAGAGTTATTTTTATTATGTGCCGACGTTTCGGCCTACAATGTGGGCCTTCATCAGGGCTAAAAGAAACAAGATAACAACCAATGTAATTAGACTTAATAATGCGTTAGGTATATAATAATAATATGACAGTAATAAATTATGGGAACATAAATAATATTAAATGTAAAATGATAATAAGATGACAATTATAAAGTATGGAAATAAGGTGACAGTTATAAAGTATGGAAATAAACAAAATTAAGATGATAGTTATAAAGTATGGAAGTAGACATAATTGAGATGATAATATTGTAATGAGAATATATAAATAGAGACTCAGTAAATGAAAAAAAAAAATGATAAAGGAAAAATATGTGAACAATTAAAATTTTAAATATTAACAATTATGAGTTGATATATGACGGTAATATATTAAAAACATAGTTAAGAGTATAGGTAATATATAATTACAATACAATACATTACAAAAGAGAAACAGTATGAATAAAAAATAATAATTTAAATTTTAAAATAATGTAATATTAAACTAATAATTATATGTCAGGATATGTAATGGAGAAATATATGAGTATGGAAAGGGGGAGAAAGAAATGGGCGATGAAAAAAGACCCTTATAAATAAGAAAAAAATATACTTGCATGACGTGCAAGCGTTGCCTACGAAGTGATGTTTCTCAGTTTAAAAAACGCTCATTGCGTGGAACGGAAAATATGAGAACTAGAATGTCCGTTAGGAAAATTCCAAGAAGCTAAGTTATGTTTACTGATTCGATTGTTAAAAAATAGCCAAAAGTCATTACTTGAGAGTACTTGAGTTATTACTTATGGGTATTTGATAAAATTGTAAGAAATAGTGACGAGGTAAAGATTAAAAGATTTTAAGTAATAACGGATGACGATAATAAATGATGAATGATGATAAGGTAATAACGAATGACGATAAGGAGCTGTCGAAGGAAATGATAAATAAACAGTAATCTAGTAGGTAAACAAATAAATAAATAAAAAAGGGGAGTACGAAAATTAAATAAATATATAAATAAAAAATGATAATAAATAAATAAAAATAAAATTATGAAGAGATGATCAGGTGGTTGTTTAAAAAATGAGCTAGAGATGCTTTATTAAATTTAATATTTGGGAATAAGCTAGTGACAAGTTATGTTTGTCAGTCTTTTGATTAACAGGAAGGGGTTCTAGTTGTATGTAAATGCATTCTGTAATGAGTCGTTTGTCATGGTTGGGAACAGTGGCAAGAATGAAAAAATTATCGTCATTCGTTATTACCTTATCATCATTCATCATTTATTATCGTCATCCGTTATTACTTAAAATCTTTTAATCTTTACCTCGTCACTATTTCTTACAATTTTATCAAATACCCATAAGTAATAACTCAAGTACTCTCAAGTAATGACTTTTGGCTATTTTTTAACAATCGAATCAGTAAACATAACTTAGCTTCTTGGAATTTTCCTAACGGACATTCTAGTTCTCATATTTTCCGTTCCACGCAATGAGCGTTTTTTAAACTGAGAAACATCACTTCGTAGGCAACGCTTGCACGTCATGTATGTATATTTTTTTCTTATTTATAAGGGTCTTTTTTTATCGCCCATTTCTTTCTCCCCCTTTCCATACTCATATATTTCTCCATTACATATCCTGACATATAATTATTAGTTTAATATTACATTATTTTAAAATTTAAATTATTATTTTTTATTCATACTGTTTCTCTTTTGTAATGACTATATTTTTTTATATATTACCTATACTCTTAACTATGTTTTTAATATATTACCGTCATATATCAACTCATAATTGTTAATATTTAAAATTTTAATTGTTCACATATTTTTCCTTTATCATTTTTTTTTTCATTTACTGAGTCTCTATTTATATATTCTCATTACAATATTATCATCTCAATTATGTCTACTTCCATACTTTATAACTATCATCTTAATTTTGTTTATTTCCATACTTTATAACTGTCCCCTTATTTCCATACTTTATAATTGTCATCTTATTATCATTTTACATTTAATATTATTTATGTTCCCATAATTTATTACTGTCATATTATTATTATATACCTAACGCATTATTAAGTCTAATTACATTGGTTGTTATCTTGTTTCTTTTAGCCCTGATGAAGGCCCACATTGTAGGCCGAAACGTCGGCACATAATAAAAATAACTCTTATTTTTAATTGTGTGGTTTTAATTTATGACCGCACCCCCAACCATCTTCCTCATCTAATTTCTCTACGGTCAACAAAACTCCATCATTTTAAAAGTTTTTAAATTGATTTTAACAGTCTAAGTAAGTGAAAGTCTTGCGTTGCCCGCATCAGATTTTTATCTCTGTTTTTGAAAATTGTTTAACTGATGTTACACAGGAGGTAGGTGAAAGTCGTGTGTTTGGTGCATCTGACTTTTTACCAATTTAATTCTTTCTTAAAAGTTTCACTCATTTTTATCTCCAACTGTATTTGAAAATTGAGATGTTGATTTCCAAAGGGTACTAAAGGACATTTTTTACGTAATCAATTTTTTACATATTTGTAAAAAATCTCATCATTTAGTTTTATCTAAATATTATATTTGATATTACCTAATGAATTCTCAAGTCCTTAAAAAACGCGATTTAGAAATGCGGTCAATTCCTAAAAGTACTAATTACGCAATAATTTTCGTTCCAAATCATTCTAAAAAAATTCATTTCATAACTTTAATATGATGTTATTAATATAGTAAAGAAATAATTCTAAATTTTAAGGCAAAAAGACCCAAATTAGTTTAATAATATAGTAATGTGAGATTTTCGCGCTTCCTGTAAAATTTCCTAGAATGGATATCGTACCTTTTGGAAATCAACGTCTCAATTCTTTAATCGCTCTTAACAACGGCGGTATGTGAAAGTCGTGTGTTACTGTCTTTCTGTTAGGACCAGATTTTTTTTTAAATTATACGTGTTAGCACTTAAAAGCGTTAAATAAAGTAAATTAAGGCATCAAATTTATTAATATTAGAAAGTTAATAAAATATGTTGTCAAAATTCGATAATCGATTTTAAGGACCGGCGATCTTTTTTAGAGAAGAAATAATAAGTTACAAACCCTAGAATGAAGTTGCTAAAGAAACTTAGTTACTGCTAAGTGAAGGGAGATAATCCCTAAGCTCTGTTTCAATACAGACCCTCGACCTGTCAATTAGTGAGGCCTTTAATTGGTTGTTTTATGGAAGCCTCTGAGCTGTCTTGTTAGCCCTGGACATCCGTCCAATCTCTAAAGCTCATGTAGTGGCCTTCCATCTTAGAGGGGGAAGATGGAGCAATCTATTTGAGTGCGAGGTTTTTGAGCGCCCTGTTTTTGATCTGGATGTTTCCTTGTTTATTTCTGGATGAAAATGAGAAATGTTTGTTTGAAGCTTAATGGCACGGTTATTACGAAAAACTGCTAGGCGATCATATGTCGTTATAGGGATTTATTTTTGGCTTTGTTAATTAAATGTGTGAATTTTTTTATTGTTTTTATTTTTTTAATTGAATCCTCAGTGGCGTTATGCTCTCTCCTTTATTAAAAATAGTTGCTCTATTTTTTCTAAGTTATTAAGGAAACATCATTACGTTCAAAATGCGGAAAAAAAAGGAGTGTATAGTTGATCTTTTTACTGTTATATCATATATAGGTAGATTATTTAATTTACATAATTTTGTGCTTCACACTAAGTTATATGAAATGATATTGGAGTTTTATATTTACATTAATCCCAGTAAGAAAAAATCTGGTGCGTACAACACACGACTTTCACTTACCTCGATTTTTAAAATCAATGAAAGAATTTTCAAATACAGTTAGAGATAAAAATACGTGAAACTATTAAGGAATTAATCAAATTGTATTTATATAGAAACATGTGTTTTATTAAAAAAACTATTATATTATTATCTAAAATAATCAGTTAGTTTTATCTTCTTCTCATCACTCTCTATTAACTTCTGTAAGCTTGTGTATGAGATGATATTTTTTCTAAAAGCATTAGCTTTCCAACAGTATATCATACATGTATATTACTGCTCTTATGTTCAAAAACGAAAAATTGCATTAAAAAAATATTTTTTCTGTTTCTCCTTTAGTTGGGTATCGAATTTATTCAATTTATATATTTACCTGTTTTTCATCAGCGTTAACAAGATAATCTAGTTATTATTATTGAACCTATAAAATTAAAGGTACTTTAGAGGAAGAAAATTTAAAATATCGGCATTTAAGCTCTGTCAGACCATATTTATCCAAATAAAATCTACATGATATTAAAGCCCATTAAATTTTACATCGATATAGCGAGTTTAATCAAAATCGTCGAAAACCTTTTCCGAGAAAATCGAAAAAAGGTGCAAAATGCATAGTATAAAGTGCCTCTTCAGGTAAGCTCATTTTGATGAAAAAAGTTTTATCACGTCTCGGGCGTATAGTTGTCTTAAATATGAAATTTCAGTTTTATAGGACTTACCGTTTCCGCCCGGGAGTTACCACACACACACACACAGACCTTTTTGCGGGACTTGGTTATTTGGACTAAAACATGTATTTCCGTTGAAAACTGGAATTCGAAAATTTTTACGATCGCAATACTTCCCCTTACTATATATAGTAAGTGAAAATAAAAAATAAGCATCATGCTTGGATATGGCTCAGTAATGCCCTGATGATGACTCACAAGCTTGAGCCGACACGATGGCAAAATTATAAAAAATTAAAAAAATGACTGATTCCTGACTATTCCACGTATAATAGTTTCTACAGTCGACTATACATCCTCAACATATGTTTTCTTGTTTACTTAGGAGAGAAACTTATAGTTGTGTACTCTGTGAAATAACTATGAGGCTTATTTCTAAATGTCTGAATTTTCTTGATACAAATGGCAGGTCCCTAAAAAAAAAAAAAAGTGCTATGTGTACCACTAACTCATACAGCCACATTCAGATCTCTACAGGGTGACGATGTTTTACAATAAAATGACACAATAATAAAAAACATACATTCTCAAAATAATCTGTTTTAACGAAAGTACTCTTCTTTCTAAAATAATTGGAGCTCAAATCGAGAATTAAAAAAGTTTTCTCTTCTATCGGCAGTCCCTATGACTGCCTCAATTGTATATATTGTTTGTTTTGATTTTAGAAAAAATAATATTGTTATAATAATTCTTCTGCTGACTAATCTGTATTTAAGTTTCAAATACTCAACCATCTTTCACAGACAAAAGATGCAAGATTTTCCGAGTATTTTTCAGACTGGCATATACCGTAGGCTCCTCGGAGTTGAATGATGGCGTAGGGGGAGCCCCCATATTTCAGCCTGATCGCTCCGTCCCATCATCACGTTTGCCAAGTCAGAAAATTTTATAAATTATTTTCGTTATGTTGATTTATGCTAATTCCTCCGGCGGGAAGGCATTATTTCTGAGAAGAGCCCACATCTGTTGTGTTAGCACATTGCTCTATTATAGCTGCGGACCGTTAAAGTTTTCTCAGAACTTTATTTATATTAAGATGATAGCTGTCTCCCTCGCTTGTATTAATAACGGGTATCTTGTTCTCTTCTTGGGCGGAATATCTCATTAATAAATAAGACGAGTTGAATAAATTATTATTAGTTGCTATTTAACATTACGTTAATCACTTCATATTTTAATACCAGCGCTCACTTAATTTAAGTTCTAAGAATTCCAACTCGATTCCTTATCTACCAAGAAATTGCTCCCTTCAACTTTTGAGCAAAAATGTGTACAGTTAATAACGTAACGGTTCTATTGATAGGAAAAAATAAAATAGAAAAGCTTTCTCATATCCGAAGAAAAGGAAAATAATGTAGAAAATTCCTAAAGAAAAGGTTGGAAAACCAGGCTGCTATAGATTCCGGTCGGCTATAGAACTTAATTTTCCAGAGAATCCTCCAGAGGGAAGCAAAATTACAAAGGTTGTTTTTAGCCACTCTCAAGCATTTAGTGATAATGTTTTTCTTTCCCGTTATCTTCCCGGTTATTTATAGCTCAAATATTATTTTTTAAGTTTTTTTTTTTTAATATTTTTATTAAAATTTACAACTGTATTTTGTAATACAACAAGTAAATATGTTGGTAATGATAAAATACATGAAAAAAAAACGTGAAGAGAAAATGCCCATTGGCATCACTCCACTAAGTAACTAAACTAGAAGGTCTCGAGGCCATCTTCTTGTCAGGCGCCTCGTAGGATTGTCAGGAATTGAAGAGGAAGCAAGAATTGAAACTAGAGGATTAGAGTGGGAGTGGAGTTTGTCATGGAAGGATTGATACCTGGTTCGGGCCAAATCAGCAACATATGGGATGTTAAGGTCTTTATGGATGAGTTTATTTGTGACAAAGTAAGGAGCATTGAGGATTTTTCGAAGGATTTTGGATTGTAAGGATTGAATACGGGAAGAATTTGATGGTTTCGTAGAGCCCCAAAGCTCAACTCCGTAAGTCCAGATGGGACTTATGATGGTGATATAGATGAGCCTTTTGTAGATAAGTGGAAGGTTGGAGCGTCTGTCCAGTAAGTGTTGTAGTAAGCGAAAGTGACGGGCAGTTTCTTGTCGTTTCTTGTCGTTTCAGTCGTGTATGGGGTTCCATGTTAGACGTTTGTCAAGTTGAAGTCCTAGGTAGCGGATCTGTTTAACCGGAACAAGCGGAATATTGTTAAAGGAAACTGTAGGGCAGGATGTCATAGGTTTACGACGAAGGGTAAAGGTAATTTGGTGAGATTTTTTGGAATTGATTTTGATTCTCCAATTCTGACACCATATCTCAAGCTCTCTGAAATGGGATTGAAGAGTTTGAGAGGCAATAGTAGGATCGTTATTGACTGATAACACACAAGTGTCATCAGCTTAGGTCTTTGTAAGTTAAAAAAGAAAAAGTTTATTTTTTATTAACGGATTTTCTAGAATATAAAATGTTATTTACTCATATTTTTTAACCAATGCTTTTTATAGACAGTACCGTATAGTCACTATACTATTTTATTTTTGTAATGTCCTGATAGGCTATTGGTGATGAGTTTTAAGGTAGGGTCATCACTCCGTACGCTTATTTTTTAAAGATGTCACCTGATGGCTGAAGTGCCTAAGAGACCTCCCGAGACTGGGATTAGAGCTGAGAATCTTTCGCGTGGTAGACTAGCCATTCACTCATTTACAGTGGTGATAGTGATTCCCAGCCATTGGTCTGCGGGCTCCGAGATGTCATTGAAAAATTGTATTTAATTAACATAATAAAAATTACTCGTATCCTCACTTATTTTCCCCCACTTTGACTATTGTTGTGCGGTGTATGACGGCCGGAAGACAGACTAAAGCGTATTATGAACATTTTCTTAAGATTTGTCTTCGGTATATCAGGGAAGTCCCATGTTACCCACTTATACGGTGAATTAAAGTGGCTCCTCCCCTCAACCCGCAGACAATATTTCCTTGGATCATACCTCTACCAAACTATTAACTCCCAGCATCCTTCCTACATCTACAGTCTCCTTCAATTTAAATCCTCAATCCACTCACTAGAAACTCGATCGCGACATTCTGACCTTTACCTTCCTACCCACAGAACCAAAACTTTTGATCGTTTCTTTATTGTTCACTCTACCACACTCTGGAATTCTCTACCAAACCATATCCGCCATGCTGCGCCTCTTCATCCTCATTCAAATCCCAACTTTTCCTATACCTTCGGTCATCCCAAATAGACGATTATCAAATGTAATGTCAATTATATCTAAAAATCTACATTGAATGGAAGAGGATTACTGTTTATCTCCCAAATTTTAATTTGATTTTGTTTAAATAAATTTTTTATTTTCTCATAAGATAAAATTTAGAAGATATATATTTTTATTATTTTCTTTGTTATTTTGTATTTATATAACTCTTCATTGTAAATAATTGTAATTTTAATAATCATTGTAAATAATAATTAATCATGTTTTGATTGTCTGTTGGTCAGACATATTATATATTCAAATTGTACATACTGTTATTCTTAGGGGACCTAGTCCCAGAATAAATTTTTTTTCTATTCTATTCTAAAAAATATTTGCGAAACCTTGGCTTGTAAAAACTATTATCCACAAATTTCATTGACAAATTAAGTAGCGGGTAGTAACTGATCGTAAGTTTTCCAAGTTATCGTAGTCTATTCGGAAAGCCTACGTCTAGCATATATTATCTTGGATTATCATTAACAATTATTTTAATTGCTGTAAATTATTTTATTAACAAATGATTAACGATTGTTGTATAATCCTTAAAATTAAGAAGATGGTTCGTAATAAGCACTATTGTTTAGAAGATATGTATTTTTAAATAATTTATTTGTTATTTTTTATGTATAGTATTTTTCCTTTGTAATCTTTAATGATCATTGTAAATAATAATTAATCATGTTTATTTTGTCTGTTGACCAAACATATTATATATTTCAATTGTACATAATTGTTATTCTTAAGGGACCTAGTCCCAGAATAATTTTTTTTCTATTTTATTCTATATATAGAATGAACCTTATTCTGGGACATTGTCCCTTAAGAATAACATTGATGTTACAAATAAATATAGCTCTTCTGACCAGAATACATAAAATAGATTGAATTATTTACAAACTTAATTATTTACAAAGGCATAGTAGATTAACCAAAAAAAATAAATAAATAAATAAATAAAATGAAAAATATATACATACACTCACACACACACTCATACACAAATCACAAAGTAATGATAATAAGTACAATAGAATGATAACCTAAAAACAACTAATTTACAACTGAAAAAAAATAATAATAAAAAATAAATAAATGAAAAATATTTACCTAGGTAGAGAAGATTAATAAAAATATTAAACAATGACGATTTTTTTGAATATAGGGTTCATTGTACTGATAGGATTAAAGGGGTCTGTGAAAAATAAATTTTTTGGAGCCACTGCCCTAGACTCTTATTAGTTTGTATAGGCACAGGTTTTTATTTTAAATATTAATTTTTTTTTTCACCATTTCCTGTACCGATCCATCTGGATTTATTTATCCATTTTCATGTCCTTATATAAAGCAGAGCAAACCATTGCATTAACCGTATCGTTCTAAGTAAAGTTGATACTAAGTAGGGCTTCAGATCAAGCCGGTTCCTCTGTTCAGCTAATTTCATTATTCCTGAAAGTTTTCCCGAGGTGGAAGGAAGGACTTGAGCAAGTTTTCTCCTTTAGCTCTCAATGGAGCAACGAGAAACGGTTTGGAATGGAAACCTCTTAGTTAGTCTTTTATTTGAATGAAATCATTAGTAGAATATTATGTTCGTTTTCAGAAATAGGGTAGAAGTTATTTTTACATTTTTTTTTTTTTAAGTATAATTCGTTAATGATACAAGCATTAGAAAAACTTTTTTTTTTCTTACCCAAAGGAAAGAAGAAAATAACTTTTGCCTAAGACTTTATTTTCTTTATCATATAGTAAGTTAGTTTAAGTATTTAAGGGGGGGGGAGGAGCCCGTGGCTGAATGGCTAGCGCGCTAGTCTCTCATGCTACAGGTTTTGAGTTCGAATCCCAGTCCCGGCGGGGCTTTTATAAGGATGTAAAAAAATTGGGATTCACTCACAGCCTCTCCCTCGGGCATGTGAGACCCGTCAGCCAAAGGGTGGCTACTCACAAAATTAGTCGTAGGGTGTGATGACCCTACACTAAAAATTGCATCGTGAAACGCTTGTGTAAACTCGTAATAGTTTACACCGCGAGGCCCAGGGCATACACGGCCTGTCTGGCCACTGGAAGAAGATGAAGAAGTTAGTTTAAGTATACTAAACAGTGATTATTTATTTATTTGTTTATTTAACGTCACTTCATGCTACTGTGGCTAATCAGATGATGCTACAGTGGGAGTTCTAAAGTTTTCCTATCCAGATTTAATTAGGATTGGGATTTTAAAGAGTACCTGACATCGCACAGTCTCGGGACTTTTTCATCTACCCTACGAAGGACGGCATAACTAATGATATTTTTAAACCCATTAAAAAATCCTAGGACCACCTGCGGGTTTGAATAGACCGTGACCATTGGCATAGAAGACTGTTAAGCTAGCCACCATTCTACAGGTTATCCCAAACAGGAATTAATTTAACATTTGTACGTTATGCAACGATTCGGTCATCATCTGGTTTATCTTTAACTAGCTATTACTCTTAAGAGAGATATTGTGAATATAATATTGATAGAAATATACCTACTAACAACTTAATTACAGTTAAGTACGTAACATTGTTTCTATAATGTTGCATTCTAAATGGAAGAACATAGCATTGAAATATCATAACCTCCCACATTACCAATAACTTTTACGTTTATGGGCTTACAACAACTTTATAGTAACTTGTGCGATTTATTATATTGTTCATAGACTTTTCTAAAATATAGCGCGTTCCAACAATACATTATACGTATATATTACTTCTCAAATTTCAGAAATAATTTTTGAGGATTTACTTACTAAAATTTATTTCTCACTTTAAAAAAAAAAAACTAAATTGCTATGTATTTTACCCATAAATTATCAAGAAAGAATGATCTAAATTATATTAAAAACCGTATCAAAATCCGTCCAGTGGTTTAGAAAGAGTTCGCGGAAGAACTGTTTTATAATTATTAATATACTAAAGTTGCTCCTATTAAACTTATTTATACTGTTATTTATAAACGATCTTTATTGTAGTATATTTTTATGGATTTTGCATGTTTTTCAATCCTATTAAGGCAAACAGGAGGGGTTAACCTGTAGGTAACCGACCTATTCTAACCAGTTAAGGTAGTTCAAGATTCATTCTGTGGGACTACTATAAAATAAATTTTAACACGTCCAGGTCGAATTTATGTGTGATTACTACATTATACCATAGCTAATTTGGCAATTATGAATTTTTTTATATGTGCATTTATAAAAAAACGTAGTACTTGAGATAAAACGGTGGAGTTATCTCAGTTTCGTGTATTTTACATGTAGCAGTGTTTTATCTGAAATCGGTTCGACTCATTATCATACAATATATATATATATATGGAATATGTACAATTTCAAAGTTTGATGGTAAAATATAAAATAAATTTCTTTTATGACTATATAAAAAAAAAATTGTGTATCGAAATGAGGAATTCCTCGAATGTGGTGTGTGTCAAAGTATTTTCCACCTCTAAATTGGCTTTTCACTGCTGGAACTTCCAATTTAGAGCTTTTCAATCTTCTCTTGGTCCAATTGAATTCCCTGAGTTGTAAATTAAATTGTTTTCTCCACGAATTACTAGAAAGTTGTTAACAGTGCAATTTCACCAATATATCTTAACCCTTTTTTTTTTATTTCATTTATTATTTTACTTTTAATTTTTTGGATGTTATTAATTATTTTAATTTTACGAAATTTCTTATAATCGTAATTTGATTTTGTCCTAGCTAAATCCAAATAACTAAGTATGGCAAAATGCGTGTTAGTAGTAAATGACGCTCATAAACGAAAAGTCATATGATACATTAATTGCATATTGCAAGTCCACTTACCTTCTGTGCCACAGTTTTACTATTTCCTTGTAAGCACTTATAACCGTTTTAATTTAGTTCGATATGCCAATGTATAACTAAATATGTTTTAATGTCAGGTTAGTTTTGTCCATATTAAAATACTTTTTAAAATGATGTATGTACCTTTCTAAAACATTTATTCGAACGTAACTATCATGCTTACACAATATCCTCTGTTCTTCTTTCTCCCCCTTCACTCGAGATAAATAAAAGATCTTTTATTTTTATTGAGATATATTACAATTTGTTTCAAAATAAACAGTAGTAACAGTGATATGGGACTTTGGCGTGTTGCTAATAATTTAACAATGTACACAGTTTCACACAAAACAAAGATTTATTTGATACAATGTGTATAACCTCTTTATAGATTTTTTTTTTTTTTTTATAATCCAAATTAAACCTTATGGTTTTTATTAATTGATAACAATTATCAAAAAAATATTTCATTCTGAGGAAGGTAATAGTTGGTTTGCCAATGCGCCTAAAATAAATTTATAATTAGAAAAATAATTAATAATTAAACTGAAGACAATAATTGAAAATTTGGAGAAAGTTATGGAGAGCTGCATTACATTGGCAAACCAACTTTACTAACCTCTTCGGCGTCATGTGAAACCGCTGCTACAAGACCACATTTATACAATATATACAGAAAATAATGATTAAGTCAAATTACATAAATTAGAAAATAAATAAAATTCATATATATACAAGACAAATATTAATAAATAAAACAATACTTCCCCTTACTATATATAGTAAGTGAAAGTAAAAAACAAAAAAAAACAACTACCTTTAATTGAGATAAGTACAAAGTTGGCAAATAAATAAACATCATACACACAATCATAACTATATACAATATTTACAATCTGCTAAAGTGACCCCAGACTGGGCTTTTCCCTCCACTTGTAGAGGGAAAAGCGGAATCCAAGAGATCCCAGCGGCCCTTTGTGAGCCAGTGGAGGCTGAGTTAGGACGCAATAGCTACAAACATGAGTGGAGGATCTGACCAGTGTCAGAACTCCAGTATAAATGTTACCAAAACGTCGCTGGGCCACAGCCGTTTCAATCTTCGAGGAGGACTGTAGGGGTGGGATTGAGCTGGAGGATTAGGACGATGGAGAAGGTTCTGATGGAATTTAAAAAATTTGGATGGTACCAGGTCTAAAATAAATGGAATATTAAGGTCGTGGTGTAAGGTACAGTTGGTGACATAATAAGGGGCATTAAAATAAATGATTAGCACTTTTACTTTCTAATATTTATAAAAAAAAAAAAAAAAAACCTGTACCAGTACAATCAATGAAGGGTCTTGGGCTCAGTGCGTATAGAGATTCGTACTGTTTCTAGGCCAACGGCAGTGCATTGAGGTGATTAGGCCTTAATCACGCTCAGCCGCCAGGTTTTTCCCCAATTATTTTGGGTACCGACTTTATAGAGGCTGGGTCTGCTCCAGGAGGGTCTCCATACCCTAGGGTCGCCCCCTGACTGAATTAACAAAATAAATAATATTCTGACACAACCGAGATTCGAACCCAGGACCCGGAGCACAGCAGACTAGCGCTCTATTCACTAGACCACGCCGCTCCCCTTTATTTATATTACCCTAATATTTATACTTCTTGTAAATTTATTTATAATGAACCTTACATACTTGATGGATAATGTCTCTATTTTAAATAAATTTAATTTGTATCTTAATTACGGAGTTTTAGGTCCAATGATAACAAGAAAAAATGAAATCCAGGAAGAAATAAAGTCCCGGTTAAAGGTGGGAAATGCGTATTATTTTTCAGTTGATAAGTTAGTTAGTTCGCGGCTTCTATTTAAGAACTTAAAGGTTAGAATTTATAAAACTATGATTCTTCCGACGGTTCTTTATGGATGTGAAACTTGGCCGCTTACTTTGAAGGATGAACAACGGCTTAAGGTTTTAAAAATAAGTTACTGCGTAAAATATTTGGTCCGAAGAGAGATGAGGCCACTGGGAGTTTAGAAGGTTAAACAACGCGGAATTGCGGAACTTGTATCCTGTGAATATAATTAAGTTGATAGCATCGCGGAGACTTAAATGGGCGTGTAAAGTTGTAGGGCTCGATGAGGAACGGATGCCGAGAAAGTTGGTTTTCGCTGATCCGACTGGTAGACGTCCGAAAGGTAGGCCGAAGCGTGGATGGGAGGATTGCGTTAAAGCTGATCTCAGGGGCTTGGTCTTGAACGGTGAACATTGGACGAGCCTGTGTGGACAGAGTTTGTTGGTATCGGCATCGAACCTTCGGTTTCAGTAAGCCTATTATGAATGAATGAATGAATGAATGAATGAATGAATGAATGAATAATTTTATTTGCTTTCGGGGTAACCCCCATACAAATAGAGCTGGCTACATAACAAATATAGAATAAAAAAAACATACTTCAATAAATGAGTTAACAAGACACTAATTCACTACGTTATCAGCTCTAGGTACATTGTATTACAATAAAACTTATAACAAAATAACACAGATACAATATATGAATAATATAATAGTTTACAATATAATAAATATATAAATAATATGATACAGTTACAAACATGTTTATTCATTTATTATAAATGATCTGATTTGGCAACATTGCCTTGCATAATAATAAATATTTTTTAATTCATCAATATCATCGGTGGTAAAGAGGGCGATAAAATTTGTAATGTTCATATTTAAGGCCCTAGGGATGTAATGGGTTCGGTACGGTGCGTATATGGGACATCGAATAAAAATGTGAAATAAGTCCTCTCTTTCGTTGAGGTTACATAGCGTGCAGTTTTCGTTGGGTTTAAATTGGTAATATATATTGTTAAATGTTAATTTAATATTGTAATTTCCAGAGAGTCTTAATTGTGCAAATATTTTTTATGACAGGGAACGGTGCGTTTGATAATAAGTAAGCTTGAGGTTTATGTCTATTGTTATGAATGGACGGATAAAGTGGGTTGTATTTACCGGGAGTGATTAACTTTTGTTTATCTATTGTCTCCATATGATTTGTAAACAGTATCAATGTTTTGTGCATCTCTAACTGAAAAATAGCCGGGTTTTCTATTTCTAATATAGTATGTTTGTTTATTCGATTTAATATACAGTATAATTGGTGAAACCAGTTGTATTTTTGTACTTTATTTGTTGGTTTATAAGTTTTCTTTAATGTATTAAAGCATATTTTAGGGAGTCGGTTATCATTGAGTTTTAAAATTTTATGCACCCAAGAGAGAGAAAGCTTTAGTATTGAGATTAGGCAATGGGGAACATTAAATTCCGACCGTATTAATAAAAAAGGAATATTTTTGTTTAATGCGAATAAACGTTTATAAAAGTTTATGTTTACGCTCTCTATCCTGTCTACATATCTTAGTCCCCATATTTGCACATTATTAAAGAGGATACTCATTGCTATTGCATTATTTATTTTAATTTTGTTTTCCCACGATCTTAGCTTTGTTTTTGCACAAAGTGCGATAACAGAACCTATTGCAATTTTAGTTTTGGATTCGAAGTAGTTAGTGGCTTTGTAAAATATTCCCGTTTCGGAAAATGGTACTCCTAAATACGTGTACTCCGGTACTCTTTCTATTTCACTATTTTCATAGTATATCCTGCCAACCCGTTTACATTTTCCTTTGTGGAAGCATATTATTTTTGTTTTCTGAGTATTAACTTCTAGCCTTTTCATCAAGCAGTATTGATTCAAAATATTTATTTTGTTTTTGGCGTCGGTATAGCTATCTGCTAGGATAATGAGGTCGTCCGCGTAAAGGAGTAGCAGTATGTCGCACGAGTTATTTACTTTTATGCCTCCTACATTTTTGCTTCGGAAAAACACATCTATATCATTTAGATAAAGGCTAAATAAATAAGGCGACAATATTTCCCCTTGCAGTAGACCCAATGTGACATCGATCTCTTCTGATATCAAACCGTCACTTTTAACAACAGCCGAGGCGTTCCGGTAAATATTTTTTAAAATTCTAATAATTTTTCCACTAATGCCTTGATTGTGAAGAGATTGCCATAGCAGATTGTGATTAATCGAATCAAAGGCCCGCTTAAAATCGACAAATATGGCAAAAAACTTTTTTCCCCGAGATCCCAGCTGCATCTGAATAAGAGCTGTCAATATAAACAAATTATCCAAACAGCTTCTATCTTTACGAAACCCGGATTGTGCTTCGGGAAGAGCATTCGTCTCATCGCACCATAGAGTGAGCCTATTTAAAATTATTTGGGTGAATATTTTCATAATACAATTTAACAAAGCAATCGGACGGTAATTTTCTGCTAGGTTTCTGTCACCCTTTTTAAATATCATAATATAAACAGTTTTTACCCAGGATATTGGTATATTTTCAGTTTCAAATATTTTATTATACATATGTAATAAGTATAATTGCCAGTTAATGGGTAGGTTTTTGTAAAATTCGTAACTGAAGCCATCTCTACCAGGACTTTTGCCAGTTTTACATTTTTTCAAGGAAATCTGAAGTTCTTCGAGGCTAATGACCGAGTCGAGGAGGGGATGAAGTACTCCGAAGTACGATACGTTTTGGTCGACCCGCGGGGGATATATGCTTTGTAAATAATTAAACCATTGTTCACAGTTTATCGGTGCAGATTGTGGTTGCCTACTTTTGTACCTATTTATTGCACCCCAGAATGTTTTTGAATCACGAACATTAGCTAGGTCTTCCATGATAGTACGCTCGAATTCCAGTCGCTTCAATTTTATTAAGTTTTTAAATTTTTTCTTTGCGGTAATGTAGCCACCGACTTCATTTTCAATAAACCTATTTTTGACCATTGATTTTAACCTGCATCTAACGTACTTTTTTGCCAATACACATTCATAGTCGAACCAAGGTTTATTTATTCGATGACAATTATAATTATTACGATTTTTTTTCTTTAATAACCCAAGCGTTTGTGATGTCTCCTGGATGGCAGATATGAGGTTATTTTGAATATTTTCAACGGATGGCGAGTTCATATGATATCCTACCCTAGGAGAATTCATAATAAGGTCATGATATATTAAGCTTTTTGAATCGTCCCATTTCGCAATGGTAAAAGAGTGGTTCGGTTTTCTTAACGGACTATTATGAGTAGAATTGAGACAAAGATTGAGCTTGGTCTCTATAGGAAAGTGTTGTGAGACCGAAATATTATGTATTATTTTTAAATCGGCAATCGAATTTATATGTTGGTAGCTACACCAGACCATATCGACTACACTTTTCCCTTTTGGAGTGATATTAGTATACTGACCGGGATTATCGCTAGCAGTTCGACCATTTAGAAGAACAAAACAGTTATTTTCCATGAATTCTACCAGTATTTTACCCTTATCATTTTCGACAAGATCCAAGCTATCTCGATTATGTATTAAATTAGAGCCATCAAATGCCTCGAAATCCCCCTGATTTAAATTTGCAACCCTAGCATTAAAATCCCCCAAGCAGAGAACTAAGTCGTGGGCATATCTGCTTTTTATACTTAATATAGTTGGCTCCAGTAATTCTAAAACATAATTTAAATTCAAAGAAGGTTTAAAGTAAACTAAAATTATAATAAATGAGCTAAGACCCTGGTTTTCTTTAAAATAGGCACAGATCCAATACTCACTAATATCCAACACTTTCACCTCAAAAACACTAGAATTGTAGAATATAATTAGACCTCCACTTCCTCTCCCACGGCTCTTCTCCCTGATGGCGTTGGACGAAACGTAACTGAATTGTGAGAGTGATGGCGGGGCCGCTGGTGGTTTTTCTAGTAAGTGCGTTTCACAGAGGCAGATAATAGAAGTATCTTTGAATTTTTCACCTTCTTCGACGAAATTTTTGTATCCATCAACATTCCAGGAAAATATTGAACATTGCTCTGAATAATTTGAATTTTTTATTTTACCAGTATTCGTTTTGTAATTTATGATTCCGAATTGACGATTAGGTGCTTTTTTAGAATTTGGTCAAGATGTTATAATATCTTTACCTTTAGTCTTCTTATTTCGAGTTGACGAGCATGGAGATGTTTCGAGTGATGCCGGGAGTAAGCGTTTTTTCTCATTGATTTCTTCATATATTTTGAATTCATCTGAATCGGTGTCGTAAAACTGTTCTTGTGAGTTTTTAAAAAAATTCAAATCAGATTCACATTTAATTTGTACTTTAGTAGAGCCCTCGAGATGCCGTATATATATTTTGCCATTTCTATGCCAGAGGTATTTAAAGTTTCCCTCTTTCTGCAAGACTCTAGCTTTTGCAAATATAACACGATTTTCAGCAGATAGTACCTCATTTATAAATATATTTTTGTTCCTTTCTTTGTTAGATTCGAAGCCGCTAATGCTTTTAACAGAAACTCTGCCTCTATATTCTCTAGCTCGAACCAAAAATGCGTCTCGATCGGCTTTTCTAAGAAAAATCAGTATAACAATATCAGTAAATGACCCGTTTTTTCGTCGAATTCTATAATAATTATCGAGATCCTTAATATTAAAGTCAGTATCTAGTAGGCTGAATAAATCAGAGCACATGTTCTTTAGGTTTTCTCCTTCTTTATAAGGAATCCCCTTGATTTCAACTTTTTTACCTGATATAATTTGAGTTGAAGCATCTTTTAAGCTCTGGAGCTCTTTTTTTAGGTTTGATACCCGTTCGTTGAAGGTTTTAATCTGAGAAACAATGTAATTCTGAGTTTCTTGAAATCCTGATATGGTTTTTGTAAATTGTTCCATGGAATTTTTAATTGTTAAAATTCTGAATTAGTAGTTGTCGCAGAGCTGATTAATAGATCTATTTTTTCTTCCAGGCTTAACCTGGTTAGAGAGCTTTCCGCCATTATTTAAAGTTGAACAATGTAGAGAGATAGATGAAAAAACTTAATAAGTCAATATAAATAAATAAATTATATACAGCTGGTTGAATAAATGAATATAGTGTGTACTAACAGCTGATGGCATTAAGTTTAACTCTGTCATGCAAAACTTACGTAGTGGTGGGGGTAGACATGATATCTCTTGCCAATGTGATAAGGACTGCAAACTCTCCGGGAAAGCCTATTTCTTTTTCAACTCCTTGTTCCTTCTACACTAATCACAGTTCTATGTAAATTCGTAGGCGCACAGATCAATACAAATTACAGTACTGTTCAAAATATCAGATTTCTAGAGAAAAGTATGCCCTCGCAAGCTCGTAGTGAATACAGATACGATGTTTCACCTATCTAGGCCAGAGCCAGACTCCAGTAAGCCTATTATTATAATTATTATTAATTACGGACTGAAAAATAAGGAAGATGCAAATGCATACATTATTCATATGTTAAGACTATACTCAGCATACGTTTTAACTTATGAGCTAAATCAAATTGTTGCTTGCCTCTTGAATATTGCTGTCAGGCACAGCAAATTATATTCACAAGGTTTTATTACCCCTTTGTGCCGCTGGTTGTTCTTCTGTATACTAGAACTATTTAAACTGAGTTACGTTTTCTTGATAAGATTGTTCTGTTTTGCCAAGCTTCTAAAAACTTTATCAGTTACTTTCTGTCATATCAACAGCGACGTGACCGGGTTTAAAAAGAAATGTTTTGCTCTTTTGTTTTGTAAAATAGCTTCGTCTCCGTTAAACGGTGTTTCTTCTAAGAAATGTCTATTGTAGTCGTTTTAGAAACATGTCCTTTGCGCACTTGACACTGCTCTGTCCTTGAAATGTCCTTATTTAAGTTAAAAACCAATTGTTTATTGTAGTTCACAGCAATATAAAAAATCTGGTGCGGGCAACACACGACTTTCGCTTACCTCCGTTTTCAGAATCGATTAAAGAATTTTCAAAAACAGTAAGAGATAAAAATGAGTGAAACCTTTAAAGAATTAGTTAAATGGAATTTCTATAGAAATATGTGTTTTATTAAAAAATCTCTTATATTATTATCTTAAACAATCACTTAGTTTTATCGGCTTTTCATCACTCTCTATTGACTTTTAGAAGCTCTTGTGTATTAGATAATATTTGTTTCTAAAATCTTTAGCTTTCCAACGGTATATGACACATATGTATAACTGTTCTTATGCTCAAAAACGAAAAATTGCATTAAAATAATATTTTTTCAGTTTTATCCTTTAGTTGCTTTTCAAATTTGCTCAGCATACATATTTAGCTATTATTTATCAATGCTAACTAGATAATATGGTTATTTTTATAAAATATACAAAATCAAAGGTAGTTTAGAAGAAGAAAATTTAAAATATCGGTATTTAAGCTCTGTAAGACTATTTCAATCAGAATGAAGCCTACATGATATTAGAGCCTATTAAATTTTATATCGATATAGCGAGTTTGATCAAAATCGTCGGAACCGTTTTCAAAAAATCGAAAAAAGGTACAAAATGCATGGTATAAAGTGGCTCTTCTGGTGAGCTCATTTTGATGAAAAAGGTTTTGTAACGTCTCGGACGTATAGTTGTCTTAAATATGAAATTTCAGTTTCATAGGACTTTTCGTTTCCGCCCGGGAGTTACCACACACTGACACACACACACACATATTTTTGCGGGACTTGGTTATTTGGACACCCTAAAACCTGTATTTCCGTTGCATACTGGAATTCGAAAATTTTCACGATCGCAATACATGTATAGTAAGTGAAAGTAAAAACAAAATAATAACAATTTAATTTATTATTTTTAAATCATTCTTATACATATCATCTATAGAGATACACTTTATTAAACAAGCGATGCTGCCCAACATAATTGGGTTGCTTTTTACACAGCTTACATTTTTTTTCATTATTGGACAATCTTTAATATACAAATCTTGGGATCACTTGTAGCTGGGTGGCTAGCGTAACAGCCTCCCATGCTAAAGGTCACGGGTTCAAACCCGCAGGTGGTCCTAGGATTTTTTAATGGGAGTAAAAAATCCTTAGTTTCGTCGTCCTTCGGAGGGGACGTTAAAAGGTGGTCTCGAGCCTGTGCGATGTCAGGTACTCGTTAAAGATCCCTATCCTAATAAAACCTGGGTAGGCAAAATTTAGGACTCCCACTGTAGCATCGTCCGATTAGCCATAGCATTATAAAGTGACGTTAAATAAATAAACAATATACAAATCTTAATATAGTATACGCATAAAATATGTAATATATTATTACTTCTTTTATTTTTTCTCTCTCTCTCTCAACATTTTTTGTTTCTTTAAACGTTTTTAAACTTTTTTTTCTTCTTTGATTATTATTATTTTTCCTTTCCTCACTTATCTCTCATATTAATTCAAAAATGTCTGTATACTAATTATTCATACAAAAAAAAAGTTTATATAAATATATATATAAATATATATATATATATATATATATATATATATATATATATATATATATATATATATATAAATAATAGTCATAATAATTATCACAACATGACAACTTATAACAACCATATCAGCAACTATATGGCACTAATTCATGATCAAATATCCAGCATATATAATAAAAATAATAAAATAAGGTAAAAAATAATAATAATACTAAAAAAATAAAAATGAATTAAAAAATTAAACATTAATCTTGATTAATCCCTGAGCTCTTCACAATTACAAATTGCACTCTTTATTTATGGTATCTAAATATCTTAAGGTTATAGTCATTATAGTGTGAGTATCTATAGAATTGAAAGCTCATAAAATTTTTATAATTCCTAAAAAGACTAATTAAATCAGCCTGCTTTATTGCCCAGCCAGAAAAGATCAAAGTCCGAACTTGACTATAAGGGGCTTCCATGCTGTTCAAATGCTTTGGTTCAATGCCCAATTCAACTGCCAGTTTATATTATTTCAATAAAATATATAATAAGGATCAATTAATTGACATGATGGCAGAATTCTAAAATAACTGAGAAGGATCTTAACAATTTTTTCTTCCGAAAAAAATCCTCTCGGTTTGAACCCGAGACCTTGGGCATAGAAAGCTGTTATGCTACAGTTGAGCCCCTATTTTTCGTATACATAAAACTTTAAGCTGTAGTTTAAAATCTAACAAAAATAAATAAATAAAAAAAAAAGTTTAGTTAATCGATTCATTTTGTAGCTGCGCAATTCAAAATATAGATAAACTTTTTTATATATTTTTAATATATGAGTTTTATAGTAAGAGAAAGTATTGCGATCTTCTAAAGTTTCTAATTATAGTTTTCAACGGAAATACACGTTTTAGGATCTCCTGAGTCCAAATAACCCAGTCCCGCAAAAAGGTGTGTGTGTGTGTATAATACTGAAATTTTATATTTTAAAAGCGTATAATCCTTAGATATTACTTCAACCTTTTTATCCTAATTGGATATGCTAGTTTAAATCATACATTTTGCATTTTTTTACGATTTTCCGAAAATAGCTCTAATGATCTTGATTAAACTTGCGATATCGATGTGAAATTAAATGGGTTTTAATATAATGTAGGTTTCATTCTGATTGGAATAGTCTGACGGGACTTAAATGACGAATTATCTGAATTTGTTTCCTTCAAAGTATCTTTAATTTTGTTGATTCTAAAAGATTAATCATGTCCTCTTGTTAGTGTTGATAAAGAACGGCAAAATATAAAAGTTTTTTATATTTATGTAAACATTTTATGACCAACTAAAGGATAAAAGTGCACACATATTTTTTAATCTAGTGTTTTCTATTTTCATATTAAGGTAAAGTGACGAATTAATCATAAACTTATTATTGATTATTATTCCTAACAATTTATTATAGTTATATTATTTAATCTAAATCATATGTTTCCAACGAAACAGATAACACTTTTTATTTAAATTAACTAAACATCCCATTTCCTCTGCCCAATTTGAATCCTTTCTCAACTACTTGGGTAATCACTTCATTTTGGGTGCAGACTTAAACGCTAAGAACCAACAGTGGGGTTCTAGAACCACCAATTCTCGTGGACGGACATTGCAGTCTGCACTCAACTCCCGACGCTTTCATCTCCTACCTCCCGATTCTCCTACCTACTGGCCAACAGATCCTAACCGTAATCCTGACATCCTCGACTTCTTCATCCACAGCGGATTAGGCTCTCTTAATTTTTCCATAGCTCGCCTTGATGAACTATCCTCTGATCATAGTCCATTGATTCTAAATGTATCCATAACACCTATTCCTAAACCTATCCCACCGTCATTCATTAGAGGCCCTGTCAATTGGAACCTCTTCCGCGAAATCCTCACTAATGATATTGACCTCAGAGTGATTCTCAAAACCCCAAATGACCTTGACGACGCCGTATATTCCTTTACAACCGCTATTCAACAAGCCGCCTGGACTGCTTCCTCTCCCAAACAATCCCAAATAATTACTTATAAAAGCCATTTACCACAACACCTGACAGACCTCATCAACAGCAAACGCCGAGCCAGAACATTGTGGCAACGCACCCGCCACCCAGAGGATCGCCGCTCCTATAACTTTTTTTGTAGAAAATTAAAGCGGGAGTTGGCGATCTTCCGATCCCAATCCTACAATACCTACCTCTCCTCTCTCTCGTCTCGTGACGATTCCCTGTGGAATGTCACGAAGAGAATCCTAAAATCCCCCCTGATATCCCATCCTCTCCGGCGTAGTGATAATTCCTGGGCTGCTTCTGACAAAGATAGGGCCCAGGAATTTGCACTACACCTTTCCAAGGTATTCACTCCTCATTCTGATCTCAATCCAACCCATACCGCAATAGTTGAAGAGTTCCTTACGTCACCGATATCAATTTCCTTACCACCTAAAGCAATCAATCCCTCTGAGGTCAAATATCTGCTTCAAAAGCTTCCTCTCCGTAAATCCCCTGGATACGATCTCCTTACTCCTCAAATCCTAAGACAACTTCCACCTAAAGCCATTACATTCCTTACATATATCTATAACTGTATTCTACGCACTACCTATTTCCCTCTGTTGTGGAAACACTCGACTATCATCCTTTTCCTAAAACCAGGCAAACCATCCAACTGTACGTCATCCTACAGACCTATTAGCCTTCTTCCGATCCTCTCCAAAATATTCGAAAAACTCCTATTAAAACGAATCCTAGCCAAATTTCACAATTTTCCTTCACACCAGTTTGGATTCCGTCCTCAACATTCCACGGTTCAGCAAGGACTCCGAGTTGTAGACCACATTTCCTCCGCCCTTGAGTGCAAGGAGTATTGTTCGGGTGCCTTTCTGGACATAGCTCAAGCTTTTGACCGGGTGTGGCACCCGGGCTGCTCTATAAGCTCAAAACCCATTTACCTCAATCCTTATACCTAATCCTCCGATCCTATTTATCCAACCGCTCCTTCCGAGTTCGCTGTGGTTCCGAATTTTCCGAACAATATACTGTTGAGGCCGGTGTTCCTCAAGGCAGCGTCTTAGGACCCGTCCTCTACATCCTCTTCACCGCCGATATCCCTACCGATCCCAATACCTTTCTGGCAACATTTGCTGATGACACAGCCATTTTATCATCCAATTCCGATCCTGAAGCAGCATCGCTAAATCTCCAAAAGCACCTTTCCCTTGTCGAAGACTGGTGCAATGCTTGGCGCATTAAGGTGAACGAAAGCAAATGCACTCACGTCACATTCACCCTTCGACGCAAATCCTGTCCAACGGTTAATTTCAATTCCATACCTCTTCCTTCGTCAGACACAGTCCGGTATCTCGGCTTTTTACTAGACAAAAGACTGACGTGGAACCCACATACAAGACTAAAAAGAAAAGAACTCAACCGCAGATTCGGCCAGTTATACAGACTACTAAACAGAAAATCTCATCTTACAGTTGACAACAAATTACTAATATACAAGACAGTACTGAAACCTATATGGACCTACGGACTTGAACTGTGGGGAACAGCTAAATATTCTAACATCAAACGCATCCAATCCTTCCAATCCAAAGTCCTCCGAACAATAGTTAATGCTCCATATTACGTTACCAACGTTACCCTACACCATGACCTTAATATTCCGTTTGTTTTAGACCTGGTACCATCCAACCCACCTAACCCTCTAGCGCAATCCCTATCCAGCACCACCCATCCCTACAATCCTCCTCGAAGATTGAAACGGCAGTGGCCACGAGACCTATTGTAAACATTTAAACTGGAGTTCTGACAATGGTCAGATCCTCCACTCATGTACGGTATGTTTGTGGCTACAGCGCCCTAACTCAGCCTCCACTGGCTCGGACCAGTGATGCGGCTGAGATAGAGGCACTGGGATCTCTTGGGTTCCGCTTTTTCCTCCACAAGTGGAGGGAAAAGCGCATGCTGGGGTCCCTTTAGCAATTGTATACATTGTATATAGTTATGATTGTGTGTAAGATGTTTATTTATTTGCCAACTTTTTATTTATCTCAATAATAGGTTTTTTTTTTCGATTTGTTTTGTTTTTTTATTTATTATTATTATTTTATTGTATATATATGAATTTATTTATGTTCTATTTTATGTAATTTGACCATTATTATTATTTTCTGTATATATAGTATGAATGTGGTCTCTTATCAATATTATTATTGTTCATTTTGTAACAAATTGTAATATATCTCAATAAAAATAATATTAAAAAAAAAAAAAATTAACTTATAACTTTTTTCAACTTAGTTAATAGTTCATAAATTGATTTTAACTGCCGAGGTAAGTGAAAAAAGTTGTGTTTAAATATTTTATTTTAATTATATCCTTTATCCGTTTTCTTCAATATTTGCAAGTTAACGTATTACGTTTTTTTTTTTTTTTTTTTTTGTTTTTTTTTATAATGATTAATTCTGTTTCGAAAAAACCTAAAAATCCCTTAATAATATTCCACTTGTCCCAGTTAAACAGATCCGCTACCTAGGACTCCTACTTGACAAACGTCTAACTTGGAATCCGCACACTAGACTGAAATGACAAGAAACTGCTCACAGCTTTCGGTTACTTCAACTCTTATTAGACTGACGCTCTAACTTAGCACTTAGCTACAAACGGCTCATCTACATGACCATCATAAGGTCTACCTGGACTTACGGAGTTGAGCTTTGGTGCTCTACTAAACCATCAAATTCTTTCCGTCTTCAGTCCTTACAATCCAAAATCCTCCGAAAAATCCTCAATGCTCCTTATTTTGTCAGGAATCAACTCATCCACAAAGACCTTAATATTCCTTATGTAGCTGATTTGGCCCGAACCAGGTATCAATCTTTCCATGACAAACTCCACTCTCATTCTAACCCACTAGTTTCAATCCTTGCCTCCTCTTCCGTTCCTGACAGTCCTCCGAGGCGTCTGTAAAAAAAGATGGTCCCGAGACCTTCTGGTTTAGTATAGTTTTTGGAGAGCGGCCAATAAGTAGTAAGGTAGAGTAATGAGGCCTGTCAAACAATAATTATTGAGTTCTATTACCCAGCACAGGAAATTCCTGTGGGCGAATTTCAGGTATAAGGAAACAATACTGTCAATGCCATCAGAGGGCACTATAGCTTTATAACAGTAAATAGTCCAAAAATTAACTTAATTTCACGTTGAGCCCTTAATATTTAAACTGGTTAGGACAAAATGTCATTAATATTCTGTCAGGTAATCCCTTTGATAGGAACATGTTATGCTAGGCCGTGACCTTTTCTAAAATAACGGGAAATGTTTTAATTTTATATCTAAAATGTCGTGTGTATCGAGATTAATCTTATTTATTCTTTTTTTTTAATTTATTTTCCTTTGAAACAATGCTATTGATTCCTTCCCATCAGTTTTTCACTCTCTATTCTCATTACGGAGCGATTATTAGTATTAGTATTTTTTTTTATTTTTTTTGACATATTTATTGATATTTATACAACTGTATTTTATATATATATATATATATATATATATATATATATATATATATATATATATATATATATATCAAGTTAAAGTGGTGGACATAGTAAACTGACATGAAATGCATGTAGATACGCTACCAGGTGGCAGAACCCTAAAATATTCTTAACTAGAAGGTCTCTGGGCCATCTTCTATTCAGACGCCTCGGAGGATTATTGGACATCGAAAAGGATGATAGGAGAGTAAAAAAAAACAACAGCTATTTGCCTTTTTATTATTTTATTTTATTAGTTGTCTTTTAAGTTAAATCGTGCTTAAAAGACAACTTAAGGATAAGTGTTTCGAGGAAACTTAATTAAAACGGTTCTATTATTAAGAACACCAAGTTCATGAAAGTATAACATTACTATTGATCAATGAATAGATAGAATATATTGAAAAGTTATCTGGCGGCACAGTCATAGAAACACTTCAATTAAATGACTGACTTCCGATTATTTCTATCTATGTTAATCTATTGTTCCTACATTGTGCGCCAACATCAGGGCTAAAAAACAAGACAATAACCAATACAATTTAATGGAAAATAATAATATTAAAATTAATTTGGTCTTAATGTTAATTTTATTGTGTTGTCTTATCTTTTAGCCCTGATTAATGCTTAAAATTTAGGCCGAAACCTCACCACAATAAATTAAGTTTTCGAGGAGTGCATCCGCAACAAACTTCACCTTAAATAAATAAACAAACTTATTGATTAAGACGGAAATTCAATACTTAATATCATATATTAAATTTTGAAGATTTTTCTTGAAGGTTCAAACCTATCTCTAACTTTTTAATGGGGATTAAGTTGCAAACAATTAAAACTGATTTATTTTTCATTAAATATTGTTAGGATTAAAGCACAAAACATAACAATCTTAATGTATATAGAAATGCGTTTGTGTTAACTGTCTTTTTTTTTTTTAATTATTTTATTGAAATTTACAACTGTACACAGTACAATAAGTAAATGAGAAATTTACTGAGCATTGGCTTGAAAAAGTCTTGAGAAGAATCTACCCAACGATAGCACTTTATTTGTTATTAACGTTTATTTGATCAGCGGTTCTCGAGGCCACTTTTCAGACAACTCGTAGGATTATCGGGAATATATGTCGATGAGAGGATACGGACAAGCGGGTTTGTATGGGCGGGTAATTTGGAATGAAAGAAGGAGTATCTTTGAGGGTGTATAGTCGACTGTAGAAACTATTATAGGTGGAATAGTCAGGAATCAGTCATTTTTGAAAAGTTTTTTAATTTTGCCAACGTTTCGGCTCAAGCTTGTGAGCCATCATCAGGGCATTACTGAGCCATGTCCAAGCATAAACTGTGGTTGGTATGGCTCAGTAATGCCCTGATGATGGCTCACAAGCTTGAGCCGAAACGTTGGCAAAATTAAAAAAACTTTTCAAAAATGACTGATTCCTGACTATTCCACCTATAATGAGGAGTATCTTTTTGTTGGTAACAAAATAAGGAGCGTAGAGGTAGATTAACTTAAAATTTAGGTTTTTCGTTTAAAAAAAAAAACGAAATTGAGTAGCTGGGTGCTCGTAGATAACGAGGTTTATTCAATATTTATTATTAATATTTTTATTGAATATATTTTTCGATTTTCGCCATATAATGCAAAGATAAGAAAAACTACAGTTACGTGTGAAAGCCGAGTGTCTTTGTATTTTGTGATTGATGGTTTTGTGCCGTGGTTCCAGTGCCCCACTTTCTCGTGCCGCTTTGCTGAAGGTTTACTACGATTTTTTTCGCGCTGTCCAACAAGATCAGATTTTTTTTTTTTTTTAATAACATCTTTATTTAAATCAAATTACATATATTTTCACAGTGAACGTAGAAGTCACTATCCCACAAGCCGCTGGGTGGGATTGGAGTTCACTTGCGGCGATTCAAACTTCTCTATTTCTTTCTTTTCTTTTTTTGTTATGAAGCTCCTTAATAAACTCTCTAACCCCAAAACAATATTCTAATATATCGTTACTCAGTCTCCTTAATAATGCAGTTTAATATATGTTCGTATAATTAAATACAATATTCGTCAGTGATTTCCTTGTTGAAACGGTGTTTAGTAATGTAATTTAATTCTCTTCTGCCCGCCGCTTTAGGCTACTTCAACACTTTCTTGACAAACGATCAAACCTTCCTCTGAACTACAAAAGGCTCATCTACATATGACTATTATAAGACCAATCTGGACTTACGGAGTAGATCTTTGGGGCTCTACTAAACCATCAAATTCTTCCCGCATCCAATCCTTGCAATCCAAAATCCTTCGTAAAATCCTCAACCCTACTTACTTTGTCGCGAATAAATTTATCCATAAAGACCTTAATGTTATCTATGTTACTGAGTTGGCCCGGACCAGGTATCAATCCTTTTATGACAAACTCCATTCTCACTCTAACCCAATAGTTTCAATCCTTTCTTCCTCTTCAATTTTGGATAATCCTCCGAGGCGCCTGAAAAGGAAACGGCCCCGGGACCTTCTAGTTTAGAATATTTTTTGAGTGCTGCCACTGGGTAGTGTCTCTACATGTATTTCATGACAGTTTTATATATTAACATCACATTTACTAGATGTATTTTTATTTAAAACAGTTGTAAATATCAATAAATATGTTTTTAAAAAAATTCTCTTCTGAAATTTCATGTAGTACATATATCTCCCCTCTGAGAAATATTTAATAATGAAATATATAAATAAATACAAACATAGATATTTAAACATGACTATTCCTACAGTGCAAGGCAACGTGCTTACACCACTTTTATAACTTACTTATTTTATTTAGTTTGTTCTAAATTCCTTTACTTACCCATAACTTTCATCAACTGTTATTTATATTTTTTATAAAATTTTAATTATGGTTTAATTGGAAAACGTTAAAATTAACATGTCAAATTTTGCACGCAGCAGTATTTTATGCAGTTGAAATATGAAAGAAAGGTTACGAAATTTTACCATATTGTATTAAAATTATTATTTATCGTTTTGGTTAGTTGTTTAATATCATTAATGGCAATGCGACAGATAGTTGGCCGTGTGAAAAGCAGTCTTGACGTAAATCGATTACTACGCCTTTAAATGTTTGCCCCTGAGATTTATCAATTGTTGCAACAAAAGATAACTTAACGGGAAATTGTATTAGTTTAAATCATTTGGAATAATCGGGATGCGATTCTTCTAGTTCCTTCCTTAATAAATGGACTATCTAACACAAAAATATTTTTTCAATTCGAATTTTTAGTTTCTGAGATTAGCGCGTTTAAAGAAACTAACTCTTCAGCTTTATAATATTAGTATAGATTCAACTTTTATTGATTATAACCTTTTTTTCTAAATTTTTTTATTTCTTTTATCATCTTCAACAAATTAAACTAAAGGTAATAAAATGCTGCGGTATCAGAAAATCTTCGGTGCAGTGTAAGAACTACATTACGCTGTGGCCAACACTTGGTTTAAAAACCTCCATTCAGAATTATCGGCTTTTGATTCCGAAAATGCACTGCAGGGTGAAGAATGTAGTAATAAATCCCGGTTGTTTACAATCGATTGTGTTGGCATAAATTCTATTCCACCAGTCGCATAAAAAAAAAAAACTAGTAGTATCCGGTGATCATCATGATTTATCGCTCGTATTTAGCATGAGCGTTTATAATGCTTAATCGCCCGCTAGATAGGCCAAATTTGTGCATATCGGAAAACTAAGTGTATACTTTTCTTTTATTTATTGACAGAAACCGCAGTAATGTTGATTTTTATAGCAAAATTATTACTCAATACTGCATTTTTTCACAATAATATTTAATGTTTAAATGTTTTATTCTTCATTTGTGAGACCTATTTACTTGGAAATGTAAACAGAGTAATATTATCGTCCTAGACAATATTATTTTAATTTCCATATTATTGTATGAGCGATAATAGGGAGCGGCGTGGTCTAGTGGATAGAGCACTAGACTACTGTTCTCCGGATCCTAGGTTTGAATCTCGGCTGTGGCAGAATATTATTTATTCTGTTAATTCAGTCGGGGGACGACCCTTGGGTATGGAGACCTTCTTAGGGCAGACCTAGCCTCTATAAAGTGGGTACCTAAAAATTGGGAAAAACCGACGGCTTGTATTGTATTGCGTAGAAGCAGCACGGATCTCTACATGTACTGAGCCCTTCATAAGTTCTAGTAGTAGTTTTTTTTTTTTTTTTTTTTTTTTTTTTTTTTTCATATTATATGGAGATATAATTTTAACGAAATTTCAGTAAAAATAGATGTTTAGGCATAGTTACTTTGGTTCTCTATTTCTTTTGGTTTATTATTTTCAATAATCAATCTTTCTAACCGACCAAAAAAAAAAAAAAAAAAATTACCCCTGCTCAAAATTTGAGAGCTTACGTTTCAGGAAACGTAGAATCCGAATAAAGAATAAAAAAAAAAAATGTCCGCGGCATTTCTCCGAAACTACTGGACCAATTTTTTTGAAATTCGCCACAAAAATACTAGTCCATTCAACGATGATCCTAACACCTAGACGTTGATATCAGCTGGTTAGTTTTAAAATGGCAGCCGATTAAAAGTATCTTATTCAATAACTCAGTTATTTTTTAATATAGAAAAAAAATTTATTAGTGTTTTTTAACCAAAAAACCGCGAATAATTATATAAAAGAGAAAGAAGAAAAGAAAAAAATTGATATTTTTCACATAAATACGCTCATAACTCACTTATTTTTAAGGATAGAGAAAAGTATATATAGAATTTTAGAATCACTAAAGCCCTATAAAAAAAAAGAAAGGAAAAATGAAAAAAATTGAAACGCTTGTAACTAGATTAATTTCGAAGATGAAAAAAAAAAAAATGTATTATTGTTTTTTATTTTTAACCAAAAAAACGGTAATAATTATATAAAAGAGAAAAAAGAAAAGAAATAAATTGAAAAATTGAATTCTGGCTTATATACACGCTCGTAACTACGTTATTTTCGGAGATAGAAAAAAAAATCATTATTGTTTTTTAACCAAAAAACCGTGAATAATTATATAAAAGAGAAAAAAGAAAAGAAAAAAATTGAAATCTCGCTTATACTTACGCGTGTATATACGTTATTTTAGAAGATAGAAAAAATTATTTGTGTTTTTTAATAATTATATACAAGAAAAAAAAAGAAAAGAAATTTTTTTATATTTTTCACATAATTATATGCTTATAACCCAGTTATTTTTGAAGATAAAGAAAAGTGTGTACAGAGTTCTATGTAAAGCACGATAAAAAAAAAAAAGAAGGAAAAATGAAAAAAATTGAATAGTGTTATTTGAAAATAATAAACCATTGTGTAATAATTTGCAGCTTTTTTTTAATTTTATTTTTTTTATTTTTTTTTTTACCTTCTTCAATTATATTTGTATTTTCGTCTTTTTATGTATTCAAGATTAAATGGTTGACTGTATGTTAAGTATTAAGGATAAGATTATTAGGGTGGCGGTAAAAAAAAAAATATATTAGAAAATGGTAAAAAACTATACTACAAATGATAAATGTTTTTAATTGTCATTTATTTATTAAACACCTACATTGTATCTTGTCATGTTTTAGCCCATGTTGTTTAAGATCTGAATAGTTTTTTTACTATTTTCTAACATTTTTTTTTTTACCGCCACTCGAATCGTCTTTTACTTCGTATTTTTATATACACGTGTATGGTAAACACGCATGTTCTTCATTGCAATTACAAAATAAACGAAAATATGAATATTTGCGTTGTATGTGTTCACATTTTAAATAGGTATTTACCCTCATAAGTGTTTATTAAAAATAAATTTTACTTATTCTTCCTTTAGTATACCTGTTTACTAAAGGACACAACCTACAGTTGTATGTCCCCCCATCAAATGGCTGTATATTTCTTGGTTTTAACTTAATCATTGAAGTTAATTTTATGAACATGATTCATGAAAAACGTAGTGATTTTTATACCTTCTATTGGAAATACCTGACCGTGGGAGGTGAATGTTCGGCCAATTAAATGTAGCCTTGGTTTGGTTTATTGTCAAGCGTAGCCGACATAACACACTATCTGAAAGTTTTTCCTGTTAGTCGGTTTAATTAACTTTGACTCGACTAATTCACGTTTTTATGAATAAAATTCCTTCAACCTACGGGGATCAATTATTCATTAAAATTAATTTTCTTGTTTGTTTATTGATAAATTTTAATTTTAGTTCTTACTCCCTCCCACCCAATATTAGGAAAATGTTTGATATTTCTTCTCAGAATAAAAATAATTTAATTAAAATTAAAATAAAAATTAGCCTTTTAAGTAAAACTGTGTCTGTAGTTTTAATTACTTATTTTAAGTTTAAGGTTGTATTAAATATTCATAACTCACAAATGAATGAGATGACAATATAGCCTGGAATTAATCCTATAACACAAATACTACTTTACGGATATTCTTAGGTTTCAGTCAATGAATAAACAATTTTATCTATGCGACGTTTCGAGAATTTATTGTTCTCATAATCATGCCTTAACAGTGGAAAAAAACAAAACAGAACATTAATATTATTATACAATAATTATTATATGATGTTATTGTTAGAGATATAAAAAAGAGTACATTGAACAATGAATAATCATACAGTAGGTACATAGATATTTTAAATTAGGATTTACATTAAAGACATTATTATAAAATTACTTACAATTTTGGACAAAATAGTGTCTTAATTAGACATGTTTAGCCTACAAGCTTTGAAAGAACACTGAAAAAAAAAAATGCTTGTAGGCTAAACATGTCTAATTAAGACACTATTTTGTCCAAAATTGTAAGTAATTTTATAATAATATCTTTAATGTAAATCCTAATTTAAAATATCTATGTACCTACTGTATGATTATTCATTGTTCAATGTACTCTTCTTTATATCTCTAACAATAGCATCATATATTAATTATTGTATAATAATATTAATGTTCTGTTTTTTTTGTTTTTTTTTTTCCACTGTTAAGGCATGATTATGAGAACAATAAATTCTCGAAACGTCGCATAGATAAAATTGTTTATTCATTGACTGAAACCTTAGAACAACACAAACTTAAATTATCAACAGTCGAGAACTGATCTAACAATATATATATATATATATATAATATATATATATATATATATATATAATATAATATATATATAAAACATACATACATTATATATCATACACACTTACGTGTATATCACGAGTGGTGTAGTGGTAACAGCCTTATATGCCCAAGGTCTTGCCCGGGTTCAAACCCGGTAATTCGCCCTAGTATTTTTTAATAATAGTAAAAAATCCATGGTTATTTTGTCCTCCGGAGGGTATGTAAATGGTGCTGCTTGGACTCCCATTGTAACATTGTCCGATTAGCCACAGTAGCATAAAAGTTACGATTAATGAATAAACAAACAAACTTTGAATTCACAACACACTACAGTGTTACTTAGTTGTACGTATTTTACGTACCTAAGGACTAATTAGTTTTTAATTCACACAGATATAAATCAGATTCTAATATTAGTTACGGTATATACATTTTGTATTATCCATTCTCAAATATTATCATTATTCGTCTTTTAGTCGAAATCCACAAAAAATAAATAAATAACGCTTAGATTGAACTTTAATATTTAGAATGCTCATAAATTAAGCACCAGCTATGTCTATGTTGTCTCATTCATTAAAATTACATAAGAAAACAATCGGTGGGCATCACACGACTTTCACTTACCGTTGTTAAAATCAATTAAAGAATTTTCAAATACAGTTAGAGATAAAAATTAGTGAAACCATTAAAAAATTAATTTAATTGAATTTGTATATAAACATGTATTTTATTAAAAAATCTTTTATATTTTATCTAAAATAATCAGTTAGTTTTATCTTCTTTTCATCACTCTCTATTAACTTTTGAAAGCTTGAGTATAAGGTAATATTTTTTCTGAAATCTTTAGCTTTCCAATGGTATATCATACATGTATATTACTGTTCTTATGTTCAAAAACGAAAAATTGCATAAAACAAATATTTATTCTCCTTTACTTGGGTATCGAATTCATTCAATTTACATATTTACCTGTTTTTCATCAGTGCTAACAAGATAATAAAGTTATTTTTATGTAATCAACAAAATTAAAGGTACTTTAGAAGAAGAAAATTAAAATATCGGCATTTAACCCCTGGCAGACCATTTTAATCATAATGAAATCTACATGATATTAAAGCCCATTAAATTTTACATCGAGTTTAATCAAAATCGTCTGAACCGTTTTCGAGAAAATCGTAAAAAGGTGCAAAATGCATGGTATAAAGTGCCTCTTTTGGTAAGCTTATTTTGATGAAAAAAGTTTTGTCGCGTCTCGGGCGTATAGTTGTCTTAAATATGAAATTTCAGTTTCAAAGGGCTTTTCGTTTCCGCATATATATTCCGGGACTTGGTTATTTGGACTCAGGGACCCTAAAACGTGTATTTCCGTTGAAAACTGGAATTCGAAAATTTTCACGATCGCAATACTTTCCCTTGCTACATGTAGTAAGTGAAAGTAAAAATCTTCTTGTAACAGACTCTCGATATTGTTGAAACCACTTATTTATTAAATATTTTTAATCATAAAGAAATAGTCGATTTTAGCCTACACCACAAGAGGGTTCGAAATTTGTAAAAAAAAACAACAACAAGTGAAATAAATACAATGCCTATTAACTCCCCGACCGATTAGTATGTTTCTTGTTAATCGCTTGCATATTGCATGAATGAAGTCATCGCTTAGTTATACCTCTTCAACTATCCCACTTACTGCCTTCTGCGAATTCGCCCAAAATGAGGACATGCCAGATGCCTTTTTTTTTTTTTTTTTTTTTACTATCAAATTACATCATTTTTTTTTCTTTCTCTTTCAAATGGTTCGAATTCTCTGCTCTCTCAGGTAAATGCATTATCGTGACATCCTTTCATCGGATAGCAATAAAGAGAATTATGTCGGTACTAGGCTGAGTCATGCTGCACTCTATCTTTGCAGTTCTGGGTAAAACAATTCGAGTTTACTACTTTATCTGAAGAATTCCATTTAGCTATTATTTCTTAGATATCATTTATGCTTTCCAATCCAGTTCATTCGGTTGATAATCATGTTCTTCTTTTAAATTGTTTAAAAAATATTTTCTTATGTTATGTTATAATGCTACTTAATCATTCTTAATTAATTGGAAACAATTTCAATTTTATTGAATTTATAAAATAAAATTCCTTGAACATTGCATACATTATATTCCTCTGAATATTTTTGGATTTTTAGAGGTCAAGCTTTAGGTGATGAATGAAAACAAGAATTAGAGAAAAATTGGCATAAGCAATTTTATATTATTGTACTTATGCGATGATGCTGTTTTTTTTGAGCGTTATTAAAATATTTCATCTAATTCTCGAAACTCATGACGGCTGGGTTTTTAACTAGGCAATAAAAATAAAATTATCAAACTCATTTGATGGGTTGATGCAAAATTAATGCAGGTTTCCTCTATTGCAATATCTTAATTCCGATTGTGTTAACAAAGCTAATCCTAACATTGATCATTATTATACCAAAACAAACCTTATCTAATACCCTCTCTTTCACCATGAATTTGTTTAGTAAAATCGTTTTGTTCAGTGTGTTCAAAGGTCTTGAATCGAAAATGTCAAAGTGCGATTTTCGTCAAATTTATTTTTACGAATTTAAATTAGGACGCAGCGCTGCGCAAACGGCTCGTAATATTAATGAAGTGTGGGGTCAGGGGGCTATTAATGAGTGCACGGTGCAGCGTTGGTTCCAGAAGTTTCGCAGAGGAGATTTCGACCTCGAAGACAAGGAAGGTCGGGGCCGTCATCTTGCTCTGGACAACGACCAGCTGAGGTCAAAAGTGGAAGAAGACCCAACCAAAACCACACGAGAAATGGCGGCGGAACTCGGAACTCAAAAATTGCAACGTCTTTGCCCAGCATTGATGAATCGGAAGGGGCCGATCCTGCTCCACGATAACGCCAGACCACACGTTGCACAACCAACGCTTCGACGACTGCACGAGTTGGGCTACGAAGTTCTTCAACATCCGCCTTATTCACCTGACCTTTTTGATTGACTTCCACTTTTTCAGGCATCTGGACAACTTTTTGAGGGAGAAAAATTTTCAAAACCAGGACGACATTGAAAATTCTTTTCGTGATTTCATTGAGTCCAGGGATTCGGATTTTTTTTCTGGTGGAATAAGAAAGCTTGTTGAACGTTGGTAAAAGTGCATTGATTCAGATGGAAATTATTTTGATTAAATATATATGGTTAAAGTAAAGATATGGCGTATTTACAATACCCACTAAAAACCTGCATTAATTTTGCATCAACCCAATATATATATATATATATATATATATATATATATATATATATATATATATATATACATATATATTTAGATAGTTAATTAGGTTTTAAATTATTCATATTTATTCAAAATTAAAAACTTATAATTTTTTTTCTTTTGTTTTTAGGTGAGTATCATACCGAAAGGTGGATTTAGTTTACTGCGACAGAAGGTAAAAAGTATTAGTTAATTTATGTTCCTTATCGCGGATTTCTCGGTAAGCTGAACGTCAGTTACATAAGTTTTCTTCATTTTCTAAAGCATATCAAAAAAATTAAAAATGCTATTATTATATCACTTGACTAACTTTGATGGCTACCATCTCCTCAAATATACATTTTTTATTTGTTTATACTATTTATTGATATTAACAACTGACGAGGTGGAGGGACGAATTAGTGCGAGTAGTGGGGGACTGTTTGGCTACAGTGTCTAGAAACAGGCAAATGTGGAATAATGTGACCAAAAACGAATCATTAAATACATGGATATAAATAGTTTGAACCAGGCAAGAAATGTTTTATTGTACCTATATTGTAAGTTTTAAAATGTAAATAGCAGTATGACCTCCCAATGGAGAGGCTGAGAGGCTTATTGTTCTGTTAAAGATGAAATAAAGCTATTATTGTTTACAACTGTATTGTACAACACATCTATTAATTAGGCTAAAAGAGAATAGGCATGAACAAGACATGTAGAGGAGCTACCCAGCGGCAGCGCTCAAAAATATAATAAACTAGAAGGTATCGAGGCCATCTTATTTTATAATTTTTTAAAAACAAATGTTCAATTCGTTGTTTCTCAAGTTTAATACTTGGTTGAAGTCTCAAAATAGAACCATTAATCAGAAAACATCGAGCAGATTTTTGTATCAACTATATTTAATGACTGGTACCACCAATGTTGTGAATGCAAACTAGATAAAGACAATTTTGAAGACTAATTTCACAAATGTAAGTACCAATTTGGGTTCACGGAATTACGGCCTGGAATGCTTTTATTGCAAAATAATTAGGTCTAGATGACTTGGGGACTGCTTAAACCATCCATTAAGTTACATTTTCTATTTTATTTATATCTGACCCGACAGTTAGATGTTCTGAACTATGTCTTAGCGAAATCGGTCAAACCGTTCACGCGTGTTGAGATAACCAAGGAATAGGGTGATTCATTTTTATATATGTAGATTAAGAAATGACCTTAGTTTATTACAAATACAAACGTATTTTTTATCTTTTTTTCTTTCATAAGATCCTTATCCTTACTGATATAAACGTAACAAAAAACTGACTAGAGAAATTGGTCAAGCCGTTCACGCGTGATGAGATGACAAAGGAAAAAGGCGATTTTTTTTTATATATGCCTATAGATTATATAGGATCAACATTCATATATACATATAAGCAGTTGAGATGCATAAAGAAGACTACGTAATATGTAATATACAGAATGAAATCACTTTTTTTTTGTAAGACAGACTGGCTGACCTACAATAACCTAAGGGGGCATTGCCTAGAAGTGGTTAGCCCGGTTTCGTTTCTGCCGGCTTCCTCGAAGGCTTAGGTAATATCTAATGGGTGAAGGCTATGCCTTTCCACCTTCCCTCGGCTTCTCATAGGTTCATATAAGTCAGTTCATTTTATCAGTCACCCGATGTTTTTTTGCTCTCCCAGAGTAAGGAAAAAGTAGGTGAGAATCCAAGCGGGACCGTGAGAGAATTAACAGCACGCGTGAGATCTGTTATTGAATGCAATCCTTGAGAAATGCCAGCTGAAATAATTCTGTCATATATGAAGGATAGTATGTTCTCGATATGCTTTTTGACGGAAGAAAGGACAATGGTAATGTTGGTCGAGCAAGAATTTCCTGTAATGGCTCGAACGAACGCTGTTGCCTGATTTATCAACTCGGTATTTACAGTAGATAGGATGAGACTACTCCATGCCTCTGCCATAGCTCTGAGAAGGCGGTGAAAGAAAAAGTCTGTATTATTAAATGTGTAACATCCATGTAAACATTTACCATTTTTGAACTTACTCTTTATGTGGCCGTCGCTTTCGCTTACTTCAACACTTACTGGACAGACGCTCTAACCTTCCACTTAACCACAAAAGGCTTATCTATATCACCATCATAAGGCCTATCTGGACGTACGGAGTTGAGCTTTGGGGTACTATAAACCATCAAATTCTTCACGTATTTAACCCTTGCAATAAAAAATCCTTCCAAAATCATCACAAAATCACCAACAAACTCATACACTTAAAGACGTTAATGTCCCATATGTTGCTGATTTGGCCAGTACAAGGTATCAATCCTTCTATGATTAACTCCACTCCCACTTTAACCAACTAGTTACAGGCCTTACTTTCTCTTCTATTCCTGGCCTCGATACCTTCTTTATATCTGTATATATTATCAGGTTATTTACTAATACAGTTGTAAATTTCAATAAATACTCAATAAAAACTCTTTGTGGGGTTTCATAGCATTTTTCATAGCCTCTTGACGTGTTAGTAAACCAAGGAACTCTGATAATGATATGCCATTGGAATGTAAAGGAGCAGATAAAGCAGACGTTGGGATAGCAGTCGAACCTCCTTGCTCCGCTAGACAAGCTTCTTATAGCCGTAATCAATCTATGCAATTCCTCTCATAAAGTTGACAAGAACTAAGTGCCTACTTAAACCGTTTCCGTATTCTTCTTCAAGTTAAGAAGTTGACTTTGGAAGTTGCATGATATAGCAAATTTATGACTATACTTGTTAATGGCGGGTGACGTAAGCCGGCGGCCATGTCAAGGCGGACCGCAGAGAGGTAGGAGGGGTTGCCGATTCTCGGAAAACTTTCACATTCTTCCGAGCTACGGAGGAGCACTGACGTCATCCCTCCTCTGCCAACATAATTCCCCTATTTTCCCTCCTTTTATTGGAGGCCTGTTTGTGTTGTTTTTTTTTCCTGTTAGGGTCAACCCCCTCCTATTGATTCTTCTGTTGCTCCTCATTTCCATTCTTGTCTTTATTTAGGCACAGATCCAGACCTCTCTATTTGGTTTAATTCTTTAAATAGGAGCCATTGAACTGTAGGAATAATTGTGCTAGTAGAGCTTTTTTTTTTTTTTTTTTTTTTTTTTTTTTGCATGAATTTTTTCTAGATCGTATTTTGAAGAAATCGCCAGATTTAAAATGATGCTCTACATGTTTCGTGGACCTCTGCTAATCCCTGTGGAGAACTGTATGGCAGCAAAGTCGCAACATACGCTAGAATTTTCTTTTTAATCTTTATTGGGCCGAGCAACGGAGATTAGGGAAGCAATGGAACGAGGATTCAAAGTGATTCCAATTCGAAAAGTAAATTTATTTTATTTACCGTAAATCTGAAGTTTTACTTTTGCAATGGCATCTTATAAATGTTTTCGTTCAAGGTAAACTAGGATACATTAATAACTTTCCGTTGAGTATGCTTTTAAGGACTGCTATGAACCTATGCAATCCATATGGATTTAGATCAGTTTTAGTTTCAGTTCTCTTATTTGAACTGTAAATCACATAAACACTTTTAAGTATATATTTTATAATATTTGCTTTTTTCTTAAAAGTATAAGTTATTGTTTAGAGAAACGATTTGAAACACTGAAATAACGATTTGAAACACCTGGATAGTTACAATTAGGAAATGAGTTATGTTTAAATATAGCATGAACTAGCATGAGGGAGAAATCACTCAGTGGTGCATCCTCCTGACTTTCAAAAACAAAATATTTTTTTTAGGCAAGGAGGTCCTTCATCCAACTCCTTTTCAGTTTACGCCGACTGTTATGGTATGTCAGTTATAGCCATGTTTTATACAAATTTGTTTCTATGTCCATTAAGTTTGTCATGAAACGTTTGTAAGTCAATCGCTTGTGGTTTGCTGTAGTTGGAATCCGTAAGTCAGTATGAAGGGTATCGTTTGAAATATGGTGATGAGTTCGTTGCCATTCTTAAAAATTCCGATTGAAAGGTTCGTATTTTTCGTATGTGTGTCCTTTTAGCAGGTCCGTATATTTGGCAAGCGTAAGTACATATTGGTTTTAATGAATAAGTATATAAATTAATTTTCTGTCTGGTGGATAATTTAGAATGTCTATGTAGTATTGAATGTAATAGTCCAAATCGAATGTTTAGCGTTAACCTATAGTTGAACTGTTATTTAATACCTTCTAAGAATAAGAAGTAAGTTCTCCACGAATTTATTTATGTTTCATGACATACTAATTTCATAAATTACGTTTAACATCATTTGTATTTATAATGATTTTGAAACATATTTATAAAATACTTTTGCGGAGCCTCAATTCTGAGAAAATCTTGTATTCTCTTTGACTGAAGGCGCTTCACGAAGCATCTCGTTCATTATTCAGACCAGTATTCCACTTGCCATTCAATGCAAATTGCAGATTTATCACACATGTGTCAGCTACTGAATACATTCCGTCTTTGTTATTGTTTACTTTATAATTATTTTGATGTTATTAGCGTCAAATGATTATTCTTAAATTTGCAGTTATATAATAGGGTTCGGACAGGAGCTCTTGTGTAGTTTTTTTTCTTCTCTGCATTGCCCAGGTATCTCGTACCTCTGAGACCACCCAGGTCGCCCGCTCTATACCCTCCAGTTTCCCGGCGATGGTCGATAGATTCCGTTAAATATTCTTGCCTGCCCCACTTGACTCGATTAATCTTTGTTAATAATTAATAAATAGACTCCGGACAAACCAAACTATCATTACGTAGTCATGTAGCTTACTGGAAGTGGCGATCGAAAGAGAATAAATGATGACTGGTTTCCATGAATATTTCCACGTTCGGGGCCCAGTGCAAGTATCGGATGTAGAGATATTACGCAAGAATTATTCTGTATTAAGTATTTTTGGATCGATGTTTTACGTATTAGATGGATAATACCCTTATTGTCATTCGATTTCTCTTACCTGTATATAACATGAGTAAATAAGGGGAAGTATTGTAATTCGATTTTTCACCGGAAATTCACTAAGGGATCCCCTGAATCCAAATGACCAAGACCCCTAAACAGTCTATGTGTCTGAGATGTTACCGCAACTTTTTTGTCAAAATCGGCGAACCAAAAGAGCCGCCATATCCTGTTGCACCTTTTTACAATTTTGTTTGTTTATTTATTTAACGTCACTTCATACTACTATAGCTACAGTGGCAGTCCTAAATTTTGCCTATTCAGGTTTTATTAGGGTAGGGATCTTTAACGAGTATCTGACATCACACAGGCTCGGGACCACCTTTTAACGTCCCCTCCTTAGGACGGCATAACTAAGGATTTTTTTACTCCCATTAAAAAATCCTAGGACCACTTGCGGTTTTGAATCCGTGATATTTGGCATAGGAGGATGTTATACTAGCCAACTAGCTTCAAGTGATCCCTTTTTTACGATTTTCACAAACACAGCTGTAACGATTTTGATTAAACTCCCTATATCGATGTAAAATTTAATGGGCTTCGAGATCGTGTAGGTTTTATTTTGAATTAAATAATGTTATAGGGCTTAAATGCCGATTTTCAAATGTTCTTTCCCTAAAGTATATTTAATTTTGTAGATTCCAAAAATTTAACAATATCATGTTATTAGCAATGATCAAACAAGGTTAAAGGTAGAATTTGAGCGAATTTTATTACCAACTAAAGTGAGAAAAGACCAAAAAATATTTTTTTAGGTAATTTTTCTCTCCCCAAACACAAGAATAGTAATGGGGATGTTTAATATTATATTACAGAATAAGATATCACTTTATATGCAAAGTTGTAGAAGGTAATGTGATAAACATATGTTTCCAACAGAGCTAAATATAATTCTTTAATCTTTTTTTTTAACTCTTAATTTAATTTATTCAAGAGTTCTTTGATGGATTTTAATAACCGAGTCAAGTGAAAGTGTTATTCTCACCTGATTTTTAATATATTTTTCAACTTTAGTTTGACACTATTAAAGTTGACACGTTTCAAGTTGGAAACGATAGAATTTAATTAAACTCAGGACTTCTTATCACAACCATATGTTTGTGTTGAGTGTTGTACCTCAGGGATCAATACGCATACCATTACTATACATAACAACGACCTTTGGAAGGGTCAATTAGATCACGAAAACGTTTACTATCAGGGAATGAAACATGCCCTACCGTTAATCTTGGCCTTTTCCCAATTCTCCTGAGTATAGAACCTAGTTTCCATTTACATTCGACCGAAGAATTATCGGGCTCATGGGAAGAAGAGCTGGGGGGATCTCTTCATAGAACCTTTAAACAAATTAGTAACCCTTAACGGACATATTTACAGTTTACATATAGATTCTTAGATGATGTATTGGAAATATAATATAATAGCATTATAATGTGATGAGAAATGTATTTTACATGAGAGAACCTATGATCTGTCTATTGCCTTGGCCATATACATTACAAAATTTAAATCCAATAAATACAAATTTAATTATGACCAACGTAAGACATAAAAGTTAAAACAAATACTTAAAATTATTAGGTGAATCCGTAAGTTTTGAGTGTAAATTTAAAAGCTTAAATGGCATGAAAATCTCCTACTTTTTCTAAAAAACATTTAAACATTTTCGTGAGAGAGCTTGGAAACTCTCGTTCCTCAACTGACTGTTCTGCATGTCCACTTGAAAGATTTCTTCTCCATGCCATTACCATCACCAGCAATGGTTGTCTCTAAACTGGGAGGATAGCTCTAAGATTACAACTGAAATAATTAATTAATTAAGTCATACACAAATATGAATCTACTCTGCATTATGCATCGAATTCCCTTACGAAATTTCTTAAACCTTGTATTTTTTTCCGCTTAAGGTTTTTAGTCTCATACGATTAAATTAAAAATCCCAATTCCTTTGGGGGTAGTTGATAAATTTCTTATAATATGTAATACTAAGGTTTGATTTAGAGATTTTTTTATTATTATCTAAAAGGGGTTATTATTGCTCTTATCTAAATAAGTGATTCACGTACATTTCATGCTGCAAATTATTACACAATGGTTTATTTACCAATAACTATGTTAGGATATAACTGTTTATATAGCTTTTAATAGGCAATTAACTAATATGAAAAGCAATAAATAATTCTAAGGAAAATGTTTATCACCACTGATAATTTCAAAACGCTATATCTCTGCTAGTTCTAAACTAATTTCAATGGTTCTTTTTACGTTTTGTAGGAAATTCAATTCTCTAAAATGTTGGTATTTAATTGTTAATTAGAAAAAACGGATAAATTAGGCAGTTTTTTTTAATATATTATCGCACTTTACTGATTCCAAACTTTATACATATTTTATAAATTCAAATTCAAATACATATTCAATAACTGAGTTATAGGCGTATTTATGAGTAAAATATAAATTTTTTTTTTTTTTTTTTTTTTTTTTTATGATCTTTCGCGCATTTTTGGTTTTGGTGGTTTTAAAAACACTAATATTTTATCTATCTTCAAAAATAACTGTTATTGAATTAAATCCCTTTTAATCGGCAGCCATTTTAAAAATTACCAGCTGATATCAACGTCTAGGTGTTAGATCATCGTTGGATTATTTATTTGTATTGAAAATATTAACCAAAATGAATTTTCTTAAGTTAAAAAAATAAGGTTATAGAAGGTTGGAAGCTCTGTAAGGCCACTCTAGCTATATAATAATTTAATTAAAAACGTTATTTTTAGATAATATATTTCTCACAAAAATGTTTTTGTATTTTTTTTCCTATTTATTGATACTTATAAAGAAATATTGGCATCCTTTTGAATTAGATGCTGAGAAGTAATAATGCTATGAATATGCCACGAGGGAGAGAAGACGCAGAACCATACCCTCTTGTCGTGGTAATAAAGTTTCTTGTTTCTCGATGAGCTCTCTCATCCAGCTTATTACTATTCCGTTTCCATCTTCTAGCATATGTTCTGTACTCGTGTTATACTTGATTTGATAAGACTACGTAATTCTTCTAAGAATCCTTTAAAGGAAAGTATGGATTTGTTATCTAGCAGATTGTGACCTACAAATGAAATCTGCGCCACTAAAGAAGAACACAGATGTTTTATCTTCTGCTGTTTTATTTAAATTTTATTTAGTTGCAGACATGGAAAAACAATAAATAAAATGAAGTATTCAGTTTAAATCAAACAAGAACTGAGACGTGTCAAGCCCAGGACACTTGACACAATATATTTCTTACTGTTCATAATGCTTGAAAGTACACGTTCTGTCCAATGCCTAAATACCTTAAAACTTAATTTGATGTTGAACTAAAATATGATGTAAAATTATTATTCATAGCAATTTCATTGTATTAAATTATGCCATTACTTAAGAACTTTTATTGATACAGCTCTCCTATATATTTATTTATTTTTTTCTCGAATGCTCTTCTTCTACCATTTTTTTATATTATCTCTTTAAATTAACTATACCCTTCAGGAACTATACTCCAAGGTGTAGACCAATTTATTTTATTATTAATTGCGAAGCAGATGGGAAAGGATCTAGCAGTATATATTTATGTTTAAGTTGAAGGAGAATTATATCAAAAGTCATAGTTTTAAATAAATAAAATCCCATGCTAAAACTATTTGTTATTTATTAATTAAAAGTAAAAATAATTAAGGTTTTGTTAAAGAGACCACTGGAATGGCAGGCAAAACTTGTTTGCTTTTAAAACATTAATTTTTGTTAAAGTTATTCCTTTGTTTGTTTGTTTAATCTAACGTCATTTTATGCTACTGTAGCTAATCAGACGATGCTACCTAAATTTTGTCTATCCATGTTTAATTAGAATAGTGATCATTAACGAGTACCTGACATCACCTAGGCTCGGAACCACCTTTTTACGTCTCCTCCGAAGGACGGCATAACTAAGGATGTTTTACTCCTATTAAAAAATCCTAGGGCCACCTGCGGGTTTGAATCTGTGACCTTTGGCATAGGAGCATATTATGCTAGCCAGCTAGCTTCAAGTGATCCCCTTTTTACGATTTTCACAAACACAGCTATAACGATTTTGATTAAACTCCCTATATCGATGTAAAATTTAATGGGTTTCGAGATCGTGTAGGTTTTATTTTGATTTAAGTAACCTGATAGGACTTAAATGCCGATTTTTCAAATGTTGTTTCCCTAAGGTATCTTTAATTTTATAGATTCCAAAAAATCAAACCTGCGGGTTTGAACCCGTGAATTTTGGCATGGAAGGCTGTTATGCTGGCCGTCTGCTAAAAGATGTGTATGTGGTAAACCTAGCTCGAAAACGATAAGTTGTTTGAAGCTAGAATTTCACATTTCGGAAAAAGTTTATGCTTAAAATATTTAAGAAACTTTTTCATCAAAATCGCCGATTCACAAAAGTCACTTTATACCATGCATTTTTTATTTTTTTTTTAAAACGCCTCATTCGATTTTTACCTAACTTGCCATATCGATGTAAAATTGAATGAGCTTTAATATAGGTTTCATTCTGATTGAAGTAGTCTGATAGAGCTTAAATTACGTTATTTTTAAAACCTCTTCCTCCAAAGTACCTTACATTTTGTAGATTCGAAAATATTAACCTGTTCTTAGCATTGATAAAGGGATGTGGGGTTACCTGTAGCATGGTGGTTAGCATAACACCCTCCTATGCCAAAGGACTCAGGTTCAAACACCTAGGAAGCCGTCCTTCGGAGGGGACGTTATAAAGTGGTCTCGAGCCTGTGCGATGTCAGGTACTCGTTAAAGATACCTATCCTAATTAAACCTGGATATGCAAAATTTAGGACTCTCATTGTAGCATCGTTTGATTAGCCACATCAGCATAAAGGGACGTTAAATAAACAAACAAGCATTGATGAAAACAGGAAAATATACAAGAGGAAAGAATTTCATAACCAACTGAAGCTAGAAAAAATGCATAACTGGGTGATCCCTAGTTATTTCTTTGTATAACATATTAATCTACTTCATTTGTAAGAGAGTAGTCGTCGAACGATTCTATTCTATAACTTAAGAAATTTTTACCTTTCCTGTCACATTGGCATATTCTTTAACTGACTTACACGAGCCCATTCCACTAGAAGCACTGTTCTGAAGTTCTTGCCATCTCAGTAGTAATAGAAACTCTTTTAATTTTTTTATCTGCGACATCTGTCCATGTTTGGCTTCATCCCCAAGAGATGAACCCCTGACTCGGCAGTAATCTTAAAAGAAGGCACGGAGACCAAGTCACTAGGTCCAGGAAACGAGTAAAGCTTAGCAAGAATTCTCGCTATCGACGATGTTATCTAGAAGCGGAGGAACGGAGGCAGTTTTTACTGACAGTGAGGCTGCTACGCATCTGTTTGTACACAGATAGACCGGGCAGCTTGCTCAGCGCTTCTTTGTCAGCATCCAGCAGGCTTGGCCTCAGGAACACTGAAGAAACGGCAAACAAACATCTAATCTTCAACTCTTCTGGTTCAGTCTTTTAATATATGTATATATATTCCTCTCCAGCTTATTGTAGTACAAGTTTAGGGTACTCACAAAAATCTATAGTAATCATTAACTTACTCATTTCCCCACAGTACGTTCAGCATATCTATGTCTCAATCTATAAGTACCAAATTTTAGCAGATCCGTGCTAGAGTCGGAAAAAGAACATCATTTCCATTTAACCATAGATATCGCTGTATATCACTAGTTTTATGTGTATGTGTAAGAGACAATCGAAAATCTTTAACTACTCCATACCCTAAAAAAAAAAAAAAAAAAAAAACCAACAGCCTAATTCCTTTTGAATAGCACCAAGAGGAGGGGAAAAAATACTTCATTTACTGTTTCGTTAAAACTAATTCTTTAAAACTATAAATTTAAACTTTTATAACCAAAAAGCACATTTTATTATCTTCATACGAGCTTTATCAACAACATTAAAAACAGATGTTTTATTTACAGGAAGGTTACTTTTTGGTTAGCCACCTGAAACACATTTTATAAAATATATACAAATAAATTGAATTAACATATCAAAAATATTCACAACCAAAAATACGAATTAGACAAATTATGTGACCAAGTGGCTAACGCGATTTATGCCTGCGAGTGGTACGATTAACTGAAGGTTAGAGTACCCACTCCGCTACATCACCTTCCCCCAATAACTGCGTCGAGGAATCGGCTCGGTGGTCTTAATCGTACCCACTCCGCTACAACTGCTTTTCCAATCTTTAGTGGATGAAGCGTATAGATAGGGGTACTTCGACTAAGCATACGAAAGGTTAACTTTTTTTAGTGTACGAACCAGTTTCTACCGATATCTCCAATTGAACGCTAGTGTGTACTTTTTTTGAAATGTATACTTAAATTCGAACATATACATGAGCATGTAAATATAGATGGTTAACCATCGTTTCTTTTCATTAATCTTTTACCGTCCTAATACTAGTATAGTACCGACACGGCATTATATACCTCTTCCTATCGCATTGATACAATAGTAAATTGTCTACATTACTTCAAAAAGTTGAATAAATATTGCAGAAAATGAAATTTGAAAATTACTCTCAGCAAATTTGAAACATAATACTGTTTACCAAACGTCGACTTCAAATAAACTACCGTATAAAAATAAATCCAGTTTCCATCACTTGGTTAAATACCTCACAGTAGGTCTAACATTAGAAAAGTCTCTAATATTCATTGAACATACCAATAGAAAAAATCTGGTGCGGGCAACACACGACTTTCACTTACCTCCGTTTTTAAAATCGATTAAAGAATTTTCAAATACAGTAAGAGATCAAAATGAGTGAAACCATTAAAGAATTAGATAAATGGAATTTCTATAGAAACATGTGTTTTATTAAAAAATCGATTCTATTATTATCTAAAACATTCACTTAGTTTTATCGGTTTTTTTATCACTCTCTATTAACTTTTAAAAGCTTGTGTATGAGATAATATTTTTTCTAAAATCTTTAGCTTTCCAACGGTATATCATATATGTATATTACTGCTCTTATGTTCAAAAACAAAAAATTGCATTAAAACAAATATTTTCTGTTTTCTCCTTTATTTGGGTATTGAATTTATTCAATTTATATATTTACCTGTTTTTCATCAGCGTTCCTCGCGCGGATCTCATTACCGCGTATGGGGAGCGTCCCACGGGTGGCGGATGTGGTGATGGTCGGTGGAATTTCCTCGGAAGCTCCTCCCGGCTAAGTCCGATGGACTCGCTGACCAACAATGAGAGCGGCCCTCCAGGCTTGCTGGAGGGTGTGACGTAGGTTCGAACGCCCTACTCACATATTTTAGTTCACAAAATACCACAAACAGTCATGGATTCCTCTGAGGTAAAACGCCCATTATCCGGAAGCAAACTAGTCCCCCGTTCGGGTCTCCGGGTGGGGACTGCTTCAGAGGAATCTAGGCGCAAGATGAAAAGTAGAGATCTAACAATAGGGACGTGGAACGTTAGAAGTTTAAATACGGCAGGTGGGTTAAAGTCGGTCGCGAATGAAGTTAAGGGTTACCATTTAGATATCGTTGCATTACAAGAGGTTCGCTGGCCAGGGGAGGGTTCGTTAACAGAAGGAAAGTATACTATTTGGTACGGGGGGAGCGGTAATTATTGTTTAGGTACCGGGTTTCTGATTAGGAATAAATTTCTTTCCGCATTACGGGATGTACAGTTCTTTAGTGAAAGAATATCGGTTGCTATATTTCAGGGTCGTTGGTATAAAATCGCGTTTATAAACATTCATTCTCCCACCGAAGATATTGATGATGAAGTAAAATGCGAATTTTATGATAAACTAGAGTCGGTTTACGATAAGTTACCGCGAAATTACATTAAAATTATACTAGGTGACGCGAACGCAAAGGTTGGAAGGGAAGAAGTATATCGTCCTACAATCGGTAAAGAAAGTTTGCATGAATATAGTAATGATAATGGGACCCGACTAATAAACTTTGCCATTTCGAAAAACCTAATAATCAAAAGTACTACGTTTAAACATAAGGACATTCATAAGTATACGTGGACATCGCCGGATGGACATACTCGGAATCAAATAGATCATATTTTAGTACAAAGCAGATGGCAAAGTAGCATAATTAACGTGAGATCGTATCGTGGTGCAGAATGCGGATCTGATCATGAATTAGTAATCGCGAAACTTCGACAAAAACTAAATACAAAAAAGAGAACACCGAACTATATTCATCCCGAGAATTTTGATGTTGTTAAATTGAACAACCCCGAAATTAGAAAACAATTCGCGATAGAAGCAAAAAATAGGTTCGATGCTTTGGAATCTTCAGACGAGGAAAACGAAGATGTAAACAAATTGTGGGAAGGGATCAGAGATAATATTAAAGAGGTCGGTAACTTATGTCTTGGGAAAATCGAAAATAAAAAGAACAAACCTTGGTTCGACAGGGATTGTCAAAATATGTGTGAAAAAAGAAAAACCGCTAAGCTGAATTCCTTAAATAATCCAAGCGATAATAATGTGGCTTACTTTCGGTTAGTAAAAAACGAAACTTCAAAATTCTTAAAAAATAAGAAAAGAGAGTATCTTAAAGGCAAAATAATAGAAATAGAAAAACACAGAAGCGAAAATAACGTAAGAGAGATGTACAAAGGTATAAACAAATCGCGTAAAAGATTTGAACCTCTATTGAATGGGGTTAAAGATGCGAATAACAACATAATTGCGGATCCGACTGAGATATTAAATACATTTAAACAACACTTTGACGGCATTCTAAATACGGAAAATAATAATCAATCACCTCCCTCTGAATACCAGAGCGCTGAACCATGGGTAGACGCACCGAGTAAAGAGGAAGTTGAAATGGCGATAGGAAAATTAAAACGGTATAAAGCTGCAGGAAATGATAATATCACGAGTGAATTAATCAAAGCGTGTGGAGAAGCGGGCGTTTCCAAATTACATGTTTTAGTTAAAAAGATCTGGGAAAATGAAAAAATACCCGAAGAATGGAAAGAATCAATACTTATTCCGATTCACAAAAAAGGAACGAGGACGGATTGTAACAACTATCGTGGGATCTCTCTTCTCCCAGTATGCTATAAAATATTCTCGTCAATACTAACTAGCCGAATCACGGAATACGCTGAGGAAATTATCGGAGACTACCAATGTGGTTTTAGGCGGAATCGCTCGACTATTGATCAAATATTTTCCTTACGTCAAATATTAGAGAAGAAACTGGAATACAACGGTGTAGTCCATCAACTTTATATAGATTTTAAAAAGGCTTATGATTCCATAGACCGTCAGAAGCTATATAACATCATGATTGAACAGGGGATACCTAAAAAGTTAGTAAACCTAGTAGAGATGTGTTTGTCGGAAACATTTCATAAAGTTAGAATCGGTCATAATTACTCCGAGAGATTTGAGGTGCGATCGGGTTTGAAACAGGGTGACTCCCTTTCACCTGTTTTGTTTAATATAGCCTTAGAATATGTTATAGAAAAGGTGATGAGTACGGAGAAAGGCTTACATATGGGTGACAAGATTCCGGTTTTGGGGTATGCCGATGATTTGGTACTACTAGGTGAAGACACGGAAACTATACAACTAAATACAAGTGTGTTAATAAAAGCCGGTAAACAAATAGGTCTCGAATTAAATACCGATAAGACGAAATATATGATTAGTTGCAGAAATGGTGGCGATCTTGATGATATTAATATTTCAGGTCATACTTTTGAACACGTAGAGAAATTCAAGTATTTAGGTTCAATGATAACAAGAAAAAATGAAATCCAGGAAGAAATAAAGTCCCGGTTAAAGGTGGGAAATGCGTGTTATTATTCGGTTGCTAAATTGCTTAGCTCGCGGCTTCTGTCTAAAAACTTAAAGGTTAGAACTTATAAAACTATTATTCTTCCAACGGTTCTTTACGGATGCGAAACGTGGCCGCTTACTTTGAAGGATGAACAACGGCTTAAGGTTTTCGAGAATAAGGTACTGCGTAAAATATTTGGTCCGAAGAGAGATGAGGCCACTGGAGAGTTTAGAAGGTTGCACAACGCGGAATTGCGGAGTTTGTACCCTGTGAATATAATTGAGTTGATAGCATCGCGGAGACTCAAATGGGCGCGTAAAGTTGTTGGGCTTAGTGAGGAACGGATTCCGAGAAAGTTGGTATTCGCTGAACCGACTGGTAGGCGTCCGAAAGGTAGGCCGAAGCGTCGATGGGAGGATTGCATTAAGGCTGATCTCGGGAACTTGGGCTTGACCGGTGAACATTGGACGAGTCTGTGCAGGCGAAGTTTAGTGGTATCGGCATCGAACCTTCGGGTTCGGTAAGCCTATTATTATTATTATTATTTCATCAGCGTTAACAAGATAATATAGTTATTTTTATTGAATCTACAAAATTAAAGGTACTTTAGGAGAAGAAAGTTTAAAATATCGGCATTTAAGCCCTGTCAGACCATTTTAATCAGAATAAAACCTACATGATATTAAAGCCCATTAAATTTTACATCGATTTAGCGAGTTTAATCAAAATCGTCGGAACTTTGAATTTTTTGAATTAATAAATCATATCTTCAAAAAGAACAGTTCACGTGCGTAAAATAATTTAATTACCTCAGTAACAATAAAGATATAATTTTATTTTATGGGGAACAAAAATAGCAGGAATCCGTATTAATTAAAGTTTAATTATATAGAAGGGCGGAGAAAGGTTCTGGGAAATGTTAAATTCGTTTCTGGAATTAATTAAAATGAATTATACGGTTATTAAAATTATATTTTAACTGGAATAATATTGGCTTCTTTCATAATTTTGTCATGCAGTTACTCATTTTTTTGATTCACAGCCGACCTGGGATGTAGCAATGTTGTTTCAAAAGCATACTCATTACCTTGATGGGAATGGAAGCAGTGAGTGACAACTCTTGTACCATGACTTCATGGAATCTGTACACCATTCCCCAATTACGAAGCAAAGCCTCCCGCAGCTCCATACCAATTCTTCTCCTGCCTTTATGAAAATTCCAGGGAGCTCCTGTTTGGAATTAGCATTTGCTTTGAATGAGGTGACGAGCTTTGGGTAAGGTCACTAACTGGCAGGATGCCCGCCATGTTCCCAATGTCTTTCCCTTTTGTCCTTCGAAGATTTAATGTAAGAGCGATGGCAAGGAAAAGAAGATTGGAAAACACATTCCGAGAACGCCCTTTTGTATGAATGTAATTTAATGATCTACTTTCTCAGAACTTTCTTTCTGCCCTTAAGGTTTATTGAGGCTGAGAAAGAAAAAGCACCTTTGTGTTGTTTTTTCAGCAAGTTTTCAAAGCTGTTATTCGGATGTCTATTTGAAGATTCCAGATTTTTTTTTTAATGTTAAAAACTTTGATCTTTGATATCTTTTAAATGTAAGATCTATTGTATTCACAGCTGCATGACCCTTCTCCGACTTCTTTATTAAACTGACTACTCATTAATTACTTGATAAATGTGGTATATAAACTGTTTTTACTTTCACCTACTTATATATGAAATATATAGTAAGGGAAAGTATTGCGATCGTGAAAATTTTCGAATTTCTGTTTTCACCGGAAATACACGTTGGAAAGTCACATGCAACTAAAATTTCATATTTAAGACTTTTTCGTCAAAATCAGCTAACCAGAAGAGCCACTTTATGCTATGCATTTTGCACCTTTTTACGATATTCTCATAAACGGCTCTAACGATTTTGATTAAACTCGCTATATTGATGTAAAATGTGATAGACTTAAATATGATGTAGGTTTCATTCTGATTGAAATAGTCTGAAAGGGCTCAAATGCCGATATTTTAAATTTTCTTCCCCAAAAGTACCTTTAATTTTGTAGATACTAAAAAAATAATAATATAATCTTGTTATGAACGATAAAAAACAAGTAAATACATACCTGAGTTGAACGAATTCGATATCTAACTTATAACAGAAAACTGCGTTTATATTTTTTATTGGATTTTTTCGTTTTAAACACAAGAACAGTAATATACATGTATAATATACCGTTGCAAAGCTAAAGATTTAAAAAAAATTTATCTTATACACAACCTTGTAAAAGTTAATTAAGTTAAAAAAAAAAGGTTAAAAAAGTAAGTTAAAGCAGATAAAACTAACTGATTGTTTTAGATTATAATATAATAGATTTTTTAATAAAACACGTGTTTTTATTTAAATCCAATTTAACTAATTCTTTATTAGTTTCACTCATTTTTATCTCTAACTGTATTTAAAAATTCTTTGATCGATTTTAACCACGGCAGTAAGTGAACGTCGTGTGGTGCCCGTACCAGTTTTGTTTTTCAAAATTTTATTGTAATTTACAGCTGTACATAGTATAATTAATAAACGAGCTGCTGTACATAGGAAATTGGCTTGAAAAGTCTAGAGAAGAATCTACCTTGCGTTAGCTCTTCAATGTTTATTTGATCAACAAGTCACCGTCTTTTCAGACCCCTCGGAGGATTATCGGAAATAGATGTAGATGAGAGGTTGCTGACAAGCGGGTTTGTATGGACGGGTAATTTGGAATGAAAGGAGGTTTATCTTTTTTTGGGCTATTTCTTCAGCTAGTGGGATATTCAGGTCTCTTTTGCTGGGATTATTGGTAACAGGAGATATATAAAAATAAAGTATGATTTTATTAAATCCTAGATTTCAAAGGACTGTAAATATTTTAATCCTATTTAACCTATATTTTAATTTATTTAACCGAAACTCAGTCATCTCTTTAGAGCATTCTCTTAGTTTGTTTAACCCTATTCGACTTCTTCAAATAAACGGTAGTTTAGACATTTCTATCTAAGAAGAAATAAGACATTGACCTACGATGTTCTCGTAATTTTAAGGTATTACTGAAAAAAAAAAAAAAAAAAAAAAAACAGCCGCTCAAGGAACTCTTGAAATTATTTAATTTGAAGGAGAAAATGTCATTTGCAAGCGCACTACACATCGTCAGTCAGAAAAATTTAGCAGTGGACACAACTTTTAAAAGGAAGAAGTGCTCCGGGCGACCATTAATGGATATCGATGAGATTCTGTTGAGTCAAATCCGTCCAAAAGCTCTCGCTAATTTGCCAGATGTGTCAAAAGATACTGTCAGTCACCATTTCTCTCCCGAGGAAGGTGAAAAAGGTCTCTCGCGAACATACTCCTCAGCAATCAGCTCACATATCTCGTTGAACCAAAGAAAAGTTTGAAGAACATTATGGGTTCCAACTCCTGCCTCATCCACCATATAGTCCTGACCTCATACCATCGGATTACTTCTTGTATCGATTCAACACCCATATTTTTCAAGCGATAAAATTTGATAATTTTGCGGAAGTTGATATTGCGGTCCCTGTTGATATCAAGAGTGCTTTGACTGCCATCCCAAAGAATGGTATGTGCGTGAGATCGAGCAATTGGAAAGCAGATGGCTCATGGCGATTTATAACAATGGACTATACTTAAGGTACTAATTTTATATAAATGAAATATATATATAATATTTATTGAGATATATTATCATTTGTTTTTTAAATGAACAGTATTAATAGTGATAAGTAACCACATTTATACAATATATAAAGAAAATAATGATAAAGTCAAGTTAACATAATATAGAAAATAAATAAATTCATATATATATATATATATATATATATATATATATATATATATATATATATATATATAATAATAATAATAATAATAGGCTAAGCGAACCCGAAGGTTCGATACCGATACCACCAAATTCTGCCTACACAGACTCTTCCAATGTTCACCAATCAATCCCAAGCTCCCGAGATCAGCCTTAACGCAATCCTCCCATCTACGCCTCGGCCTACCTTTCGGACGCCTACCAGTCGGATCAGTAAATACCAACTTTCTCGGAATCCGCTCGTCATCGAGCCCAACAACTTTACTCGCCCATTTGAGTCTCCGCGATGCAATCAGCTCAATTATATTCACAGGATACAAGTTCCGCAATTCCGCGTTGTGCAACCTTCTAAACTCCCCAGTGGCCTCATCTCTCTTCGGACCAAATATTTTACGTAATACCTTATTTTCGAAGACCTTAAGCCGTTGTTCATCCTTCAAAGTAAGCGGCCACGTTTCACATCCATAAAGAACTGTTGGAAGAATAATAGTTTTATAAATTCTAATCTTTAAGTTTTTAGATAGAAGCTGCGAACTAAGTAACTTAGCATATATATATATATATATATATATATATATATATATATATATATATATATATATATATATATATATAAATAATAATAAATAAAAAAATCAAAGCAAAACAACAACCATAATTGAGATAAATACAAATTTGGCAAATAAATAAACAACATCTAAGCATCAAAGAAATAATAATACAAATATTTCGTTAAAAACATTTTTTTTTATACGTCTCCATTCCTTATTTTTAACCTTTAATCAAAATATTCTGAAATAAATGCCGAATGGTCCCGAAATTCGAACCAGTATTTTTAAGCCTGTTTCGGTCGCCCATTTAAGTGCCCTAAAACTGGCCGTTTTTAAGATAACAAGATAAAGCGGCTGAAACCACCCACTTCGTTGTGGCTCCAAACTTGATTTTTCTAGACATAAAATTAATTATTTCCAAGGGATTTCATTGTTTGTTTGTACTGTTATTGAATATAATATAATGGCTACACAAAGGATTAAACATTTTGTTATAAAATAGGACAGCAATATGAAAACGCTGTAAATTATTACACAAAGGTTCATTATTTCCAAATAAATATATTAGGGTGTAACTGTTTATATAGCTTTTAATGGACAATTAACTAATATGAAAAGCAATAAATAATTCAAAGGAAAATGGTCTGATAAATTAAAAACGCTATTTCTCTGCTAGTTATTAACCAATTTCAATGATTCTGTTTTCATTTTGTAGGAAATTTAATTCTCGATGAAACATCACTAAAAAAAAATAAATATATACATGGTATAAAAATGGTATTTATTTAATTAAAACTTTTTTTTTTATTCGTTATTCGTCCTTTTTTTTTTTTTTTTACTGATTCTAAAACTCTATACACATTTTTCTCTATCTTTAAAAATAACTGAGTCATGGGCGTGTTTGTGGATAAAATTTCAATTATTTTCTTTTCTATTTTCTCTTTTTATATATTTTTCGTGTTTTTTTCTTTGAAAAACATTAATAATTTTTTTCTCTATCTTCAAAATAACTGAGTTGAATTAAATCACTTTTAATTGGCCACCATTTACAAAATAACCAGCTGATATCAACATCTAGGTGTTAAGATCATCGTTTTATGCCCGAGTATTTTTGTGGCGAATTAAAAAAAAATTTGTTCAATAGTTTCGGAGTAATGCCGCGTACGGCGGACAAACGGATTTTTTTTTATTCGTTCGAGTTCTACGCTTCATGAAACGTAAGCCCTCTAATTTAAAAGGTGTGGTAATTTTTTTTTTGGTCGATTACAAAGGTTCATTATTGAAAATAATAAACCAAAATCTGCAGGCAATAAAATTCTTGTTATAGTTTCATTAAACATATGACAGTAAAAAAAAAAAAAAAAACCTGTACCACTACAACCCATGAAGAGTTTTGGGCTCAGTATATGTAGAGATTCGTATTGTTTCTAGGCCAACGGCCGTGCAACGACGTGATTCGGCCAAGATCACGCTCAGCCGCCAGGTTCTTTTCCCCATTTTTCGTTACCCACTTTATAGAGGCTGGGTGTGCCCCCGGAGGGTCTCCATACCCCAGGATCGTCCCCCGGCCGAAATAACAGAATAAATAATATTCCGCCTCAGCCGGGATTCGAACCCAGGACCCGGAGCACAGTGGACTAGCACTCTACCCACTAGACCACGCCGCTCCTTATATGACAGTATAATATATTTAAAAAAAAAAGATTAAATTAAATACGCTCAGTTCTATGAATTTGATAGAATTAACTGAGTAATTTTTATTAATATACGTTCGTAATATTTAAATTAAAATTTCCTTTGCAACCCCCAGACCCACCATTTTACCTCTCATACCTTCTCCTATATATTCATAAATTCCTCTTTCGGAAGTTGCGTTCCTTCAGGAGGGACAGTCGTGAGATTTGAATGGCCGATTATAGTTGAAGATGTATAAGATTGTAAAAGCGATCTGGCCCTTGGGAAGACTGGCATATTAATGATTGATTTTACATGATTGATGAAGCCTCCTCTTAGAATCCTGCGTGCGTCAGCACCACCTGAATGCCATGGATCAGTTGACTAATGTCTTTGTTATAAGGTCATTAACTGCGTTTATCTAGGGGTTACTTTGAGATCTGTTGGAGCTTGCAACTCTCCACAGTTCTTTTACTACACCAGAAAAGTAACCATCGTTCCTATGGAAGCCGATGAATTCCATACACTATTGTTACCTTACTTTTATCAGTTTAGTTGAACAGATAATTTGTGAAATAGATATAAATGAGCCTGCAGGTAGTGCAAACTTCGTGATCTCGCACTTCGTTTTAACTCATACCACGGTAGGTATCATAAAAGTTAGATACATGATGAATTTCAGAGCAAATATAGTAAGTCTACCCGCTTCAATTCAGATTTTATAATGACAGATCCACTTAATACGTTTATATATATATATATTATATATATATATATTATATAATATTTTATATATATATACGTACAAGGTGTTTCGTAATTGCACGGCACTATTTCACTAGCACAATATAAACAAGAAAGTTCATATTAACTTATATCTCTAACTCATTGATTAAACAGGTATCAAAGATAACTGTACAAAGTTTATCGTGTTTAAAACTAAATAACATGTTTTAATACCCTCATAAACAAATGAACGATAAGCAATGACAGTAGTTGCTCATCTGTTTGTCCAGTTCAAGGTGATTTAGTGTTTCATCGCTGCATTTATTATCATTTGTCTGTGTGAATACATTTAATGGGCTTTAATATCATCCAGGTTTCATTCTGATTGAAACAGTTTAAAATGTATTTAATGCCGATATTTTAATTTATCTTACTCTATTAATTATCTCAAGTACCTTTAATTTTGTAGAATTGATAATATTAACTATTTCATCTTGTTAGTATTAATAAACAAATTGCTGAAGTTGGAAGAATTTAACAACCAACTGAGGTGAAAAGAGCAAAAATATTTATAAGGTAATCTTTTTTTTTTTTTTTTTTTTTCTTTTTAGCATAAGAATAGTAATAAATACAGAGGTGTAGTATACCGTTTCAAAGATAAATATTTAATAAAGCATGTTATCTTGTATATGAAATTGTGAAAGGTAATGCTAAGTGATGAATAGGTCATTAACTTTATAGATATTTGGCCTGTACCAGGTATCACACCTTCCATGAAAAACTCCACTCCCACTCTAATCCATTAGTTTCAATCCTTGCTTCCTCTTCCATTCCTGATAATCCTCCGAGGCGTCTGAAAAAAAAATGGCCTCGAGACCTTCTTATTTAGACTCACTACTAAAGAGTGCAGCCAATGGGCAGTTTCTCTTCATGTTTATTTCATGAGTTATAACATTTCAGTATATTTACTTGGTGTATTTTTTGTACAGTTGTAAATTTCAATAAAAAATATATTTAAAAAAAAAAACTCTAGATTATTGTGCATGACAATTTTACATTGTTATATTATTTTTACTAAAACATATATTTCTAAAGAAATGAAAAAGTATCTAATTCTTTAACTTTTTTTATTTTTTTTTAACCTTAACTTTATTTAATAGTTTTCAAATCGCTGGCTCTGACCCGAAAGGGAGGCGCTGGGATCCCCGGATTCTGTCAAGTGGGGGGAGGCAGGCTCCGACGGTGGTTCCCCAACATATTGTATATAATTATGAGTGTGTTCATGTTTTTTTTATGTATTTGTTAACCTAGTATTTATTTAATTTATAAATTTTGTTATTATATACCTTTATTAATTTTAGCATCATTTTATGTAATTTGGCTTTCTTTTGTTTATATTGTATGAATGTTACCATGTAGCACTATTATCATTGCCCATTGCGACAAACTGTAATATATCCGAATAAATAAATATATAATTCGAAAAAAAAAAAATTTCAAATTGGTTTTAACATTCGAGGTAAGTGTATATCATTTGTTGTTCGCACCAACTTCCTTTATTGGAATCAAAATATATTTAATTTAATGTGAATATGGCAGGCAATAAAATTGCCCCGTTTAAAAATGTTATTATTATCATTATGAGAATTACAAGCATATAATAGAATGCTGTAGGAGAAAAACATATTTCGATGGAAGTTGGTTTAACAACGGGATACATTCCGATCCACAGCACACAGTCCTGGAAGAGTGGATCCTCCGCTAAAATATGAATAACGGTAAATTTATTCGGGCGTATAAATCCGAAACATTCTGCAGTATTCGCTCGCAGTATATTTAACATTTCAAAGCAATAAAATTCTCAGAAGACTATTTTAGGGCAACAAGAAAAAAAAATATTTTTTCACCGAAAAAACATAAAGCTGATTATCGAGAATCCACGTTGAGGGATAAAAGAGCCGACGAAAAGCCATTTCTAACCGGGGTAGATAGCGCGAGGGGTTTGCCAAGGTTCACTGCTAGTCTAATCTCTATTCGCATTTATCATATCACCTAGTGCTATTAGCAGATGAAGAAACCCGCTGTCTGGAAGTTGGTCCACTATGTTTTCGGACCATTTTAGAGGGAAATGGGTCATAATAGGATTCAACAAAAAGATACACTCAACTTGAACAGGATTTAAATTGATATCACACATTTTTTTTTAAATCTTTTTCAACAATGAACCTTTGTAGTCGAGGGCTTACGTTTCAAGATGCGTAGAATCGAAATAACGAATAAAAAGATTCTTTTGTGGTTCTCCGCAACGACTGAACCAATTTTTTTGAAATTCGCCACAAAAATACTAGTCCGTGCAACGAGTAACTTAACACCTAGAAGTTGATATCAGCCGATTAATTCAATTTAAGTGATTTGATTCAATAACTCAGTTATTTTGGAAGATAGAGAAAAAATAATTAGTGTTTTTTGACCAAAAAACGCGAATAATAACATATAAGAGAGAAGAAAAAAAAGGGTTCTACGTTGTTGATTTTTTTATCGATTACAATGGTTCATTATTTAAAATAATAATAATGTCATGAATGAAATTGTCTTAATTGAAAATGTCAAAAGCATTCTAAAAATACTGACGTTTCAACAAAAATAAATACGACAAACCTCTTCTTCCATGACAAAATAAAGGTGACAACCACCACCCACTTAGACTTCGGGATATGTCCACAACAGATGTTCTTTAATATTCTCAGTTAACTTCAACAGGGATCTCCAATAAGAGACCATTTTTTAAAATGTTTTCAAAAGAATGTTTTCACGACTAAAAAATAAACAAAAAAGTTCATACTAACATATATCTAAAACTCATTTATTTAACAGATATCAAAGGTTCAGGATTTATTATGTATTTAATACATTAAGGCTGACTGGACAAAGTTAAACGTGTTTAATACAAAATAACAGGTTTTAATTACCTGACAGAGTACAAGTGAACGATGAGCAATGACAGCAGTTTCTCATCAGTTTGTTTGTTTGTTTATTTAACGTCACTTTATGCTACTATGGCTAATCGGACGATGCTACAGTGGGAGTCCTAAATTTTGAGAGATAAAAAAAATTAATAACGCTTTGAGGCTGAACATTTTCGGTGGGTTACATCAAAATCATTACAACCTAGTGTACAGAAAAACATGGCTTTGAACATAGCTCAGTCGATATTCACACGATATGTCGATTGGTACATTAAAAAACTAACTAAAGTTTCCACCAACTCCCCCAGCAATGCGTTATTTTGAATTCATGTGGTTCAGAATTGATTCTTTGATAACAGTTAATTATTTTTTTCTAAATTTTAAGTTTCTTTAGATTTTTTATAAGCAATGTTAGTTTCAGTAACTTTTATAAGTTTAAAGTAAAACTCTTAACACGATAGTTGGAGATAAAGTGAGACCTCACTTCCTGACAGATGAAAAGTATCTTCAGTGCCCTCTTACCAGAAAATAAGTTTGGATATAAGACCGCCAAAACTTTTGGAACTTCCTAGAAGCTTAAAAAGGAGAGAACTTACTTAAATGTTCGAGTGTTACCTAGAAAAGAACTTTTAAAACTACCTTGATGAACTCATTGACCCGAGGATTAAAAGCCACAGAGTGCTTGTTATAACAAAATTCTGATAACTGATACACTGCATGAGTTAAAAACCTTGGTATACCACAGCTTTTAACCATATTTACCTCCATGTATTAACTCGCCTCGTTTAAACGTCTGCTGTGTCTTGTAGTGTAACATTACATTTACCCTTAAAACTTCGAAAATGTAAAATGTTTAGATCATTTTTATAATTATATAATTCACTTAACCGTTATTACTCCAATTATGGTGTGGAGTGTTATCAATGAAGTTTTTTTTTTGTTTTTTTAATATATTTATTGATATTTACAACTGTATAATAAAATACAATATTATACTGTCTTGATTCACATGAAGGGATACTACCCATTGACAGCTCTTTAAAAACTATGGTAAACCATTAGCTCCCGGAGCCATCTTCTTTTCAGACGCCTCGGAGGATTATCAGGGATTGTAGAGGTAGCAAGATTTGAAAATATTGGATTAGAGTGGGAATGGAGTTTGTCATAAAATGAGTGGGGTACCTGGTTCGGGCCTAGCCAGTAACATAGGGAACATTTAAATCTTATGTATGAGTTTATTCGTGACAAAATAAGGAGTATTGAGGATTTTTGGATTGTGAGGATTGGAGAGGGGAAGAATTTGATGGTTTAATAGAGCCCCAAAGCTCTACTCCGTAAGACCATATCGGCCTTATGATAGTCATTTAGATGGGTCTTTTGTAGTTAAGCGAAAGGTTTGAGCGTTTGTCCCGTAAGTGTTGCATTAGTCTAAAAACGTCGGAAATTTCTTGTCGTTTCTGTCTTGTGTGAGGATACCAATGAATTTTTATTTTTATTAATTTATTTAAAGAAATTTACCCCGGTATTAAATAAATACAACAAGTAAATAGGCTTGATATATGATTAGAACACATGGTAGTCCTGTGAAAAACTACCCATTGGTAGAACTCCAATGGAAGTCTCTTGGCCATCTTCTTTTAAGGCGCCTCGGTGGGTTTTCGGGAATAGATATGGAGGAGAGGTCACGGATAACGGGTTTGAGTGGGCAGGGAGTTTGGAATGAAAAGAGGTATATCTATATCGAACCAAGTCTTCCACAAATGGAATATTTAGGTCTTTATGGATGATTTTATTGGTAACAAAGTAACGAGAATTGAGGATTTTTCGAAGGATTTTGGACTGCAAGGATTGGATGCGAGAGGAATTCGATGGTTTGGTAGACCCCATAGCTCAATGCCGTAGGTCCAAATAGGCCTGATAATTGTTATATAAATGAGTTTTTTGTAGTAAATAGAAGTTTTGAGCGTTTGTCAAGTAAGTGTTGTAACAATCTGTATCTACGGGCAGTTACCTGTCGTTTCAGTCTAGTATGAGGATTCCATGTTAGGCGTTTTTCGAGATGGTGTCTTAAGTTCAACAGGAGTAAGTAGGATATTGTTAAAGAATACGGTGGGGAAGGAAGTCATAGGTTTACGACGTAGAGTGAAGGTAATTTGATGGAATTTGTTAGGATTTATTTTAATTCTCCAATTTTGACACTATTCTTCAATGGCTGATAGCCAATGAAGTTAATAATTATTTTGTAAAAAAAATTCCTTTTTTTTTTTGTTTTATGTCATGCAATCTTTATGCAGCATATTTAATTAGAACAAATTTTCTATTGTTATGAAGTATATGAATTTTATATTAATTATTAAATATTTGCATATTTCTATTAAAAACATCTTCAACTAGTCAGGAGGATTGCTATTTTGATTTATTGTCTTTCATATTTAAATATATTATCGCTTCGTGACACTTGAAATTATTTTTTCCATCAGCCGTGATTATTGCCAATTTGCAATATTTATTGCTGACAGCAATTACTGAGAACCGTTCTTATTCTCCATGGCAGACCGCAATATTATTTAGTCAACTCCTCATTAGAGCCTACTATCACATTCTAAGAAGCTAAAGTTGAACTTCCTCATGAAGGATGATGGGGCCGCTCAAGAGGTTGATGACCAAATGCCCGGCTATCATCCTATAGGTGTCCTTTGTCGGCCTCTTTGACCAACCGACTCTAAGCATCCCCTCTTCCTCTTCTGCAATATTGAGATGCCCTTGCTGTGTGAAAGGAAAGGATCAATCTATTGAAAGTAACTATCACTTGTGCAAATAATCCAATTATTAATAGTTTGACATTTCAAATAGTTGGTTATTTGTGCTATATTCTTGTTATTTTCAAAAGTTTTTTTTCCAAGTATACAATAAAGAGGAATGTCGAAAAAGTTGAATTCAAATTAAATTGTTTAGAGTCAGTTGACCGTAATTATTTTAAATTTTCTCGTTAGACTATCCTTGCCTAACGTAAGCGTCTTGTTCCCCTCCATCATGCCCTGACTAAACGGCGCACAGTTGAAAATATGAACGATTTCGGTGGCAAAAATTCTGAAACTTGTCTATATTTAACCTTTGGGGTCCCAGATTACGGAAAAAAAATATAAAAACTTAATATTTTTTTTTTAAACGATTGGCGAGCGCACAGTGGTCAAACATCAAATTTATTTGCTAAAATCTAAAATATCCCTACATTTTACGTTTGAAGTCCCAGAATACGGGGAAAATATACAAAAAATCTAATTATAAAACCTGCTAATAGATGTATTTAATACCATTTAAGAAACTCTTCAAATTATAGATTGTAAAACATTTGATTCGGAGTGTTGTGTCTGAAAAACGTATGTATCACCTAAAACGCAAAAAATGGCAAAAATTCTCTGTAATATTTAAAGACTAGAAGGATTGATGAAACAGATACTACAAACAAATCCTTCGGGTAACTTGGAGGTTGTATAGTTTTTCGTTATTGAATATTGGCATAGTTTCCCGACTTGTCTCCAACAGATTACCACCTGTTCAGGAATTTAGACAACTTTGTCAAAGGAAAACTTTTTGAAAATGATGATCAAGTGAATAGTGCGTTTTCAGATTTTGTTTCACTTCAAAGGTCAGAGTTTTTCAGTTCGGGGATAAAAAAGTTGGTGTCACGTTAGGAAAAATGTGTAGAAAAAGAAGGTAAATACTTCCAATAAATTTATTTTGTTTTCATATCGTATTTTTAATAAAAATCCTTTACCTTGAAAACGGACATTTCATGTGACACAACCCAATAATATATAATCATAATCAGAAGTGATAAAAATGCTTTTAAAAATTCAAAGTGCTTAGCAAAATCCCTGAACAGTTTTTATAATTCTACCTCAAGAAAAGCAGCAGTGTAGGCCACTTTCAAGAAGTAGTGTACAGATTGGTTTTCCTCTGGTACAATTTATTCCAAGCTTCGAACACTACAAGAACCAATCTCCAAGTATTCCCCGGAGAATCTCGAATCATGTCCTCTTTATGAAATTCTTTATCGGCGGGCTCAGCGAGTTTATAGAAAATTAAGGTTTCCCAGAAAGTTTCATTACTGAGAGAAATAAACATTTTCCAGTCTTTCCGAGAAATTCGTCGAGCACACCTGTTTGAGAATATTTCTGAGAAGAGAAGGGAGGGCGGGAAAGGATTTTTATATCAATAAGAGAAGCCAGATAATCCAAGTCTTCTGGGAACTTATATATCGTCGGCCATTTTGGAACGGTTCAAAGATGGCGGTCTTTATTTAATCGCCAGGCTTTTACTTTATCATTTCATTCAGCCTTTCTTATTAGCTTATTTTCATTAACTTTTCTTGTGATTCCTAATCTGAACTTTTCATTTTTAATTTAATAAAGAATTATCATCCTGTACCATTAATAAAATTCAATCAATAATCATAATTACAGTCATACAATTGTAACCAAAATTTAACTTCGATGAGTGGTAATGATCTTCGTTTCTTATAATTTATTGTCTCGATTTGGTTCTGAGAAGGAGCCAAATCATTTATCATTATAGATGATTATTCTTTTTTTCTGAATGAGGATTGGCGTATATGTATGCCCAATTATTAATTTAAAAATCTAAATGAAAGGCTTTTCGCTACCTGCTTTTTTTTTTTACTGTTTCATGTTTCTTAAACCAATTTTATATCATAACTATTATATTCTATTCCTCATAAACAATCCACACTGAAAATTAGACAATGACTGTATACTTATACCTACCTTTTAAAACCATTATGGACATATGCATCTCAAATTTTCGGAACCGCTAAAAGGATTTACATTAAAAAAATACAGACTTTTCAATCGCTCACCCTTGTACGTCAGTAAAAAAACTTTACATATACCTACTGTTCAAGATTACATTCATACTTCATACAAGAGATTCCATGACAAACTCCACGGCCATTACAACATACTCATTCAAAACATGGCGACAACGGACATGCCGGAACTCACCAGAAGGCTGAAAAGGAGCTGGTTAAGGGATCTCCTTATTTAAAACTTAAGATCTTCACGTTAGGAGGAGGTGCCGCTGGGTACTGACCTCCCTCATGCCTGACATGCCAGCTCTTACAATATATATACAGCGCATCTGCTTATTGTCGCGGAAAAGTGACAGGTGTAGATTATAATAAATAAAGATAAACAAAAAAAATTATATCATATACTATCTATTCCCAATATTTCTTCATAAAAGGATATTAATTATAGGCTACGAGTGTTTAAATTGTTGGTTTGGGAAATATTGACTCAGATTCTCAAGATAAAGATGTTCAGGTCAATAGCGTTGATCCTAGTTCTTATTGCATCGTGTCATTATGGCGTCTCATCGGGGGCATTGAATCTTCAACTTTTGCTCGTCATACCTCAACACAATACCGTACCATTCAAAAATGGATTCATTGCCATTTATAAACGAATTTTTAGGATTGTCATTCTGATTTTAATGCCATTCTGTTTTATGGATCTCCGAAAACGTTATTCTGTTCTTATTAAACATATCCATAGCTCTTGTTTTCGACTACTCTAACATCTAAATTATAAATGTTCGAGATTTCAATTAATTAAGACGAAACATTAACATCGTCTGTTCCAATTTTATCTGCATAATCCCGATATTCCGAAACCCTTTGGATATATTACATTATGCATAATTAAGATTCTTCACCAAACTCTCAATATACCATTTTCTGCAAATTAAGTTTTGAATAAATAAAAAGTAACTTTGCTATGCGGATTCTAGTTATCTGTTTCACAAAACATCATCATAGTTAACTATCTACCATATTTCTACAAATTCTGGACAAGAACCAATCTTTTAAAAATGTATTATTTATTTAATTTTATTAATAAATCTCTCTCTACTCCCTGAAATGTACACGAGATTAAATTATTATAAATTCAACTGTATAATTCCTCCAAATCTTTCTCGTTTCCCAATTACTATACTTTTTGGTGTCATTAATCCATACAGTATCCAGGCTATGCTATGATATAAAACGCGAAATTTTAAAAATATTCTATTTTATTAAAAAAAAAACCGTACAGCACGAACTCTATTCATTCGAAGAATTTTTACCAGTAGTAGAATAATTATTCTGTTATGACTATCAAAGTAACTGAATGCTGGAATGGATCAATTGAAACTTAATGAAATGAAGCAAAAATGAAGTATTGTTTACTCCCAAATTTGTCAATGGATTGTTTAAAAAATGTGTATTTATGGTGGAAAATACAGTCTAGAAAAAGAAAAGAACACAAAACAATTCCTAACACTTGAGAACTAACCACAGTGGAACAATATATCAGATCTGTCATGCCCCTTGATTCATAGCTACCCTGGAACAACGCACAGTTTAATTTACACCAGGATTTCTCTTAGAAGATCTATTTTATCCATCTTCAAAAATAAAATTTCTTTATTTATTTATGAAACTTTTAATAAACATACTTAATGTGTTTTTTTTTTTTTTTTTTTTTTTTTTTTTTTTTTCTAACCCTCCAAAATTTATTTTCAACTATTTACAACATATTTATACACATATAACTATGTACATTTTTACAATTTTTGGTCCTTTTTTTGCCCGGAGGCAGTACTACTATAGCCTAACAACCCCTCACTATAGCCGAGCGTTCTAAACCTTAGACCTCTGGCATTATACTTAATGTGAGATCTATATTGTGTTAATAACAGTACTATTAGTTTAAAAGGTACCGAGGTCAGTTTTTCTTCAGATATTTCTTCAGGGAATCGAACCAGGTTAGATATTTGCGGATTTGACAAATATGTGAAATCTTCAATGAAGAAATATATCTGGTTCGAGCTAAATCTGCAACATATAGAATATTATCGTGAAGGATTTAATTCTTGGCAAAATATGAATCATCGAGGACTCAAATTATATTTTTTATTTTATTAACATAGCACGGATTGGTATGAGGGAGTCATCGCCCAGTGGTGTATCCTCCTGACATTAAAAAATAAACTATTTTTTCAGGCTAGAAGGTCCCTCATCCAATTCCTTTTCAGTCCACGCCGAGTTATATATGGTATGTCAGTTGTAGCCTTGTTTTGTACAAGTTTGTTTCTATATCGATAAAATTTGTCGTGGAATCGTTTGTGTCAATCGAATGTGGTTTGTTAGAGTTGGAATACGTAAGTCAGTATGAAGGGTATTGTTTGAAACATGGTGGCGAGTTCGTTGCCAGTCTTAAAAATTGCGATTTTTTAAATTTTATTTTGTAGTAAAGGTTTGTATTTTTCGTATGTGTGTCTTTTTAGCTGCTCCGTATAGTGAAGGAATTTGAACTGATGAAAGAATTGAATACGAGATGAATTGATGGTTTATTGGAGATCCGAATATCAAATTCTTGGGTACAAAACGAAATTTGGTTTAAAAAGGGTTGAAGAAGCTGGGATCTGCGAACATTATTACTAATTTTGATTTTGATAAGGTTTTATTAATTTTATACTTTTTTTTTTTTTAATACTTATGTGTTGTAATTAATTTGTATTTTCTCTGTTTCAGGTTCAAAGACGGAAGACCTTACCCATGGCCCGGCGATGTCTCCTCTTTCATTCTCTACCCGGAGAGTGCAAACCAGACAGTGTACACCAACAAGTTGAGGACCAGCGATGCCGGAAACTACACCTGCAAAATACACAATTACACTGACGTTCATCACCACAACACAGAACTCAGAGTTTTCGGTTAGTAGGAATAATCACATAATAAACATGAGATTTTGTTTATGTAATAATAATATTTATTTGTTTTCGGGGCCATCTTCGTACAAACGAAGTTGGTCAATACATTTAAAAAAAATAAATAAAAAATAATAAATGAAAACTGCTTACAGACATGCATAAATTTGTGTTAAATAAATAAAGCATACTCACGTACAAACATGTAAAACAAACCAAAAATACGTCCATTTAAGGGGTTTATGTAAAGTAGAGATGGGAAAATACTCTCAAAAAAGTACGATTACTGTACTCAAATAATCAACCAGTTGAAGCACAGAGTATACTTTTCATTAATTTGCCTCGGTCTATTAATAATTTATTTAGGCCATGTTTTTTTTTTTTCATATTATCGATTTTAAAATCCATTATTTCAGACTATTATTTGTATGTATTTGACCATCTCTGATTTAATGTAATCGTTGAACAAAATAGCAATATTTCAAATTTATAACCTTTAAGTTAAAAAACTAACAAATAAATATAATAAAATAAATGAACCAATTTCACTCCTCTTTTTGAATAAAATATTATACGAGGAAAACCCATATTATGAACAAAATTTAATTATTGTTCTCATTTATTTATATATTTATTTTTGAGGTCCCTATACTTTTGACATTCTTTTTTTTGTTTTAAAACCAATAATTATTCTAATTCATCAGTTCATATTTAATTAAAAAACATTTGTTTTTTGGAAGGAAGGGGGAATGAGAACTTCAAATCAGATTCTATTTTAAGGAAGGTAAATTACACAAAAAAAAGTCCATACTAATATATCTCTTTAAAGAGATGAATTTGAAGCTTTCAGCGTCATAATTATTGCTCTTTTATTGAAAATAGTCGAAGGTATAGCTTACTGTCAAATTTGAACTCTCAGTATGCAGACCCCACCACCATGTCAGTGTGCCAAGAGTATCTGTGATGGCTGCAACAATGTTTAATAAAATGGCAGTAATTAAAAATATAAATATGGCGCTATGACACCAAAAGCTTCAAATATAACTCAATAAAGAGGTCATTCGCCGACGACCTAGTCCCGCTAGAGAGACCTACAACATAACATAAATGTCCTACAAGAGGAATTATCCGAAATAAATATGAAGATTAATCCGGGGAAGAATAACAGCCTGCGAATCGGAAAGAAACCCCGAAGGATAATGAGGATACTAAGGGTTGGAGGGCAGAGATTAGTGCAGGATGAAAATTTCAAATTTATATGAGAATGGCTACATGGACGAGGAAGTGGCCCAAAAAGTTGGAGCGGCAGGGAGGATGTTCTGTATGGTCAGGCGGGATTTTCTAGGAGCAAATTAGCTGTATATAAATCGAAATTCCTTCCTATCTTGTCGTGCTCCTCAGAATCGTGGATTCTCACCTCAAATTATAGGAGCCAAATACAGGCCATGGAACTGAGATATCTCCGAAAAATAGAGAGAAAGACAAGGAGAGATAGGATACGGAACGCCACTATACGGGCTAACCTTGATGTCAAACCGGCGGAGACCGTTCTAGAGGAACACAAACTGAGGTGGTTTGGACATCTTTGGATGGATCCGGAAAGAAGTGCCAGGAAGACTTACGAGATCCGCACTGAATGAAAAAGACCCAGAGAAAGGCCTTGCATCTCCTGCGAGTACGGTGTAAAGGAAGCATGCAGGAGGCGCGGGATAGACTGGAGTAGGAGAATGGAGTTAGCACAACAAAGAGACATGTGGGCCAGACTCTACAGGCAGGACCCTCACACCGAACAGCGGTAGAAGAGGGAATGATTATGATGATAATAAGTATGGACTCTCTGTTGTGTAGTTTACCTTACTTAAAGTATTAAATAGCAGTATATTTATTGCAAGAAAATATACAGTATTGACATTTGAACACATAATTTGTATACAATATAAATTGTCTATAATGGCTAACATAGAGCATATCTCCTACAATTTCGTATCCCTAGAAATGACGAGTCTGGGCTAATAAATTATTATAAATAATTAAATCACTAAGGAGACTTGTAAATTATAATTACCAACCTCCCTGCAGTTATGCTTAAATTAAATGTATGAGTAACTATTAAATTAATTTTTATTCGTGTTTAATTTTAAAACTGCTTGCTTCTTTAGATCCATAGCTAATTTAGCTAATTTTTTTCACTTTTAATCCCATTTATTTTGTGAAAATAATTTTAGAATATCACTGTGTTGTACTAATTAAATTTGAAGAGGACAACACAGGGCTAAAAAGTGTCCCCACGGGAGATGAAACAAGAATTCAATTTAAATTTATATATATTAAAAACTATTTAATTTCCCAAGAAGGTCGCAAGCATAGAAAATGCTACATGATAATCGTTTGGCCAAGAGCCATTGGAATATTCGAGTACGGAGTAAGAGCGTTTTGTAAATATTATTACTGGGGGAAAAGATAAACAGAATCAATGAATAGTTCATTCAATAATGGTAAATATTTGGACGGCACAAATCATAGCGTTGTGTTGCCAGACGATGAACAAACAGCAATGATTACCTATTTGCGAAACAGAGGTTTTAGATGGATAGAAATGTAGTGATGAGCAGTGAAGCAATATAAACTCACTCAAAACAGTTTCGATACAGCATGCTTTTATTTTGCATACCTATTTATTTTCAACTTAATTTCCTAATTTAAAAATAATTAATACTAATAATAGATAAAAAAACATATTTCTTTATTTTCATTTCTTCATTAATATAAAACGAGGCAGAATGTCATTTGTAAATGATAGGTCATAAAAGTTTCCATACACATTCAATATTAATCCTATTTGTAGTACTATGACCGTCTTTCCAGCGTAATATGTATAAATCGTATCTCGATAATCAAATTTTAGTTCAGTATTAACATTACTTGGGCCTGGGAAACTGATTTCTTTTCAATATGCGGGTTTTTTATGATTTGAGAGAGCTCATGGTTTGCAGGGCTTATCTATAAGAAAAATTTCATATCTGTTGCATAAGTTACAAGGTACTGTACTGTATGGACTACAGACATAGAGAGTTAAAATCTTGGGAGGATAGACCATGTCCTAAAAGACATATGACTGGAGAATCGACACAGTCGAGCAATCCTTGCTGAAGTCGATACAAATCCTCACACTAGCGACACCTTAATGGCCATCTTAATACATAGGTACTATGGGATTCAAGTCTACCCAGAATCAGTCAAAAATATTCTAAGAAGGTAAGGATACAGTGGTCGAGTCGCAAGAAGAAATACCTTCATCAGTAAGTTAAACCAGAAGGAGCGACTATAATTTGCTAGGGAGTTGTAAATAAACCCAAACATTTCTGGGAACGGGTCATATTCTCTTAGGAATCCAAATTTAATATTTTTGGTCCAGAAAGAAGGTCAAAAGTGTAGAGGAAATCAACCTCAGCTTTCAAAACTAATAATTTATTTATGGGTGTATGGAAACTTTTTAGAGCAAGTGTAGCTAGAATGATCATTGAAAAGCAACTTCACGATACCCAGTGAATGTTTTGTTAGAAGAATATTGTAAAGTTGATAACAGTTTGTTATGAAAAAGATAAATAAATGTTAAGATTTTTTTTTTTTTTTTAAGTAAAATATTTGGTCCGAAGAGAGATGAGGCCACTGGGGAGTTTAGAAGGTTGCACAACGCGGAATTGCGGAGTTTGTACCCTGTGAATATAATTGAGTTAATAGCATCGCCGAGACTCAAATGGGCGCGTTAAGTTGTTGGGCTTAGTGAGGAACGGATTCCGAGAAAGTTAGTATTCGCTGAACCGACTGGTAGGCGTCCGAAAGGTAGGCCGAAGCGTCAATGGGAGGATTGCATTAAGGCTGATCTCGGGGGCCTGGGCTTAGGACCTTGACCGTGAACATTGGACGAGTCTGTGTAGGCGAAGTTTGGTGGTATCGGCATCGAACCTTCGGGTTCGGTAAGCCTATTATTATTATAAGATTTTTAAGGAATTACTGGTTCCTGACCAGCAGTTATGCATTACAGGAGGATGATGTGGTCATCACCAATGGTTTTATCTTCCGAACCAGTGGAAGTACCGAATACCCACTACTTTGCACAGGAAAGGGGTGCTTCTGAAGGCTTCCAATTCTTAGAAAATGACTTCATTAAGATGGAAAGAATCGATTCACGCCTACTGTAGGGGAATAAATAAATAATTGCCTCAGCCGGTATCGAATCTAGACTTCGGAGTGTTCCGAGAGTGCATTGCTTTGCCCTCTGAACCATTCCACTCCTTTGTGAATAACAATGGAAACTTAATGGAATTTTAAAAACTGAGTTGTGGGGTTATTTATGAATAAAATTTCAATTTTTTTTCTTTTTTTTTATAATAATTCGCGTGTATTTTTTAGTAAAAACCAGTAATAAAGATCTTCTCTATCTCTTTACAAATAACAGATTTCTGGGCGTACATATGGACAAGATTTCAATTTTATTTTTTATAATTATTCGTGGTTTATTGGTTAATAAATACTTGTAAACCTTTTCTCTATCTTCAAAAATAACTGAGTTATTGAATTAAATCCTCTTTAATCGGCTGCTATTTTAAAAATAACCAGCCGACATCAACTTCTAAGTGTTAGGTTCATCGTTGAATGTCCTACTATTTTTGTGGCGATTTCAAAAAAATTGGTCCTGTAGTTTCGAATAAATGCCGCAAACGGCGTACGGCGGACATACGGATTTTTTTTTTATTCATTATTCGGATTCTACGCATCTTAAAACGTAATCCCTCAAAGTGGATGTAATTAGTTGACCGTTGAGAATTACTGGAAGGAATTAGTCCGGGTGGCGGTCATTAAATGAAACAACTAAATAGTTTCAACTATTTTATTGTTTGCCAACGTTTCGACCCCCTTTGTGGGTCATCATCAGGGCTAAAAAGATACAAAAGAATATAATTTCAGTGACATTACATACAATATTATATAACCTATTTAGCTAGAGAACGTCGGTATTGAAAAAAAAAAAATAAATAAAAAAATAACAGAAGAACTGTATATGTAAAAAAAAAAACTTAATTAAAATACAATGACCATATTATAATAATGAAAGTGTTATACAGAAAAAACAAAAATGTTCACTAAACAAAATTTACACAGGTATCAATAATTTACATGAAATATGAAATATAAAAATATGAAGTAGAGTGGAGATACGTACCGCATGGTGGGAGAATGGAAACTAGGTACTGTTAGGTAGATGGGGGGTAGGTAGGATGGAAAATACGTAGGAAAAGGTGGAATAGAAAATACGTACTGATTTATGGACAGGGCCTGACAACAATGACTAAAATTCTTAAAACTACCATACAAAGAATCAATGAAATTTAACTTATGATGACAGAGAAAATATGCTACTTAATAGAGTTTAATATGTGGCTATATTCCTCCACATATAGCCACATATTAAACTCTATTAAGTAGCATATTTTCTCTGTCTATCCCACCATATATATTGTTTTGTTTTTCATTATTATTGTTTGTTGGTTTTTATTAATATTTTTAAATCTATTTTAGGTATCCATATAATTCTATATATGTATTTATTTTGTTTTTGTTTATGTATTTAAAATTTTCTAAATGTCTTCACTATTCAATTTATTCCAACTTGTATTTATGTTTATTTAATTTTTTTATCAACCTGTAAGATTTGACAATTAATGTATTTTACAATGTTCCATTATTATTTTTTCCACCCTGTTATCTTTGGATACCTAAAACAGAATTAGGGATGATTAAGTTGGGAGGTACAGTCAGTTTTTCTCCATATACATCTTCCATCACTGTTCTTACTATTATATAGGTGATATTTCAAGAATTAAATCATAATTTTTTATCCTGTATCATTATTATAATCATAAGTTAAATTTCATTGATTCTTTGTATGGTAGTATTAAGAATTTTAGTCATTGTTGTCAGGCCCTGTCCATAAATCAGTACGTATTTTCCATTCCACCTTTTCCTACGTATTTTCCATCCTACCTACCCCCCATCTACCAAACAGTACCTAGTTTCCATTCTCCCACCATGCGGTACGTATCTCCACTCTACTTCATATTTTTATATTTCATATTTCATGTAAATTATTGATACCTGTGTAAATTTTGTTTAGTGAACATTTTTATTTTTTCTGTATAACACTTTCATTATTATAATATGGTCATTGTATTTTAATTAAGTTTTTTTTTTTACATATACAGTTCTTCTGTTATTTTTTTATTTTTTTTTCAATACCGACGTTCTCTAGCTAAATAGGTTATATAATATTGTATGTAATGTCACTGAAATTATATTCTTTTGTATCTTTTTAGCCCTGATGATGACCCACAAAGGGGGTCGAAACGTTGGCAAACAATAAAATAGTTGAAACTATTTAGTTGTTTCATTTAATGACCGCCACCCGGACTAATTCCTTCCAGTAATCCCTCAAAATTCGAAGGGGGTAATTTTTTTTTTTTTTGGTCAAATACAAAGGTTCATTATTGAAAATAATAAACAAAAAATGAAGTTCAGTAAATGCTGGTTTTAATTAATGTATATTACTCTTAAATTATCAGTGATGTGGAGTTTAGTTGACCGTTGAGAATGTTAAATGATGGAGATGGTTGGGGGTACGGCCATAAAAAAAAAATTCACATTAATAAGCAATATTTATTTTAATTTTGTGCCGACGTTTCGGCCTACATTGTGGGCCTTCATTAGGACTAGGAGAAACAAGATAACTACCGATGCAATTAAAAAATCAATAATGAGTTAGGTACAATAATATGATGACAGAACTATAATTTCCGTATTATCATCTTAATTTTATGTTTACTTCTATATTTTATTACAGTCATCTTATTATCATTTTAATTTGATTTTATGTTGTTTCCATATTGCCTTACTGCTATCATATTATTGTACTTAACTTATTATTAATTCTCTAATTGTTTTTTGTTGTTATCTTGTTACTCTTAGCCCTGTAACTAATAATGTTTTATTTTATTTTTCTTCCATTCAGGCACTCTTGACACAAGTGGACCACCAATTAGTACTATATATTTCAAGTAATTTCAGCATACATTGAGAAAGTACATAAAAAAAAATGTTTAAAGTAGCATTAATAATAAATACAATTATCAAGGCAAAGACTAGTCACGTTCCTTTTTCTAACAGAATTTGAGGGAATTTTCAGATGAATCCATTTTAACTATATTTAATTATTAATGTTATAATAATAATTACTATTAAAATAATAATTATCATTAAAAAAAAATATGATATTTATTGAATTAGGATCATATCTTTACCAAACCATCAACTAGTATCCGCCATTCTTCCCTATCATCATTCAAGTCCAGTTCCAATACCTACTGTAATCCCAAACATACGCTCAACAAGCCTGATATTTCAAATCAAATATCAAATCAAAAAGAAAATTTATTATTTATTTTTCGTATTTTACTTAGTTAATGGACCTGTTACAGTGTTTAGTTTTGTTCAACGTATTAATTGATCAGTGGTTATTTATTTATTTTACTCTTTTGTTTTATTATATAATTTAATCCGTTCTTTTAAACTAACTCTTTACAAAGTTTTGCTAAAACCAATCTGGACATACGGGATAGAACTGTGAGGCTCTGCTAAACCAACAAGTATCCAAAGAAAACAGTCTTTTCAGTCGAAAGTGCTGCGCAAAATAGTGGACGCACCGTTCTACGTAACAAATGACGTTATACATAACGACTTAAACATTCCGACTATTTCAGCCACTGCTACAGAACAATACAATAACTTCCACTAAAGACTAACATACAACACCAACCCTCTTACAGAAACGTAAAAATGCTCTATGAATCCTTACAGCCCACCCCGACGACTACGCAGGCGGTGGCCAAGAGATATGCTGATCACTTGACGAACTCTGCTGTGATGAGCCGCTGCTTCAGCAGTCCACAAATTTGCTTATTGCAAAGGAAATGCAGATGGCAAATTAAATTTTATGTCAAATTTTTTGTTTTGTAATAAATAAAAGTTCTTTTCTTCTTACATCATTGTGAATAAGAATTAATTATAATCCTCGGGTTTTTTGGAGATTTTGTTTTCTATTCTATTCTATTATAAACAATATAATAATGCAAATTGAAAGTAACGAATCCTTTAGTAATGTTTGCTGAGTGGATATTACATTCCTTTAACATATACGTTCTAATAAATTATTATATGGCAATAGAGCCGCCATATTGTCTGGGCCCCCTGAGCGGGGATAAATAATACAAGTGAGCCCTCTCCTGCACGATATTTCCTACGTTTTATTTTCGGGAACAATATTAGGAAATATGTGTTACGACTCTTATATGTTACAGTAACAAGAGGTTTTTATTTTACACGAGTTCTAACCTAATGGTTAAATCTGTTTATTACGAGTTAAATCCGTTGTGGTATATGTGATTAACAGATTAATCTGAAATTTGCAGACACTCACGTGTAGACGGCGTTAATGTCTCAGAAAATGAAGATATACTATTCCCTTTTTTTGTAGCTTTATGATATTTGCCTACCTGTTATCTCTGCCAGTTTTATGTTGGAAAACATTTCCTAGTAATCGTGGGAGGGCGCGACGCTGGAGTTTGCCTAGTTGCGTAACTTTTCCCTTATCTCGTGATTTTACTTAATTAGCGTCCTTGTTTGAAATACAGTTTCCAGATTTGTGTTGTCACGTTTGGGTTGTTTTATCTGAAATCTCCAGTTAATTCGAATCTCTAACCTATCTGACTTTATAATTATGGAGTTTTTGTTGACCGTTGAGAAATTAGATGAGGAAGATGGTTGGGGTTGCGGTCATTAATAATAATAATAATAATAGGCTTAGCGAACCCGAAGGTTCGATGCCGATACCATCAAATTCCGCCTACACAGACACGTCCAATGTTCACCGTTCAAGCCCAAGCCCCCATGATCAGCCTTAAAGCAATCCTCCCACCGACGCTTCTGCCTACCTTTCGGACGCCTACCAGTCGGATCAGCGAATACCAACTTTCTCGGAATCCGCTCGTCACCTTCTAAACTCCCCAGTGGCATCACCTCTCTTCAAACCAAATATTTTACGCAGTACCTTATTTTCGAAAACCTTAAGCCGTTGTTCATCCTTCAAAGTAAGCGTCCACGTTTCACATCCGTAAAGAACCGTTGGAAGAATAATAGTTTTATAAATTTTAACCTTTGAAATTTTAGATAGAAGCCGCGAACTAAGTAACTTAGCAACTGAATAATAACACGAATTTCCCACCTTTAACCGGGACTTTATTTCTTTCTGGATTTCATTTTTCTTGTTATCATTGAACCTAAATACTTGAATTTCTCTACGTGTTCAAAAGTATGCCCTGATACATCAATATCACCAAGATCGCCACATGCGGTCATTAAATAGAAACACGAATTAAAACTAGTGCTATTTTAATTATGTGCCGACGTTTCGGCCTACATTGTGGGACTTCATCAGGGCTAAAAGAAAACAAGATAACAACCAATGTAATTATAGACTTAGGTATATGATAATAAAGGTATAAATAGATAAGCAGATAAAGGTATTTATCTGACTTTATGATTCAACCAGACGTTGAACCAAATGTTCAATGGAAATCTAGTTAATAATTATGTTGTTTGTCTCTCGGTCCTTTTATCCAAGAGTGTTTATTACGTCACTCAGTCTCTGAAAGTGTGATTTTCTCTTTAATGCTGAGACAATTCCATAAAAGATAGTGTTAACACGGAGTCCTGTTATCACTGTTGTGATCGTCTTTCCCGGATCCTTTCTTTAAAATTGCTTGGAAATTATTCTCAATGGCTTCCTTGAAAAGCTCTCGTGTTAGATTTCCATTCATCTATAGCTCCAATGATGAGACTCAGGCAATATCTCCGGCTCCTATTGTTTGAGAATATCATCATCATTTGATCATGAATCCAGTATTGTTCGAGGATTTATTAAGTTCAGTTTTCTTCACGGTTCTTCCTGCTTCTACGAAGAAGAAATATTATAGAAGGTTAGGGATAGTTAGGAGAAGGAAATGTTATTAAATTTTCTAATGCCTAAAATCTGAAGAATATTTAAATTAATAAAAACTTCCATGCGCATTTGAAACATGTTTCAACCTTATATAACACTAGCTGTTGCCCACGACTTCGTCTGCGTTAATTTCTGTTATTTTGATCCCTTTGAAGGAGTTTTTAAAAGAATTTATTTTGAAGTACTTCTGCGTAAATGATATTTTTAGTTTTATTTTCTTGTGGCAGAAGAACATACTTTTTCACCGCAATCAGATCTAGACGTAAATCGATTCCTACGTGTTTAAATGTTTGCCCCTGTGATTTATTAATTGTTAAGGCAAAAGATAAATTAATGGGAAATTGAATTATTTTAAAATTAAAAGGTAAATAATTTGGAATCATTGGGATGCAAGGTTAATTTCACCCGTTTTCCCCTCATTTTTCACTGATTCTTCGCTCCTATTGGTCGCAGTGTGATGTTACATTGCCTAAAGCCTTCCCCGATAAATAGACTATCCAACACAAAAATAATTTTTCGATTCAAACCATTAGTTTTTGAGATTAGAGCGTTCAAACAAACAAACTCTTCAGCTTTGTAATATTAGTATAGATTACTTGAAAAGTATTGTCAATTTTTACCTATATATATATATATATATATATATATATATATTTAAAGGAGGTGAGGGCGAAATGAATACAGCCTGGCACTATGGGTTCAAATGGTTCTTTTATTGTTCAGACAGTTGAATAAAATGAAGAATAACAGAATATAAAAAAGAAGCAAGCAATATGAGGAGCACACACTAATCAAGATAGATCAAAAACCACAGCTGGTGAGAGGTTGCAATGGATTTGCCACTGTAAAATAAAATAATCTTTCTACTATCATAAAACACAGAAAATAAAATAATAAATAAAAATGACCCTCAATTAAATATAAAGAAAACTAAAATATAAACATGTTTGAGGCAGTGACAAATCCATTTCACATAACCTCTTTGCTCCCACCAGCTGTGTGTTATAACCTCACTCCCTCACACACATCAGGCCCATCACATCACTCCCCCCCAATGACATCGGCACAGAAACGAACTTTAGGCTTTACCACCCGACCAGACCGGGTGCGATAAGGCGGAGGTGCGTCCTGCTGTTCTGAGTCGAGGTCATTTGAAGGTCCGGAGTCCGCTGATGTGGGAGAAGGAGTGGGGTGATCGCACTTGCCGCTGGCCACACCAGAGGGCGATGGAGTAGGCAGATCCCTGTTGCCGCTGTCCTCTGCCGGTCCCGGGAGAAGATGTGCTACCTTCAGGCGATCCATGGAGACGGTCTTCGGTCCTGTCGGTAGCAGCAGCTTGAATGTCTTCTCCTCCCACGAGAGAACCTGATAAGGGCCGGTGTAAGGCGGCGTCAGTGGGCGTCGGACGGTGTCATCCCTAAGGAAAACGTGGGTGCAGTCCTTGAGGTCGCGGTGAACAAAGGTGCGAGCCGTACTGCTGCGGTGCGGAGCTGGCCGGAGCATCTTCATCGCCTCCCTCAGCGTCTTCAATGTCGCCTCCGCGTCCTCCCGCCGTTCAGAGGGTTCAAAAAATTCTCCAGGGAGGCGAAGTGGTTGGTCGAAGACCATTTCCGCAGCGCTGGCACCAACAACTTCTCTCACCGCTGACCGAAGACCCAAAAGGACGGTGGGTAGCACCTTAGTCCACCCCATATTTCCCAACGTTGCCTTAGGGATGCCTTAAGGGACCTGTGCCACCGCTCCACGCACCCGTTGGACTGAGGATGGTACGCCGTAGTCCTGCTCCTCTGGATACCAAGGACGCGAGTGAGGCTAATAAAGAGGTCTGACTCAAACTGGCGCCCTTGGTCGGTAGTAATCCTTGCAGGCGTACCATAACGGGAAATCCACGTGCCCACTATTGCTTCTGCTACCTTGGTGCTTGTAATTTCCTCTAGCGGGCACGCCTCAGGCCAACGCGTGAATCGATCTATCATCGTGAGGCAATAACGCATGCCGTTGGAGGGTGGCAGAGGCCCAACGATGTCCACGTGGATATGCTCCATCCTTCCGCTGGGTGCAAAGGTACCTGGAGGAGTCACTGTGTGACGGACAACTTTCGATCGCTGGCAGAGAATGCAGCAGCGTGCCCACCTCGAGACGTCGGCGTTCATGCCTGGCCAAAAGAAACGCTGAGTGACCAGCCGCCTCGAGGTCCATATCCCGGGGTGACTGAGCCCATGCAGGCGGTGGAAGATCTCTTCTCGCATGGACTCAGGAACGTATGGTCGCGCTTGAGGCGTAGAGGTTTCGCAGAGGACAGACGAGGCTGTACCGGGAGGCTGGATCCAGCGAAGCTGAAGACGGCTGTTCTTCTGAAGCTCAGAAACCGACGGATCCTTCTGCTGCTCGGACGCAAGGCGCTCATAGTCCTCGGTACAGTCGATGTCCTCAACCCTCGAGAGCGCGTCGGCAACTGCGTTGTCTTCCCCGGGTACGTGGCGGATGTCGGTTGTGAACTGGCTGATAAAGTTCACCAACCGAATCCGCATGGGCGTCGCTGTCTCTGGCTTCTGATAGAACGCTTGTTCCAGCGGTTTGTGGTCCGTCCAGACAGCAAAATGTCTCCCCTCTAGGTAATGGCGAAAGTGCTTGATGGCGCGATGGATGGCCAATAGTTCCCTGTCGTACGTGGCGTACTTCTGTTGCGCTGGAGCAAGCGCCTTGGAGAAAAATCCAAGAGGCCGCCAAACGTCGCCATCCTTCTGCTGCAAGACTGCTCCCATAGCTGTGCTGGAGGCATCACATACCAGGACAAGCTCAGCGTTAGCCTTAGGATGTCCCAGTACCGCGGAGTTCTTGATGGCAGTCTTGCAGCGCTCGAACGCTTCTACGGCTTTGATGTTCCATTCTACTGGCCTCTTGTCATTCTTCTTCGCTCCAGCAAGGAACCTGTTGAGCGGAGCTTGCATTTCCGCCGCTCTGGGTATGCAACGGCGATAAAAGTTAAACATACCCAGAAAACGCCGCAGGTCCTTGATAGTAGCCGGCCTAGGATAGGAAACTATGGCCTCCACCTTCGCTGACTGGGCGCTGATGCCGGAGGAGTTCACCCTATGTCCCAGAAACTCGACCTCCTGACGAGCGAAGACACACTTCGTCAGGTTCACCGTGAGGCCGTGATCCTGCAGCCGCCGTAGCACTTCCTCCATATGTGCTTTGTGCTCCTCTTCATCTCTTGAGCCGATGATAATATCGTCGAGGAACCACCAGGCAAAGTCCAACCCTCGAAGCACACGGTCTAGGAACCGTTGGAAGGTTTGCGATGCATTCCTGAGACCAAAGCACATACGGAGGAACTCGAAGAGGCCGAAAGGTGTGATGACGGCGGTCTTCGGAATATCCTCTTCTGCCACCGGAATCTGGTAATATGCACGGTTAAGGTCCAAGGTGGTGAAGATCTTCTTACCGTGCATATTAACGTTGAAATCCGCCAAGTTGGGCACAGCGTATCTGTCCGGGACCGTCTTAGCGTTGAGCTGCCTGTAGTCGCCGCAGGGCCGGATACCTCCATCCTTCTTCTCGACGATGTGCAGCGGACTGGCCCAAGGACTATTCGACGGTCTGCAGATCCCTTCATCCATCATCTGCATAAACTCCTTCTTGGCGGTGTTGTATCTTCCCGGTGGCAGGCGGCGGGCTCTCGCGGTGACTGGGGCTCCCCTGGTCTCAATGTGATGGACGACATCGTGCTTCGGTTCTGTCATAAAGGACGAAGGCTGAGTCACAGAAGGGTACCGGCGCAGCAGGGCGGAGTACCATTCTCCTGCAGGTACTGAGCAGATGGTGGGCACCGGTACCTTCGCCAATTTACCTCTAGATGTCAGCCCCGTCCTCTGGTCCACTAGCTGGCACCCGGCGAGATCTACCATCATGTTGTAGTGAAAAAGTAAATCCGCGCCGATGATGGATGGCTAACCTTGGCAACGATAAATCGCCATGACATTTTCCGCCGGAGCCCCAGATCAAGGTTCTGGACAATGGTGCCATATGTTGGAATGGGCGTCCCATTGGCAGCATACAACGTGAACTCCTCGGTGGACTTCGTCCTGTTCGTCACCGGGTAGACAGATAGGGTGGCTCCAGTATCCACCAGATATCTGACCCCGGACTTTCTGTCTGAGACGAAGAGTCGACGGTTGTTAGCCATAGCGACGGGACCCGCCTTGTTCGCCGCTATGACTAGTTTAAAGCCCTAGCCGGTTTCCAGTCGCAGGGCTGACGGCATCTGGTCGCCTTATCTCTGAAGCGTTCGTGGTAAAAACAGAGACGCCGTCTACTCTTGCTTCTAGAGCCCCTGCGATTCCGACTAGGCGATCCGCTGTCTCGCCGACTTGTCCTGGCCCCCATATGCGCTTTGAGAGCGGCTACTTCGGCAGTCAGGCGCTCGATGGCAGCACCTATGTCTCCTCCATCTCTTCTTGAAGGCCCCGGAGTTGGCTCCGGCTGATAAGCCATAATCGGATTACCTGGGGTTGCTGAATCTCAGCTATCTTATCTGCGATGCGGGCCAACTTGGTCAGATCAGTATGATCGGTAGCAGCCAAAGCCGCCTGCATTCCCTCAGGTAACCCCCGGAGCCACAAAGTACTAAGCATGTCCTCCGGGACCTTCTCTCCTGCCAGCTGCTGCATCTCTCGCAGAAATTGGGAAGGCCTCTGATCGCCCAATTTCTGCTCTTCCAGGAGTTTTTTCATCTTCCAGCTATCTGACTGCCCGAAACTGGAAAGTAGCCGCTCTTTTAACCTTTCATAGGGCTCATTAACAGGCGGATTACGAGCCAGATCTGCGACTTGCCGAAGAGTCTGAAAATCAAGCTGGGCGATAATCAGCTGAAATTTGCTCTTACTATTGCTGATCTTACATGAGCTGAATACCGCCTCAGCTTGAATGAACCACTCTTCTCTATAAAAAGATGGCAATCTCGCCAGCGCATTGGGGGCCGATGCTGACTCCACCTCCACTTTCTTGTCCTCTAAGTCCAGCGTTAATAAGTCAAACGGCATTATAAAGATATTGAGGGAAAAATAAAAAAAGGAGAAAGAGAAGAAATAGTTCAACACTCACCGTCTGGGTCACCACTTTAAAGGAGGTGAGGGCGAAATGAATACAGCCTGGCACTATGGGTTCAAATGGTTCTTTTATTGTTCAGACAGTTGAATAAAATGAAGAATAACAGAATATAAAAAAGAAGCAAGCAATATGAGGAGCACACACTAATCAAGATAGATCAAAAACCACAGCTGGTGAGAGGTTGCAATGGATTTGCCACTGTAAAATAAAATAATCTTTCTACTATCATAAAACACAGAAAATAAAATAATAAATAAAAATGACCCTCAATTAAATATAAAGAAAACTAAAATATAAACATGTTTGAGGCAGTGACAAATCCATTTCACATAACCTCTTTGCTCCCACCAGCTGTGTGTTATAACCTCACTCCCTCACACACATCAGGCCCATCACATATATATATATATATATATATATATATATATATATATATATATATATATATATATGGGAGCGGCGTGGTCTAGTGGATAGAGCGCTAGTCTACTGTGCTCCGGGTCCTGGGTTCGAATCCCGGATGAGGTAGAATATTATTTATTCTGTTAATTCAGTTGGGGGGCGACCCTAGGATATGGAGACCCTCCTGGGGCAGACCCAGCCTCCATAATGTGGGTACCTAAAATAATTGGGGAAAAACCTGGTGAATAGAAACTTGTGTGTGTATATATATAATAGTATACTGTAACCAAAGGAGTTTCCTTCTTACTTAACTATGGTAAAAATCATATATATCTTTGTAATTCAAGATGGTAAATGGTATTAAAGCCAATCTTTAATTAAGGCGATACGTCTTAAAGCTGTTAGTGACTCCTTTTTATTTAAAAAAACAAAACAATACTACTATTTTTTTAAATCCTCAAAAAAATCAGAACAGTTCCTTAGTAACGTTTATTGCATTTTTTTCCCTGATAAACCTTATCATACTTAATGGATTATAGAACATTCCCATCTTCGTTGTCGTTGTGCTGCATTAATGTGTACGATACAAACATGTTGAGTGCTTCGTGACAAAAAAGTTTAAACCTTAAGAATCATATTCATTCAATATTTATATCGGAATTTATGAACTTTTTCGAATGTACGTTTACAAGACTCTCCAGAAAATAGCAAAAACTCTTTTCGTTATGTTTGCTAGAGTTGAAATGAATGTTGAATAGACTCTGAATATCCTGTTTACCTTGAAAAATTGGAATTCAAACCATTTATTTCATTGATGGCGAGTAGGATGGAGCTTCTTAAACGCGAACTGGTATAATGTTCTTAATAGCCTTCCAATTTTCTCCGACCTCCAAAACTTCTTTGTGGCTAATGATATATTTACCTATTTATTCCGTCTGTAGTTATTTTTTCTTATACTATCTGAAAAAAAAAAATCAGTTCACCATGATTAGGTATCACATTATTATAATAGGTATTACAATTATTAAATTTAAAATGAAGCTCTTTTTTTTAAATATAAGCCAACCAATTTAAAATAATACTTGGTAAAAGAAATAAATTCTTATAGGTATTATAGAAAATATTTAAGCATCTAAACGCATTAAAGAAAATTCCGATAAGCAGACTGATTTCCACACTTCGGCTCATAATCAATAGGTTAAAAAATTATTGTTCTCTAATATTGTCTCTGTTTCCTCTTAATGACCGATTTGTGGCAATTAGCAAGGTCCTCCGAGGTACTGGGTGTCTAGCAACAGGAGAAATCTGGAAAACCGGGGAAAGTCAGAGATTTTAAAAATATAGGAAAAAGTAAGAGAAAAGTCAGTAAATTTGCCCTTTGGTCAGGGAAAATGGTTTCTAAATAACAATAAAAAAAATGGGAGCGGGGTGGCCGAGATGGTTAGCGCGTGTTGCTTTGAACACACGTTGCCTAACTACCAGATGACCAATACCTTGAAACCAAAAATTACGAGTTCAACTCTCGGAAGCGGAGGGGACTTTCATTTCGGTATTAACCCCCCGCTCTCACCAGCTGGTCTGAGGAACCCCCGTATAGCCTTCAAATTCAAAGGCGAGGTAGACAAAAAAAAAAAATAAATAAAATGTTCCTAAATAACATCGTTTCTTCTTCACTCAGACAAAAGTTCCACTATGCCTACTTGTTGTAATGATGCAAGTATCTTAAAACGAGTTTAATATCATAAAAGGACTGTGGGGAAGAGAAAATTCAACCTTCAAGTAAAGAAATTGGAGGCAAAAAAAGCAAAACTGCTCTAAGAAGCTCTTTAGAAAGCTGAAGATTTGGCTGTAGGGATTCAAACATTAAAGAATAGCTCTTTTAAGTTGATATAGATATATCGGTTGTAAATAAATTTGTAGTCTGATTTGTAAATATTGATTAGTACTAAAAGCAGTATTAGAATTCATCATAATTAATTGGTAAGTCAACTTAAACAACTACAATTTCAGCTGGTATCAAGTAGATATAGTTGAATCTTATCGTAAAGTAATTAGTTATTATATATATTTTTAATCAAGTATATCAAATTAATTATAATTGTTCTTTGTTTTTTCAATTCTCACCGAGAATCGGTCTATAAAATACTTCTTACAATTTGGAAAAGTTCGGGAATCCCTTTGAGCTGATTTGCTAGATGTCACCTCCGGCGTGTTAACATGTAAAATAGTACTGGATTATATTTTTACTCTAGGAAAAATAAAATACACCAATCACTCAATATTTACAAGAGCTATTTATTAACAATTCCTTATTAATGCAAACATTTGAAACATTAACCTAATACATATAAACATTATACACTAACTACTTAGAGTTATGGAAACGTAACTTAATATACTAAAAACATTATACCAAAATAAGAATTGTGGTAAACCAAATACAATTAACTTCCTAACCTGGCCAGGCATGCATATGTTAAAAGATGGGAAGAAATATAACTGCTAAACTCTCTTGTTGCAAGTATCCGCACACCACACTGTTACCGTCTCTCTACTTCCCTACTAGCCACAAACTATTCCAAAATGTTATCGACACTGTTATTGACATCGATTACCTCCGCTACACTAGACAAGCTGAAGTAGCAGAAACGAACTAAGAGACAACAAGACATGGAGAAGAAGGACAAGACTGGTCAGTCCCTATCTCAAGACATGAAGGCGAGGAGGTTAAGATGAACGGGGCATGTTGCTCCAAGCAATCTATCAGCGCGTTCCATGAATGAATGCCTTCTCAGTTGTCAAGAGACCACGTAGGAGTGAATATACCTAATGGATAGGCAGAGGTGCCGTAGTGTCACATGCTTCAATGAGGCAATCAATAACTCGAAACGGAGTGTGGCCTTCTTCATACTCGATACGATTAGGGCAGAGAATATGAGTTACATAAAAGTAAAAGCTTAGAACAAATGAGACTTTGATTTAAAAAAGATACCATATCCACTTCAGATAATCTCACAGGAAATGTAAAAATCTATGAATATATTATTCGGAACAGTCTCTTCTAGTTTATTTATATATTTATTTATCATAACATATATAAACTATTAAAACATTACGTTTCGAGGTACTTCTAATGCCTCATCTTCAGATCTTTAAATATTATATTTATTTCCATATTATATCCTAATATAGGTCATTTAATATTGTAATATTATTCATATTAAGTTCCTATATATGAATAATTCTGTCATTCTGTTAAAATAATTTATCACTTCAGTCTACATGATAGTTGCAAGTGTTTAGCAGCCAAATGTTGAAAGAATTAATATGTGACAATGAAATGATAAATTATTTTAACATAATGACAGAATTATTCATATAAAGGAACTTAATATGAATAATATTACAATATTAAATGACTATATTAGGATATAATATGGAAATAAATATGATATTTAAAGATCTGAAGATAAGGCATAAGAAGTACCTCGAAACGTAATGTTTTAATAATCATAGTTTATATATGTTATGATAAATAAATATATAAATAAAATAGAAGAGACTGTTCCGAATAGTATATTCATAACTTAAATTACTCTTCTATAATAGTAATTGATGTAAAAATCTGTAATTTATTTATTAATGGTCCAATTTACTTGATTCTTTTTACTTTCCCTTACTATATATGAAATATATAGTAAGGGAAAGTATTGCGATCGTGAAAATTTTCGAATTCCAGTTTTCAACTGAAATACACATTTAGATTTCCCTGAGTCCAAATAACCAAGTCACGCAAAAAGGTCTCTGTGTGTGTATGGTAATTCCAGGGTAAATTGACAAGTCCCATGAAACTGAAATTTCGTATTTAAAACAACTATACGCCTGAGATGTTACAGAAACTTTTTCATCAAAATCAGATAACCAGAAGAGCCACTTTATACTGTGAATTTTGCACCATTTTACGATTTTCTCAAAAACGTCTTTAACGATTTTGATTAAACTCGCTATATCGATGTGAAATTTGATGCGCTTTAACATTACGTAGGTTTCATCCTGATTGAAATAGTCTGACAGGTCTTAAATGCCGATAATTTAAATTTTCATCCTCTGATGTACCTTTTATTTTTATATATTCTATAAAAATAACCCTATTACCTTGTTACCACTGATAAAAAACAAGTAAATATATTAGTGGGACTAATTCGATTTCCGACTAAAGAAGAAAGTTGAAAAAAATATTTTTTCAAACCAATTTTTAGTTTTTGAACATAAGAACAGTAATATACATGTATAATATACTGTTGGAAAGCTAATGATTTAAGAAAAAATATTATCTTATACACAAACTTGTAAAAGTTCATAAATAGTAATAAAAAGCCGATAAAACTAACTGATTATTTTAGATAATAATATAATAGATTATTTAATAAAACACATGTTTCTTTAGTAATTCAATTTAAATAATTTTTGTTTGTTTATTTATTTAACGTCACTTTATGCTACTAAGGCTAATCGGACGATACTACAGTGGGAGTCCTAAATTTTGCCTATCCAGGTTGTATTAGGATAGGGATCTTTAACGAGTACATGACATCGCACAGGCTCGGGAACACCTTTTAACGTCCCCTCCGAAGGACGGCGTAACTAAGGATTTTTTACTCCCATTAAAAAATCCTAGGACCACCTGCGGGTTTGAACCCGTGACCTTTAGCATGGGAGGCTGTTACGCTAGCCACCCAGCTACAAGTGATCCCCTTTTGAATAATTTGTTAATGGTTTCACTCATTTTTATCTTTAACTGTATTTGGAAATTCTATAATTGATTTTTAAAACGGAGGTAAGTGAAATTTGTGTGATGCCCGCACCATATTTTTTCCAAATTATTACCCTATTAAATTATACTAGCGACTGGTCCTTACTATATTATATATATATATATATATATATATATATAGAGAGAGAGAGAGAGAGAGAGAGAAAAGAGATTATTTTTATATTGGTAAATTAATATATTAAATGTCTCCAGCAGCATATTGTTCTTTGTGTTAACTGAAATAATGCATTTTTTTGAGAGTATAAACTACATTTACTTAATATCCGGTATGAATTAAGAACTTAACAAATATTCAAACGACCAGAGACTACTCCCTGGAGTGCTTTCTCGAATCTGAATTGTAAATAAGGACGTTGGGTCTATTTCTGTGCCGAAATTGGGTTCAGTTTCTAGTTTTATTTCCGAGATCTTCTTCAAAGCAAATGCATAAAAAAAAAAGTTCTCAGAATTAATTTCCGATTAACGTATGTTTGCATTTCGTTTGATAGCAGAGATTAATCATTTTATTGGTGGATTATGGGTTTTAAATGTGTTAATAAGAATATCAAGATCATAAAATCCTTGAGCGATCTATTTATATATTGTATCCATCTATACATTGATTTCATAAATATTTTGTTCCTGAACGCCGCTTGAGGATTTTGATGCTCATGCAGATATACCATGGAGAATACTTTCTTTGAAAAAAAAAAATGTTCTTTCAATTTTTTAAAAACGTCGCTATAACAACTCAGGCCTATACATATCTAACATTTGTGATATAAGTTTTTCTGCTATTTTTTCTTTGTGAGGTAGACATAGAATAGAACAGAAAAAAAATACTTTATTCTGGGACAATGTCCCTTAAGAATTACAATTATGGACAAAATAAATTATAACTGGCCAAAAACAAAATGTAACTATAGTTAAATAACACAAGAATGAAAATATAAAAAGGAAGTAATGGCCATAGTAACATCTCTATTTACAACTTATAGAAATAACTAAGAATAAACATAAAATGTAACTTTTACATCTCATTAAAGTAAGTGCATTAGAGTAAAATTCACCTTTCATAAGTTGGCATAATAAAACTTAGCTTACTTCAGACTGAAGAGATAGGAAGTATTGAAAGAGGGGGGATTTAAACGATGATAGAGAAGGAGCATGGCGGATGTTTGAAGGGAGAGTATTCCATAAGGCGGTGGAACGGGCTAAAAAGGAGCAATCATATTTTTTGGTTCTATGGAAAGGAGTGTGGAGATCGGAATACGACGAAGGTGGACATACGGAGGTATATCGATATAGGAGTTAATTATTTGGACGCAAGATATCTGAAAAACGTATATTTGAATTTCGAATTTCCCTCACAATATATTTCATATGTTAATAAGTGTAAGGAATGACCTTGTCTTCATCCCTTAGTAAGATGCTTGAATGCTACTGATATTTGCCGCGTATTATTTCCTTATATTTATAAATTATTATTTAAGATGTTAAGACACGGACCAGTATAAAAAATATTTAATAAGTGAATATTTACCCAGCTGTATCACAAATATTTCAGTTCAGAAATTCAAGAATGAATGCATCCAAAAGTGGAGAATTAAAATAAATCCTAACATTTCAAATCGCCCTTAATCTACGTCGATAACCCGAAACATGCACTTTAATAATGTTCCAAATATTTTATTGTATTGTTATTTCATAAATTTCTTGCTTTTAAAATAGTGCATGAATTTTTTAATTAATCACTATTATCAATGTCCTAATTAGGACATATTGTACTATCGCTCAGTAATAATTGTTTTTGATTTGACTTTAGATAACGTTCAACTTGTCCGTGTATATTTACAGATGTGCAACGTTGACTTACATGAAATCCTTATACAATATCGAAACAAATAGAAACTGCTCATAGATACTAACAAGTACAAACAATTCCAAACATCCGTTCTACCACAAAAATCTCATAAAAGAACTATCACATTGTATTTAAGCCTATTTGAAATTGAGCTATGGGGTACCTACTAATCTAATACCTACCGCATCCGATTCATGCAGTGATAAATGCTCCTTATTTTGCCACCTACTAAGTGTTCTAATATCTGAATATTAGATTTGTTGCAGACTTTCCCACAAAACCCACTTGTTCGTAAACCCGATATCCAATTGTGTATATATATATATATATATATAAACCAAATAACCCTTCAAGCTTCTGAAAATAAGATGGCTTCGGGGTTCGCTAACATTGAAGTGCTACCTATAGATAGTTCCTTTATAAGGCAAGCCTCATAATCTTTCTGGCTGTACAAAATAATTTGTTATTGACTTATAAAATTCAATATATTTGCAAAAAAAATCAATAAAAAAGTCTGGTGCGCGTTTCACTTACCTGCGTTGATAAAATCAATTCTAGAATTTTTCAAAACACTTATAGAGGAAAGTAAATTGTTTAAGAATCAATTACATTTAGTTCCTATACGTCTTTCTATATGTTTATGTGTTTTCTTAAGTATTCTATTATAATATTATCTATGACATTCAGTTATTTTTGTGTATAAAATCACATTTTTTCTTAAATCTTTAGCTTTCCAACGGTATATTATTCATCTATATTACTGTTTTTATGTTTTACTACACAAAAATTTCACTAAAAAATAGTTTTGCTCTTTTCCCCTTTAGTTGTTTATCAAGTTTGTTCAACTTATATATTAATCCCTTTTTTATCAATGCAAAAAAGATGATTAATTTATTTTTTATAAAATCTACAAAATTGAAGGTACTTTAGAGGAAGAAAACTTAAACTATCGGCATGTTAGTCCTGTTAGACTATTTACATCCTACATCATATTAAAGGCTATTAAATTTTACATCGATATAGCGAGTTTGATCAAAATCGTTAGAGCCGTTTTTGAGAAAATCGTAATAATAATAATAATAGGCTTACCGAACCCGAAGGTTCAAATGTTGCCGATACCACCAAATTCTGTCTACACAGACTCGTCCAATGTTCACCGTTCAAGCAATCCTCCCATCGACGCTTAGGCCTACCTTTCGGACGTCTACCATTCGGATCAGCTAACACCAACTTTCTTGGAATCCGCTCCTCAAGAGCCTAACAACTTAACTCGCCCATTTGAGTCTCCGCGATGCTATCAACTCAATTATATTCACAGAATACAAGTTCCGCAAGTTGTGCAATCTTCTAAACTCCCCGGTGGCCTCATCTCTCTTCGGACCAAATAAGAGAAAATCGTAAAAAAGTGCAAAATACATGGTATAAAGTGGCTCTTCTGGTTGGCCGAATTTGATGAAAAAGTTGCTGTAACATCCAAGGCATAGACGCACTTAAAATATGAAATTTCAGTTTCACACACACACAGGGACAGACAGATCTTTTTTTGGAACTTGGTTATTTGGACTCAAGGTACCCTAAAACGTATATTTCCGTTGAAAACTGGAATTCGAAAATTTTCACGATCGCAATACTTTCCCTTAGTATATATTGTATTTCATATATAGGTAAGTGAAAATATAAAAACAGGAAATTTCTGAAACAAACACTTTTCAATCATATTGTAATATACGTTCACAAGCTAAACCTCCAAATATTGCTGGAATGCTGTACCATAATTTTAGAAAGGATCTCAAATTCATGGAAGCCGGGTATTGATCGATTTGAGACAGGGATCCAAGCTGGCAGTGACTGGAGTTTGGTTGTTGGGTTGACGTTGATAAAACAACCACCTCAAAGTTAAATTTTCTGTAAGCCCCTCCCCGATTCTAGGATTCGATGCGGACTCTCTTCTCAGAAACCCCAAATTGGCGTCGCTCCTTGCTCCTCTTTTCATTTAAACAATATGCAAACATTTTCCAACGAGATTTTATTTATATTCTTTTTTGAAACAGGTAGCAAAGGTTTTTTTAATTTTTTTTTTTTTTGAACGACACCGTGTTATCCGTGTAAAAGACTATTTAAATATAAAATTTTGTGCTCCGTTAAAAGGATAAAATACTGGATAGGGGACGGAAAAGCGTGACTGGGTTCTATGAAATTTTTCTCTCTTAAATAAATCTTTAATAATTTAGTCATTACTTTAAAATTATAGTGCGTGATAAGAACTGAGATAAATATTATATTTAAAAAAAATCAATAAATAAACGTAAAATTGTGTAGCATTTAGCAGGAAGATCAGGGGTCACCTGTAGCAGGGTGGCTAGCATAACAGCCTTCTATAGCAAAGGTCACGGGTTCAAACCAGTTGATCCTAGGATTTCTTAATGGGTGTAAAAAGTCCTCAGCTATGCCGTCCTTCGGAGGGGACTTAAAAAGGTGGTCCCGAACCTGTGCGATGTCAGGCACTCGTTAACGATCCCTTTCCTAATTAAACCTTTATAGGCGAAATTTAGGTTATAGCATTGTCTGATAAGCCAGATCGAAGATCGAATCATTAGTTCATTATAATAATTATACAAAAGTTTATTTTATTTTTATTTTTTCTAATTCTTGAAATTCTATCCTTTCTCTGAAACTATTCAATGCTCATCAGCAGTTAGCATTATTAGCTCAGTTATCTTGAGATGGTTTGCTGTCTCTAATGTACTATTGATGGACGGTCAAGTGCTGGTTTCAGTCTCCATCTTGTAATCTCGTCTTATGCTGTCAGAATCTGCGAAACTGTGAGTGCTTAGTTATTTACTAAAGGTTTTCTTGAAACATTTTTGTTTAACCTTTCAATACTTAAATCGGTATAGCTGCAAATATAAAGCATGCAAGATACTAGTTCAATAATTGAAATAAAAAAAAAAGTTTTAGAATCAGTAAAGCGCGATAAAAAAAAAAAAAAAAAACTATATTCAAGTCAAAAATTATGATAGATGTAATTCCACCAAAACTCGGTTATAATTGAATATAGAGAAACATCGAAAAGATTTTAGAGATCAAGACACCACGATGAACAAAGATAAAAAAAAAAAAAAATCTTATATGGTCAAGCCGCAACTTATAAAAGATATGAATCTCTGATAACTTTGTTAGTATTGATGATAGAGAAAAAAGTTGTTCTGGGAATAAGGATATTTTATTTAAATTATTTGAATTAAAATCGATGAAGAAAAGAAAAGGAAACAGTAATGAATTCTAGTATAAATGCCTTTGGTTTATTATTTTCAGTAATGAACCTTTGTAATCGACCAAAAACACCACCCCTTCTCTCTCAAAATTTGACGGCACAAGATATGTAGTTGGATAATGAATTTAAAAAAAAATTGTTTATCCAAATTCATAAATAAATAAATACTAAATGTGCTTTTAGTGCTATTTAATAGAGATTTTTTTTTTTTTTTTTTTTTTTTTTTTTTTTAGTTATTTATTGAGATATATTACGATTTGTTTCAAAATTAACAATAGTAATAGTGATATGAGAGCACAACCATACAGTATTTACAACAAACTATGATAAAATCGAATTAAAAAAAAATAAATATTCATATATATACTGAAGAAAAACGACAACAAAAAAAAAACTACTTATAATTAAAATAAATACAAAAATCATAAATACAATTATTGCTATATACAATATAAAGTAGAGAATTAAATTTCCTACAAAATGAAAAAAATAATAATTGATATTGTAGTTATTTGGAACTAATAAACCATTGTGTAATAATTTACAACGGTTTTTAATATTGTGATAGAAAGAGATCTTTTAGTATGATTTGAAATAAAATTAAATATGAACTTAATAACTTTGCAAAGATTTTTTTTTAATTTAGGTATTCCTTACTATTGCACTGATTGGACGAAGGAGTCCTAGAAAATGTTTGGTTGGGAATTATTGTTCTAATTTTGCAGAAACGGTAGTTCCAGATTTTAGTAAGAACTTCATTCTTCCTCGCTGGAGACACCGCCAGCCTCCAGCGGACAACTCTTCCAGGGCCGGATGACTCCGCGGCTCCCGTGGCCTGGTAATTGCACCCCGGCCGGTAGATGCTATCTAGTGCCCCATTGTACCCGCCTAATGAAGGGACCTTATAATTAGCTGGGTTTAATGATCCGGTTAGCTGTCGCTTAGAGGTCTCTACCTTGGGTCGGTGACCTACCGTGGTCCGAGATCGGTGGCGAACCTTTCGTCTTCTTACAAAAGTTTAATCACGTAATATATTCTTTGCAACCAAAATCGCTCGCCTGAATGATGGGAGTCGGGACGTAAGTTGCTCCTAACCTCTCTTCAGAATTTTTAATCAATTTATATTTTATTATATACTTTAAAATGTTTATATTCGGAGATCATATACAATGCTTATAGTAATGAATTTGTGATTGTATCCTTCTAGATAAAAATTGTTTTTTTGCACTTGAAGATAACGTTTAACCGAAACGATTTGCATTCTATAATAAAAGTAGTGAAGTGGTATTTATAAAAGTAGCCTCCAATTTTACAGTATTTAAAAAAAAATATATTATTTTTTTTTTAGAATTGTAGAATAGCTTGAATCCCTATAGATTTTGTTTTAGATGTGGGAAGAATAGAAGTTTTAACGTATTTTCCAACTTTAATTAAGCCTAACAGGCTTATTATGTTACATTAACATACAACTAATAATACTAAAATCGTCTTGGTCGGTTCGAAAATTTGAGGACAGTTTTTATATCATAAACATAATAGAGAATATTTTTGTTGTATAGAATTTATCGCTAGGATATAGGAGCTATATTGGTTTAAATGAAAAAAAAGAATAAATTGAAACTATTATTTTCTCAACTTTGTTTATTTCGAATTATTACTAATTTAATTTAACTAATTTTATCCTTTGTATTCTTCGTTTATAATAAATTAAATCAGATGACATATCCATGATCCATTGTTTTGTCCAGTCAGAAAGAAATTATTACTTTTTTACTTTCACTTACTATATTAGTAAGGGAAAGTATTGCGAGCGTGAAAATTTTCGAATTCCAGTTTTCAACGGAAATGCACGTTTTAGGGTTCTTGAGTCCAAATAACGAAGTCCCGCAAAAAGGTCTGTGTGTGTGTGAGTGTGTGTGTGTGTGTGTGTGTGTGTGTGTGTGTGTGTGTGTGTGTGTGTGTGTGTGTACGCCCGAGATGTGACAAAACTTTTTTCATCAAAATGAGCTTACCAGAAGAGGCACTTTATACCATGCATTTTGCACCTTTTTTCTATTTTCTCGAAAACGGTTCCGACGATTTTGATTAAACTCGCTATATCGATGTAAAATTTAATGGGCTTTAATACCATGTAGGATTTATTCTGATTAAAATGGTCTGACAGGGCTTAAATGCCGATATTTTAAATTTTCTTTCTCTAAAGTACCTTTAATTTTGTAGATTCAATAATAATAACTATATTATCTTGTTAACGCTGATGAAAAACAGGTAAATATATAAATTGAATAAATTCGATACCCAACTAAAGTAGAAAGCAGAAAAAATATGTTTTTAATGCTATTTTTCGTTTTTGAACATAAGAGCAGTAATATACATATCATACATAGCTACCGTTGGAAAGCTAAAGATTTTAGAAAAAATATTATCTCATACACAAGGTTTTAAAAGTAGAGTGTGATGAAATGAACATAAAACTAACTGATTATTTTAGATAATAATATAATAGATTTTTTAATAAAACACATGTTTCTATATAAATTCAATTTAATTAATTCCTTAATAGTTTCACGTATTTTTATCTCTGTTTTTGAAAATTCTTTCATTGATTTTAAAAATGGAGATAAGTGAAAGTCGTGTGTTGCCCGCACCAGATTTTTTAACGCAAGATGGTTAAGTAATGAAAGTCAAAATCGGACAGCGCCTTAAGTATGAAAAGTATGCTCAAGTAAGTTAAGGTATGCTTCTTCTTAATTGAAAAGTTTACTCATTTAGCCTTTTATCTCCAAAAACCATAAATAAAATTTATTGAATTCGAATATTTAAACATTAGGAATCACTGCAATAATAATAATCAGTTTTCTGATTCAGAAGACATGTCAGTAAAAAATTCAAGCATTTAATGTATATTAATTGTTTGAAATTTATATTTTTCTCTATTAAGATCCAGAGGTTGTCCACAATCCTCGATCCTGATTTGCCATGCATTGCAATTAACTGGAGGATCTAAGGTATATATTCACCTGGAGATCCTGATACAGAGAGCTTGGAGAACCAGATTACCTGGAAATCTGAGCCTTGTGATCGATAGTCTTCAATGGCAATGGCTCTTCGTTCGTATATCGGTGCTCTTTGTCACTTCCGTCTTCTTCCATTTTACTTTGATTTGGAATCGCTGAAGAAGCCTGACTAAAACAGAAGAGTGATAAAAAAATGAACGCGATGATAACTTTACTTTCACATTAAAACAGTTAGAACTGCAGATTTGTGCTAAACCGATTTATTTTATTGTATGCCAAAACAACCTGGTTAAAAATGGATGTTATGTGGGCTGAATCGTTCGGGTTTGTTTTTTCATCAAGTAGGGTTTTGTGTACAGTATACTTTTTTGTTGCATTAATCATGAGATTAGGGGGTCACATGTGGTGTATTGGCTAGCATAACAGCCTTATACTCCCACTTTCGCGGATTCAAACTTGGCTGATGGCCCTAGGATTTTTTAATGGGAGTGAAAAATCCTTACTTATGATGTCCGTTGGAGGGAACATTAAAAGGCGGTTCCGAGCCTGTGTGCTGTCAGGTACTCTAAATACCACTATAATAATAATAGTCTTTATTGATATACATATAAACATTTGTAATACATTTTTATTTACATTTTTTTTTCCTCTTTATTTATATACATATATGTACATAGACCATCATTTTCAGGAGTTTAAAGTCTTTAACGGTAACTACCCGTACTTGAGTTGAAGAGTTCGCTCATCTTCATCTTCCAAAATTCTCTGTCCTTGGATTTTCGTGACCATAGCACTCCTTCTGCCTTTTTGATCTCGTCGACCCACCTTCTTCTTTGCCTGCCTCGGTTCCTTTTCTCATCCAATGGGGTCCACTCAGTCAATATTTTTGCCCAGTTTTCATCATTTTTCCTCATTAGATGGCCGGCCCATTGCCATTTCATCTTTTTCACGAATGTTATGTTACGAACCACTATCCTAATTAAACCTAAATATGCAAAGTTTAGGACTCCCACAGTAGCATCGCCCGATTAGCCACACTAGCAATAAGTGACGTTAGATAAATAAACGAATAATCCTGAGAGTCCTGATTCATTCCAATAAAAGAATCAACGAAGTAGACATAAATAAGGACTTTAGGATAGTTAGATAAAGCAGTTAAAAAGAAACCCTTCCCCATGATCTAGATCGTCTTCCATTTTTCCAAAAAAAAAAAACCGGAAATGTATTATGTATTACCGACTTACCGATATGGGAAACAAACATTACCAATGCAACTAACCTCCATTGATGTGGTGATCTTTTTTTCCTCCTAATCTGGAGGTCTTATACATTCCTGTGGTCAGCGATTGCTTGGAATACGAAAATAAGTTATTGTACTTCCTTTACCTTAGTTACGTATATTTTCTTTTCCATATCCTGAAGGACTTGAAAGAAAGGAAGAAGAAAGAAAAGTAAATTATAATCTGGGACCTTATGTCCCCTAAGAATAACAACAAAGTACAATAACTGAGTCTTGTGTCTGGCATAAAAATAAAAACATTAAAAAAACAAACTTAATTTTATACTTATATTATTTATAAAAGTTTTAAATATGAATACTTGAACGGCATACAACTACTACTTGCATTATTTATAAAGTAGTAAATACAACAACCATAGTATGACTGAGTATATAATACTAAACACATGTGCATGCAGAGATACTATAATTGTACCTCACACTAATATCATAAAATCATAGAAAGAAAAAAAAAAGAAAGAAAAGATTTTGTGAACATATTTGTATTGTTCCTCATTTTAGATTGAAATATGACTATTTTTAAAAAATTCGTATACATTTATTCGGAAGATTGGTTACTGAGGAGATGATGGAATGATTTGTTTTTAAATGAGATGCTTTGCGTATAGAGGTAGGTATGGAATTCCAAAGTTAGGTGGCACGCAAACTAAAGGACATTTTAAAGGATGATGTTCGATAAGAAGGAAAATAGAGGTCAGTGGGCTGGGGTCTTGTGTTATACGAATTTACCGATGAACAAGGGATGAGTAGGTCAAGAATGTAGGATGGACTTTGGGTATTAAAAGTGCGGAATATGAATACTCCCTTGTTGTGCTTGTTTGGAATTTTCTTACAAACGTTTTAATCCTCATATTTTGATTATTTTGCTTGCTTCAAGCCAGACCTTAATTTTGCTCTTTTTCTTAAATAGGATTTTTAGAATTGTATGTAATTTGTAAATACTTTTTTTGAAATATATTGTCGCAACATTTGGAAGCCCTGTAAAAGAACTCATTTGCTAATACATTTTCAGTCTTGGATTCACTCAAAATATACTTTAACAACTCAAAAGTATATGATTATGTAAGTATATTCTTGTTTTTGTTTTTTTCAAATGATGATTCAATTTTAAACTCATATTCTCAACGGAAAATGCAAACATAAATTACTTGACGACAACGCTACCCGTCGATTCTATCGGTGCCCAGCCATCGATTGCACACTCCATCCAATAGAAATTCCACCACTGGCAAATGATTTGTGATGGCTTAACTTTTCCCGGAATCGTGAGATGAATTAACATGTAATTTGAACTTCAAAGGGACTACGTGAAGCAAACAAACCGACTTTGCCAATCTGCAGCCAACTGTGATGCTTCCAAATTGCCTACCCCTAGCTCCATCCTCTGCAACATTCTCATTCCAATCTTGGTGATGTTCTCATTCTTCGGGAATTCACTTCCGGGTCAATCCCATCTGAAATCGTTCGGTTTTTATTAATTTTGGCGTACACCAGTTATTCTCTTTCATTTCCTGAATATAAAACCGTAAATACATTTTTTTCTGGTCAATACTTTTAGTGTTACAGCCGTTTTAAGCCAGCTTCGTTGATGAAGACATATGTTGGGAAAATCTTTCTAATTCTTGTAATTTTTTAGAAGTCACATCAAAACAAAAACTAACAATAAGATATGGGCATACTTTATAATTTTTGCCCCCACAGCCACATTACCTAAATAATGAAGAAAGTGGTTAAAAAATTCTCGAAAATGAATAAAATCACAGCCTTTTAGAAAGATAAAAGTGTAAGAAAGGAAAAGAGACCCACCTTTGATTATGTTTTCCTATATAGCTTAGTAACTGTTCTACTTGCTGTAAAAATTTCGATCTTGAGAACATATTATTTTTTTATATATGAATTTTCAAATCTGCCTATGATTCGTTTTTCGCAACGTTTACACAGAAATATCTCAAAAGGGACTGTGTGAAAAATTATGAAGCTTACACAGATTGCCCATCTATACGATTAATATATATAAATTGTGTTATTGAGACTATTCTGGTTCCAGAGTTATGAAATTTTCTTCACTGTTAAAATAAAGTTTTCTTTAAAAAAGATCAACTCTGTTAATTTTTTCATATTAGAGAACAAAACAAAAACTAAAATTATGATCATATCAATTGGAAACGATCTCTTCCTTATTTTGTTCATATGTATCCATTTATTCACACATGTCAAATTTTACAACGTTTCGAGGCTTCACTTGCCTCATCTTCAGATATTATCTAAAATATAATTGTACAAATATTTCAACTAATTATATATATAATTAAGTATATATTATTTATAAATTAGAAATAATTTATATTTTAACTGTTTACACTATGTATAAAATTTTATATATACTTACAACTATTTCCATATTTTTATACAATATAGGTCATTAAAAAATAAATTTAAATCACAACATCAAATCCTGATATTTCATTATCACATATATTATGTTCTGTGTATTTGAATGTGTTCTCAACTGGTCTCTATCTAATGCTTTCCTATTCCATTCAATGTTTTCAAACAAACAAAATACTACTTCTACCCAGGTCAGTTATTAAAACCCACACAACATTCATCCTCACACACATCCATACATATATACACTAAAATGAAAAATGTTCCGATGATTTAGATTAAACTCGCTATATCGATGTAAAATCTAATGTTCTTTAATATCATGTAGGTTTTATTCTGATAAAATTAGTCAGACAGGGCTTAAATGCCGATATTTTTAATTTTCTTCGTTTAAAGTACCTTTAATTTTGTTTATTTTATAAAAATAACCATATTATCTAGTTAGCATTGATAAATAACATATATTTTTTTAATGCAATTTTTCGTTTTGAACATAAGAACTGTAATATACTCGTACATGTGTAATATACCGTTGGAAAGCTAAAGATTTTAGAAAAAAATATTATCTAATACACAAGAGCTTGTAAAAGTTAATAGAGAGTGATAAAAAGCCGATAAAACTAAGTGATTGTTTTAGATAATAATATCATAGATTTTTTAATAAAACACATGTTTCTATAGAAATTTAATTTAACTAATTCTTTTATGGTTTCACTCATTTTTATCTCTTACTGTTTTTGAAAATTCTTTAATCGATTCTAAAAACGGAGGTAAGTGAAAGTCGTATGTTGCTCGCACCATATTTTTTTCTTGTGTAGTCATATCGTTGCACTACTTGTTAATAGAAATTTTAATCGTAAAAACATTGTACTTTTTTTAATATAATATTTTAAAAACGGATTATTGCCGAGTTCAACAAAATTAAAAGCGGGATGTCGTGAAAGAGATTATATTAAAACTGATGAAACTTGCACAGAATACACCTCTATATGATAAGTACTATAGGATAAAAGTTAGTGTTATAAGATAAAATCTAATATAATTAAGATCTAATTATATGTTAACACGTTTATTTCCCTTTGCTTTGATTATTTATTTACTTCACTTTTATTCTTCCATGGCTAATCGGACAATGCTGCAGCGGGAGTCCTAAATTTTAATTTTATTTAAGACGAAATAACCTAGGATTTTTTACACTTATTAAAAAATCCTAGGATTACCTACCAAGTTTTTACCCGCAACCTTGGGCATGGGGAGTTTTTATGCTATCCACTACAACACAGGTGACCACAACGTCACTTTTATTTCTCGTTAAAGGTTTGAAGGTCATTTAATATCTCTTCAATAGTTCCAGTTCCATTTCATTATTCCTTATTTTAAGTGCTAGTGTTTTCGTTTTGTGCTAGGAATGATATCATTTTAAGACGAAATTGCGGTTTCAAAATTGCCCATTTATCCGGTTTTTAATAAGATAATATCATAGCATACTGAAAATTATACTTCATCAATTGACTGTTTAATCGTTCCAAGTTTCACGGTTGTATTTGCAAAATTACATCTAGTTGTTAGCTGATTCTAAAGATATTTATAACACGCTATTATAATGAGCGTCATTGAAGCAATTCATTCGTTGGAAAAGGGAGAGAGAAATTGTTAATCTTCCAATAATAATATACTAGTACATAAAAAAAGAAAACATCATTGTATAGCTAAAACCTCAACATCTTAAATTTCAGTAACTTTTTAAATAAAATGTTATACCTCCTTTTCTTTAAAGTACAGTTAAAGTAGTGTCTCAAACCTGAAAATTGAGGTATATCTCCTTTAAACTGATGAATTCGGGAATATATTCTTATTTATATAATAATTGGATGAATCGTTCTGATAATCACTTGAGAAAGCGCGTAGGTACGACCCTCTTACTAGTCTAGTTCGCAACATCTACTGAATATTACATCAACTATTGTGTAGTGTCACATGAAATGTCCGTTTTCAAGGTAAAGGGTTTTTATTAAAAATACGACATGAAAACAAGATTATTTTATTCGAAGTATTTACCTTCTTTTTCTACACATTTTTCCCAAAGTGACACCAACTTTTTTATCTCCGAACTGAAAAACTCTGAGCTTTGAAGTGAAACAAAATCTGAAAACGCACTATTCACTTTATCATCATTTTCAAAAAGTTTTCCTTTGACGAAGTTGTCTAAATTCCTGAAAAGGTGGTAAACTGTTGGAGACAAGTCGGGAGAATATGGTGGGTGCGGAAGAACTTCGTAGCCCAGTTCTTTCAATTTTTGCACGGTATGTTTTGAAACACGGGGTCCTGCTGCCGCTCAGTGAGATCATGAGGTACCGATGTATCGAGCTTTTTTACTTTTAAATTTACACTTTAAATGTCTGGAAACGGTAGATGCACTTGCATTTAGTTGTGCTGAGAGTCCTTTAACTGTTTTGTAGGGGTTTCCTTTTACTGTATGTTTGAGAACATCTTTGTCTATTAAGGACGGAGGTCTTTTTCGGGGCAACTTTTCCAAGTCGGTATCCCCAGCTGAAAACTTGGCAAACCAACGGCGAATGGTCCGTTCATTAAATATTTCTAGCGGCCTCAGCTGCTGAATGGCCGAGTTTAAACTTGTACAAAAATATTACTCGAAAATTGCGTGTTTCCATGTTCATATTTGGAGGTATAGTAAAAAGTGGGTAATTGATTGGGAAGCTAATGTTTATAATACAAAGGAGAGGATTAGTAACTGTTTACTTTAAATATGTAAACACTCGGAAGAAAACAACAGAGACCTGCAAAATCCTTTATGCATTTCAGAAACTATAAAAACGGACATTTCATGTGAAACAACCCAATATATTACAAGATCCAGTAACTGATAAATTTTAAAACATGATTTAGTTCCAGAGAGAATTTTTTCAGAATGTAATCAAGGAATACATTATATGAGGATAGTGTGTGTGTGTGTCTATATAGATATACATTTTTACACACATGCCTTCTGTTATTATTTAGCCATTCGGTTATATACATTTCTTCTGTTCAAAAATTACTAAGGTTCTTTTAGGACATTTAATGGTCCTTGAACCTTTGTAACTAAAAACTAAAAGTGTCGTGATTAAATCTTTCATATTATTTAAAATTCCTTTCTATACATCTGTGATATCGTCATACGAACCAATTTAAGATAAGGGATAATTGTAGACGTTATCACGTAACTTTTTTTTTCATTTCATCATTCTGAATATTATTTAGTAAGAAGGAGGACAGGATAGCATATTTTAGAAATGAATGATATACAAAATGAATTAATATATTTTCGTTGAGATTAGGATACTTCCGGTATAATGTTCAGTTAATTAAAATAAATTACAGATTGGATTTAAAACTCTAATTGTGTTTATTTTTTTAAATATATTTTAGAAAAATAATGTTTTATGTTTTGTTTTTTCATCGTCCTCTAGTCTTCTGTTTCTTTTAAATAAATCATAATATTTTAATTTATTAGCTGCATCGTGTCTCTCATGAACAATTATTTTGTTTATGTATTTATTTGTGACCATTTCTTATACTTATAAGCACCTACTTGATAGTTGCAGAATTAATTGTAGTAAAGAAATAATTTAACAAACACGCGATACATACAATTTTTACTATCTGATAAAATCAATATTTCCACCTGTAAAATGGTAAAATGACTCGGTGTTTAGAAAAAAATAAACATGTCACATGATTGTGAAACAGTCGAAAATTATAGCTACTTTTGCCCATTGTTAGTAATTCCGAAGCTGGGCCACACAACCTTGAAATGGCTGCATCGAAGGTCCGCACGAGGTTTCTTGGAAAATGGTTAAGTTAAACATGACGTGCCATTTGAACCTCGCATTTTCGACGAGTTAATTACTGGTTTTCAGTTATATAACCTCTTTAGTATTTTTTTTTTTTTATTTAATTTACAAAATCAACAGTTAAAAATACCTTCATAACTATAAAATGGAGCTAACGGATGTATAAAATCATATTTAGGCAGGTAAATTGATTGCTTTGTTAATTTTCAAATTTAAAAACATTTTGATGGAAGGTTAATTTTTCTTAACATGTCACCTTTTGGTTTCTTATTTTCAATAATGGACCTTTGTAAATTTGAGGACTTGTGTTCCAAGATACATATAACCCGATTAAGAATTTTGAAAAAATCCGTTTGTTCGCCGTCAGCCTAAAGTACTTTTTTTTTGTTTGTTTGTTTTGTTTTGTTTAAGGGCATAGAACATCTAGGTCATCAACGCCCGATGGTTTGTTATTATGATTGATTCTTCAAAGGAGGTGATTTTTAATTCAAGTGAGATTGAGAATAAGAAGAAAAAATAAATAATTAAAATAAGTAAAGGATACAGATTAAAAAATGAATAAAAATAAAATAATAACAACAGAAATTAGACAGTAATAGGATAATAAATTAAACAGATACATAATAAAGAGGGTATGTCTTCGATAGATGTGTTGGATAGTCAGAGGCTATTTAACAGTTTGACCCTTGCTAGAAACTTAATTACGGCATTTATTATGGGCTCATCGTCCCGCAGAGCCATTCTCTTATTGGGCGGTATACCCAGCTGGTGCAATATTGTACGATAATAAGAGCATTCTTCAAATACGTGGCTGATTGATAAAATTTTGTTGCAGAGCGAGCATTTAGGAGGGGCTTCTCTCATAACTAAGTAACCATGATCAAGTCGGCTATGTCCGATTCTGAGGCGGGTAATAGCAACTTCTTCTCGACGAGAGTTACGGATTGAGGTTTTCCAGGGGTTCACGTTTTTCTTAATCAGTTTAGGTTTACTGGACTACCTGGTGGTTTACCTACCACTCAGAGTCAGCGCTTCCTTGGCAGCTTTGTCGGCTATCTCGTTCCCAATTATACCCACATGGCTGGGGGCCCAGACGAAGAAAACTGTCTTACCTATTTCTTTCAGCATGAGAAGGATTCGTGTATGCGTTGGATGGTCGGATGTACAGAGTGCATATTGTTTAATCCATGGAGTGCGCTTAGTGAGTCGGTGATAATTGTTATGTAGTCCATCGTGACGTTTGTCATACAAAAATAGAGAGTACTTTTTTTTAAACAAACGTATCAGTGCATCCGACGATGATCTCAATATCAGCCGATTATTTTTTAATATCGAGAAAAAATTGTACTGAGGTGTATGATTAGGACACCGCTTCAATAACAAAAAAATAAAAGTTATATCTTGCCTACGTTTATGCTTATAACTCTGTTATTATGGAAGATAGATAAAAAATTCTGTAGCTTCAGAATTAGTAAACCGCGGATTAATGATTAACAGAAAACAAATGAAGTTTTACACACACATATATATATATAAGATCAAGAAAAGTAGTATAGAGGTTTAGAATAAGTAAAGCGCAATAAACAAACGATAAACAAAACGCTGCAAATTATTACACAATGGTTTATTGTTTATAAATAACCATAATAGGGTGTAACTGTTTAACGGAATTACAAGCGTATATATAGGCAAGATTTACATTTTTAATAGCGCTTTAATAATTCTAAAACACAATACGTGTTTTTTCTTTATCTTAAAAAATTGAGTTACTAAATTATGTCACTTTTAATCGGCCGGCATTTTTAAAAATTATTATTATTATTTATTTAACGTCACTTTATGCTACTATGGCTAATCGGACGATGCTACAGTGGGAGTCCTAAATTTTGCCTACCCAGGTTTTATTAGGATAGGGATCTTTAACGAGTACCTGACATCGCACAGACTCGGGACCACCTTTTAACGTCCCCTCCGAAGGACGGCGTAACTAAGGATTTTTTACTCCCATTAAAAAATCCTAGGACCACCTGCGGGTTTGAACCCGTGACCTTTAGCATGAGAGACTGTTACGCTAGCCACCCAGCTACAAGTGATCCCTTTTTTAAAATTAACCAGCTTATATGAAAGTAAAGGCAATAGGATCATTGTTATATGCCCTAGTATTTTTGAGTCGAATTTCAAAATAATTGGTCCTGTAGTTTCGAAGAACTGTCGCGAACGGAGGACAAACGGATTTTTTTTTATTCGTTGTTTGTTTGTTTATTTATTTAACGTCACTTTATGCTACTATGGCTACGCTAGCCACCCAGCTACAAGTGATCCCTAATCCGCTATCTTGAAACGAAAACCTTCAAATATGGAGGGAGGTAATTTATTTTATTTTTTTGGTCGATTGCAGAGTTTCATTATTTAAAATAATAAACCGATAATTTCATGTTAGAAAATTAGAAGAAAAGTAACTCCTCCAACACTCTGTTTTTATTGAAGATAGAGGAAAATCGAAAAGATATTTGATATCTAGACTCCGCGATGAAAATAGAATGTTTTTATATATTAAAGTTTCCCAGAATAATGTTTATCAAGATATATAAAATTGATGTTCGTATCTTATCATAAGGGTGTCGACTAAAAAGTTACTTTGTGAAGTCGCTTTAACTTTTTATAAGCAGGAATACCAGCAGAAGTTTTAAAATTAGCGTACAAGCTCGAGAAGGAAGTGCAATTATCCTTAACAAAACTTCATAAGATGTATAAAATATTTTTAAATAACGGTATATACCATATTTTTTTTGACACACTTTTCGTTGCTTTTAATTATATATTATATCTTCTGCCCTTAATCGTTTGCTCTTCGTAATATAATTTAAGGAGTTTATTATATAGGAATATTTAGTATAGGATACTGAGTTACTATCATCTGATCAGAGAGCGAGGGGGGTGGTCGTCTAGGGCTCCTGCTATTACTCCACGAAACACGAAACGTGGAACTCCCTTTCATCCACATTCCCGAAAATATCCAAGCATCCCCTCGCCCTATTCAGGCAAGGACTAGTAATGCCGTATCGACCAAGGCCCTTTAGCTCTGGATCTACTTTTGCCTGCGATCGTTGGCTTAATCCCTCATAATATTATGCTCCATTACGTTCACCTTCGTTGAAATTGACTTTTTGTATCTTACATGTTGTTGGGACAGTTGATGGTGTAATGGGTAATGGATCGGAGTCCCGTTGTTAAAAAAACGTATTAAGACTGTTCATTAATTATCTTCTTCTTTTTTTATCATTTGTATCTTTCTGTTATATTTTTGTATTGTCTGCTTCGCCATTTACATTGTTCCTATGGGCAGAACCGAGGCAGTAAATAGCCGAACCATTTCACTCTCTGGGCGGTTGCTGCGGTCCTAATAGAACAATGTTATAGCCTATACAATATTGCCATTGTGCGCTACAATACGGTACTAATAGACGCCCGTGGTCGTTATCTCGTAGCCCTTATTGACTGAGATCTGTAGGGATCGGGCGAGATCCTTCCCAGAGCTCCTGATCCTATCTTCATGTCGAATCCTTAATCAAATTTAGCGGTACCCTGGAGGCCTTTGTCTGATAGCTATCCGGCTGTTAGCGCCCTCACAAAGGACTAATAGCTGTGAAGTCGTTCAAAGGTACTGTTGCATTGTTCTAGCCGCGCTGTCACCACAGCTCTTCCAACGTATTCAGGTATTGACCCAAAAGCTTGCTTCGTTGTTCGTAGAAATGCTATTTCTGTACGGGACAAATGGTATTGTCATTGAGTATTATTCTACGAAAACATTGGCTTATTCATGAGATCTAAATTATTCATTCCTTCATATTTGGTAATATGGATCCTTTATACGGATTTGCCATATTCTATAGGCTTGTCATTTCTAGTATTTCGTTCTTAAGATGAAAAAATAAAAATAAACGTTACAATAATTTGCTGTATAACAATTTATATAGCTGTGTAGGCAATTAACTGTATAGCTATAATCAACCGGGGAGCGGCGTGGTCTAGTGGATAGAGCACTAGTCTACTGTTCTCCGGGTCCTGGGTTCGAATCCTGGCTATGGCAGAATATATTATATTCTGTTAATTCAGTCGGGAGGTGAACCTAGGATATGGAGACCCTCCTGGGGCAGACCCAGCCTCTAGAAAGTGGGTACCCAAAATATTGGAGGGGGAGGAACCTGGTGGCTGAGCGTGATCAATGCTAAATTACCTCATTGCACGGCCGTTGGCCTTGAAACCGTATGAATCTCTATATGTACTGAGCCCAAGACACTCCATGGGTTGTAGTAGTACATTATTTATTATAATCAATCAAGAGCTTAAAAAAGAAGAGAGTGTCATTTTTTTTTTTTTTTTAATGGCCAATCACCACTGTTAAGTTTAAAACGAATAATTTTTTGTGTTGATAAATTCGTACGGTGGACAGTTTTTTTTTTTTTTTTTCTTTTATCCCCATCTACCTTCTCCGCACCAAATCTAAATTCTATATTATTTAATTACTATTATAATTACACTGTATTTTTTTTTAAATACCCTAAAAATGTTTATCATAGTTTCTCAACGGTTTCTTTAACTGCATATTAACTGTGTACTATCGTTAAAATGTTTAACCTTTATTAGAGACCTCCTTAAATAGAATAGTTTTTAATTTTTTTATTTTAATATAATATCAGTAACATAAAAATAATTAGTATATATTTACTGTTATTATAGATATATATTTACTGTTATTATAAATATATATTTCTCTATAATAATTTATATATGATATAATAATCTTATATATAATAATTTAATATGATGACGCCAATGACCCTGTAGAGTAGAGGCGGATAACAAATTAAAATATTTACTGTTATTATAATATATATATATTTATCGTCGACATTCTTGATGGATGGTAATATATCTTATAGTGGACTAAATTGTCTGTTTCTAAATATGATGATATCGGGTTGAATACTGTTGTTAAACTAACTAATTTTTGAGAATTATTAAAATAACTCGGGAGAATTTGTGTAGAAAATATTTATCTTCATTGGCATTTGAACTTCCTAGTTCACCAAGCCTTGTTAGTATTATGTTTAAATATATTCAAATTAATTAGGATTAAAATAATATTTAGCGAATTTCATGTTAGTTAAATTATGTTTAAAATGGAAGTTGAGTGCATTCTCTGGTCAATGGAACAAATATTAGTTTCTATATTTGATCAAGCTTTTCAATTTAATAACTGAGTGGAATCAGCAAATGTATATTGGTCGAATTTTCACTCTATTCAATTACTGTTGATTATTTCTGTTGGCCATCATCCTATCTTTTACGCGTTAAATATAATTATTCATACTAAACTAAACTTCGAATAAATTGGGAATATTCAAATATTCAAAATTCCTTTCAAGTTGAAAAAAAAAGGTTTGTTTATTCATATTAAAGCTCAGCAATTAGATCTTTTTGAATATCCGCTAGATTAAGCATGTGGAAAACGCAGAAGTAAAAGCAAATAGTTAATAAGATAGTGAGAGACTCTTTGCCTATATAAACATTTAATATTTTTTTTAGGGTGGTCCTTGATAAACATTTGGAAAATTCAAAACGTAACTAAATAATTGAGACGTTGGTTTCCAAAAGGTACTACAGGACATTTTTTTCAAAGTTGTATTCTAATGGTTTAGTTTTATCTAAATCCGTCATCAAATTTTATATAAAAATCCTATAAAAAAGTATTTAAAAATTGCATTTCATTCCAAAAGATACTAAATCCAAATTTTATTTCATTCTAAAAGGTACTATATCCATGTTTCGTTCCAAAACGTACTATATCCTATGTAAACAGATATAACCTTTCCTTTCATTTCCTTCCAAAAGGTACTATATTTCCTACTATACGGCAGAATCACCTAATCCCGTAATATACCACCATTAATTTATTGTTTTCATCATTTTATGCATTTTCATTGGTTTATTTAGCTCGTCTTGAATCACCGCTATTATTTTGATCACTGTTTTAAACCTAATAATCAGTTTTTAGGCTATTAGTAACAACTTAGTTATGTCTTTGATTCTTTTAGGTTGTCAATTAAATTAAGTTTTTTCATAGTATTTCTTCTTGCAGCAACATAAATTTGGTTTAAATTTTACTCGCATTTTAATAGAATAATGGTATTTGATGCGGCAAATAGTTAGAATTAGCATTCAACGAACTTGCTAAATATGTGAAGAAAATCCGTGCCTGATCTAACTTAGTAGTCGATTATTTTATGTAAAATAAAAGCTAAAAGTTATTATTTATTAGTATTTATGGTTAAATATTGTTAACACGTCTTTAATAATATAGTTAAATTTGCTAAATTCACAAAAATAATAAATACAAGTTCAAAAAAAACTTCATAATTACATTCTTTCTTACGATAGTGCCATAAATAGATAAATTGTCCTTTGAATATTTACACTCTTTATGAATAATAGATAATCAATTTAATTAACCAACAAAGAAAGATATTTCTCAGAGGGAGAATAAGGAAATATACATAATTAAGTTATTAACGATATAAAGACGTTAGTTATCGGTAATGTTGTATCAGGAAGGTTATAGTGACTGTTACCAACTTATCTCGCGTTATATTCTTCCAAAAAGTACTATATCCCTTTTAATTCTTTCCAAAAAGTACTATATCCATGTTTCGTTCCAAAAAGTACTATAATAATTTATATTATATTGTTTAAAATCATCGGAAAAGTGCATTAATTTGGAAAAATGAGTTGGCAACACACTTATAAATCAACTTTTAATTTTAATAAAAAAAAAGAATCACGTAAATTGCTCCAATAATAAATAAATGACAGATTTTTGCGTTTCCTGTAAAATTTTCTAATGTGGATATGGTACCTTTTTGAAATCAACGTCTGTCTCAATTGCTCATCCACACAAGTTAAATTGGGATCGTTACCTCAGAATTTGACCTCAGATTTGAGATTGTTTTAGATTATCTGACGAACCACTTAAAACAGTTTCAGTTTTCAGAATATTCTTCTTTTCTAACTTGTTATCCATTATCATATAACATTAATGTATTATTATTTTGTTCATTACAGATCAGGCAAGCGGTTACATGGAAACCCCGCTAGCTACTTATAAACCTCCCGAAGAAACTTTGGCTGCCATTGGATCTGTATCACGTCTTTTTTGCGAAGCTTTTGTTGGTATGTATACTTTTTTAAGATATGTTCATGTTTTCAAAATATAATATAAAATAAAAGATAACACAATTGATATTCTGTTTTGCTTATATCACTTATTTTATTTCTCTATGTTTAAATACCTTATCCAGATGGGCTAAAAGACGAAATTGAAAATGAATCAATCTAAGAGTTTATTTATCGTTTTCACGCCCAATCATGGTGAATGTCCAGCAGTCTATTTCGAGGATAAACCTATTCCAAAATCATAGTTGGGACTGTACTTTGACAAAAGACTGACATGGAGGACCCACATTAGACCTACGAGAAAACATCTCAACAGACGATTTGGACTATCCCGTCTACTCGACAAACGTTCAAAATTATCCTTGAACACCAAAATTACTATTTACAAAGTACTGATCAAACCCTTATGGGCATCAAGCCCTTAGGCAAGGGATAGTGCTGTAAGGATCTGCCCTAACCCCTTATATCCAAATATTTCAGTCTCTTCAATCGAAATATTACGAAAAATCGAGGATGGGTCGTTTTATGTAACCAACGAATTACTTAGGAAGGACTTGGATTTACTCACAGTTTCAGACACAGCCACAGAATACTATAAAAGTTAACATATTTGCTTATTACACTTTTTTTTTTTGCAGATGGCAAATCGCAATTTGGAGAAATACAATATTAAATAAATAAATAAATTAAATGTTAAAACTCCAAACAGTTAGTTATCATTTAAATTCTAAAAAACAAAGTGAACCAAAGTTTTGCAAAATAAAAATATATTAGAATAATCAAGGACAGCTGTAGATGATTTAAAGTCGATAAAAGATAAAATATTTACATGCTGAACTACCCATGAAGCCGGTGTTTTTGAAATTTAATGAAGATAAAAAAATGTAGGTATGATTTAGAAGGCAAAAAATAAAAGTGGAATATTGTGTCGAAAAGTATTATTCAGAAATGAGTCAGTAGGATATATTATTGCTTTTATGATTTCAAATTGCTTTAGCAATAAAAAGAAATATATGTGGAGTCTTGAATATTTATATTCATGATATACATCATAGTTAATTATCAATCGTCAATAATAACTTAATTGACTTAATTCCAGAATTTATAGTTCTCATATTTATTCCTTAATTCCTTAACATTGGAAACACAAAGAACGAAACATTAAAATTATTATATAATAATTAATAGATGATGTTATTTCTAGGGAGACAGAAAAGAATGCATTGAATAGATATACAGTAGTCTGAATAATAATAACAAATAAAGAAATTAAAAATAAACCAAAAGAGAAAACCCAGGACTCCTGACGTTTTAAATTTGGATAATTCATCATACCTGAACTATTCCTTAGCATCTTTGTTTCAGTGTTCTTTCAAAGTTTATTGTATACAAATATATCTATGTAAGATAATGTGAATTCCAATTGAAGTATCAATTAGCTGTATAAATAATAAATAATTTATAAATCTATAAAACTTAATAAATAATTTTCCTACATTTTTTTTATCTTCATTAAATTTGAATAACACCGACTTAAGAGGAAGTTCAGTTATTAACTATTTGGAATTTCAGCATGTCATAATTTTATCTTTTATTGATTTTTTGATTTTCGAAACGTTGCATAAATAAAATTATTTATTTATTGACTGAAACCTAAGATCAGTAGAAAACTTATGTGTGTATATATATATATATATATATATTAAAAATTATTAAAAATTTTTATTTCCTTATGCATGTTAATTCAATATATTTAAGGAATTTGTTTGTTTCATCTATAAGATAAAAACCATTTTATTTATCAAATTAGTTATATCTTATCCGTTAAGAAAATAGTAATTGCTTGGAGAGTCCTATTGGTTCATTTGGCCCTCTATTCTGGGTTATTCAGCAGTTCTCAGAATCTGTTCTCTGGGAAGGTACACCAATCTCTCTTTTTTTTAAAAAAAATATATTCCAAAGACATAATTAGGTTCGAAATTCGTTTTTACCCAACAATAGAATTCTACTTGGATCCTGAACCAGAGACGACTCCGATTTCTGATGGGTTGTGGGAATTTTATTGGAACAATGGTATTTAGAGTAACAATTGTATTGGTTTCAATTGTTGAAGAGGTTATTTTCTTCCTTTTGTTGTTTTTTTTATCATTTTTAAGAATCTTCATTTTCTTATCCAACATTTTATTTTCAATCAATAACTTTTTTATTCCTCTACTAAGTATGTAATAGATATCCCTGATACATAAAAAAACACCTTCTTCTTGGACTTATTAAGAAAAAAGTTATTACCTGAGTTGATGGTGTACTAAAAGGGAGCCTGTAAAAATATTTCCCGGTGCTGGTGACCTAATAAAAATACTTAATACTCTTTTATTTTTCCCCAAATCATTGATCCATCGCTTTTTATATCAGTCCGTCCAGTTCTTTTAAAATATTGCGTTACATTCACATTTATTTCTGATCAATAAATACCATTACTATTAGAAATAATTAATACAATTTATTGTTAGGGACAAAATCATCAATTTAGGTGGACAAAAGTTTGCAATTTTACAGTGCTTCACCTTTTCATTATTAGTAGGTAAGATCCTTCATAATAATATTTCCCGCCATACCGTGTTTACAAATAAATAGTAAATGAGTGAATCATTCCTGTTCACACAAGTGCCTAATAACCGGCAGTGGGATTATCTTTTTCCGATGGTCATTTATTGTGTTCAAGGTGTGTTTAGGGCGAAGTGTTTTTGTTTTTATTTTACAATGAACAATGCTGAGACAGGTAAGACATTATATTTGCAAACTCGTTATTGAATATACATTGCAATCTCACCTGTAGAGTTAATTTAGCAATTTGTAAATGTATGCCCCTGTTCAATAACGAAAAACTATATAACCACCAAGTTACCCCAAGGATTTGTTTCATCAATCCTTCTAGTATTTAAATATTACAAAGAATGTTTGCGTTTTGGGTGATACATAATTTTTTTCAGACACAACACACCGAATCAAGAGTTTTACAATATATAATTTAAAGAGCAAGTTTTAGCATCTTCGAGACCTTATTACATTTTTTTAATTATTTTTCCCGTATTCTGGGACTTCAAAAGTAAAATTTAGGGAGTTTTTAGATTTTAGCTAATAAATTTGATGTTATGCGCTCGCCAATCGTGTCAAAAAATTAATTAGTTTTTATAATTTGGTCTTATAATTTTTTTCCGTAATCTCAGACCCCAAAGGTTAAGTATATACAAGTTTCAGAATTTTGTCTACCTAAATCGGTCACATTTTCCACTGTGGAACTTAAGAAAATAAAATTCCACAAAACCCTGAACCAACACCTATTGTTAATCATAAACCTAATAATAAAAATTCTTTTACGTAATATAGAACGTGTACTTTACAGAACGATGAGTTTGTTGACTAACAAAATTTGATTGCGGGCGATGTAGGGTGACAAACATCCATATTTACATTACATGATAAGAGTGAGTACTTTCGACCTGGGCTGTTGACCGTTGAGTGATCGGCTACAGGTTTTTATCCCAGTAAAATAAGGAATTTTTTGGGGATTAATGTAAACAAAGGTGGAAATGGTTTTAACATTGCAAACTCAGTTATAGGGATCACTTGTAGCTGGGTGGCTAGCGTAACAGCCTCCCATGCTAAAGGTCACGGGTTCAAACCCGCAGGTGGTCCTGGGATTTTTTAATGGGAGTAAAAAATCCTTAGTTACGCCGTCCTTCGGAGGGGACGTTAAAAGGTGGTCCCGAGCCTGTGCGATGTCAGGTACTCGTTAAACATCCCTGTCCTAATAAAGGCATAATTTGGGATTCCTGGATAGGCAAAATTTAGGACTCCCACTGTAGCATCGTCCGATTAGCCATAGTAGCATAAAGTGACGTTAAATAAATAAACAAACTCAGTTATTTGTATTTAGGATCTCTTAAAGTTATTCAAAGATTTCCAGCTTTGTCCGAATCAATTCCCAAAAATCGTGAATTTTTTAGCTCCATTTCACTGGAATATCAAATTTATGGAAGCTTCCAATGATGTTCTCAATTTTTTTTTTCCTTTAACTTATTAAGATTGTGAAAATTTTCGAATTTGAGCTTTCACCGAAAATACACGTTTTAGGATGTTAGACGAAATGACCAAGTCCCGCAAAAAAAGGTCTATCTCGAAAACGATACATTGCATAAAACTGAAATTTCATGTTTTAGGACAATTATATGCCCGAGACGTTACAAAACCTTTTTCATGAAAATGAGCTTACCAGAAGAGCCACTTTATACCATACATTTAGAGCCTTTTTATGATTTTCTCAAATAAAGCTCAACTAAGATTAAACTATGCAAAATTTTATGGGCTTTAATATCATGTAAGTTTCTTTTATTGCACTTGTCTGAAACGGCTTAAATATCGATATTTAAATTTTCTTTTCCTAAAGTACCTTTTTTATAGATTCGAAGACCATAACTATACATTTTGTTAGCATTGATAAAAAACGAGTGAATATATTAGTTGAACGAATTCGATATCCAACTAAAGGAAAAAACGCTGCAAATTATCACACAATGGTTTAATATTTCCAAATAACTATATTAAGGTATAACTGTTTATATAGCTGTTAATAAGCAATTAACTAAAATTAAAAGCGATAAAGATCCAATGGAAAATGGTATATAACTACTGTTAATTTCAAAACGCAATATATTTGCTAGTTTTAAAACCAATTTCAATGATTCTTTTTCCATTGTGTAGGGAATTTAATTCTGGTATTTATTTATTGATTAGGAAAAGCGGATTTTTTTTATTATTTATTCGGAATTTACGTATCTTGAAACGTAATCCCTCAAATTTTGAGGGGAGGGGTATTTTTTTTTTTATTTGTCTGGTCGAAATAAATAAATATTATTGAAAATAATAAACCAAAAGAATTTATACTAGACTTCGTTACTATCTCCTTTCAAATAAAATTTCCTGATTCCAGAACATCTTACATTTTTGTCTTTTATCAATAATAACCCGTTTATCAGGGATTCACATCTCTTACAAGTTGTTGCTTGACCATATAAGATTTTTCTCTCTCTCTCGTTGTTCATCACAGTGTCTTAATCTCGAAAATCTTTTAGATTTTTCTATATCTAAAATAGTAATCGTTTTAGGTGGAATTACACCCCAACTTGTGCCTTGAACATGTATATCACCTTTATTTTTTTTTTCTGTTAATCGCGATTTACTGATTCTGAAACTCTCTGAACATTTTTCTCTATCCTCAAAAATAACTGAGTTATGGGCTTATTTATGGGTAAAATTTCAATTTTTTTCTTTTCTTTTTTATGAGTCGCGGACGGTGGACAAACGGATTTTTTTTTTTATTCTTTATTCGGATTATACGTATCTTGAAACGTAAAACCTCACATTTTGAGGAGGGGGATACATTTTTTTTTTGTTTTGTTTGGTCGATTCCACAGGTTCATTATTGAAAATGATAAGCCAAAAGAGCGAAAATGTTTTTTAAATAATTTTCGTTTGTTTTGAACATAGGAACAGTAATCTAGATGTATAGTATACCGTTGGAAAGCTTGAGATTTAAAAAAAAAAACTATCATCTTACAAACAAAGTTGTTAAAAATAATGAATAGTGATGAAAAGCGGATAAAACTAACTAATTGTTGTACATGGTATTATAATAGATAATTTAATATCTCTAACCCTTATTTCATCTCCAACTGTATTTAAAAATTCTTAAATTGATTTTCATCTTGCGCCATGATTTTAAATAAGGTACTGCGTAATATATTTGGTCCGAAGAGAGATGAGGCCACTGGGGAGTTTAGAAGGTTGCACTACGCGGAATTGCGGAACTTGCATCCTGTGAATATAATTCAGTTGATAGCATCGCGGAGACTCAAATGGGCGAGTAAAGTTGTCGGGCTCGGTGAGGAGCGGATTCCGAGAAAGTTGGTATTTGCTAATCCGACTGGTAGACGTCTGAAAGGTAGGCCGAAGCGTCGATGGGAGGATTGCGTTAAGGCTGATCTCGGGGGCTTGGGCTTGAACGGTGAACATTGGACGAGTCTGTGTAGGCGAAGTTTGGTGGTATCGGCATCGAACCTTCGGGTTCGGCAATTCTGTCATTATTATTATTATTAAATTGATTAACAAAGGAGGTTAGTGAAAGTCGTGTGTTACGCACACCAGATTTTTAACGCGAATTTTTTAGTAAGACGGGTATTATAGTAATATTGGTCCTTCGATATGGTTCACACTATTTGAATAAAATTACAGTAGCGATTCGAAGCAGACGACCGTTGGCATTGACGGATGAGACAGACAGGCAGACAGCGAAACGGTGGCCTGGGCTGGAAGACGGCCAAGATGCCACCGGTCTTGCACCTCCGATGGTACTTGATATTCAAGGAGCGCCTTGAGCAGATCCTCCGTCGCATTTCTCTGCGTTCCTTCGCTTTCATCAGGAGGCGGGGCGTTTGAGAAGAATTCGATTTCTTTAGAACCTCCTCTATACATTTTGAATTACCCTGGGCTTGGGGTAATGAAACTTCTTCTGTTTCTCTTGAAGGCAAAGGGGAATTCACAAAGAAATAATTTGAAATTGTATTTACCATCCTAATTCCTAAAGACGATTTTATTTAACTTCACTCATTGTGGAATGCTATTGGGTTGTGTCACATGAAATAACCGTTTTCAATGTAAAGGATTTTTATTAAAATCCTTATTAAATATGAAAACAAGATAATTTTATTCGAAGTATTTACCTTCTTTTTCTACACATTTTTCCCAACGTGACACCAACTTTTTTATCCCCGAACTGAGAAACTCTGAGCTTTGAAGTGAAACAAAATCTGAAAACGCACTTTTTACTTACGAATATGGCGAGTGCGGAAGAACTTCGTAGCCCAGTTCTTTCAATTTTTGCACTGTATGTTTTGAAACATGGGGTCTTGCTGCCGCTTAGTGAGATCATGAGGTACCCATGTATCGAGCTTTTTTACTTTCCCAATACACTTTAAATGTCTGGAAACGGTGGATGCACTTGCATTTAGTTGTGCTGAGAGTCCTTTAACTGTTAAATTGCGTGTTTCAATGTTCATATTTGGAGGTATACTAAAAAGTGGGTAATTGATCGGGAAGCTAATGTTTATGATACAAATATAGAGGATTAGTAACTGTTTACTTTAAATATGTAAACATTCGGAAGAAAACAACAGAGGCCTGCGAAATTCTTTATGTATTTCATGTGAAACAACCCAATATATACACATACAAAATTATGATAAATATACTAATTCATAAATTGTTAGGTAGATCATAAACGAACAATCTTTTACTTTCGCTTACCTATAAATGGATCAGCAAAATCGAAATCAGCTGACCGGAAGTTCTACTTTATACCATGCATTTTGCATCTTTTTACGATTTTCTCAAAAACGGCTCTAACAATTTTGATTCAACTCCCTATATCGATGTAAAATTTAATGGGCTTTAATATGATGTAGGTTTCATTCTGATTGAAATAGTACGACAGGACTTAAATGCCGATATTTTAAATTTTCTTCTTCTTAAGTACCTTTAATTCTATAGATTCTATAAAAAAAAAAAAAAAAAAAAAATATATATATATATATATATAATCTTGTTAGCATTGATAATTAACAGCTAAATATACAAGTTGAGCGAATTTAGTACACAACCAGAGGAGAAAAACTGAAAAACAAAATTTTTAGTGCAACTTTTTGTTTTTGAACATAAGAACAGTAATATAGAATTATAATATACCGTTGGAAAGCTAAAAATTTTAGAAAAAATATCTTATGCATACTATTGTTAAAGTTAACGGAGAGTGATGTAAAGCCGATAAAAGAAACTGATTGTCGTAGATAGTAATATAATAGATTATTTAATATAACACATGTTTCTATTAAATCCAATTTAAATAATTCTTTAACAATTTATTTTCGTTTCTAAATTTGTTTAAAAATTCTTAAATTGACATTAATAACAGAGGTAAGTGAAAGTCGTGTGTTGCACTCACGAGATTTTTTCTTGCTCATATTGAAATAAATCCATCCAAAAAGATTTATTTCTTCATATTAATTTTTGACAATAATTTTTAAAATGTAATTTACCCTAATAAGACAGTAATTATAGATATATTTTTAAGTAGAAAAATCTGCAACACACGACTTTCACTTACCTCGGTTATTGAAATAAATTAAGAACTATTAAACTATTAAATTAAACTAGTTAGAATTAAAAAATGTTTAAACAATTATATTCAGTTTATGCTTGACATAGCTCAATGATGCCTTGATGATTGCTCACATGTTTGAGGTGTCGGCAAAATTAAAATATTTTGAAAACTACTGACTCCTGTTTATTTCTACCTACTGTAATTTCAATAGTTGACGTTACATCCTCAATATTGTTTATTGTTTATTTTATTTAACGTCCCTTTATGCTTCTGTGGCTAATCAGACGATGCTACTGTGGGAGTCCTAAATTTTGCCTATCTAGGTTTAATTAGGGTAGGGGTCTATAATGAGTACCTGAGTGTGCGATGGCACAGGCTCAGGGCCACCATTTAACGTCCCCTCCAAAGGGCGGCATGACAAAGGATTTTTACTCCCATTAAAAAATCCTAAGGCCACTCGCGTATTTGAACCCGAGACCTTGGGCATAGGAGGCTGTTATGCTAACCACCATGCTACAGGTAACCCCACATCCTCAATATATTCAGTTTCGTTGAGAACATATGTTTTAGATTAAATAATATTAAATTGTTATGTTCAATAATCATTTACGTTTATTTATACCCATTTCGCCTCTTTACGTTACATTCCACAAATTTGTATTTCAGATAACATTTTCTATTAAATCTTTAGCTTCCCAACAGTATATTATAGATCTATATTCTCACCCCAATGTCCAAAAATAACTAAAAATTTTTTCTCACAATTGTCTCCGTTAGTTGGGTATGAAATTCGTTCAAATTATATGTTTACTCATTTTTTTTATTAATACTAACAAAATGATATGGTTATTTTTTAAGAATCTATAAAATTAAAGATACTTTAGAGGAAGAAAATTTAAAATATCACATTCTTCGAACAAAATGAAACCTACATCATATTAAATTACATTTTTTACATGGATATAGCGATTTTTATCTAAATCGTGTCAGTCGTTTTAGATGAAATCGTAAATAGGTGGAAAAATGCATGGTATAAAGTAGAACTTACGGTCAGTCGATTTTAGTAAAAATGTTTTTGTAACATTTGGGGACTTTTTTGCGGGGTTTAGTCATTGGGACTCAAGAGACCCTAAAACGTGTTATAATATACTTATTCTTTAAAAATACATTCTTTTAAGAAAAAATCAATTAACACAATATTTACTTAATTAAAACTCATTTTACTCTCAGGGTATGGTATGGATTCTTGACAATCAGGCACATTTTTATTATTTAACTTTTTAATTATAATAATAACTTACAAACAATATGCAGGCTAACTATAATTATTCTCCATATTCAGACTGGAACTCCTACCTCCCCAGGTCCCCACTCAAAACTACTGACTCCTATCAGCTCATAACCCCAACTCTGACCGACCTTTTTTTACCTATCTCTTACCTGGTAGGTACCTGCCAGCACCCTTTTTTCTTAGCATCCAAAATGGATGCTATGTTTGTAAACATACAATCAAATTGGAGCTGATATTTAAATTTAAATTTTACTTCTTATCTTATTGTTAGCCTGCCTAACACAATAATCAATAATAAATAATTAACTACAATAATTATAAAAAATGGGTAAATTACAATGTATTTTCAATGAAAAATAGAATTCAAAAATTTTCTCAAACGAAATACTTTCTCTAAGTATATATTCCATATATAGGTAAGTTAAAGTAAAATTTGTAGACCAATAACGAAAAAGCTTTTTGTTGGTCATTTTTAAATAAATCCTACTTCCTAATGCAGCTACCTTTTCAATCTTATTATCATGTTCATTAAATTTAGTTTTATTTCTTTCCCAGGGCATATTGATCTACCAGATGCAGCCAGTGAAGTGAAGTGGGGAAAGAAAGGAAATACTTCTTTTGAGGCCCCGCACATAGAAGTCATTCAGGTTCAGAGGTGAGTTTCACATAATGTTATAACTTTAGTACATCCATTGTTTTTTATTTTTTCATATTATATTTTCTAATTAATCACCAGATTATACAATGCAAAGAATTTATCATTTGTCATATTTATCACAGGGAGAATGAAATAGTTGGAAAGTACCTGGTTATCAATAATGTTGACACATCAGATTTCGGGACATATTATTGTACGATTAGTAACTCAGGAGACCAGAAAATAGTCATGGAAACTACTTTAAAACGTAAGTATTTTATTATCGTTATTACATATCCTTATTCATTATCAGTATTTTCAAATTTCACAAATCAATTTTTATTTATATACTCATAAAAACGAATACTTAACCTCTGAAAAAAAGGAGGTAAAGATATTTTCCCTTCGTAATTATCTATATAATATCTAAAAAATTATTTTAAATTCATCCCATAATGTTCATGTCATGAGCACAGTTTTGTGTTACTGCTCAACCATTCTAGTCTTTTTTGTTTACTTATTTTAGCTTTTGAGCTTTGTTTTATTATTAAAGTTGAAACAGTTGCATAATGTATTGAGTTTTAAAATAAATTTATACAAAAAATTCTTACCTCTAAAATTAAGAAAATGGTGGTCTTCAAAATATTGTTGAAAATTACAATTATAAAAATATTTTTATTATCTGATTATACCCTTTTTCTGTCACAGCTTTGAATGATGATGTTAGTAGCTGTCCTGGTTACTGCCACTTGTCTTTGGTTTTCATTGTCCTCTCCACACCAGTTGTCTTCATATTGGCTTATTATGTACTCAAGTCAATCATTAACCAAAGATTTTGGGGCAAAATGAATGAATGTGAGTATATACTTAATATATGTATGTGTATATACATATTTATTATTTCTAATTCTTATGTATATAAAATGTATACATACTTGCTTGTATTATAAGTTATTTTAAATATCATTGTGTTTAGTTGATTAATAGTTTTATTATACATTCGAACTGAGTGAGCCCCTTTTTTAATTTATAACTTAAACAATCATTAGATTGTCATGAATAATTCCTTAAATTGCTTAATCTTCCTTCTGAAATCACTTATAATTTAGGGTTTATACAAAAACCGACATTTTAGAAAACCGGTTTTCGAACAGTAATTTTCCTAGAAAACCAGTTTTGAATTTTTATTAGAAACAATATATTTTCATAATAACCATATTATTTAAAAAAAAAAAAAAAAATTAGATACAGATGTATACTTATTAAAAACAATTAGAAAATATGTAACTTTGTATTATTTAATGTAAATTATAATAAAAGCCGAAAGACAAGAGTAAATAAAGTTTATGCATACATACTTATTAAAATTAATTTTAGTTTCAAAGACAATTAAGCAAAGGACCGAGTATTTTGAGTATCCTATGAAAACTCAGACCATCCTAATTGGTTCCAATTCCCTTCTCAGATCCTATACCACGTTTCCGAGCCTCACCTTAAATGATCATCCAATCACCTTCACTTCCTCTGTCAAAAACCTGGGCATTACCATTGACCAAACCCTTTCCTGGAAACCTCATATCGCCCAAATTTCCCGAAGAACAATAAGTACCCTGAAATACTTCAATCGCTCCCGCCATCTTCTTCCACCTTCCATCCGTAATCTCCTTGTATCCACACTTATTTTCCCCCACTTTGACTATTGCTGCTTAGTATATGGTGGCCTCCCGACGATGCTTGAGGACAGGCTAAAACGCATCATGAACATATTTTTAAGATTTGTCCTCTGCACTCCGAAGAGGTCTCATGTAACCCATTTTTACGGCGAGTTAAAGTGGCTCCTTCCCCGAATCCGCAGACAATATTTCCTAGGATCATACCTTTACCAAATCATTAGATCCCAACACCCTCCATACATTCATAGTCTCCTACAGTTTAAATCTTCAGTCCACACTCTTGAAACAAGATCGCGCCATTCCGATCTTTACTTTCCTACCCATAGAACTAAAACTTTTGATCGTTCCTTCCTGGTCCGCTCCTCTATTTTCTGGAATTCTCTACCTACCCATATTCGCCATGCTGCCTCTCTCTCCTCATTCAAATTCCAACTTTTCCAATATCTTTTATTATCCCAAAAAGACGCTTAAATACAGTGATTCTTTTGTTCCTAATATCACACTTGAAAGAAAAGTAATATATGTTCTTTATTGAAACGCTGTTATATTTTAATTTATTTTTAATTTTGATCAACCCAATATTTTTCAAGAACGGTTTTTATTTTATTTTTTCATAAATATTTTTTTTATTTTTATTTTTTTTAAAATATTTTTTATATATATGTTTGTGGATATTCTTGTGTGATATGAACACTCGAATTAACCCATCTGTGTAATAAGTAATTAATTCTGTTCCTTCTGTCTGTTGGCCAGACATGTTGTATATTTAAATTGTACAATTCTGTTATTCTTAGGGGACCCAGTCCCAGAATAAAAATTATTTTCTATTCTATTCTATTTTCTATTCAAGGCAATTTTAATACAAATTTAAATATTCTATTTATTTTGTTGTTTAATGAAATATGATTTCAGAAAACAGAGGACGTCTATCGATTTGCTATTTAGCCGTGTCCTTAGTTTATTCACAAAATTCCCTGAAATAGAAAATACCCTCTCACTTGCTACCGAACTAGGCTTAATCGTTTTTAAAGCCCGATTTTGAAAATTGATATTTTTATAATATTAAAATATGTTGCCTACTTACATTTTGTATAATATCATCTATATTAAATATCGATCAATGGCACTGAACACTGAATTTATGAACAGTACATGAAGAAGCCAGAAGACAAACTGATATAAAATCTAAATTAATTCATCCAATAGACAAAACATATCTTTTGTTGAAATCATATCCGACCGCTATGATTCCATGAACCAAACCGCTTGAAACAAACAGTGTGTTCATCAATCTGGTACATTTGTCATTTTCAAAATTCTTTTAAGTGTTATTCATACATTGAAAACCGATATTTTCTGCTAAAAAACCGGTTTTTGTATTTATAATTTTCTCCATAAAACCGACAAACCCTACTCATAATCCACCCTGTATGAAAAAGAAAAGTTCTTACCTACATACAATGCTCATGTTCCAATCTTAAAGTAGTTCGATATCGAGGTTAAAAAATATATATCACTATTAGTCTAGTGAGACCATTTTCCATATAGATTGAAAATAATCTATTCTAGAATCAATATATTTTGTAAATACATATCATAATGTAATTGAGTATAATTATTGTGCACAAAATTACAAAATAAACAGTAAACTACACAAAATACTGAAATCTTTGCCATTATTCATTTGATTTATGATTATTTCATGGTGTATTTAAAATATCTCCTATATCAATTTAGTTGGTAATATTCTGTTTTCACGATTGAAATTAATGGTAATCTTTTTTATTTATTATTATTTTTTTTTAAATTATATTTTACTTATTTATTTTTTTAATATGTAACTAAGGGAGTATGTATAGTTCATAATTATGTTTAGTGCTTTAAGTAATTCTCATTTCTTAAACTCTGTTTTTTTTTTTTTATTACAGACAATCCATTCAAACAAAACAATTCCAAAAAGGTGGGTGTAGTCGTCCTATATCATGAATATGATCATGACTTTGTTGAAGGGAATCTCCGTGCTACAGCAAATGCCGATGGATCTGTTTACTTGTTCCTACAGAAATTAAAACATGATGGTATTATTTTTATCATTAATTTATTCTTTATATTACTTATGTTAATACAGAATAGTTCTTGTATCTTGTTCATTTCAGCATTAAGAATGTTTTTTAATAACCTTTCATATAATACTCAAACTTTGGATTATATAACAAGCATAATAATGGTTTTTGATATTTTTAAATAATTAAAAAAAAAAAAGGAAGAAAAATAGTTTATCATCTCAATAGATTGTAAAATTCAACTTTTTCATTGTGTATAAAACAGTAAAGAAAGTAGGTCTTTAGGTGCCAAAATAATGCAATGTGTTACTATTAACTTATTTCTTAAATTAATAATTGTTATCGAACTTTGAAGTTGCTCCCGCAAGAAGTTGGAATTTTTGATGTAACCATTGAAAATTAATTCACACCAGGATTCTCTATGTATCAAACAAATTTTCTTTAACATATTTTAAAAATTTATATATTTAAATGTTTCTAATTTTATCCTGAAAAATTGTAGTATTTCCTTTCATTTTATCAGTTACTAACTTAAGGGTAGTTCAAAATCATATATTTCTAGTCCAATTATTAAAAGTCTTAAGGGAGTTTACAACAAGATAAACATAATTAGTAGATTCAAAGGCAACCCCATTTTCTTTAGAAGTTTTTAGCAACTTTGTGCGCATAGTAGCTGTTTGTAATCAATCAATTTTTTTATTATTATTCCTTAAAAATGTATTTTATATATTTATTAAAAGTTATAATACACCTAAAATACTAACATAATGGACATCCTACAATATTTGTGTTTCGATAATAATACACTATTCTCATTAACATTCTAATAAGCATTAAAAAATAGATTTACTTATTATTACATTTATTTTTCAGTTCCTATTGCTGAAGAGACAATCAATCTCTGTTCGAGAATTGGTAAATGGTCATAGTCATGTCAAAGAATCTCTCTCCTATTTGGACCATACCGGCTATCCAGGAAACACTTGATAAGATTATTATACCAGACAAGATTGTTTCATTAATTCTATTGGAGGTAACATTATTTTTTTTAATTATTAGTATTAGTTGAGTTGGCAATTAATTATTGCCAGAATCTACATATTAAAAAAAAAATTCCTTGAGGAAAATTGTGTACATACAAAGTTTTGATTTATAGAAAATTTTCATTATTTTATCTCAGGGTTATTTATCAAACAATTTAAAGAATACCATTAAAGTTACAGGAAAACAAAACAATATGTATTTTCAAAGTCTGGCGAATTAAAAATTTAAAAAATTTATTAAAATCAGGCATACTCTTAGGATGTATAAATAAAAGTAGTAATAATTAATAACTATTGTAATGGTCAAACTAGCTTCTAACATAATAAAATAATCAAAAACATCTTTTGTGAAACGGCCAAATATACATCTTACAAATACATATTAATATTTTATGTTACTGAAACTCTTCCTTTTTGGAATGAAAAATATATCATACCTTATGCTACCATTGTTATCAATAGCATTATAACATCAGGATAGTATGCTTTTCCAGCACTTTTCACTGTTTTTTTTTTAATTGAATGTTTTAGTTATTTCTGATTTTTTTTTTTTTTTTGCGGTTTGTAGTGTATACCCAGTCCATTTTTGATTATATAATTATGATTTATGTTTTATTCTTATATTATGTTTTAACTCAATTTTTGTATGTTATCATAATCAGTATAAATAATATTGGTATGCATATATTATGAAGAGTATTGTATTTGATATATTCTTGGACTCTAATTCCTTCTAGTAATTATGAAGAATATTATTTTGGAATGAAAAGGAAAAAGTTACAGCATGAACTCAAAAATTAATTAACTTTCATCATTATTAATTATTCAGGTTCTGAAAAGTCATGCTTTTGTCTTGAATAAATAATCAATTGTTCCAGGAACCAGTTTAGTGAATTGATCATATCTGTTAGCAGTTATATTGATTTAGTTAAATTATCATCCAAAATTATTCCCAGGAACTCACTAAATTTAATTATATGATATATAATTCAAGTTTTAAACTGGTACTTGGTAATTCCTTGTTTTGACATAGAACTCACTCCAATTCAACTGTAAAATATATTTGATTTTTTAATAAATGGGATCATTACAAAAAAATTTTTTTAAAATAAAAGTCATTTTATGTCATTTGACATGCTCAATTTTCATTGCGTTTCCTTATGTTCATTGTGACAGCTCCTAATATGCCTCCAAAATACCCTAACAATGCTAAATTTCAGGCTTCTTGTTCTTCCGATATATATCTACTTGTGGGTTTAAATATTACATTATCCTCACACAAGACTGAAACGACTAGAAACTGCTCAAAGATATCGATTACTACAACACTTATAGACAAACGTTCAAAACTTCCAGTATTACAAAAGACTCATTTATATCACTATTATCAGACCTATTTTGGACATATGAAATCGAGCTTTGGGGCTCTACGAAACCATCTAATTCCTTCCACATCCCAGTCCTTACAATTCAAAATCCTTCGCAAAATCCTGAATGCCCCTTAAATTTTTTTACAAATCAACTCCTCCATAATGACCTAAATATCCCAATTGTTGCAGACATAGCCAGTGATAGAAACTCCTCTTTTCATTCTAAACTCCCTGCCCATACAAACCCACTTAAACCCACTTGTCCGTAATTTATCTTCCTTAAATATCCCTGATAATCCTCAAGGCGATTGAAGAGAAGGCGGCCTCGGGACCTACTGCTTTAAAATAGTTAGTGAAGTTCTACCAATGGGTAGTTCTTTTAAGACATTTTCATGACTTTTTTTTCATTCTACATATTTATTTATTGTGTTCTTTAATATAGTAATAAATTACTATAATAAATTTTAAAAAAAAATATTACATTCCCAAATTTAGGCTGTAAGCAAATATTAATGTGATAAAAACAGTATACAAAGAGTCCATGAATGAAAGAGGAAGAGTCATCTGCAACCCATTTGGAAAAAAAAAATCTTGTTTTTATGCTTTTTAAAATCCAACTATTCTCTTTCACAACTGTTTCTTTAAACTATCTTATGCTGCTCTTTGACTCCATTTGGGCAGCATTGTGGTCCAGTGGATAGGAAAATTATACTCTGGGTCCTGGATTCAAAACCGGATGTGTCAGGATAATTATTTATTCTGTTTATATCATGGCACTGGGATAGGTAGAACCTCATGGGGCTCTTCAAGCATCTAAATGTGAGTATCCCGAAATCGGAGAATACAAAGTGATCTTTGATTGTATGATCTTGTCTTAATCTTCTCCTTGTACAGCCATTGGTCTAGAAACAGTATGAATCCCTATATTTATTGACCCAAGACACTTCATGGTTTATAGACAACAATGTAGCTTGAGCTTTCTTCTATGGACTATCTTCACATCTGATATCTGATGTGGGACAAATACTTAAGAATAATATATGTTTTATGTCAAATTTATTAATTTTAAAATAAAATTTAAATCATATCTACTTGTTTTTGTTTTCAGGAACTTCCAGAACCTATGACTTTCCCAAAAGTGGTCATGGTTAATCACAATGATCCTCTCTTATGGAGCAAATTGAAGAAATCCTACAGTGTTCCCATGAAAAAAACTCGCTATACTCAAAATCGCCTCAGCCTTACATCACTGACAGGAAATAGGATTGTAGAAGTGCATGTCTAATTTCCTTGAAATATTAACTCCTTGTTTCATATATTACAAAAAGTATCTCATACTTAGTATATCCTTGTATGAAAAATCTATTTGTTGCTATTTTCACTGTTGAAATTTACTTACTGATTTTGTTATCCATACCATTGTTCTCAGTAGAGATGTATCAAACTTAATTTAGTTTTCAATGAATTTAAAATTTTAGTTAGTTAATTTATTTCGATTTTCGCTGTCCTAATTTAGGATTAAAAAATAATTCAGTTAAAAATTTATATATGAAATCGATGTCATAAGTTAACCAGGTAAACTTTTTCTTTGCTACAGTTACAAAAGTATATGTATTGGGCCTACTTTTTAAAAAGTGCTCCCAATGACTGGGATGATCTTATAATTGTACCTTATAATCTCTTTAACTCTTTTCAATTAATTTTCACTCTAGATTCAAAAACCAATTGGATTTTGCTATATTTTTTTGTTTATTTATTATTATTATTTTCCTCTCTGTATTAATGTGTATTTTTATTTTTAACTCATTGCTTATACCACTATTGAGACCAATGCTGTTCACAAAAATTTATGACTCTTTTTATTACAAGTATTATACAAACAGTTACAAAATTTAGAAGAATTTTAAAATTTAATTGACATTCTATTTTAATCAAAGCTCTAAACAATAAGGCAGAAGTATTTAATTTTTTAAAATAACAATTGGTATTTTTTTAATAAACTTAAACATCTTTATTCAGAACTTAAGATTTCTTTAAAAAAAATTATATGAAAATCATACACACCAAGAAAAATAACAGTTGATTTGTTATTACAATTCAAATGAGATATTAAAGAATTTTTTTAATCCAAGGAAAAATATTTCACAGTTTTTACTGTATTTCGAGGCTCCTATAAAAATATATATTTAGATTTTTAATATATGGGATATGCCTGTTGCCTTAGAATTGAATCTCTATATAGATTATAGATTCAATTCCTATGCAATAATTTGAATTAAATCAATAATTCACTAAATTTTAATGCAGTTTCATGTTGGCTTACCTGAGTCATATTTGCAGTCTGGAAAACCTTTTATCAATCCTTTAAAAAAATTTATATATGTATGTATGTGTGTATATATATATATATATATATATATATATATATATATATATATATATATATATAATATATATATTATGACCAAAACTAATTAGATTAACTAAGTTAAAATTGTTTTATTGTTGTTAATTATGAAAAAAAATACCTGTTATCCTATATTGTTTTGATTGATTGAATTTTCAGCCTTTTTTTTGTGTATTTATTTATAAATTATCTTGTAAAAAAATGAAAAATAATTTAGTGTTAAGTTGAAGAAAGGCATTTCTTTTTTCATTAATTAGTGAAAATAAAATAATTTTATGTTAGAATTAATTTAGATTTTTGTATTTTTATGTATTACAAGGAGTGTCCTAAAAATAACCTTTCTTTCATATTCTGGTTTATTTCTGCATTGATTTTATTTCCTTTTTTTTTTTTTTTTGTTACATTAATTAGAAAAATGTTTTTGTAAAAAACTAACTTAAAAAAAATTATTTTTTGTATTATTTATTGTTGATTTTTGCATATAGTCTGTTTGTTTGATTCTTATTTAATTAGAAATAAAATAATTACTCCATTCTGAAAAAGTTTCAATATTCTCGTTCTACATTACAAACGTGAGAAAGAAATTACTTTTTCTAAATCCTAAATTTACCATCCTAATTTATTTGATAAATAATTTTGTTTTTCATATGTTCATATTTCGTTTTGGTTTCATTCTTAATTTTTCAATGGTGTCTCACGTTTATTATGTACTGCGATTAATTAAGAATGAAGTAATGAATATTAATTTTACCTAATTATTATGAAAAGACCCAATAATTCCATGCTTAATGCAATTCTGAGTCATTCCAAATAACTTCTAACCAAGTTTAGATAAAATTGCATGCACAAAATATAACATTTAGACATTTTAAGGTATTAGTTTAGTCGACTGGCATTTAACTGTGCCAATATTTTCCTTAAAGCCCATAGCCACTGTTAAATGAGGAATTAGTATAGTTTTTCTGATTACTCTTTTTTCTTTTTCATCAGAATTAGTTTATCTACTTCTTACAATGAACTAATATTAAGTTTTTTTATAGTTATTTCTCCTGGTGAAAATGTATATGAACTTATTTCTAATGATATTATTAACTAGTTTGGTTAGAGACTGTTAAATTTGTATATTAATAGCTCCGTTTTTCTACTTGCATAATTCAAATTAGTTATGTATCTAAAGTTTGTAAATTTATAAATGGTGCTAAAGCATTATGAAACTATTGTATTTATTTATTTGAATATGAATATTGAATACTAGTATGTATATTGTTGTTTTTGAAATAATATATATATATTAAAAAATTTTCTTTGTAAAACCCATACTGTGAAAGAAAATCCTATGTATTGTGATATCTAATTGATTTTAAGCTTCAAGCATATTATTAGTTTATATTTCTTGCTCAGAATCAGTATTGTGTTTTATGTTTAGTTTATGTAAATATAATTTAGTGTTATATGTTAAGTAAGGGTTGATTGAGGCAATTTTGTATTATAGGTAAACTAAAAGCCTCATTTGCGGTTCAATTATATTACAGTTAATCTGATTCTTTATTTCAGATGAAATATAAAAACTGAACAATACTGTATGCATTAGCTTGGTATTCAATTAGAAAAATATTTTGATATTGATGAAATACAATTCAATCTCTGTTTTACGGCCTCTTTGGTTCTACAATCTTCTGAAGAAGTTTACTAGTATTGAATAATCAATTTACTAAGACAGATAAATATATATATATTCTTATTTTTCCAAGTTTTTGATTTTTTTTTTTTGTTATCTGATCTATGTTCTATTAACTTTCTGATAATCCAGCACTGTTCACTTTGAATTCTGCCTGATTAATTAAGTACTACAGACATTTAAAAATAATAATTTAAACAATATAATTTATTTATCTTTTAATGCACTAAGAGAAATAAATCTTTTTCAAGAAAAATCAATTTTTACTAATACTATAATGTTTATTAAATTTCTTTAAGGACTCCATTATTGTCTGTTAACTTCATTACTACTATGGACAACATTTATTTTATAAATTCTAATAATCAGAAGAATAAAAATATTAACAAATGTTAACTCGTCGAGAATGTTATCAATCTGAAAATAATTTTTGCTTGAGATAGGATTCAAATTTATGTAAGTTGTTGTATGGTACTCGAAAGATGCTGGCTGCATTTAGAATAAAAAATTTAACCTGTCATGATGTTAATATTTAAGTTCTATTACATTGTTTCTATTAGTATTTTCATTAGGATGAAATTATTCCTTCCATAATCAGTAACATAATGTTTTTTTTTTTTTTTTCAATAATGCCATTTTTGAATGAAAATTACAATAAATAGAAAATTAATATCAAAAATAAAAAAAATAATGAAGAACAAAATTCAACTAATTCACCATTATTTATTGAGGTTTTATTAATTAATTTTTGGTTAAATTTTTGGAATTGATTCTGGACCACATTTTTAATATGGAAAAAATAATAAATGCTCGAATGGATAAAGATGAAAGAAAATAGGACATTACATGATTTGCCTCATTGAATTAGTACCCTAAAACAAGTGTATAAAATTATGATGTTCATTTTCATGAATTTCTGCTTTGTAAATATGCTGTTTTTTTTTTTTTGTTTATTTTTCCATTTTTTATTTCATATAAATTAATTTCAAGACATTATCTACACAGGGTTTTATGATTTTTAATTTTTGTTTAGGATTTTGGGATGGTTATAAAAAAATATCATCTAAAAATGTCAAAGATTGTTGTATTTTTTTATTACTTTTTTTTTTTTTTAAAGGTTATATTTTTACATATAATCATAACTTATAAGTAATGTATTATCTTATGATGTATTTAGGAAGCGTTACCCATGTTAAGTAAAATATATGTAATATATACTCCTGTTATTATATATTCTTTATACCTTTAGTTATATAGAATATTAATTACATACAGGGTATGTTTAGAAAGTAATTCTATCTTCCAACATTTAAAGCTATCTAATAAGATCTGGCCAAAATTGTTTTAAGGAAATTAGTGTTGTAGTACAGTTATAAATGCCCTAATAATAAAATAAAAACATATATTATTTATCTCTTGTTATGAATGCTGCTTAAAATATTTTATTATATGTATATCAACTTATCTTCTGGCCATACTCAGTATTATATTAGTTATCATATGTATATGCATAAGATTACCACTTATCGATAGAAAATTATTGGTTTGTACATTTCCATAAGAAGTACTGTGTAGTATTTGTTAATTGACCTACAATATATAAATTTATTGCAATTAAGTTATTATTTGCTTTTTTCCCTCCTTTCTCCCTTTGTAACTATCTTCTAAATTAACATCAGTATTTTATGAAGGCTATACGTAATTGAATAATAATTTTACTTAGCCTTCATACACACATATCAGTATACTGTAGACATTTTGAATTAGTATTGCAGTTGTTGACTAGAAAGTTTTTTCATGAGTTGGTCCTTCCATTCGTTGTCATGCATTGTAAATACCTATGAAGATATTAGATGTTCTTATTATTGTGATATTTTATTGAAGTTTTATGGTGATCGTGATAAATCTAGGCTTATTGGACTTTTCCTTGAACAGGAAAAATTCACAACACTTGCAGCAAATCATACAGCACAGCTGTTTTCATTGTTTCCAGCTAAAGTACACTCAGTGACAAAATGTTAGACACACCCATTGAAATTGAAAATCAAATTTTCACGTTTTCTTTATTTTTGATTGAAATTTTTTAGAAAGTGCCTACACTTTAAAGTATAAATTATGATATTAAAATGGGGACAATCTCAGACCTTGGGAATTATTTCAATCCAATATCAGTAAATATTGACATTTTATATGCATCAAAATGATAGACACACTTGCTGTTGATTACTATTTTCTTAATCCTCTACAGTTGAAATCGTTAAGATACCATTTCTACTTCAGTGTAGTGTCGAATTTGTTCCAAATAGATCTAAAAAAAACGCGAGTCATAGGGAAAAATAAGTATTTCTCCGAAGAAGAGCGCCGTTTGATTTCTTCACTCTACAAGCACGGTATGAATTGTAGGGAAATAGCCCGTCGAACCAAATGGAGTTTTGACCAGATCGGTTGTGAAGTTTATTCTTCATGGGGAGACAAATGGAACCCACCGTTCTTCTGGGAGGCCCCTTGACATTAAGGGAGAAACAGAATATTCTTTGAATCGCATCCAACTCTTGCAAAACAGCAAGAGCAATTTCAGAGGAAGCTGGAGTTAAAAAAAAACTAAGAAATTTTCAAATATTATTAAAAATAGTAAAAAACAATAGTTAAAAAAAAAAGGAAAAAGAAAACCAGTTTTGCCTACGTGTCATAAATTAGTCCCATCCGGACTAATTTAATGGCCATCCACCTTTGCTCGAAATGTAATGTCATGGACTGAGGAGTGGAAAAATGTCATTTTAGTGAAAAAAATTCAATCTTGATGGGCCAGATGGATTTTCTTATTATTTTCATGACTTAAGAAAGAAAGAAAAACATTTATTAAGGTGTCAAATGGAAGGAGGCAAAGTTATGATTTGGGCATCAATTGGTTGCAAAAAGCAAGGAAATTTGGTATTTCTTTCATCAAGAGTAAACTCAACTGAATATAAAAATTTGTTAGAGGAGCAAAAGTTGACATTTAATGATGTATCTGAAGACACACCAGTTTTCCAGCAAGATAACGCCCCACTACATTCAGCGAAAATTATTAAAGACTGGTTTACTAGCAACAAAATTGCCCGATTAGACTGGTCTGCTATCTCCCCGGACCTGAACATAATCGAAAATATTTGGGGAATTCTTTCAAGAAGCGTGTACTCCGAGTCAAGACAGTTGGGAACAATCAAAGAGTTGAAATATGCAGTTCTGGCTTCATGGGAACAAATACTTCAAGAAGCAATCAAACAATTGTACGATTCATTACCAAACAGAATTTTTGAATTAATAAATGGTGGTGGAAAGGCAACAAAGTATTAAAATGAGTTTTATTTATTTTTACCAGGGAATGTGTCTAACATTTTGACGGGCCTTGACTTTAATTTGAAATTTTAAAAAAATGTATATATTTTTGTATATATTTATGTAAACAAGCAGGCTGCTGATCAGCTTCAAGTGAGTCTTAGATTATTTTATTACTGTTTTACGGATGATTTGAAAAGATGGAAGGTTAGGGATAACAATATTTACAGTGTGTCTAACATTTTGATACTGAGTGTAGTTATCTGGAAACCAATCAGAATATTAATTATTCATACAATTTTCATTGTTTAAATACATTTTCAAGTCTTTTATCTCCTGTCAAACAATTTCTGATGCTCTTAAAGACAAGAAATTTGTGACCTATTTTAAATTTTTCTAATGGTATGATCAGATTTAAGTCTTACAAAACCATAAAAAAAACCGATGATGATAAAAAAATTTTTGCCATAGAAGTTTTCTGATTTTTTCTTGGTTCACCTTCTTTGGTTAGGATATTGCTGTATTATTTTATTATTCTATGACAGCTTTCAATATTATTACTGTTGACTGGAATATATAATGTTATGATATATTGACTGAATGATAAAAAAAAATTGTTTGAAAAAAAAAAAAATGTACATCTACAATCCATGAAGGATCTTAGCCTTAGTACAAATAGGGATCATAGTGTTTCTTGGCCAATGACCTGCAGCTTTTTCAATTGAACAAAGTTAAAGTAACTTTTAGAGAGAACGTTCTGAAAATCGACATTTATAGATATTACAAAATATTCAAATATACATTGATATAAGGAGTTTAATGAATATTGTTTGAACCATTTTTGGAAATATTGTAAAAAGGTAGAGGTGCATGTCATAACAAGTTACACTTCCGGTAAGTTGATTTTTGGTTAAAAAGTTACTGTTACATCTGTGACATTTACTTATTTAAATATTTAAAGAAATTTTGGATTTGAGCTTAACATACTTATGGATGCACAACTAATTAGCTGAATCATCTTCAGACTTGTGTTTCCATTGAAAAGAGGTGTTCGAAAATGTTTCACAATCGTAATACATTCAATATTAATTTTATTTCTTGGTAACTTAAAATAAAAGTACTATCGATAATGTTACTATGAATGCATCGCAGAGCCTTTAAAAAAATTTAATCATACAGATATAAGTTTTGCGAAACAGTCTGATATATATTTGATAAACCTAACTAGAAGGAAAAAAATCTGGTGCGTGCAACACATGACTTTCACTTACCTTCATTATTGGTATCAATATGAGAATCATAAAACAAATTTAGAATCGAAAATAAATTTTCAGTGAAAAAAACAAAGCAATTAAATAGTTTTAACTATTTATAATAATGGAGTTTTTGTTGACCATTGAGACTATATGATGGTTAAGTTGGTTTTCGGTGCAGTTACCAAGAAAACCCACCAATAAGACAAGCTTATTTTGTTTGTGTGCTACCTTTTGGCCTACATTGTGGGTCTTCATCACAGTTAAGAGAAACAAGATAACTACTAATACAATAAAAGAAAATCATAATTAAATCTTTTTAGACATAAAACAATTTCTCCGACCCCCAACCAAATTATCCATCTTTAACTATTTATTTTCTTGCCAAAGTTTCAACTCACATCGTGGTTCATCTCTATTCAATTGGCATAAATACTTAAGATAAGACTGATATTTATATGGCATAAGTCTTGTCTTTATTGAAATAGTATGAATGGGCTGAAATGTCATATTTTCAAAATTTCTTTAACTTTTCTCAATCAATAATTTGAACATGAAGCAAAAGAGAAATATGTCCTGACTGTAATAATATCCTGAAATAAGCTTAGTTATATTGACGAATAATATACCTTTTGAAAACTCAATATTTTATAAAAATGAATATGTAATGAAGTCCTAGAAGTGAGTTGAATAACTTTTAACTTAAGTAATTATTATAATTAATAATTTATCTTTCTAGAGTATTATATCAGAACAGATATTACATGAAAACAATGTATGAAAGATGAATGGAAATTGGATATAAACTTTTAACATTTATTTCAAACAAGGAGAATAAGTTGTGCGATGTAGGCACTAGATTTTTACTTTCACTTACTATCTATAGTAAGGGAAAATATTGCGATCGTGAAAATTTTCGAATTCAAGTTTTCAACGGAAATACACGTTTTAGGGTCCCCTGAGTCCAAATGACCAAGTCCTGCAAAAAGGTCTGTGTTGTGTGTGTTAACTCCCAGGCGAAAACTAAAAGTGCTATGAACCTGAAATTTCATATTTAAGACAACTATACTCCCGGAATGTTACAAAATCTTTTTTATCAAAATCAGCTAATTAGAAGAGCCACTTCATACCAAGCATTTTGTACCTTTTTACGATTTACTCAAAAGCGGCTCTAACGATTTTGATTAAACTTGCTGTATGGATGTAAAATTTAATGGGCTTTACTATCATGCAGATTTCATTCTGATTGAAATGGTCTGACAGGGCTTAAATGCCGATATTTCATATATTTAAAAAAAATTGGAACATCGTCTTATTAGCATTGATAAATAACGGGTAAATTGCAAGGTGAGCGAATTTGCTAAACAACTAAAGGAGAAAAGTATTAAAATATTTTTTATGCAATTTTTGGGTTTTTTAACACAAGAATAGTAATATAGATGTATAATATACCGTTGGATAGCTAAAGATTTTAGAAAAAATATTATATAATATACGGAATTTTAAAGTTTAATGAAAACCGATAAAACTGATTTTTGTTGATAAAAATATAATAGATTATTTAATAAAACACATGTTTCCATTGAAATTAAAAAAAAAATCGTTAACGATTTATTTGTATCTTTTAATTTAATCAAACATTCTTAAATTAATTTTAACAGCAGAGGTAAGTGAAAGTCGTGTGTTGCACGCACCAGTTTTTTTTTTTTTTTATAGAGATGATTGCAATGTTTTACGCCTGAAACGCAGTTGTTGACAAAGTTCAGGAAGGCGACCATCAGATAAGTGGAGGAGCCAGGATGATACAAATCGTCTGGATTGAGTCGGTCCGTGACGACTTAACTCGAATCTTACCCTGGGATCTTGTTCTCATGTCATTTCCTGTCTCCACGCTTCCTTCTTCAATGGATAGTTTTCTTAACCCGGACACTTTAAGAGGTCATCGTAGTAAGCTTTGAGACGGAAAAAACGACTTATTGGTTTTGATGTAATCATTATGGTGTTGGGATTTATAAAAACATAAATTTAAAGAAATATTCTTTACTATACAAGGATTAAACAGATTTGCTATTTTAGAATTTGTTTGCATTTAATAGCAGATTTATGCTGATATCATCCTAGAGGTTGTATCGTCATGTTTGACTCAAACCTGTGTCAGCCTTGAATAAATCACAACAATGATCAAGTTTCTTTAATACGACTGGTGTTCCATTCCTTGTCGAATTTTTCGAACAAAGTAATACTATCATAATCCTAATTTTAAAAATTTTCTTCTCAATCCTTCATCATACCACAAAATGTAACCATCGTAGTATAATACTTCGTCTCCAGAAACATTATAAGACTTGATGTGCTATACTTAAAATAAATAATGAAAAATGAACTTTTCTTAAAATAAATATTCATCTAATAAGAATATAGTATAAAGATCTACATCTGAAAAAAATTATTCATAGTCTCAAAATCTCAAACGGTAGATCTTCTTTGTAAAGTAAAAAATAGACAATATTAAAACATTCTTGATAAAACGGAAAAAAAAGATTCAGGTCCCACCGAGATTTGAACTCGGATCGCTGGATTCAGAGTCCAGAGTGCTAACCATTACACCATGGAACCTCAGCAATTAGTCCACTAATCCAATTTTTATTGAATGTTATTAATAGCTCTAATTCATAATATGTGTTTTATTAATAAGTAGAAGGGCCTGCCACTAAGAAGTTTTTTAAAAAATATTTATTTATTTATCATACTTCATTCTCGTAATTAACCACTATAAACAGATGAAAGAAAAAAACAAAAAAAAAAAAAACATCTGCACATACATAACTTATAATGATTTTAAAGATTTTGTTAAAAATCTTTTTTGCAGTATATAATAGAATACCCTATATATACTTAATGCTGTACCAAAAGTAGACCAGTATCTTAAGTAACCAACCACATGATAGCATAGACATAGGATATAAACACATTAATAAATGAAAGAAAAAAATCTGGTGCGGCAATCACACGACTTTCACTTACCTCCATTTTTAAAATCAATGAAAGAATTTTCAAATACAGTTAGAGATAAAAAAAATACGTGAAACTATTAAAAAATTAATTAATTCGAATTTATATAGAAACATGTGTTTTATTAAAACATCTATTATATTGTTATCTAAAATAATCAGTTAGTTTTATCTTTTTTTCATCACTCTCTATTAACTTTTAAAAGCTTGAGTATAAGATAATATTTTTTCTAAAACCTTTAGCTTTCCAACGGTATATCATACATGTACTTGGTTATTTGGACTCAGGGGACCATATATATATATGAATAAAATATCAATACTATTTAATATTGGCTCTTTAGGGAACACCAATGACAAAGAAAAAAAATCTGGTGCGAGCAACACACGACTTTCACTTACCTCCACTTTTAAAATAAATTAGAGAATTTTCAAATACAGTTAGATATAAAAATGAGTGAAATCATTAAAGAATTAATTAAATGGAATTTCTATAAAAAACATGTGTTTTATTAAAAAATCGATTACCTTATTATCTTAATTAATCACTTGTATCAATTGATTGTGTATGAGATAATATTTTTTCTAAAATCTCAAGCTTTCCAACGGTATATCATACATGTATATTACTGCTCTTATGTTCAAAAACGAAAAATTGCATTGAAAAAATATTTTTTCTGTTTTCTCCTTTAGTTGGGTATCGAATTTATTCAATTTATATATTTACCTATTTTTCATCAGCGTTAACAAGATAATCTAGTTATTATTATTGAATCTACAAAATTAAAGGTACTTTAGGGGAAGAAAATTTAAAATATCGGCATTTAAGCCCTGTCAGACAATTTTTATCCAAATAAAACCTACATGATATTAAAGCCCATTAAATTTTACATCGATATAGCGAGTTTAATCAAAACCGTCGGAACCGTTTTCGAGAAAATCGAAAAAAGGCGCAAAATGCATGGTATAAAGTGGCTCTTCTGGTTAGCTCATTTTCATGAAAACGGTTTTGTAACGTATAGGGCGTATAGTTGTCTTAAATATGAAATTTCAGTTTCATAGGACTTACCGTTTCCGCCCCTGAGTTACCACACACACAAACACACCTTTTTGCGGGACTTGGTTATTTGGACTCAGGGGACCCTATATAATATATATATATCAATACTATTTAATATTGGCTCTTTAGGGAACACCAATGACAAAGAAAAAAAAACTTTATTTACTACTATATATTTAATTTTTTCCCCACATAGGTGTTTGATAAATTAAATAAATTTTAAAATCTTCATTCATTTAGTGCGCGTTCCTGAAAAATTGTATATTTTTTAATCAAATATATAAATTTGTTCATACACTAAATTTATGAAAATTATTATTACCTTATTGTATTAAAAAAAAAATTATCCAGGTATTGTTTTGTTTTTTTAATTGAATATTGAACAGTCTTGTGATCAACGGTCTCTTAGAATATACTTTATACCATTGTATTAATTCAGCCAATCTCTTTATCTGTTATCTGTTTTATCTAGAATATGTTAGTATTTATCAGAACGTAGTCTACTCCACTCTTGTTCCTATCCGCAAATTTCATCTTCTTTTAAATTTCTGTTCTTTTCATACAAAGCGTGTTCCTCTAAAGCAAAGGTATTCTAATTAGAGGCTAGAGTATTGCTATAATTGCATTCACCTATTCACCTTCGTTAATTGTGGTCCCATGGTGTAATGGTTAGCACTCTGGACTTTGAATCCAGCGATCCGAGTTCAAATCTCGGTGGGACCTTTGCTTTTTTATCTTATTTACCGTGGTTTAATAGAAATGTACATAATTACGGACCCAAAGATTTTAGCATAATTAAATTAACTTGTAAAATATCATCTCACCTTTTTCATCAACCCCATTTGTGTTCTTTCAAACAGCGGATCTTTCATTGTAAACATTTAATTCATTAGAAGTAGATATTAGAGCTGATATATTTCTTCCGAATTCTTATATCAAACATAAATAAAAAAATAAATAAATAAAAAAAAGCGAAATAACATAATAAGAAATTAAATAAAACAAATATCCAGAACTATTTAAAATATTATGAAATTCGGTCATCAAAAATTATTTTGTTATTTCAAAATTGTTATTTATCATTTCAACGTTTCGGGATCTCACTCCTTCGGGACTCTTCAAGCAAAATTAACAATTCAAAATTACATAAAAAAAAAAGAAAAAAACTATAGTGAAGTGAATTATTAAATTTTCTTTTTTTAAATTATTATAAGCTAGGTGTCCCTTTTAACAACATTTAAAATTATTGCACACAAATTTTAAAATTAATAAAAGGTATTTAAAAACAACAACAACAAAATTAACAATGTTACATAGTTATAAGTTAAGATTTAAAATACATATTTTAAAAGTACCTGGTTTTAACTTTTTGAAATTGATCTGTTTATCCAAAATTTGTCAATTTTGTTAAATAACTCATATTAATTTAAAAATTTATTGGTTTGTATATATCGTGTGAATGTAGTACTTCATCACTATTAAAAATGTCCTAAATTGGACAGATTGTAATATTGCTCAATAAAGAATTGTTTATATAAATTTTTAAATTTTGGTGTAATAATTTTAAATTTTGTTAAATGGGACACCTAGCTTCTAATATATTTATTTTTTAAATGTTCTAATAATTCACTTTACTTTATTATAGTAGTTTTTGATGTAATTTGGAATTGTTAATTTTACTAGTAGAGTCCTGATGATGGGAGTGATATCCCGAAACGTCGAAATGATGATAAAATTAAGAATTCGGAAGAAATATATCAGCCCTAATAACTACCTCTAATATTATGATAGATCTTCCGTTGATAAGAACGTAATGATATAATTTTTTGTGACCAAATTTTATAATATTTTAAATAGTACTGGAAATTTGTTTTATTTATTTTCTTAATCTGTTTCGGGTTTAGTTTTTATCTTTTTTTGCAATTTAAGTAAATAATTAAGATTTATTTAATCTTGGTGAGGCATGTTCTTCTTATTGCAACCAACTCTGTTATTTTTAAGTGACTAAGCCCCCAAAAAAACTTGCCTAGAAAAATAAAAAATCTGGTGCGGGCAACACGACTTTCACTTACCTCCGTTTTTATAATCGATTAAAGAATTTGCGAATACAGTAAGAGATAAAAATCTGGTGCGGGCAACACACGACTTTCACTTACCTCCGTTTTTAGAATCAATTAAAGAATTTTTAAATACAGTTAGAGGTAAAAATCAGTGAAACCATTAAATAATTAATTAAATGGAATTTCTATAGAAACATGTTTTATTAAAAAATCTATCATATTATTATCTAAAATAACCCTTATTTTTGTCGGCTTTTCATCACTCTCTATTAACTTTTAAAAGCTTGTGTATGAGATAATATTTTTTCTAAAATCTCAAGCTTTCCAATGGTATATCATACATGTATATTACTGTTCTTATGTTCAAAAACAAAAAATTGCATAAAAAATATATTTTTACAGTTTTCTCCTTTAGTTGGGTATCGAATTCATTCAATTTATATATTTACCTGTTTTTCATCAGTGGTAACAAGATAATGTAGTTATTTTTATAGAATCAACAAAATTAAAGGTACTTTAGAGAAAGAAACTTTTAAATATCGGCATTTCAGCCCTGTCATACCATTTTAATCCGAGTGAAACCTAAATTATATTAAAGCCCATTAAATTTAACATCGATATAGCGATTTTAATCAAAATCGTCGGAGCAGTTTTCGAGAAAATCGAAAAAAGGTACAAAATGCATGGTATAAAGTGGCACTTCTGGTAAGCTCATTTTGATGAAAAAGATTTTGTAACGTCTTGGGCATATATTGGTCTTAAATATGAAATTTCAGTTTCATAGGACTTTTCGTTTCCGCCCGGGAGTTACTACACACACACACAGACCTTTTTTTCACGATCGCAATACTTTCCCTTACTATATATAGTAAGTGAAAGTAAAAATAGTTATCTAATTAAAAAAAAAATGAAATAGCATCACCACACATTATACATCATGCTCAAAAAATCAAAATTAAATTAAACAATATTTTTGCTCTTTTTCCCTTTGGTTACCTATCAAATTCGTTGAACTTATATATTTATGAGTTTTTATCAATGTTATGGTTATTTTTATAGAATCTACAAAATAAAAAGTACTTTAGAAAAAGAAAATTTAAAATATCTGTATTTAAGCCCTGTTAGATTATTACAGTCAGAATGAAAATGATATTAAAGCCCATTAAATTTTACATTAATATAGCGAGTTAAACCAAAATCATTAAAGCTGTTTTTGAGAAAATCGTAGAAAGGTGCAAAATACAGATTATATAGAAGCACTTTCGGTCAGCTGATTTTGTGAAAAAGTGATGTAACATCTGGGAAATAAAGTTGCCCAAAATATGAAATTCCAGTTTCGTACGACTTTTCGTTTTCACGCTGGACTTACCACACACACACACACATACATACGGACATACAGGCACACGCACCTTTATCCGTGACTAACACCCTGTATTTCCGTTGAGAACTGGAATTGGAAAATTTTCACGATCGCAGTAGTTTCCCTTAGTATATAAAAAATTTTCATTTATAGGTAAGTGAAAGTAAACATTGTGAATATTTTAAAATAATGAAAATTCATTTTTTTCTGCACGTTAGCTCTTAGCTTTATTACCTTAGCATACGTTTCTTTCGTTGATCGCATTTTGTGTTACCTAGGCGACCATGTTAGCAAACACACCAGACAGCTGTTCTCACTCCTAAATTGGATTCCAGGAATGCAACTCTTTATGGTTTGACCTAAATATGTAGTTGTAGGTCCTTCCTTTAATGGGAAAGTTGTCTTGTTATGGATTGAAGTGTACTCATCAAAAAAATTAAAAAAAAGAATGCTCAACACAGAATGTAACTTTTTCAGTTAGGTTGGGTCGAGAGAAATGAATTGTCTGTGGTTTGGAAAGGATTTTCCTCCCCGATTTCATTTAATTTTAGTTATAACTTTGTCTCACCGGTATTCCAATCTGGGCACTCAATGCGCTATCGTCAGAGAAAGTGTTTTTTTTACAATAGTGTCAACAACTAACTAGAACCATTTTGATCAATCATCTTGTCAAAAATCTGCTCCAGCTCTTTCACTATTAATTTTATAGTTCGTTATATATAATAACCCTATAATATAATTTGTTATATATAATAGACCCTTCATGGGTTGTAGTGGTACAGGTTTTTTTTTTTATATATAATAATAATAAAAAAATCTAATGCAACAAATTTGAAACAGGATTATTGGACATTGTAGCCAGATTTCTGTATAGTATATTGGTAATCTGGGTAATAAATAAATCATAATAAAGAAAAAAAAGAAATAATTTTAATTTTTGTAATTCGAGAATTACATATCTGTTGGAAGATTCAAATGGTCATTTAAAAAATAATTTTAATCGTTAACAAAGCGTAATATATGTAAATCTTATCGGATCCAACATTAAGGAATATATATATAGCTTTTTTCAGTGAAATTCATAATTTTTTCAGTCAATTTCATAATTTTTTCAATCAAATTCATAATGTTTTCAATCAAATTCATAATTTTTTCAGTCAATTCCATAATTTCTCTCATCCATTTTATAAAGTTAATTTAATTAGGTTTTGCTACCAAGAACTTAACAACTTTATTAAATCTTGTTGATTTTTATCCATTTAACGTCACTTTATGTTACTGGGGAGCGGCGTGGTCTAGTGGATAGAGCGCTAGTCTGCTGTCCTCCGGGTCCTGGGTTCGAATCCCGGCTGTGGCAGAATATTATTTATTCTGTTAATTCGGTCGGGGGGCAACCCTAGGGTATGGAGACCCTCCTGGGGCAGACCCAGCCTCTATAAAGTGGGTACCCAAATTAATTGGGGAAAAACCTGGCGGCTGAGCGTGATCAAGGCCTAATCACCTCATTGCACTGCCGTTGGCCTAGAAACAGTACGAATCTCTATATGTACTGAGCCCAAGACCCTTCATGGGTTGTAGTGGTACAGGTTTTTTTTTTTTTTTTTTTTTTTTTTTAGGTTACTGTGCTTAATCCGACGGTGCAGCGAGAGTCTTAAGTTTTGCCTATCCAGCCAGGGTTTACTTAAGATAGGGATCTTTTACGAGTTCCACTTTTTAAATCTTTTATAATTCACCTGTGGTGCAGTGGCTAGCATAAAATCCTTCTATCCACTAGATCGTGAGTTCAAACCTGGCAGATGGCCATTTTTTTTTTTATGTTTTCAACTAAATTCATAATTGTTTACATCTATTTTTTACTCGCTAAAAACAAATATAGGGCCATCTACTGGTTTTGAACATGCGACCTTAAGCATAGAAGGCTGTTATGCTAGCCACTACTCCACAGGTGGCCCTCGATGTGTTTGAATCTGCCGGGTTTGAGCCCGTGACCTTGGGCATATTATTCCTTAACACCTTTTTGAATGCATCTAGGGTCATCTGAGGGGTAGTGGTCAGCTTAACAGCCTTCCGTGCTCAATGTCGCAAGTTAGAAACCGGTAGATGGCCCTATATTTGTTTTTAGTGAGTAAAAATCCTTGGTTGTTTCGTCCTTTAAAATAGATGTAAACAATTATGAATTTGATTGAAAAAATTATGAATTTGACTGAAAAAATTATGAATTTTGACTGAAAAAATTGTGAATTTGACTGAAAAAAGCTATGTGTATCATTGGACTTTGCGCCCTTCTTGATCATTAAAGTGTTGTGATCAACCACAAAAAATAAATAGACAATACTTTAAAGTTCTTCAGACGTGATTGAGAAAACTGGGCCTAATTAGATAGATTGAAAATAGTAAATGTCTTTGCCAAAAATTTGGTAACCGGATATTGGCTTTTTAGCTATTGGCAGCTTCTGTTCCACCGTGACGTAGGCTCCTTTAATTTTTCTTCCTCAACCACCTATGGTATAGTAAATATTGGTAATAATAGACTTCTTATTTTTTTTAGATCAGTATTTATTATATATTAAATACAACAGATGTTAAATAAAAACAGCTGTTAGAATTATGAGCAGAATAAAGAGTGATCAAGTATGGAGTTTAATTTAACTAATTTAAGACGTATGGAACCGACAACACTACATAGCCCTTCTGAGCTATTATTAAATGTGAATCTGTTTTGGTCTCAGTATTGTCTGATTCTAAATATACAATTAAGCCAATTGTTTGACTGCCAAATTTTTACTATGACCTATTTCATATTCAAATATATTTTCATTGTATAAAATGTAATTAATATTTATTGAATAAGTATATTTTTTAAGAAAAATAGTTTTGCAATGTCGTTCTTTAATGGTTTTAACACCCTTTCCTACTCCAAGTAAGACTCTCCCAATGACGGAATATTGTTTTTTCTTTCTTTCTGTCCCTTTATTCCAACAATTTTGAATATTTTTTCATCATCAAATTAATCACGTCCAGAGGAGTAACTCTCTGATCGGAAGATATCTTATTTTACTAGGAATTTTTTTTTAAGTTATATTTTATTGAAATTTACAACTGTATACTACATACATCAAGTAAATATGCTGATACAGATGTACATGAAAAACGTGAAGAGAAACTGCCCATTGGCAGCACTCAAGTAGTCAATCTAAACAAGAAGGTTTCGAGGCCATCTTCTCTTCAGACGCCACGGTGGATTATCAGGGATTGTAGAGGAAGCAAGGATTGAAACTAGTGGATTAGAGTGGGAGTGGAGTTTGTCATGGAAGGAATGATACCTGGTACGGGCCAAATCGGCTACATACAGAATTTGGAGGTCTTTAGAATGATTTTGTTCTTGACCAAGTAAGGAGCGTTGAGGATTTTACGAAGGATTTTGGATTGTAAGGATTAGATACGGGAAGAATTGGATGGTTTAGCAGAGCCCCATAGCTCAACTCCGTAGGGCCAGATAGGCCTTATGATTGTCATGTAAATGAGTCTTTTGTAGTTAAGTGAAAGGTTAGAGCGTCTGTCTAGTAAGTGTTGGTGTAGCCGAAAACGTCGAGCAGTTTCTTGTCTTTTCAGTCTTGTATGCGGATTCCATGTAAGGCGTTGGTCAAGCAGGAGTCCTAAATAGCGGATCTGTTCAACCGGGACAAGCGGAATATCATTAAAGGAAACTGTAGGGCAGGATGTCATAGGTTTTCGACGAAGGGTAAAGGTAATTTGATGAGATTTATTGGAATTGATTTTAATTCTCCAATTCTGACACCATATCTCAAGATCTATGATGTGGGATTGGAGAGTTTGAGAGGCAATACTAGGATCATTATGAACTGATAGCACACAAGTGTCATCGGCATAGGTAGAAAGGAATGTGTTAGGATGGGTTGGGATATCAGCTGTATAAACTGTGTAAAGGATGGGTTCCAGAATGCTGCCATGAGGAATACCAGCAGACTGGGTAAAAAGAGATGATAGGAGCGATTGTGGTTTATTTTGAAGGATCTGTCGGAGAAGTAGGATTGGATGATTAGAAAGTATGTTGGAGGAAAGAATTTACGGAGTTTATACAGCAGTCCAGGGTGCCAGACTCGATCGAAGGCCTGTTCTAAGTCGAGAAAGGCTCCCGTGCAGTAAAATCCACGCTCCAATGCAGACGAGACCACATCCACCACACGGTGACATTGCTGGATGGTGGAGTGGGAAGTACGGAACTGGTGGTCTGGGATTATGTGATATGATTCTAGGATAGGGTATAGTCGTTTTAGGAGGAGTCTTTCTAGGATTTTACCCATGATGGGTAAAAGAGAAATAGGAAGGGAGCTCCAGTGGCTTTTTGGGTTTTGGGATCATTTTAACTATACCTAATTTCCAGGATTGAAGAAAGTATACAGTGCGGAGTACGGAAATGTAAATATATGTTAGGAATAGAATGGCTTTTCTAGGAAGTTGCTTAAGGATTTGGGCAGTGATATAATCGTGTCTTTGAGCTTTCCGGGAAGGTAATTTGTGGATTAAGTTTAAAATTTCTGAGGGATGAAATGCCTTAGGAGGAAGGGCCAACTGGAGTGGGATATCCAGATCTGCTTCAAAGAATTCCAGGTGATGCGGATTAAGGATCTCAGGATGCGGATTAAATGTTTTAAAAAGATGCTGAACGAATATTTGGGGTTTCTCTTCATCAGATCTGGTCCAGGATTGAGATTCATTAAGGAGTGGATGGTTAAAATCTTTGAAGTTTAGTAGTAGTCCATAGTGATCTGTCAGTAGTAGTGAGTTTTTCAGTCATGTTCAGCAAGTTTTGAATTGTCTGATTTCCGATTTTAGTTTGTTAGTCAATTTAGTGTAATATGTTTTGTCTGCTGGGTACCTAGTCCTATGCCAATTCGATCTTGCTCTACGTTTTTCCCTTAATAAGATGCGAATGTGCTACTAGGAAATAAAATATTTTGTACCTTAAAACAAAATGTCAAATATATGGATATTTGTTTGTGTTTTGGGGCCTGGCTCTGTTTTCAACTGAATAAGAAATTTTTTTTCAATAACATCATGTGATCAGAACTGAACTTTAACTTCCTGCCTATTCATTGATTAAATGTTTTCTTCTCTCAAGGCAATGTTTACAAACGGGGATTATCTTGCATGTAAAATGTTGCGTAATTATGTTACAAATTATCAAAACATGACCCCTGTTGACCGTTTACAAGTCATAGATCGATTACGTTGATTCTGATTAGATTTTCATAACATTTGATGGTCTCACTGTTCTATTTTTGAAGATGATGTCAATATTTTGAAATAACACTAGATTAGGAACATATTGTGAGAAATCCAAAATTCGCTATTATGTGCTCTAGAATAGAAAGAACACATATTTTGTAATAACATATATAATATTTGTGGCGATCGTGAATTAGTGGTTAAGTCAAAATCATTCATTTTACAGGTGAGCGACTTAAACTTTAAGTAATATCTAAAGTAGAGTTATACATACAGCTTTCTTTCCACCTGAAATTTCTTCTACCAAGAAATTTCCTTAAAAAATTTAACACGACGTGGGAGACGGTCTGAGGGAGCGATACGTGGAGTTAACTCATTTTGATGTAACTCGAGTTATCCAGTTTTTCACGACCGCAACAGATATAACATATTGGGAGACATTGCTGGAGCTTATCCAGCCTTTTTAAAATGGATACTCAAAAAGGTGTGTGCGTCAAATTAATCACCTTGCTCAGTCGTTGGCTAAGAAACAGGACTGAGCTTTTACTATGATTGGCCCTAAGAACATTCATAGAATGTAGGATCAATTACCAAGTTGATTTAAACTTGTTCTAATGATATGTAATTAGTATTTACAATTAAACTATACTACGATAATATAAAACTATAAAAATTAAATCTGCTTAACATTATGACAGTATGCCTCTTTCTGGAATAATGAAAAATAAAATTCTAAAAAACGTTTTTTATTAGACTTTATAAAAATATATTTTTTATAAGCAAGTATGAACTTGAAATAAAACGTCAGGTTTAAAATACCTGGATGAATTTTTAGATTAAATCTCAATTTTCTTACTGGGTACACCCATATGGAGATCATATAAAACGCAGATGCAATTTAAGTTTTACAAAACTCCAATTATGCACTAAGCATCATATAATAGGCATTTTTAAAGATGACAGGAGTCTTCTCATCAGAAACGAAGTTCATCAATGGTCTCTTACTAGCCCAAGGATTGACTTGAGGTGGTATCACTTCCTTCACTCCATTCATTTCTGAATTCACTCGCTTAAGGTCGGCCTTTATTTCTTTTTTGGTATATGCTGTTACGAGAAAAGGAGCACCTTTTTGGAATATCGATCTGATAGTCTCAGCCCAGGTATCTTTCGAGTCGAATCCTGTTTTGCGGTACAGTCCTGGGTTGAAGGCACATACTAAATGGGGTCTGGCCCCGCAATACTCATGGTACAGGCAGTTTTTGAAGACATACTCAAGTATCCTACCGTCTTTTGAAAGGCGGCGACAAGGGAGCTTACCTATCTCCGGACCGATGAATACCAGTGTAAGGCTGCCCTCGAGGAAATCACACAAGAAATCATCCCACTTGCGAAGGTTACTGGCTTCGAAGGTCGGTTCTGGGCCGACAATGTGGATCACAAGGTTGTCGTTGGCAGGAAGAAGCCGGAGGCAGTGGTGGACGGTGAGTGGGCAGGAGGCGATTTCCGACAAGAGGGCCAGCTCGACCGGATCGGAGGCGAGGAGGTCCATGGAGGAGGGCGGGGAGCCGTCGAGGACTGGGACCGCGAGGCTGCGGACCGCCCGCCGCGCCACCTCCCGGTAGAGAGCGAGGAGAGGGCAGTGCTTGGCGTGGGTCGGGGGGCGGTGCGCGGGGCAGCACCAGCGGGCCAGCCTGCACTGCGGGCACAGCTGGAGGCCGTCCAGGCGGTGGCAGGAGGCGCAGGCTGGGGGGAACAGCACCAGCTCCTGCTCCCACGGCTCCAGCGGCCTGCCCAGCTCCGCGCTGCACAGCGACATCACTCCGCTCCGGAACTCTCTGTAAGCCTCGTCACCTGCAACGTACCCAAGGGTGGATATTAGTAAGGATGCTGCATTTTACATGTCTATTAAAAAAGTCTTACTTAAATTACTTCACACTTCAAATTATTAGAGCTGCAAAGCTAGAAGCTTTCTTGACACCTCTTGTATATAATTCGTAAAAGTTTTAATCCCAGCAACACCAACACACTATAAGAAAAATTTCAATGCGAGAAACACCAACACAGAACGTGTCAATAAAACCCCAACACTTAATAAAGTCATGTAAAATCTGATTTTTTCATTCGAACCATTGTAGCTTCTAAAAGGTAGATCCTTTTAGAATTTTGAACAACAAAAAATATTTTACTTTAAATTGTCGTCAAATATTCGATCAGAGCTAGACCGTGTCAAACGTGTTACCTTTTTAAGGAGAAATAAACGTTACCCGAAAAAAAACTACTGAACCCAAGATAAAAAGCGTCCATGACAAAATTTAATAGAAATTACTACTTTTTTTCCAATAAATGTTTTATTTCTAACATTAAAGCCTAACACTAAAGCAATAAGAAAGTTAATTTTATTTATTTTTTTAAATGTTTTATTTAGAAATAATACCATCTACCACAATCTTGGGCAATGAGTATTAATGCTATAAGAAGTCATTCATTCCTTATGTACAATAAATAAAGAAATAAAATAAAATTACAAAGAAGATTAAATAAACCTAAATAAAGATAAAAATAAATAATTAATATTAATCTTGGTCACATTCATACATATATAAAATATTTATAAACTGCCCCTGAGAACTCCGAATCAAACCCCGATGACCACAAGTGGGTGCCAGGAGATTCCAGCGCCTCCCAGTCATTTGAGTCACCGGTCTAATAAGCCAGTGGAGACTGAGAGAGAACGCTAGAGCCACAGACTCTCAGGCATGAGTGGAGAAGCTGGCCATTGCCAAAACTCAGCATTGCTTATTATAAGAGGTCTCTAGGCCACTGCCGCTTCAACCTACGAGGAGGGTTATAGGAATGGCTGGAGCTAGATAGGGATTGGGATAAAGGATTAGGAAGGTGAGTTAGCCTCTGGTGGAAAGTTAAGAATTTGGATGGGATGAGATCAAGGGCATAAGGGATCTTGAGGTCATTGTGTAAGGTCTTGTTTGTAACATAATAGGGAGCATTGACTATTGTTCTGAGGACTTTGGACTGAAAGGACTGGATACGCATGATGTTCGAAAATTTGGTTGTCCCCCACAGTTCGAGTCCGTTGGTCCAAATCGGTTAGAATGTTAATTGAAAAAAATTGCATTAATTTTATTTTTTAAATTTCTTCCACCTTTGGTCACTTTGGGATTGATTGGTTCTATAGGAAACAGAAACAATCGTGTAGGTATAACTAACGTGGAATTTACAGTTGTTTTTAACAAAATGATATGAAAACATCCCTTTTAAAATTGTTTTTTGCACAATTATCAGATCAATAATTGTTTAACATCATAAGTCGTAAGAAATTAAGTTCGATAATTTATAACATACTTGAAATGTAATTGGTTTAATTGAAAACATTCTGGTGCGAGCATCACAAAAATTTAATCTAGCTATTGCACTTGTGCTGCGTTTAATCTCCTAAGTAACTCCTTGGACCGAACGCAATTTTTCTTCCCTTATATTAAGACCGATTTCATTTTCATATTTAGAAAGAAATAGACCTTGAGGTATGGTGTCAGAATTGACGAATTAAAATAAATTCCAACAAATCCCACCTAATAACCTTTACCCTTCGTCGTAAACCCATGGCATCCTGCCCCACAGTATCCTTTAATAATATTCCGCTTGTTCCAGTTGAACAGATCCGCTACCTAGGACTCCTACTTGACAAACGTCTAACATGGAATCTCCACACTAGACTGAAACGACAAAAAAACTGCTCGCCGCTTTCGGTTACTTCAACACTTACTGGACAGACGCTCTAACCTTCTACTTAACTACAAAAGACTCTTTTATATAACAATCATAAGGCCTATCTGGAATTACGGGGTTGAGCTTTGGGGCTCCAATAAACCATCAAATTCTTCCCGTATCCAATCCTTACAATGCAAAATCCTTCGAAAAATCCTCGACGCTCCTTACTTCGTCACGAATAAGCTCATCCATAAAGGCCTTAATATTCCTTATGTCGCTGATTTGGCCCGAACCAGGTATCAACCCTCCCATGACAAACTCTACTCCCACTCTAACCAGTTTCAATTCTAGCTTCCTCTTCCATTCCTGACAATCCTCTGAGGCGTCTGAAAAGAAGATGGCCTCGAGACCTTCTAGTTTAGATTACCTATTGGAGTACTGCCAATGGGCAGTTTCTCTTCATGTGTTTTATCCAGCAGCTAATTTACTAGATGTATTAATCAATAAAGTTGCAAATAAATGAATAATAGATAAAAAAAAATAAAGAAATAGTATGTGTAGTTTTGTTCCTTAGTTTGTGTACTTTGTTATTACTTTGAAGTTTTTAGGCAAGACATAAAAGTAATTTCCTGCACTGTACATACCTTTTATTTCTTTATGCATTCATTTATTTAGGAAATCATAATTAATATAATTCTCTACGCTTTAAAATGAACTAAATAACATCATTGATCGTAAAAGCATAAATATTTTTGGCTCGAACCAATGAATTCGGAAGCTAATGCTGCCATGAATTTTTTAAATCATTTTCATACCTGCATCTACCGACACTAAATCATCGCAGAAAGCATAATTCACAATAACTGCATTGATATAAAAAATGGGCAAAACAAGTTATTATTTTTTCGATACCACTTTGCGAATGAGATCAACCCAGTAGATATCTAACGATTCGTTCAACGACCCCTGCCCTGAAACAGGGTAATGCATTAATAAAAATTTATATGCACATTGAGAATTAAAATTATATGAATAATCAATCATCTCCTATATTCAAGCTTATTAATGTGCTCTAAAAATCGGCATTGTCCCTTTCTCAACAACATTCTTCTGATCTTTTTGTCAATTATATAGATACTCTTTTGCATACTAGTAATAGGTATAATTCCTGTGCAATACGCTCAATACTCAATATTTATACTGTAAATTATCTCCCTTCCCTCTCCCCCCCTAAAATTTTAGAGCTTACGTTTCAACATACGTAGAACCCGAATAACAAATGCAAAAAAAAAAAAAAAAAACCTGATATATATAATATATGACATACAATAACAAGGGAAAGTATTGCGATCGCGGAATTATATTTATATGAGTGTGTTGTGTTTTACATAATTTATATTAGTTAAATTAAAATAAATATTTCATGGTTTAATCTATATGATACATAAAAATTATTTAACATTTCAGTAAAATTTATTTGTATAGACATAGCCTACTGATCGTAAAATGATGGGGGTTGAGAACTACGCCAAATAACTGAACATTTTATCGCTTCAGTGGATAACCTCATATCAAGCCTTCATGGTTCAACGTTGATTCCTTGGATTTTTTACGATTTATCATAACATTCAATGGGGCTTTTCCCGTCAGTGAAACACAGTCGGGTAAACCTAATCACTTAAGAGATACTGTTTCTGGAAGCAGAGGTTAAAATACACAGTACGAATTTTCGTCAAAATTGCTCTTATTTTTTTATCGGCTTTTCTAATGTTGATTTTTTGTTGTTTAAAAATCTAATTTTAACCAATACTCGGTTTTGATTGTGGTGTTAGCAGAAAATGTGATTTTGGACTCCCTGGGGATTATCCACCATCACCTGTATAACAATTAAATGATGAATGTGATTATATTTTGATAATGTAATGTGCGCAGCAAAGGTTTAAATTTACAATATAGTAGTAGAAGAAACAAAATAAAATAATGTAAATGGCTAAAAGAGGAAAAACAAATTGTAAATATTATAAATTTGTATAGAAATAGGAAAAAAATTGAAAATGTTTGTATAATATGTCCAAGTGATTGATAAGAATGCTGTGTTATCTAAGCAACCCGATGTATTTGGGCAGCATTGCCAAATAAATAAAGTATTTCTTTCTCTTACAGATTTTACTTTGAAAATATGCATAGACGATCTTTGAATCTACAAAATGAAAGATACTTTATAGAAAGAACATATTAAATATAGGCATTTAAGCGCTTTCAGACTGTTTCAATCAGAATAAAACCTATATGATATTAAATCTCATTAAATTTTACTTCGATGTAGCTAGTTTAATTAAAATTGTTAAAGCTGCTTTTGAGAAAAAAGTAATAAATGCATAGTATAAAGTGGCTTACTACACAAACTGATCTTTTTGCGGGACTTGGTCGTTGAGACTCATGAGACCCTAAAACTCTATGAAAACTCTAAGTCACTATCTCAATACTTTGCCTAACTATATATTCTATATATAGGGTATGTAAAAGTAAACGACAATTAAGAACATCATTGGAAGATTCCATAAATTAGTAAAAAGATGCAAAATACATGGTATAAACTGGCCCTTCTGATTCGCTGATTTCGAAGAAAAAGTTGCTGTAAGATATCGACGTATAGTTGTCTTAAATATGAAATTTCAGTTTCGAAAGACTTTTCGTTTTTGTGTTTGACTTACCACATACACAAGGACACACAGACATTTTTGCGCGAATTGGTTATTTGGACTCAGGGGACCCTAAAACGCAAAAACCCGTGTTTGCGTTGAACAGGAATCTTAAATTTTCACGATCGCATTACTTCCTCTTACTATACATTATTTGCTTTTTTTTTTCCTGGTTTATTTAATGTCAGTTTATGCTACTATGGCTTATCGAACGATGCTACAGTGGGATTCCTAAATTTTGCCCGTTCAGGTTTAATTAGGATAGGGATCTTTAACGAGTACCTGACATCGCTCAGGATCGAAGGACGGCATAACTAAGGATTTTTCACTCCCATTAAACAATTCCATAGAAGGATGTTATGCTAGCCAATCTGCTACAGGGGATCCCACTACACATTAAATATATACGCAAGTGCAAGTAAAAATATTAATTGTAAACACGATATAAGTAATTTACATTTTGATGTTTATAACTTGAAGGGAAAAATGACAATGAGAATAATCTAAAATCACACCTTTTAAACCCTTTATCTACCTACCATCATGTATGGAACAGTTAAGTACCTAGGTACTGTTTAACTAAATGTTTATACTAGTCGTGAGACTTGGGAGATGTTTTCGACATCGATGTCGAATGGATGAAAACCGAAACCGCCTAAAATTTATGAAAGCCTGACCCACAAGAAAGCGTCCGACAGGCATGCCAAGAATAACATGGTTGGACTATATCTCTAAGCTAAGCCAAAAACGAATGGTGGGCCCTTAACGGAGATGAGAACCATATAACACGAAAGGAGGACTTGGGATGAATGGTTCGAGGCACTTCCGTGCTCAGGAGCGGAAAGAAGGAAGAGAAAGAAGAGGAGCTTTATAACTGTCATACAGATTCTAAAATTTGACAATAAAAGAAAGTTTACTTACAATAAAAAACGATTACGAAATATAAATAATGCAGTAAAAAAACAAAAACAATAATATGTCAACAATACTATATCCCCAATGACTGTTTTGACGTACATAAATCGATGACAAACTCATAAACAATTCTATTATACCTAAAGTGAATATTTACTTAATATAAATTGTAATTGATGTAACTAGTCTAACCAATCTTTATCAATGTAATGTAAAATTTTAATCTAAAAAGCCTTAAACAGATTTATTTTTTTTTACTTTCACTTACTATATATAGTAAGCGAAAGTATTGCGATCGTGAAAATTTTCGAATTCCAGTTGTCAACGGGAATACACGTTTTAGGGTCCCCTGAGTCCAAATAACCAAGTCCCGCAAAAAAGGTCTGTGTGTGTGTGTGTGTTTGGTAACTCCCGGGCGAAAACTAAAAGTGCTATGAAACTGAAATTTCATATTTAAGACAAATATACGGCCGAGACGTTACAAAATCAAAATGAGCTAACCAGAAGAGCCACTTTATACCATGCATTTTGCATCTTTTTTTCGATTTTCTCGAAAACGGTTCCGACGATTTTGATTACATTCGCTATATCAATGTAAAATTTAATGAGCTTTAATATCAGGTAGGTTTCATTCTGATTAAAATGGTCTGACAAGGCTTAAATGCCGATATTTTAAATTTTCTTCCTCTAAAGTACCTTTAATTTCGTTGATTCTATAAAAATAACTATATCATCTTGTTACCACTGATGAAAAACAGGTAAATATATAAATTGAATGAATTCGATACCCAACTAAAGGAGAAAATACATGTATGATATATATACCGTTGGAAAGCTAAAGATTTAAAAAAAAATATTATCTCGTACACAAGCTTTTAAAAGTTAATAGAGAGTGGTGAAATGAAGATAAAACTAACTGATAATTTTAGATAATAATATAATCGATTTTTTAATAAAACGCATGTTTCTATAGAAATTAAATTTAATTAATTCTTTAATAGTTTCACGTATTTTTATCTCTAACTGTATTTGAAAATTCTTTCATTGATTTTAAAAATGGAGGTATGTGAAAGTCGTGTGGTGCCCGCACCAGATTTTTTAGAGATGTATTATTATTTTGAAAACCTATGTATTTTATTATTATTTTATCTCTACTATATTGAAAAAAAAAGAACTGTTAATTTATCTTTTATATTTATCAGTATATTTATTTATTTTATCTTTTTAAACAGATGTATTATTATTTTAAAACCATATGTATTTTATTTTTTTTATTTTATTTTATTTTTTAACCAGATGTATTATTATTTCAAAAACATATGTATCTTTTTGTTTTTTGTTTTATCTCTACTATATTGGAAGAAAAAACCTATTGATTTATCTTTATTAAAATATGTATATAACTTAAAAAAATGTATTGTGAATAGCCAAGCTAGGCTCTATTTGTAAGGGGAATACCCCAAAGACAAATAAAATCTATTCTATTCTATAACTGAAAAACAGCAAGTTATTCCATTAACTACTCACACGATATATCTAAGATACTTTTCACTGAGTTTTGTATGAATCAAACTCATTACTCTGAAAGGTGGCTTAACTACTACAAAATGAATGTCCAAATCAATTCGAAATGCATAAATTAGGCGCTGATTACATCAAACCTAGGTACAACATAATATTAGATAAAATTCAAAGATATTCAAACACACATACCTAGACGTTAAGGAAGTCACTACAGAAATGAAGATGAACTTGAAGTTGCTCGGTAGTAGGGAGTGGTTAATCTAATTATAAATTATTTTGTAAATAATCAATGTTGGTCAACCGCAGCATTAAGTTAACTGTATCAACAATGTTCAGCATCTGATTGCACATCTGCTTTTCTGTTGCTTGGCAACCCGCCGAGCCTACCTGTATTGTGTGTAGTGTATAAGTGCTTTAATCCAATCCTTTGCTTAATTATGATTAACGTAAATCAAAACTATAAACACGGTAATCGACTTGTTTTGCCAGAAGGTGATTTTGTTACTTGTTGGCCGCGTGTGTACGTGATTTAATATTCAATGCAAAACCACACAAAGATATAAGTAAATTTAAATTCAATCTGAGCTTACTGTTTGAATAGTAAATGCTCCTTATTATGTCACCAACCATAACTTACACCACGACCTAAATAATCCATTTATTTTAGAATAGTATTCCATCACAATTCTCCAAATTCATCACCCAAAACCTCTATCACAATTCCAATCAAACTCTACACACCCTTACCATCCACCTAGAAGGTTGAAACGACGTGTATGGGTGATTTCTGTACTTTGTACACATTTTATTGATACATTATTGTATATATATTTTATAATTGTATTGCTGTGTAAATATTTTATAGATGTTGTATTTCACCTCTATTATTAATGTCTAAATTAGGACATATTGTAATATTACTCTATAAAAATAGTTGTTATCACTTGCAAAAACAAAAAACCAAAAAATAAAGCATTTCAATTCAAATGTCAGTAATATAGCCCAGTAGAATTAGACCAAAAAAGGGGGTTGGCTAGAAAAAGGTAGGGTAATTTAATTTTTAGGCACGACTGTTCGTACTGCTCCCCTCATTAAAAACCCAAGTTTTCACACTTTTCACCCTTGTGCGTTTTCCGCCATCGGATTCGAATCCTGTATAATAGACCAAATATTTAATATAACATGGAAGAAGACGAGTTTGACGATACGCAGCCTTTCGCTCAAAATGATACATTATACACATAGAATACATTTGAGATTAAAAAAAGAAAACAAAAAAGCTTTATATTTTATTTAAAGTTGTTGGTGTATCATTAAAATGTTTTTTGTTTTTTTAAATAATTAAAACAAAAGTAATATATTGGGAAATTGTTCTTATTAGTTGCAAAAACGCTTTTCTTTTCCTAGAATATACACAATAATGGTTTAAAGGTAATATCACTTTTAGAAGATCAAATTAAAACGGAGTATTTTATTTTTTATTAACAGAGCACTTTCAGTAAACAAGTTATTATCAACATTTCTTGTTCGTATAATTAGGAGTAATTAAAAATGTTATACATCTAACGTGTTAGAAATTTAATGCTCTAAAAGATTGTTTCTTATGTATTTTTTAATAAACTGCAGACCTAAATAGTTATTGAAGCTAAACCACCGACTTTTCTGACATTTTGTGTTTTTTTGACAATTTGGCCAATATTGACAACCTCGTATCTCAGTAGGTGTTTTGAATTTTCCAACATGTTACATATCAAACATGTAGGAAATTTATTTTTCTTTAAAATTGCTAACGACAAAGTTTGCTCTAAAATGTTGAGGAACAGATTTAGAAGGAAAAAACTGAAAAAAAGTACTTTTTCTTAGAGGTTTTTCCAAGATAGCGGAAAACGCACAAGGGTGAAAAGTGTGAAAACTTGGGTTTTTAATGAGGGGAGCAGTACAAACAATCGTGCCTAAAAATTAAATTACCCCACCTTTTTCTAGCCAAAATCCTATTTCTACTGGGCTAATATTCTCAACTGACCTAAGAGATATGCCTTATCCATCGTCCGTGGAACCCCTAGCCTCTTGGCGACCGCAGCCAAGGCCATGCAGATCTCCTCGTGTTCATCCATGTCTTGCTCCAGGTGCTGTGGGCTGCAGTAGAGGACCAGCCTGCACTCTTGGCATCGTAGTTCCATGGCCGGGCAGTCTCTCTTGCAGACGTGGCAGGATCCGCTGAGGAACTGTTCCCGGTACCACATCTTGTACACGCCGCCGCTCATGGCTGGTTCCTGAAACAGATGAAAAATTAAACTTTATTCAAAGTCAGGGAAAAGGATCATATTTTGAAATTATAATACTTATTAGAATAACAATATTAATATTAAGCAGTAATTGTTAAGAGAAACTTACTTTTGAATAACACTAACTCTGAGAATGGGAGCATCCTTCAAATTTGTCTACATACGAATCTTTAAGATCGGCCCAATTACAATGTTCCCATCTATATCTTTAACAAGCAATTAGGCGCTTGCCCGTTAGCCGTTACTGATCCAATGGAAACGTCACAAAGCACCTACCGCATTTTAAACAAAACAAAAAGACAATGAAATACTGAATAATCCAACATACTAAAGTAAGGTCTAACATCTGCGGAGCCACGTGGTATGCAAAACTAAAATTTTTGCCTAACAATGTTGCTTTCAAACAAAAAAAAAATTCTTACAATTATATCAGAATTGCACAAAAAATGGAGAATAAAATATTCTAAACCATAAGGTCTCAGGGCCATCTTCTTTTCGTCAGCCTCGGAGGGTTATCTGGAACCGGCAGGACGCAAGGATTGAAACTAGGTGGTTAGAGTGGAAATATAGTTTGCATGTAATGAATGGTACCTGGTACGGTCCAAATCAGCAACATAAGGTACATTAATTATAGATAAGTTTATCTGTGACAAAGTAAAAAGCATTGTGGATTTAGGATTGTAGAGTCGGATACGCGGAGAATTAGATAGTTCATTTTACCCATAAGGTTTACTTCCTTAACTATAGATTGGCCTTATGATAATCATGTAAATGAGCCTGCTCTAGTTAAGTGTTCGTGCGTTTGTCTAGTAAGTGTTGAAGTACTGAGAACGCCAAGCATAAATTGCAAAATTATTGATTGAATTCACAACTTTTATAGCAAAACTGACCAAGGAGTAAGTGAGAAGATAGCTTCAAGTATGATCTTAATGGATTTGGACTTGTAACGCTGTCAGTTTCTTATAAATAAAATATCCAAAACTTCACATAATTATAATGTTTATAAACTTCACATCCTGAAAAATTCAGACCATCCTTCTTGGTTCCAAATCCCTCCTCCGATCTATCACCACCCATCCCCTGCTTTTGCTTAGTGATCATCCTATAGTTTTTAGTTCCTCTCTCAAAAATCATGACATCATCATAGACAAAAACCTGTCCTGGAAACCCCAAATTTCCCGTCGATCGTTAATCAAGTTGAAATTATTCCACCGATTCCGCCGCCTCCTCCCACAATGCACCAGTAAACTCCTAGTTTCATCACTCATTTTCCCCCACTTTGACTATGGTTGTGTGGCATATGGCGGCCTCTCGAAGATGCTCGAGGACAGATTGAGAAGGATAATAAATTGCTTTTTAAGATTTGTATTCGGTACCTCGAGACGGTCACATGTATCCCACCTCTATGGCGAGTTTAAGTGGTTATTACCCACCTTTTAAAGACAATATTTCCTTGGATCATTTCTTTCCCCCAACTCCCACCATCCATTTTATGTCTACATCCTTCTGTTATTTAAATCCTCAACCCATCACCAGAAAACAAGATCCCATTTGTCCGACCTCTACACTCCTTTCCATAGAACCAAAAAATATGATTGCTACTTTTAGCCTGATCCTCTGTCTTAAGGAATACTCTCCCGTCAAACATCCCGTCATGCTCCTTCCCTATCATCGTTTAAATCCCTCCTCTTTCAATACTTCCTTTCTCTTCAGTCAGATGTCAGCTAATTCTTATTATGTCAACTTATGTGAGGTGAATAGAGTATTTACTTTAATAAGATGTAAAAATTATATTTCATGTTTATTCTTAGACCTTTGACCGAGTCTGCTGGGTGACGGTCTGTTGTACAAACTCCGTAAATTCCTTCCTCCTCCATACTTCCTCATCATTCAATCCTACCTCTCTAACAGATCCTTCAAAATAAATCACAATAGTTCCTACTCATACCTTTTTACTCAGTCTGCTGGTGTTCTTCAAGGCAGTAACCTGGGACCCATTCTTTACACAGTCTATACAGCTGATATCCCAACCCATCCATACACTTTCGTTTCTACCTATGCTGATGACACCTGCGTGTTATCAGTTCATAATGATCCGTTTATCGCCTCTCGAACTCTTCAAGCGCACATAAGAGATTTAGAAGTACGATATCAGAACTGGAGAATAAAAATAAATTCCAACAAATCCCATCAAATAACCTCTACTCTTCGTCGTAAACCTATGACTTTCTGCCCTACATTATCCTTTAATTACACTCAACTAGTTCCTGTTGAACTGATCAGATATCTAGGACTCCATCTTGACAAACGTCTAACTTGGAACCCTCATACAAGACTAAAACGACACGAAACCGCTTGCCGTTTTCGACTACAACACTTAATAGACAAACGAATAAACATTACTCTTAACTACAAAATTGTCATCTACATGACTATTATAAGACCTATCTAGACTATTATAATTGAGCTATGGGGCTCTACTAAACCATCTAATTTCTCTCGTATCCAATCCTTACAATCCAAAATCCTTTCTAAAATCCTCAACGCTCCTTACTTTGTCACGAATAAACTCATCCACAAATACCTTGATGTTCCCTATGTTATTGTTTTGGCTCGAACCAGGCATGAATCCTTCCATGAAAAACTCCATTCCCACTCTAACCCATAAGTTTCTATCCTAGCTTCCTCTTCGATCCCTGATAACCCTTTGAGGAGTCTGAAAAGAAGATGGCCTCGATACCTTCTTGTTTAGATTGACTAGTAGAGTGCTGCCATTGAGCAGTTTCTCTTCATGTTTTTTTCATATATTTTATCATTACCATCATATTTACTTGTTGTATTACAAATTCAGTTGTAAATTTCAACATTTTTTTTTAAATGTTATTCTTATTTATTTATTTCTAAAATATGTACATAGAGATGGTACTATGACTTTTTCTTCTTCATTCCTGTGTTATTTAATTATATATAGTTTTTGGCCGGTTATATTTTGTATTTTGTTCATTAATGTTATTCTTAAGGGACATTGTCCCAGGAAAAAGCTTCTTGTTCTATTCTATCCTAATTGGATCAGACCCTGAATCAAGCTAGGTCTGCAGACTGCAGACTGCATTCCCGGCAAGGGGCTTTCCCCCAGAGTTCCCGAAGCAAAAGAAGAGTCAGACACAAATAAAGAAGCACAAAGGCGCGTGACATTATCCGCTGCCAACCAGTAGGGCCCACTTGGCAGCATTACCTCATCTATTATAGCCTTTACCGGCGCCCCTTATGATCCCAATCGCTATTAGACTTTTATAATATCCTATACAAATTATATCGAAACATTTGATTTATATATTTTATTATATTGTCCATTTTTAAAATTAACAGTTATGATGTTTAATTATTTATAATAATCAATAATGGATTACTATAACTTAACTATGGATCAATAACTTAATTAATAGTACAAAAAATCTGGTGCGCGCAAAACAAGACTTTCACTTACTTCCGTTGTTAAAATCAATTTTAGAAGTTTTAAATACATTTAGAGATTAAAATAGATTGTTAAGGAAATTATTAAATTAAGTTTGAATACAAACATGTGTTTTATTAAATAATCAATTATATTATCTACGACAATCAGTTTGTTTTATCGGCTTTTCATCACGCTCCGTTAACGTTTAGAATTTTGTGTATATGATAGTATTTTTTATAAAGTCTTTAGCTTTCCTACGGTGTATTATACATCTATATTTCTGTTTTAATGTTCAAAAAAACATAAATCATTTAATAAAAATATGTTTGCTTGCACTTTTATACTTTAGTCGTTTATCAAATTTGCTCAACTTGCATATTTAGCCGTTATTTATCAATTCTAATATCTGGTGTGCCTGATGTTATTAAATCTACATAATTAAGGATACTTTAGAGGAAGAAAATTTAAAATATCGTCATTTAAGACCTGCCAAACTATTTCAATCAGAAAGAAACTTACCTAATATTAAAGCCCATTAAATTTTACATCGATATAGCGAGTTTAATCAAAATCGTTGGAGCCATTTTTGTGAACATCCTTGGTATTAAGTGGCAATGCAGATTCGTCCATTTATACTAAAACTTTGCTGTAACATCCCAGTTATATACTTGTCTTAAATATGAAATTTTACACGACACACAGGCAGACTTTTTTGCGAGACTTGGTAATTTGGATTCAGGCGACCCTCGAAAACTGGAATTCGAAAATTTTCACTATCGCAAAACTTTCTCTTACTATATATTTCAAATGAAGGTAAGTAAAAGATAACAAATCGAAAGTTTTAAAATTACCCGACATATTTGCATATTATAATTTATTTTATTTTCGTCGTCTGTCATTTAGGTTTACGTATGAGTATAACAGTTTGAAAATACCCAAACTAGATCATGGCAGAAACGTAACAATGTTTAAAAAGCATTTTATAATAAAATTTATAAGTAAAATTGTTGATATTTTTTTAATTAATAAAAATAAACTGGAATGTTATTTAATTATTATAAAATATACAGTCGCATACAAAGGATTTTTTATTAGCTAATCATTATAATTTCAATTTTATATCAATCTTAAGGCCTATGTAACAAGGCGTATGTGTTTGTTTCATAGTATAGTTACCACTAATAGAAAATACCTCGTTTTTGATATAAAAATTATTGAAAAAATGTGGTTCTTTCTTTGCAATAAACATATATATCTTCAACTTGAATGAAAATAATTTAAAACCATACAATCATACATTTAGGCTGATAACGTAAGTTTGGTATCAACACTATATCTAGGATGTCAAAATACTTATTTCAATCAATTCTACATAAACTATATGGCCTAATTTGATGAAATTGTATTAATGGTATAACATTTTTATTCTAAAATATTTTCATATTTCTTTTTGTGTCGAATATGAAAAATATTGTGTTGAACAATTATTTTATGTAAATTTCTATTAAAACAACATACCTGTACTAATTAGTATCGAGAGATGCCACAGCACTAAAAATATATTTACACCCCGAACAAGATTTAAATTAAGCTACACACTTTTATGTGATTTCCAATTTTTAAATTTTTTTTTTGAAATGCATTTATATATTTTAATGAATTTTAATATATTAAAATCTTCGTACAATGAAGTAAGTATTTATTTTTATTTTTTCAAACTTATCATTCAGGAATGAACTCACCCAGTAGTAGTGGACGAGAAGACTGGTAGCCGGGCACGCAACTGTGCCAAACCGATACAATCGAAAAATAAATCGATTATTTTATACAAACGATATTAGGCATATTTATTTAAAATTAAGTTGTTTTCGTTTAAAACAATTTTTTTTAGATTATATTAGATGCTTTTCCATAATTAATCTGAAGCAAAAATATTCATCACGCCTAATTGTATACCTTAATCATTATTATATATTTTATTCATTTTTATGCTACATCAATTAATAATTTGAATCTTTTGTATATTACCTTATGTTATATACCGTCGAAGCGAGTACTTATTTATTTGTTTTTATATCCACATATGGGTTTTATATTCAATCAATTCGAAACCATCTAGAGCTTGCCGCTTGACATGTTTGATTTTCGTGAATATTTGACCAGTAATTCTCTATACTTTCGTGAATAAAAAAAATAATAATAATAAAAAATAAAAACCTGTACCACTACAACCCATGAAGAGTCTTGGGCTCAGTATATATATAGAGATTCGTACTGTTTCTAGGTCAACGGCAGTGCAATGAGGTGATTAGGCGTTAGTCACGCTCAGCCGCCAGGTTTTTCCCCAATTATTCTGTGTACACTGCCCCAGGAGGGTTTCCATACCCTAGGGTCGCCCTCCGACTGAATTAATAGAATAAATAATCTGCCACAGCCGGGATTCGAACCCAGGACCCGGAGCACAACAGACTAGCGCTCTATCCACTAGACCCCTTTCGTGAATATAAAACCATAAATACAAATTTTTTCGGGCCAATGCTTTTAGTGTCGCAGCTTTTTTAATTCAGCTTCACGGGCAAAAACGTGATATGATTCCTAATTCCTGTAATATTCTAGATATCAAATCAAACAAAAATTAGCAATTAGATAAGGACATGATTTGTATTTCTGTTCTTCACAATTCATTGCCAAAATAGTGAAGAAAGTTGAAAAAAAAATTCATGGAAAATGAATAAAAAACTAGATTTTTAACAAGATAAAAGTACATAAAGGGAAAGAAACTCACTTTTAATTTTTTTTTTCTTATATAGCTTAGTCATAGTCCTACTTTGTGTAAAAATATCGATCTTCAGAACATAGTCCTTTTTTGTCTATGAATTTTCAAATTTACACGGAAATATCTCACAAGGGGCTAAGTGAAAAATTATGAAAATAATATATATTACCTATCTTAAAGTGATACAAATTTGGTCTTTGAGACTAAGCTGGTTCCAGAGTTAAAAAATTCTCTTAACTGTTAAAATAACGTTTTCTTTAAAAAATATTAACTCCGGTAATGTCGCGTATTCAAGAACCAAACAAAAACTAGAATGATGATGATAGTATTTTGTATAATTATGGTCCTTATGACAAATTACCTAATTACATTAACCGAAACCTTTTACGACAAGGGAGGTTAGAAATGATAATAATAATTTTATTTATTTGTCTTTAGGGCAATCCCCATACAAATAGAGCTGGTTGGCACAGCACAATTGATAAATTTATCATCAGCAAATATACATTTTTAATTACAATTTGAATAAATATTTAAAACAAAAACAACGAAACACATATACAGCAATAAGCATAAAGGTGCTGCTATCTTTATGATTAATTTCATCCAGCATATACATAAATAACATAAATTAAATATAAGCATATCAATAAATAATGCAAAAATAATAGTACTAAAGCGAATACTAAATCCCCACAAATTACTAACAAGTCCCGAAACCTTTAAGAATGATTAACATTCTGAGAAAAATGTTGGAATCTTATTTTAAGATTCTCTTTGACAAAAATAAATAATGATTTCAGGTCCATTGCGTGGGGTTCCGCAAGAATTTCGTAAAAGCCGTCAATACTCACATCATTTAATATGGGCATATAACGGATTATATTTTCATGGTTTGCGGGACATAGAGCAAAAAAATGGAAACAATCTTCTAGTGCATCTCCTTCACAAACTGGGCACGGCTTCTGTGGGTCCAGACTATACTTCTGCGGGCCGACACTAAAGGAGATGGCGTACTTTCCCGACAGTCTGATCTGGGCTAAAGTCCTAACATACGCGGTATTGCATCCTAACATTAGATAACTTTGCGGAAGGACGGTGTCAGCAAAGACCTTACTGCACCACGGGCTATAGGTCGACTCTTGGAGCATGGCTATATCCTTCATTCTCATATATTTGCAGTAGCCCTCCAAAATATCCCTCTCCCTGGTTCTAACAATATAGAGTCGTTAAATAATAACGGGACAAACATCCCGAAACTCTCGAAGAATTTCCTTAACTGTGTGACCCAGTTATACTGTTTACTCCACCTATCATCTCTATCCAGGAGCATCAACTTTAGGAAACATTGCTTTATATATTGGGTATTTTCCATGTTTCAGATCATTCTTAACCATTGAAGCGTCGTTTTCAGTACGTAATACCCCAGAGGCACGGATGCGACCTCCAATCTTACCATATAGTGTGGTGTATTCCGACTGAGGCACAGCAGTCTGTATATCTTCCAACTCCTTGATATGCCTGATAGCCCAGACTGGTTAGAAATAATTTTCATGCTTAATTATTTTCCTTATATAGCCTTATTCTTGCACTAATTGTTTTAGAAATTTTCATCGTTTAAGCTATAGCCTTTTTTTCAGTAGAAATTTTCAAGAAGGATTATTCTCCTCCGTAAAATTTATTTTAAAATATCTCAAAAAGGACTGTGTGAAAAATAATGAAACTCAAACAAACTATATCTCTATATGATAAGTACTATCTGATAAAATACAATGGCTGAGACTCGACTGGCTCTAGTGTTATGTTAGCCACTCTGGCAAGGCAAGTAATATTTGATGCATTATATTTCAAAAACAAATTGGGTCACAGCCCCTAAATTTTATTCCGCCGTGCTTATTATATAGAGGTATTGGCTCGAAAAAAAATTATTTATGGTTTTATATTCACGAAAGTACAGAAAATAACTGATAAAAAAATCACGAAAATCAAAAATGTGGAGCAGAAAAGTCAATAAAAATTGGACGATTTCAAATGGATTGACCCATATGTATTTCTTTAATTATTTTTAAAATAATTTTCATACTTCCTTGTCTTTACCTTTTATATATTTTATTACATGATAAAAAGTTTATTAATACATTTACAAAATCACACAAATAATTCAAATAACTTAAGGACTGTGGATATTAAAATAAATCAAAGCTCCCTGCATAGCCGAAGCTAAAAACTATTGGGTTGTGTCACATGAAATGTCCGTTTTCAAGTAAAGCATTTTTATTAAAAATATGATATGAAAACAAGATAATTTTATTCTTTTTCTACACATTTTTCTCAATGTGACACCAACTTTTTTATCCCCGAACTGAAAAACTCTGAGCTTTGAAGTGAAACAAAATCTAAAAACGCGCTTTTCACTTGATCATCATTTTCAAAAAGTTTTCCTTTGACGATGTTGTCTAAATTCCTGAACAGGTGGTAATCTGTTGGAGACAAGTCGGGAGAATATGGTGGGTGTGAAAGAACTTCGTAGCCCAGTTTTGCACGGTACGTTTTGAAACATGGGGTCTTGCTGCGCTCAGTGAGATCATGAGGTACCTATGTGTCGAGCTTTTTTACTTTCCCAATACACTTTAAATGTCTGGAAACGGTAGATGCACTTGCATTTAGTTGTGCTGGGAGTCCTTTAACTGTTTGTTAGGGGTTTCCTTCTACTGTATGTTTGAGGACATCGTTGTCTATTATGGACGGAGGTCTTCCTCGGGGTCCCGGTACCCCCAGCTGAAAACTTAGCAAACCGACGGCGAATGGTCCGTTCATTAACACTCCCTTCCCCAAACGCCAAATATTTCTTTTCAAGCAGTCTAGCATTTCGTGAATAAAGTGAGTATTACGGAGAAGTTCTTGAAATTGAAACTGTACTCAGTTCTGATACTTAAGTTTAAAGCCTTTGAAGTTGGAACAACTTTGAGGCAGGGAGTACACAAGCGATGCTGTTTAACTTAGAAGAAAGGTTCTTATTGCCTCCTGCCTTAGAGGTTCTACTTGGGGAGGCGATAAGAACAATATCACGAGAAAATAATGGAATGCACATCGAAAAGCGAATCATAAAAGCTGTTTTCGAAAGTAATCAAAGTAATATTCAGATAGTTGCCAGCACTCCGATAGAGCGAAGCAAATAGGACTACAAGGAAATAGAGGTAAAGTAACATTTAAGATAAAAACCAATTATGTGTTATTTGAAATCCTGGTTTCTATTAGGTGGTTTACTATTAATTAGGCCATCAACAGAACGCCATAAATTGAGGGATGGATAAATGAGACAGACATAAATAAATATATATATAGAACTTACCGTTCTTAGACTTACCGTCTTCGATCGGACCAGAATTATTTTGAACGTATATCCATCAAATATTGAATCCTGCAAACAATTTCAGCAGGAGTTTCGGTTGCTAAAAGGAATAATGCAGCAGGAAAATAATTTTTATTAAGAGCTCTCCATCAGTTTTCCCGAAAAAAAAATCATATCTTGATTTCCTGTAGTTAGTTTGAAGTAATTATAAATCTTTAAGATTATGTTTAACAGGGGTATAAAAATAAAATAGTGGTATATTTATTGAATTAAATCTTTGATAAATATTACTGACCAACAGTGCATCGAATATGATATTCGTATGTGAAATTATCCCAAAATAATTGACCTGAATAGAGGGTAATGACTTAATTAGCGAATAATTGATTTAATTAACTCTAGTTTGGTATACATTTCGAAAATCCTTATGGTTGATGATTTAAATAGTGAATAATTACTTTAATAGTTCACCAATTACTTAAACATCCACTGACATAAATTACATCATTTAACGATAATTGAAACCAATTCGAAAGAAAAATTTAACCGAATTCATAATGTTAGTTATTTTTTAAAAAAATACCTAATTTGTGTTTTTTTTTTTATTTTCGTCAAATAATTTGCATGTCTTCAGTCAGACGCGTACTTACTTTGTTTTAGAACAACATTGTTTAAGTATAATATTTGATTATTTAATTGAGCGCAGTGATTTTAATCTTTAGATAAGTTAGAGATCTTAATATATCTCAAACTTGATCTTGAAAAAAATACTTCAGTAATCTATGACATGATTATAAACATTTTCATGGTATCAGCAGATCTTTGACTCGATAAGAAAATAGTCCATTGAAACTTTTTCGACCGGAAAATCAGCGTGAAAGTCGTGCATTTATCCATTTATCATTAGCACCATGGAGTCATGGTATTCCAAGAGGAGTCCTTGGGATGTGAAAAACAATCTTCCCAGCTTTAAGTTTTTTACTTTTTTTTTTTTTAGTTTGTAGATTTAATAATAAACAACGAAGTATGACCAGTTTATGATCATCTCGCTTTTCTATAAAAAGATCTATGAATAAGTTATACAAGGTCCTGGAGAGTCAAAGTTCATCATCAGACCTTTCAAAGCACTATACCGGTATGCGTTAGGATTAGGAAAGAAGATGGATGTTTAAGTCGCTTCGGAAACCATGACACGAAAACATTTTATATAACCTCTATCATTTAAGGGCCAAGGACAACTGTAAGCAGAAGGTGTACAAATAACGTATTTTTTATTGATCGAAGAAAAAATAAACAAAATCATTTATATTAAAATAAACGATTTTTTTAAATAATGATTTACATCATATTTTTTAAATGTTTACATTTATTTTTCGTATTTTGTGTTTCAGTCCTCACTGGTTTTATATACGATGCGATGAGTAGAGAACCACTGAGATCTCCGGTCCTGCTTTGTCCTCTGTAAGTAAGGTATGTATGCGCAAATGTTTACGAGTTCCCGTGAGTAGAATGTGAATATTTGTATGAAGAGACAACGGTTAACTGTGTGTATATATGATAGAAGTTGGTTCAGGGTGCAGTCAATATAACGCACAATTAAGCGTAAACTTAATTTATTGGTGCCGACATTTCGGCCTAAATTATAGACCTTCTTCAAGGTGATTGTGTGAGCTGAGAAGTTGTTGACGCATTCATTGTTTCTCAGCTCACACAACCACCCTGAAGAAGGCCTATAATTTAGGCTGAAACGTCGGCACCAATAAATAAAGTTTACGCTTAATTGTGTGTTATATTGACTGCACCCTGAACCATCTTCTCTCGTGAATATTTTTACTTTCATTTACCTAAATATGAAATATATAGTAAAGGAAAGAATAAAGATTTTGAAAATTCCAGTTTTCGTCGGAAATACACGTTTTAGGATCCCCTAAATCGAAATAATCAAGTCCCAAAAAAAGGTCTTTCTGTGTGTGTGTGTTTCCGTGTGTGATAACTCTCGGGCGGAAACGAAAAGTCCTATGAAACTGAAATTTCATATTTAAGACAACTATACGCCCGAGTTGTTACAGCAACTTTTTCATCAAAATCGGCTTACTAGAAGAGCCACTTTAACCATGCATTTAGCACCTTTTTACGATGTTCTGAAAAACGGCCATAACGATTTTGATTAAACTCGCTGATTCAAGAAGTAATGGGTTTTAATATAATTTAGGTTTCATTCTGAATGGAATAGTCTGACAGGGCATAAATGAAGATATTTATAATTGTCTTCCTCTAAACTAACTTTAATTTTGTACATTCCAAAAGATTAGCTATGTAATCTTAATAACATTGTTAATGGACGACAATCTACAATTTGGATAAATTTGGTGACCAACTAAAGGATAAAAGAGAAAAATGATTTTTTTATGTAATTTTTGTTTGTTTTTTGATAATAAGCACAGTGATATAGACGTATAATATACCGTTGGAAAGTGAAATATTTTAGAAAAAATATCTGATACAAAAAGTTGTAAAAAATAATATAATGTGACGAATGGGGAATAAACTTATTACTGATCAACAATTTAATATAGTTATATTATTTAATCTAAATCATATGTTTTCAACGAAAATGAATACACGTTTTATTAAAATCAACTTAAAATTGGAGTATATTTAATAGTTTTAAATTGATTTTAACATTTGAGGTAAGTGAAAGTCGTGTGTTGCCCGCACCAGATTTTTTAACCTATTTTATGACTCATGAGATTTTTTAGATCTATTAAAATTTAAAAAATCTGGTGCGGACAACACACGACTTTCACTTACCTCCATTTTTAAAATCAATGAAAGAATTTTCAAATACAGTTAGAGATAAAAATACGTCAAACTATTAAGGAATTAATCATATTGAATTTATATAGAAACATGTGTTTTATTAAAAAATCTATTATATTATTATCTAAAATAATCAGTTAGTTTTATCTTCTTTTCATCACTCTCTATTAACTTCCAAAAGCTTGTGTATGACATGATATTTTTTCTAAAATCTTTACCTTTCCAACGGTATATCATACATGTATATTACTGCTCAAAAACGAAAAATTGCATTAAACAAATATTTTTTCTGTTTTCTCCTTTAGTTGGGTATCGAATTTATTCAATTTATATATTTACCTGTTTTTCATCAGCGTTAACAAGATAATCTAGTTATTATTATTGAATCTACAAAATTAAAGGTACTTTAGGGGAAGACAATTTAAAATATCGGCATTTAACCCCTGTCAGACCATTTTTATCCAAATAAAACCTACATGATATTAAAGCCCATTAAATTTTACATCGATATAGTGAGTTTAATCAAAATCGTCGGAATCGTTTTCGAGAAAATCGAAAAAAGGTGCAAAATGCATAGTATAAAGTGCCCCTTCTGGTAAGCTCTTTTGATGAAAAAAGTTTTGTCACGTCTCAGGCGTATAGTTGTCTTAAATATGAAATTTCAGTTTCATAGGACTTACCGTTTCCGCCCGGGAGTTGCCCCCCCCCCCTCCCCACACACACACACACACAGACCTTTTTTGACGTGTATTTCCGTTGAAAACTGGAATTCGGAAATTTTCACAATCGCAATACTTCCCCTTACTATATATAGTAAGTGAAAGTAAAAATGCTAATACAGCCAAATAATTTTATAGTTGAAATAATATATTCAGTATACATTGTTCGCAAGTTTTTTTTAATATTTACATTTTCTTTTAAGAAAACGTGCATACAATCGAAAAAAAAAATCCTTATCATTTTAAAATAATTTCTACAATATATTAAATGTCAATTATTTTTTTGGGAATACCCCGAGAGCAATTTAATGAATTTTATATTTCAAGAATAATTGATTCTTAATAGTGTAAATTACTATCATTTTAGTTATGTTTATATTATGCAAATAAAAAACTGAGCCTAGCGCAGAGGCAGCGACTCTAACAGCCCCATCAGCAACTAATTAAGAGGGGTCATTGTACTCCTTACAACTGTATTGTCTCAAATGTTTTCAATTAATTTGTCTTTATAAATATCGTTTAAGGATTTAATTAATTACATATTAATTAATATGTCTAAAATAATATATATTTTCTCAAAAATATTAATAATATACTATTTTAGTCAAGATCAGATCATATATTTGGAATACAAACTGATTCAATATTAAGTTTTAAAAAGGATTAAGTATGTTTTAGCAATTTATTTGAAATATTTTATTATCTATTTATAAAAATTTAAAAACCTCATGATTATTTTTTTCCCTATCAATCTATTAGATAGTAATTGTGTTTTTAGAATGAGATATATTATCACTCATGCTGTCAGTATTAAAACTCAGCATAAGCTCCTTATAAATTTATTGTACTTGTAAATATAATGTAAAATATGGTCATTGATTTAATATCTTGATATTCACTCCATTTTTTACATGAATCCATGATACCATAATAATCTTAGGTTGGTAAGATAATGCTATACAAGCGTTTCATTTAGGCACATTTTTAACTATATTAGGGGTACTCACTACGTTTGCTATAGCATATCTTTTGTGCTATTTTGCTAAACCCGCCGAGTTTCTACATTTATTTCCTGTATAAAATTGATGGGTTTAGCACAATAGCACAAATAGCATGCTATAGCAAACGTAGTGAGTACCCCTACTATATCTTTACGTGAATAACACTATCAACGTAATAAACTTATGTTACGTCGGTCGCACAACAACAAATATTTATTATAAAATAATTTTCACAATACATTAAATTACATAAGATGAAAACCAATGTTTAATGATTCTAAAACCGTAACTGAGTGACTAATTACTTTATCATTTAAGTAACTCACTTCAAGTAAATCATTTAATAGTACTCACTACGTTTGCTATAGCATGCTATTTGTGTTATTTTGCTAAACCCGTCGAGTTTCTACAGTTATTTCCTGTATAAAATTGATGGGTTAAGCACAATAGCACAAATAGCATGCTATAGCAAACATAGTGAGTACCCCTTTATTAGCACAATAGCACAAATAGCATGCTATAGCAAACGTAGTGAGTACCCCTTTATTAAGTATTTCGTTGAAACATATAAGAAATTGTAATATGGCTGTATATGGCTCAATACAATCTCTAGCTCATAGAACCGACCATTGGTTTAGTTTCAATTATTCTGCGGAATCTCAAAGATGACCAAACCAAGTTTCGTTAAACGAAAAACCTGTACTAACAATCGTAGAAAAAAAATTTATAGGGGTTACCAGTAGCATGGTGGTTAGCATAACAGCCTCCTATGCTAAAGGTACCGGGTTCAAAACCGCAGGTGGCCCTTGAATTTTTTAATGGGAGTAAAAAATCCTAAGTTATGCCGTACTTCGGAAGGGACGTTAGAAGGTGGTCCCGAGCCTGTGTGATGTCAGGTACTCGTTAAAGATCCCTATCCTAATAAAACCTGAATAGGCAAAATTTAGGACTCCCACTGTAGCCATCGTCCGATTAGCCACAGTAGCATAAAGGAAGTTAAATAAAATAAACAAACAATTACACACCTAGAAACCATACATTATCACTCTTTATTATGCTTACAATTCGAAGAGCTGTTTTTATTTAAACATCAGTAGTATTTAATTTATAATATATATTTTAAAGGTTCATTTGTATCTACTGAAAAGTTGGCAATCGACAATTACGTTGTTTCACACTGTGTTCCGTTCTCATCTAATTATATGATTCAATGAGTATAAATGTTTGAAAGAGAATTAAATAAACAAATTGTACTTGAAAACGAAAGACGGAGTAGAGCCTTGACTTCTACCTTGCAATTTTCCTAACAAGAACCAAGAAGCTACCCACTCATCATCTTTAATCTTCTCAAATAGGCAATGGCTGGCAACTGTAATAGAGAAATAAGTGTAGTTAATACACTCGTTTGATTCTAAAATGGAAAGTTAAGAGTAAAGATGACAGGCAAATCATATCCAAGTGTAACATTGCGATTTTAAATGACTTAAATCTAAGGCACTTGAACATATATTAATTAGTTTAGTGTATAGAGTATCTCCAGGGAAATTTGTCTACTGAATTTTGACTTACAATATATTTTTGGTTTATTATTTTATTTTTATTTTTACTTTCACTTACTATATATAGTAAGAGAAAGTATTGCGATAGTGAAAATTTTAGTGAAATACACATTTTAGGGTCCCCTGAGTCCAAATAACCAAGTCCCGCAAAAAGGTCTGTGTGAGTGGTAACTCCCGGGCGGAAACGGTAAGTCCTATGAAACTCAAATTTCATATTTAAGACAAATATCGAGCGTATATTTATCGACGTTACAAAACTTTTTTCATCAAAATGAGCTTACCAGAAGAGCCACTTTATATCATGCATTTTGCACCTTTTTTCGATTTTCTCGAAAACGATTTTGATTAAACTCGCTATATCGATGTAAAATTTAATGAGCTTTAATATCATGTAGGTTTCATTCTGATTAAAATGGTCTGACAGGGCTTAAATGCCGATATTTTAAATTTTCTTTTTCTAAAGTACCTTTAATTTTGTTGATTCTATAAAAATAAACATATTATCTTGTTACCAGTGATTAAAAACAGGAAAATATATAAATTGAATGAATTCGATTCCCAACTAAAGGAGATAACAGAAAACATATTTTTTTAATGCAATTTTTTGTTTTTGAACTTAAGAACAGTAATATACATGTATGATATACCGTTGGAAAGCTGAAGATTTTAGAAAAAATATTATCTTTTACTCAAGCTTTTAAAATTTAATAGAGAGTGATGAAAAGAAGATAAAACTAACTGATTATTTTAGATAATAATATAATATATTTTTTAATAAAACACATGTTTCTATATAAATTCAATTTAATTAATTCTTTAATAGTTTCACTTATTTTTTTATCCATAACTATATTTGAAAATTCTTTTATTGATTTTAAAAATGGAAGTCGTGTGTTGCCCGCACCAGATTTTTAAATTACGTATTGGGTTTTGCTTAAACCATTGCTTTTGGCTTATTATATTTTTTTAATGGAAAATTATATTTTACGTTACATTAACCAGAAAGATAGAAATACCCTTTTTTTAGAGTATTATACACGCAAAATCTCATTATTTTTACTATTATAATTTCAAGCCAGTATGATTACAAGTACTGGAAAAAGTCATGGTTTTGCTTAAATAATGGCATTTGGCGCATATTATTTATTTCCTTAAATGTCCATAGTTTAAGTAAAATTTTTGTTCATTGAAAACAAATATTTTTCTTTATATTAAGCAGGTAAAATCCCATCATTTTTATTATTGCTGCTGGTGGCTAATATGATGGTAGGTATTTTAAAAATTTTGTTTTTTCAATTGACGTACAGCCGGTTCATATTTTTTTTTTTTTTTTTTGTTCAACAACAATTTTATTGAGTGAAACTACAATCTGTCCCAATTTGGACATTAATAGTAGTGGTGAAAGATATCATACATACTACATTCATACAATATTTACACGGCATAAAATTACAATAAAATATATATACGATAATGAATCAATAAAACAAAGTCAAGAAATCACTCATAACTATATACACATACACACAATCATACATACATCACATTGAGTGGAGAATATAGCCAGTGCTAGAACTCCAATATATTTACAAAAGGTCGCGGGGCCATTGCCGTTTCAACCTTCTAGGTGGGTTGTATGGATGAGTGGAGCTGGATAGGGATTGAGCTAGAGGATTAGGATGATGAATGAGGTTCTGGTGGAATTTGGAAAATTTGGATGGAATTAGGTCTGTATTAAATGGAACATTAAGGTCGTGGTGCAAGGCATAGTTGGAGACATAATAAGGAGCATTTACTATTGTACGGAGGACTTTGAATTGAAAGGATTGAATGCGTTTGATGTTAGAAATTTTAGCTGTCCCCCACAGTTCAAGTCCGTAGGTCCAGATAGGTTCATAATTAATTTTTTGTTTTTTAAACTATTCATTTTGCTTTACACTTTTAATATTTTTATAATGATATATTTTTCATAGTTCTTGGAGCATCATGGATTAATTATTCATTTATCCTAGAAATAACCATAGTTCCCTTCATATAATTAGAATTTTTCATGCTGTTCGATTGAAAAATAACGATAGTACAACTTTATTTCTTTGAGTAAGCCTGCGTCTCCGGGAGCGCCGAGGTTATGAAAACGCCGAAGTTTGTATTGCTCTAAATTGAAAACTATTTAAGATAGAATACTAATATTAAGTATAACATCATAACTACATGAAAGAATAAATCGTTCCAAATTTCATGAAAATCTGAGATCCTAAAATTTCTTAATGAATTCGCATGGAATGACCCTATTACGACTAACGTTTCAATATACGTAGAATCCGAATAAGGAATAAAAAAAATCCGTTTTTACGCCGTCCGCGGCATTTCTTCGAAATAACGGGACCTATTATTTTTTTTATACTCCACAAAAATACTAGGGCATGCAACGATAATCTTAACACCTACACATTTGTTTTAATTTAATAACTCAGTTATTTTTGAAGATAGAGAAAAAATTGTATAAGGGTTGTTTAACTAAAAAAACTGCGAATAATTATTTAAAAAAAAAAAGAAAAACGAAAAGAAAAAAATTGACATTTTACGCTTAAATACACCCATAACATAAAACTATTTATAGAGTTTAGAATCAGTAAAGCGAGATAAGCAGAAAACAAAGAAAAACAATATACCAATATTTGAATGATTCTTAACAAACCACCCTTCTACTTTAAAAGTTATTATTTAAAAGAACTAATTTATTGGTCAATATTCCTTTAATTAAATATTGATATATTCCTTTATTTATCTGGTGTTTCAATGTTTACTATTTCATAGACTTTTATCTACTTACAAACATAACGGTCCGTAGATAGCCCAGTAGGACAGGGAAACATTAAATCGAATAATGACTAAGTCAATAGCATTTGGTAAAAGGAATAGAGGCAAAGAACTTTGTTAATAAATGCATCATTAATCATAAAATAACAGTTGATGGAATATTTTGACCAATAGAGACACTCGGTCATAAATTGTGGTATTTGCCATTTTTGTAAAATAAATCTTATGGCCAAATTAGGTTCCTTACAACTCATCGCATAAGTTGTCAAAGGAATATTTAGAAAATTTCTTTAATTCAAGTATAATTTTATTAAGTTATGGTAAGAAATCTTTTAATTACAAAATTTTAAAAATTGTATAATTTTTAATTCCATAAAATATTTCACAACGCGGAATTGCGGGACTTGTATCCTGTGAATATAATTGAACTAATTGCATCGCGGAGACTCAAATGGGCGCGTAAAGTTGTTGGGCTTAGTGAGGAACGGATTCCGAGAAAGTTGGTATTCGCTGAACCGATTGGTAGGCGTCCTAAAGGTAGGCAGAAGCGGAGATGGGAGGATTGCGTTAAGGCTGATCTCGGGAGCTTGGGCTTGAATAGTGAACATTGGACGAGTCTGTGTAGGCGGAATTTGGTGGTATCGGCATCGAATCTTCGGGTTCGCTAAGCCTATTATTATTATAAAATATTTCGTTTACTGACCTTACCAATAAAAATTAAAAATGCAAAGGCGAAAAAGAGCGTCAGTCATTAAGTAATTGAGCGAAATTATAACAATATAATAAAGATTATAAGTGATTGTATATTAAATGAATGAGCGTATGTTCATTCAAGATATCCATTCATTTTATTATTATTTATGTATATTTTTTTATTGTCTGTTTCGGCCAATCACGGCAGTCACAAGCTGCGCCATGCTTCTTCAATCAGACTATAGATAAACACGTTTTCAGTTATTTTCTTTTAAAAGTATACAATCTCACTTATTTATACATTCACTTACCTATATATGAAATATATAGTAAGGGAACGTATTGCGATCGTAAAATTTTCGAATTCCAGTTTTCGACGGTAATACACGTTTTAGGGTCCCCTGAGTCGAAATAACCAAGTCCTGCAAAAAGGTCTGTGTGTCCGTGTGTTTGAGGTAAGTCCAGCATGAAAACGAAAATGAAATTTCATATTTGAGACAGCTATTATACGCCCGAGATGTTACAGCAACTTTTTCATCAAAATCGGCTGACCAGAGGGGCCACTTTATACTATGCATTTTGCACCTTTTTACGATTTACTCAAAAACGGCTCAACTGATTATGATTAAACTCGCTATATGGATGTAAATTTTAATGTGCTTTAATATAATGTAGAATTCATTCTGATTGAAACAGTCTGACAGGGCTTAAATGCCGATATTTTAAAATTTCTTCCACTAAACTACCTTTAATTTTGTAGATTTTATAAAATCGACGATACCATCCGCTTAGCATTGCTAAAAAATCGGTAAATATATAAGTTGAACGAATTCGATATCGACCTAAAAGAGAAAACTGCAAACATATTTTTTAATGCAATTTTTGTGATTTTTAACACAAGAATAGAAATATAGATCTACTATATTACTATATATTACTAATATACCGTTGAATAGCTAAACATTTTAGAAAAAATATTATCTTTTGTACGGAATTTCAAAGGTAAATGGTGAGTAATGAAAAGCCGATAAAACTAACTGATTGTTGTTGATAAAAATATAATATATTTTTTTAATAAAACGCATGTTTCCATTGAAATTAAAAATAATTAATTCGTTAAAAAATTATTTGTATCTTTTAATGTATTTAAAAATCCTTAAATTGATTTTAACATACAAGGTACGTGAAAGTCGTGTGTTTCTTTGTTCAATTTTATCTTCTCATGTGTATATCATTTTATGTTTAACTAGTATAATTAACTATATAATTATATAATAATGTTATCAACAAAAGGTTGATTTTATCAAGCAGCTATAAATACAGCCAAACGCTATTCATTTGACGCATTCTGTAGTAGGGTTTGACAATTTTTTTTTCGCCAAGCATATTCAACAATGGTTGGACACCCTCTAGCTGGCAGGGGGTTCCATGGTGTAATGGTTAGCACTCTGGACTCTGAATCCAGCGATCCGAGTGCAAATCTCGGTGGGACCTGTGGTTATATTTTATACTTTTTAGGGCAAATCAAATAAACTTACTTAATTCAAAAACAGAGAATATGAAATAAAAACATGTTGGCGTATGGTTAAGGGTCCGTAAGCACACAATTATGTGCGATATTGCGATGTCCGGACAATAATGCAGGATTTTGGTTAACTATTTTATTTTATTTAATAATTATAGTCTACAAGCAATAAATTTGTGTCGACGTGTTGGCAACTTTCCCATTCCCTAGAAATATAATTTCCGATCTTTAGAAATGATAAACTCCAAAAACGGGTTAAATTCCTTATGTACATTAAATATTTTGTATCTTAAGTAGTATTCCAGATGTTTAAAAAAACTATAAACCGTAGGCGCGAGTTATGGAGATTAGTGTGCCAAAGTTTTAATCCGAACTCCAATATTTTTTGTGACGTCACACTTGGGACATGTGACCATGCAAGTTCTCGAATATTTTATCAGTAGTTTTCTTCTATCAAGCCCGCAGAACATCGTCGTTAAGAGAGGAAGTCCTTCTACAAGCTTCTTTGTCTTCAAAGCTGAAGTGTTGCTCTAGAAATTTTTTGATCCACCGTTGAACAGTCTACTCATTAATGCTGCTCTCACTCCAGACTCAGTTGATGTCTGGCCCTCTGGACCTCGTTCCAGCCGAACAAAATTATAGGAATTTGAAACAATTTACTGAATTATTTCTAAGCAGCGGAATCCTACTGAGATGAACAAACATCATCGTTAGCAAAAGAATCAATATGAGTTGACATTCTTTTTTTTTACTTTCACTTACAATATATAGTAAGGGAGAGTATTGCGATCGTAAAAATTTTCGGATTCCAGTTTTCAACGGAAATACACATTTTAGGGTCCCCTAAGTCCAAATAACCATGTCACGCAAAAAAGTCTGTGTGTGTGTGTGTGTGTGGTAACTCCCGGGCGGAAACGGTAAGTCCTATGAATCTGAAATTTCATATTTAAGACAAATATACGCCCGAGACGTTACAAAACCTTTTTCATCAAACTGACTATACCAGAAGAGCCACTTTATACTATGCATTTTGCACTTTTTTTGATTTTCTCGAAAACATTTCCGACAATTTTGATTAAATTCGCTATGTCTATGTAAAGTTTAATGGGCTTTAATATAATTTAGGTTTCATTTGGATTAAAATGGTCTGAAAGGGCTTAAATGCCGATATTTTAAATTTTGTTTATCTTAAGTACCTTTAATTTTGTCGATTCTATAAAAATAACTATATTATCTTGTTACCATTGATGAAAAACAGGTAAATGTATAAACTGAATGAATTCGATACCCAACTAAAGGAGAAAACAGAAAAAAATATTTTTTGAATGCAATTATTCGTTTTTGAACAGTAAGAATAGTAATATACATGTATGATACACCGTTGAAAATCTAAAGATTTTAGAAAAAATATTATCTCATACACAAGCTTTTAAAAGTTAATAGAGAGTGATAAAAAGCCGATAAAACTAAGTAATTGTTTAAGATAATAATATAATAGATTTATTAATAAAACGCATGTTTCTATATAAATTCAATTTAATTAATTCTTTAATAGTTTCACATATTTTTATCTCTAACTGTATTTGAAAATTCTTTAATCGATTTTAAAAACGGGGGTAAGAGAAAGTCGTGTATTGCCCGCACCAGATTTTTATATATTTTATTGAATTTTCAACTCTATATAAAATAAATACAACCAGTTCAAATGCTTAATTATGATTAAAGGTGTGAAAAGATAATTTTTTTTCTAAAATCTTTAGCTTTCCAACGGTATATCATACATGTATATTACTATTCTTATGTTCAAAAACGAAAAATTGCATTAAAAAAAATATTTGTTCAGTTTTCTCCTTTAGTTGGGCATCGAATTCATTCAATTTGTATATTTAGCTGTTAATTATCAATGCTAACAAGATAATTTGGTTATTTTTATTGAATCTACAAAATTAAAGGTACTTTAGGGGAAGAAAATATCGGCATTTAAGCCCTGTCAAACCATTTTAATCAGAATGAAACCTACATGATGTTTAAGCCTATTAAATTTTACATTGATATAGCGAGTTTAATCAAAATCGTCGGAACCGTTTTCGGAAAAATCGAAAAAAGGTGCAAAATGCATAGTATAAAGTGGCTCTTCTGGTAAGCTCATTTTGATGAAAAAGGTTTTGTAACGTCTCGGGCGTATATTTGTCTTAAATATAAACTTTCAGTTTCATAGGAATTACCGTTTCCGCCCGGCAGTTACCACACACACACAGACCTTTTTGCGGGACTTGGTTATTTGGACCCCAGGGGACCCTAAAATGTCTATTTTCGTTGAAAACTGGAATTATTAGAGTTACTATATATAGTAAGTGAAAGTAAAAACCATATAAGTTACTCAACAAATACTATACAAAACCAATTGGATTATATTTATTAGAAAAATCTGGTGCACTTTCACTAACATCCGTTGTTAAAATCAACTTAAGAACTTTTATCTTTAGGAAACATAGGGCAAGAAGCGACTAGACATTTAGTCTGCTTTTTCGATTATGATTAAAAATGACATTATTCATCAGTGAGGGCAGATGCGCAGAAGGGTTCATTGACTTAGATCTTTTTTTTTTTTTTTTTTTTTTGACTGAGACTGTATTAATAGATCTACAAATGTGAATGGGATGCGACAGTGACGTCACATAAAACATCTATTCATTAAAGCTTTGCGCATTAGCACGGTTATATATATTAGAATTTATTTGTAAACTATATTTTAATTATAATTGGAAATTTAAAAAAAAAATTAATTTATTAATTATTTTTCTTTTCGATAATTTTATTTTACTGCTGAAAAAATAATAAACTTGGGACAAAATAAAAATATATTCGCGCAACACTTGACTTTCACTTATCTCCCCTGTTTACATCAATTTAGTTTTTAAAAGCATTTAATAAAATGTGGTGGGTTTACTTACCTTCTTGGTTAAAACAAATTTAAAAAAATTTTGAAGTACCGTTAGAGATGAAATATATATATATATATATATATATATATATATATATATATATATATATATATATATATATATATAATGGTTCTTATCTTAAAAAAAAAAAAAACTACATTAAAAAATAATTTTGCACCTTTCTCATTCAGGTGATTATCAAATTCGTTTAACTTGTTTATTTCAGCAGTTTTTTAACGATGTTAACAACATGAAATGGTCAATTTCGTCGAATCTACAAAATTTAAGATACTTTAGAGGAAGAAAATTTAAGCTACTGGCAGTTAAGCCCTATCACACTATTTCAATCAAAAGAAAACGTACGTCATGTTAAAGCCTATTAAAACGATTTTGATTAAACTCGCTATGTCGATGTAAAATTTAAAGGGCTTTAACATCGTGTAGGTTTCACTTTGATTGAAATAGTTTGACAGGGCTTAAACGCCGATATTTTAAATTTTCTTCCTCTAAAGTACGTCTAATTGTGTAGATTTTATGAAGTTGACCATATCATCTGATTAGTATGGCTCGAAAAGCGGTAAATATATAATTTGAACGAATTCGATATCCAACTAAAGGAGAAGAGTGCAAAAATATTTGTTTATGCATTTTTTTTGGTTTTGATCATAAGAACATAAGTAATATACTTGTATAATATACCGTTGGAAAGCTAAGGATTTCAGAAAAATATTATCTTATACACAAACTTGGAAAAGTTCATAAATAGTGAGAAAACCCGATAAAATTAACTGATTATCTTAGATAATAACACATTTTTCTATAGAAATTCGATTTCATTAATTCTTTAATGGTTTCACTCATTTTTATCAATAACTGTATTTGAAAACGCTTTAACCGATTTTTAAAACGGAGGTAAGTGAAAGTCGTGTGTTGGCCGCACCAGATTTTTTAAAGATAAAATACCAAATTGATTTATATAATATGTATTAACTAGCTGTAACCCGCGGCTTTGCTCGCAAATATTTTATTTGGTCTTTATTTAAATTTGCATAAATGCGTTTATGAGTAGTACTTATAATCTTCTTCTATATTTATAAAAGAAAGTCCCATTTCACTCGATTTTCTGGTCATCGCAGTATCTCAAATATGACTATGGTTGTGAAGCTGAAATTTTTCCTGAAGCATCGCTTTAATGTCTAGATGTGCAATAAGGCTGGGTTTAGGAAAATTCCTCCTCTGAGTGGTAAAAAAAATATTTTTCTAAAACGTAAAACAAAATTGGTTTTCGAATAACTCAAAAAATATACTTCTCCTGAAAAACTATAAGTACTCATTTGAATGACAATCAAGCTCCTAACTGCATACAAACAATGGTATCTTGACATTACCAGTATCAGGAAATGTTATATGAACTAATTTATAAAAAATATGTTTTAAGCGTTTTGAGGTTGTATCCATGTTTCCTATGAAGGGTCCCATAGACACAGGTCCAATTTTTATTAGTTTTTTATATATATATATATATTTATTCATTGGAATTTACAACTGTAAACAAGTAATACAACAAGCAAATTTGAATGAAACGTAAAAAGGCATGAAACACATGTAGAGAAGCTTCCCAATGGAAGAACTCTAAAAATATTCTAAACTAGAAGATCCCGGGGCCATCTCCTTTTCAGACGCCTCGGAGGATTGTCAGGAATTGAAGAGGAAGAAAGGATTGAAACGAAAGGATTAGGATGGGAATGGAATTTGTCATGGAAGGATTGATACCTCGTACGGGCCAAATCAGCAACATATGGGACATTAAGGTCTTTATGGATGAGTTTGTTGGTGACAAAGTAAGGAGCATTGAGGATTTTACGAAGGATTTTGGACTGAAGGGATTGGATACGAGAAGAATTTGATGGTTTAGTAGAGCCCCAGAGCTCAACTCCATAAGTCCATATTGGTCTTATGATAGTCATGTAGATGAGTCTTTTGTAGTTAAGTGGAAGATTAGAAAGTTTGTCTAGTAAGCGTTGAAGTAGTCGAAAACGTCGTGCAGCTTCTTGTCGTTTCAGTCTTGTATGAGGATTCCAAGTGAGGCGTTTGTCAAGGTGCAGTCCTAGATATCGGATCTGTTCAACCGGGACAAGAGGAGTATTATTGAAGGAGACAGAAGGGCAGGATGTCATAGGTCTACGACGAAGGCTAAACGTAATTTGGTTGGATTTGTTGGAATTTATTTTAATTCTCCAGTTCTGACACCATACTTCTAGGTCTCTGAGGTGGGATTGGAGAGTTTGAGAGGCAATAGTTGGATCAGCATTGACTGATAACACACAAGTGTCATCAGCATAGGTAGAAAGGAAGGTGTTAGGATGGGTTGGGATATCAGCTGTATAAACTGTGTAAAGGATGGGTCCTAGGTTACTACCTTGAGGGACACCAGCAGACTGACTAAAAATGGACGAAAATGAATTATTATGATTGATTTTGAAGGGTCCCATAGACACATGTCCAATTTTTATTAGTTTTTAAAAATAATTCAAGATGACTAAAAAACGTTTCGTTTCAAGAACATAGTAAGACTTATTTTTCAAGCCTAAAAAAACACGGGTTATTCTGGAGGAAGGCACATTCACAATTGGGGAAAATACGCAGTTAGGTAATGTTGTTACCTATATAACGCTTATGTTTATAAGATAAAACGATGTTATTGAGTAATTTTTATTCATTGTTATTGAATATGTATTAATATAGTAACTTGTTAAAAATATTATTTTTGATTTTCCTAAACCTCACGAAGCAATATTTACTATGAGGAAGAGACAAAAGGGGTGTAAAAATGTAGCTACAATGCTTAGTCGATTAGTTCTATCATTAAATAGTTTATCGAAAGATTCATTTGTCTTGTTCAAACCCAATCTATATTAATAGACCTCTGAGAAGAGGGGACTAATGAAAACTTGAACATTTCCAAGAAGCTCTTCTATCTAAAAGATAGTTGGCTATCGTTTTTCTTAGAGAATTACGCCAGCACTAACCGAGTGAATTGGATAATCGTTATGATTTGAGGCGCCAATTAAACAACAATATATTTATTCCCCGCTTGCATGTTAAAATGCTTATAATCTTCTTCGGAAAAAAATAAAGAAAAAAAATAGTTGTATTGATTGCGATGTTTAGTATAATCAGTTAATTTCAGAGAAAAAAATAAAATAAAAACTGTGAAGAGTAAACCAAATCCTGCTTTCTAATCAAAATATCTCACAGTTCTGATAAGATTTTTTTTTTTTTCGAAAGTAATATCTATCAGTTATATCCCAAAATCAGGATATTAAAAATGTAAACAAATAATTTAAATTTGCTGATATAATTTGATGAAATCGTTTCGATTGATCTTTTGTCACATTTTGTGTTCGGTATTTAGATAGCCAGTTCTATCAGAGTGGAAACGAATTATTTCTTTGATAAGGAATAATTGTATTTCTTGATCAACGGTTATACATTAAGATAAAGGCGTCAAATCTCAACGAGGACTTTTCTCATCTCAAGGAAGGGTCAGGCTCCAACTTTGTAAAAATTTAAAGTGCATATTGCCAAATTGAATCCTCAGCCACAGCAAGACTTAAATACCGGTCAATCCATTCGAAATTGTTGAGACCTTGCCAATAAACATTTTTGTTTTTCATGAAATATATAGTAAGGGTATTGCGATCGTGGGTACTGCGTAAAATATTTTGTCCGAAGAGGGGTGAGGGGCACTGGGGAGTTTAGAAGGTTGCACAACGCGGAATTGCGGAACTTGTATCCTGTGAATATAATTGAGTTGATATTGTCGCAGAGGATCTAATGGGCGAGTAAAATTTTTGGGCTCGGTGAGGAACGGATTCCGAGAAAGTTGGTATTTGCTGATCCGACTGGTAGGCGTCCGAAAGGTAGGCAGAAGCGTCGATGGGAGGATTGCATTAAGGCTGATCTTGGGGCTTGGGCTTGAACGGAGAATATTGGACGAATCTGTGTAGACGGAATATGGTGGTTTCGGCATCGAACCTTCGGGTTCGGTAAGCCTATTATTATTGCGATCGTGAAAATTTTCGAATTCCATTTTTCGTCGGAAATACACGTTTTAGGGTCCCCTGAGTCCTAATGACCAAATCCCGCTAAAAGGTAAGTGTATGTGTGTGTGTGTGTGGTAACTCCAGCGCGTATATGAAAAGTTCTATGAAACTGAAATTTCATATTTAAGACAAATATACCCCCCAGAAGAATCATTTTATGCCATGCATATTGCATTTTTTTATGATTTTCTCAAAAACGGCTTAAACGATTTTGATCAAACTCGCTATTTCGATGTAAAATTTAATATGCCTTAACATGATGTAGGTTTCATTCTGAATGAAATAGTTTTACAGGGCTTAAACGCCGATATATAAAATTTTCTTCTTCAGAAGTACCTATACTTTTGTAGATTTTATGAAATTGACCATATCATTTGATCAGTATGGCTAAAAACCAGGTAAATATACAAGTTGAACGAATTCTATATCCAACTAAAGGAGAAAACTGCAAAAATATTTGTTAATGCAATTTTTAGATTTTTATTATAAGAACAGTAATATTGACGTATGATATACCGTTTGAAAGCTAATGATTTTATAAAAAATGTTATTTTGCACAAATAATTGTTAAAGATGATGGAGAGTGATGAAAAGCTGATATATAAATAACTGATTGTCTGATTTAGTTTTTCAGCCATTCTAAGCCTAAGATCTTTGTTTGTCAGAGTGTTGCCAGATTAGTGATTGGTATTTACAGATGTATACAGCTACAGATTGTATTGTATTTTTATCCAAAAAAAAATGTTTATTAATAATCAAGATTATGAAAAGAAATTCGGTTTAAGTTTTGCCGGTTTTAGACATTTGCCGCTTTGAATTCAATAGATAGTTTCATACTTCCTCAAAATCTTCTTGACACTTTCCTCATGTCCAAGCAAAGACCACAAGGTGAATTTGAACATCATAGTTCGTACAAAACCCGAATTAGTTTATCTTCAGTTTAACATATTTACAGAAAACGCTGTATCACACAGAACAGCAGATCATCCTGTACAAATACGAATAGATATCAGAATATAAGGTATTAGAATTAGAAGAAAGGTTTCAACTTTCAACTATCTGGAGTTGGAAGAAGATTGCTTATGGCCAGGAAACCTTGCAGTCAGATGTTGAAATACAGACCCATTCCCACATTAAGCACACATTACTTTCAGAATATTTTAGTATCCATATCTGTTTGAATCCATGTTGCTCATATCATCGTGTTACTAACTGCCTTAATCAAACAATTTCAGCGTTTCTTTTTGCAAACATTACATTTTATTACAATAGGGGTACTCACTACGTTTGCTATAGCATATTTGTTGTGCTATTTTGCTAAACCCATCGAGTTTATACAGGAAATAACTGTAGAAACTCAACGGGTTTAGCAAAATAGCACAAAAAAAAATCTGGTGCGGGCAACACACGACTTTCACTTACCTCCATTTTTAAAATCAATGAAAGAATTTTCAAAAACAGTTAGAGATAAAAATACGTGAAACTATTAAGGAATTAATTAAATTGAATTTCTATAGAAACATGTGTTTCATTAAAAAATCGATTATATTATTATCTAAAATAATCAGTTAGTTTTATGTTCATTTCATCACTTTCTATTAACTTTTAAAAGCTTGTGTATGAGATAATATTTTTTCTCAAATCTTTAGCTTTCCAACGGTATATCATACATGTATATTACTGCTCTTATGTTCAAAAACGAAAAATTGCATTAAAAAAATATTTTTTCTGTTTTTTCCTTTAGTTGGGTATCGAATTTATTCAATTTATATATTTACTTGTTTTTTCTCAGCGTTAACAAGATAATATAGTTATTTTGATTGAATCTACAAAATTAAAGGTACTTTAGGGGTAGAAAATTTAAATATCGGCATTTAAGCCCTGTCAGACCATTTTAATCAGAATAAAACCTACATGATATCAAAGCCCATTAAATTTTACAACGATATAGCGAGTTTAATCAAAATCGTCGGAACCGTTTTCGAGAAAATCGAATAAAGCTGCAAAATGCATGGTATAAAGTGCCTCTTGTGATAAGCTCATTTTGATGAAAAACGTTTTGTCACGTCTAGTGCGTATAGTTGTCTTAAATATGAAATTTCAGTTCCATAGGACTTATCGTTTCCGCCCGGGAGTTACCACTCACACACAGACCTTTTTGCGGGACTTGGTTATTTGGACTCAGGGGACCCTAAAACGTGTATTTCCGTTGAAAACTGGAATTCGAAAATTTTCACGATTGCAATACTTCCTAAAAATAGATGCAACTAATGGATGCTATTTTCTCTATTCTTTCTGTTTGAATAATCATTTGAACCACTTTATCTGACTTCATTAGAATATTTTAATGTTTACAATGCCTATCATTGCTTTTGCTAATCGACTACGGGAAATTTCACAAGATTAACCATGCACACACAGACAAAGCTGAATAAGAAACAGCTTCCTGTTCGATTGCATTGTAATACCGGATGCTATTTAAATTCGTGGAATTCCACCAAATTGACTACAAAGATTGATAAATAATCAGCCTACGTTGTGTTGATTTGAACGTGAAATATATTCATCACTCATCAATACGGTACTCTTTATTCCAAATCTTCCAAGTATGATCCTACAATACCGTCAGTAAAGTATCAGCAATTATGTTTTCATGACCATCACAGGCTCTAAAACCCAGTACGGGACATGGCCTCGCCAAGGCGTTGCCTCTATTCCTCCCTGTCTTGCGAGTGTTCGCCAAGCTCTTGTTTCAATGATGCTGCCTGCATATCAATCGACCTAGTCTTACCATCTCTTAGGCGTGGACATCCACATCCACGTCAACTCTTGCCATCTTCGTATCCAAAAGCCAATCTCCATCCTAGCCAACCTGTAAATTCTATAAAGTTCACTACGTCTGCCTCATCGTAAATAAAGTACATTCTGCATTCTGCCTCTAACATTTTATTTCGGAGAACTTCTAACTATTGGGTTGTTTCAGATGAAATGTTCGTTTTTATAGTTTCTGAAATACATAAAGGATTTTGCAGGTCTCTGTTATTTTCTTCCCAATGTTTACATATTTAGAGTAAACAGTTACTAATCCTCTACCTTTGTATTATAAACATTAGCTTCCCAATCAATAACCCACTTTTTAGTATACCTCTAAATATGAACATGGAAACATGCGATTTTCTATTAATATTTTTGTACAAGTTTAAACTCAGTTATCCAGCAGCTGAGGCCGCTAGAAATATTTGCAAAGCGATTGTGGAAGGGAGCGTTAATGGATGGACCATTCGCCGTTGGTTTGCTAAGTTTTCAGCTGGGGATACCGACTTGGAAAACTTGCCCCGAGGAAGACCTCCGTCCATAATAGACAACGATGTCCTCAAACATACAGTAAAAGGAAACCCCTACCAAACAGTTAAAGGACTCTCAGCACAACTAAATGCAAGTGCATCTACTGTTTCCAGACATTTAAAGTGTATTGGGAAAGTAAAAAAGCTCGACACATAAGTACCTCATGATCTCACTGAGCGGCAGCAAGACCCCATGTTTCAAAACATACCGTGCGAAAATGGAAAGAACTGGGCTACGAAGTTCTTCCGCACCCACCATATTCTCCCGACTTTTCTCCAACAGATTACCACCTGTTCAGGAATTTAGACAACTTCGTCAAAGGAAAACTTTTTGAAAATGATGATCAAGTTAAAAGTGCGTTTTCAGATTTTGTTTCACTTCAAAGCTCAGAGTTTCAGTTCGGGGATAAAAAAGTTGGTGTCACGTTGGGAAAAATGTGTAGAAAAAGAAGGTAAAGACTTCGAATAAAATTATCTTGTTTTCATATCTTATTTTTAATAAAAATCCTTTACCTTGAAAACGGACATTTCATGTGACACAACCCAATATTTGAATCTGATCTAGATAAAGGCCATGTTTCTGAGCCATATGTTACAACAGGTCTGATAGCTATTTTGCCATTCCGAAGTAACACCTATTAGCGGTCAAAATTCTTCTTTGTACTTTAACCAGAATACCAAGGAACACCAAACTATCTTTTAAATGTGTAGGAACCAAAATTGACGGAGGGTTCTGGTGGTCTCGAAGGATTAGTAAGAATGCATTTGGCCTTTGATTGATTTACCGGATTATTATTTTTATATAATTATTTTTCAACGGCTTATTATTTTCAATAACTTGCTTATGCTTTTGAATTAAGAAGCTCACTAAGCCATATTACAATTATTTGATACATTTTAAGTCAAACAAAACTTATTAAATTAAAATAAATACATACTGAGTATTCATTTTTGTACTTGTATAGTTTCGTCCGGTCAAAATCTTTGTTATTTTGAATCAAAGGGCTCTTTACAATCATTCTTCAAAATCGGATGCCTTCATCTTGAAAAAAAAAAAGTTTAATTTATTTACCAATATATTTGCCAAAAACATATTTAATATTAATATTGAATGGGTTAAATTTATTTAAAATTCAGCAGAAGAAGGGGCATATGTCATAGCAAGCGGATGCAGCTACGGCTGGTTGTGGGAACAAAGACCCCGAACGGCTGCAAGCAATATTTTACGTCTTTTTTTTGTTTGTGTTCTTTTTTAAGCGTCTCAGAGTGTCCCGGCGGTCGTCGATAGTTATGGAGTAATTATAGTCTATCCTCAATCAGTGTCCCACCACGGCCTATCATTAGCAGTATTTAAAAACATGCCAGTGTCCTCTTTAACTACTCCTAATTTGCATCAAGCCATAATTTTCATTCCTTCAGAAAATATTTGAGTTGATGATGAATGTATAGTAATATTTTATCAAAGATGATATTTTTACTATCTGCAATCATCATCTGAGGTTCATTCGCCGACTTTATTCAACATCTATCCTTCACTTATTTATAATATTCTTTATATAACATTCGAGAAGTTAAAACAGAAAAAGAAAAAAAAAAATTGTGGTATTGATACCGCGTTTTTACTCAAATGTAAAATTTAAAAAGGCTAAGTAGGAATGAAAAGAGGGTACTTACTAAGGGAACGTTTCACTGACACTAACTAAATTCAAAAGCACATTTCCATCTCAAATTCAAATTGATAGGCCTTTAGAGGTACTGATAATCTTAAGTTTTGTTTTTTGCAAAATCAACTCTTCACAACTACGATCTCCTCTGGTACCTTAACTTCTACGCAGAAATTACTCTTTTGAATTTTAATCTTTTGCAGGCTGAGGTCAATGTCCACTGAATTAGGTCCATTGAAGCGTTTTGCTGATTGGTCGCTCACCGTAAAACTTTTTAACTCCAGATTCAAGATGTATTTGCTTTATCTCCGAATTATCGTAGGCAATTTAATCGTCTTGATATGGTATCTTTGGTGAGTTTCAGGCTAAAAAAATAAATATATGGTAGGTTAAGCATCCGTATTGGCAATTCATTCATCCACTTCAGTTGTGGGTGAAGTATTTTTTCCGTTATGATTCAACTGTATTGCAGATGGATCAATATTGAATAATATTGGTTTTTGGGTCTAAATCATTAATTTTGTTCAGGACAGAGTCAAGAAATTACAACATACATCTATCATCTTAACCATTATTGACATTTCTAACAAGTTCCTGGGTGCTTGGTACTTTTGCAGCTGCTGAAGTACGCGAGGCCACCAGACGCTGTCGAAGGCAGAGGAAATGTCAAAGAGCAACAACATGACATACCGTTCCTCCCTCTGCTCAACATCTGCGCGAACTATCAGAAGTACATCAGTGGTTCCCTATCCCTTGGTAGATCCGTATTGCCGTGGATGACTTGCTCTTTCAAGAACCGGTCTCAGACTGGTTAAGTTGAGGTTCTCCAGGACTTATCTCATTACAGGGAGGAGACAAATGGGTCTATATGACTTGGGAAGTTTCTCCTCCCTTGTAGAGGAGTCTCAGATCAGCGGTTTTCCATTTTCTTGATAAGTATCCCTTATCCAGACAACTATTGAAGATTTCTAACAATCTCTTCTCAATGCAAGGGGTACTATTCTTCAAAATCGCCGCATCTATAGCATCAAGTCCTGGAGCTCGACCATTTTTCTGTCGAAGTTTCTAACAATGCTTCATTTACAAAGTCACAATTATTAATAATCTGAAATTATTGATGATAAGTGGAATAATATTGGAGATTAAAAAAATTATACATTTTTAATATCTTTACTATAAAATAAAATATCCATACAGCTTTAGGAGCAAGCTGCACTACCGATTAGCTTCATCTTCATCTATTAGACCAATTCTGATCTTTCTGCAGTAGTGTAAGTTCTGTAAACAATCTATTATCTTCCGACTCCCTATAACATGGGACCTCCTGTAACTCTTATTTACAATCCTGCCATCAGAGCCAAATTCCGGTCAAATATGAACCCTAAAGGAGGGACACAAAACAAGACGGATTGGACTTCCCCAGATGGATTAAAATTGAAAGAAAAGGTAGATTTACCAAGAATATTAAAATTGACAAGACTGGTTTGCAAGATTAAGCAGCGAGAGAAAACGGAAACACCTCGCGCTGTCTTAGCGGTATAGAAAATTTAGGAATATAAAGTTGATAATAGTTCAATCTGTTATGGAATTATACAAATCAATCTGTAGAGCCTGAGGGAGTTAGGATGCTGTCGCTTTAGTAACTAATTCGAATCCGTCCTTGGCGGTTAAAAATTTATTTTGAGGAAGTCTCTCATAATGAATCTCACGACCTTCCACTCTGGTTAGGTTAAGTTAGTCACCAATAGCTGCAGTCTGACCTAGAACATTACTGCAACATTGAAAACAAGTATGATGTAGTCGTAAAAGATGAATTTCAATGTTCTGGATATTGTTACCGATTCAAATCTTTTATTTTTTCAAGTTTAGTTTATCTTGTCTCCATCACGAGAGTCCTAGGCTTTACTCATTGTTGTGAGTTCGCTCCTAAGAATCAATACGTATTTGATTTGATTTTCTCCCTCTCACCAATTTTTCTATCCACTCCTAACATCACACCTTTTCCATCGTATCATATCTGACATAAAGATATGTCGGTATATTTATATTTTCCTTTTCTTTTACATTTCTAATTATTGTTCTCTTTTGTTGCTAAATATTATAATAATTTATTTTACATTTCAACTTTGTGTTTTTCTTTCTCATTACTTACAATACACAATGTCTCATTATACTGCTTTATTACTTTTTATGTTTTTACTTTCACTTACTTTTTATGAAATCTATAGTAAGGGAAAGTATTGTTACTTTCATTTACCTATTTATGAAATATATGGTAAGGGAAAGTATTGCGATCGTGAAAATTTTCGAATTCAGTTTTCAACGGAAATAAACGTTTTAAGTTCCCGTGAATCCAAATAACCAAGTCCTGCAAAAAGTTCTGTGTGTGTGTGGTAAGTCTAGCGCGATGGTGCAGCAACTTTTTCTTCAAAATCGGCTGACAGTAAGATCTACTTTATTCTTCGTATTTTGCACCTTTATAAGATTTTCTCAAAAACGGGTACAACGATTTTAATTAAACTCGCTATATCGATGTAAAAATTCAATAGTTTTTAATATGATGTGAGTTTCATTATAATTGAAATAGGGCTTAAATGTCGATTAATTTAATTAATAAATTTTCTTCCTCTAAAGTACCTATTATTTTGTAGATTCGAAAAAATTCATATAGTTAGGATTGATAAAAAGCGACTAAATATGTAAGTTGGTGTAATTTTAATATCAATTAAAAGAGAAAATAGCAAAAGTGTTTTTTAATGTTGTTTTTTTTTTTAAGATAAGAAACCGTAATATATACGGATAATATACCGTTGGAAAGCCGAAGATTTTAGAAAAAAATATTATCTTATACAAAAATATGTAAAAGTTAATGAAGAGTGATAAAAGACCGAAATAACTAACTGATTGTTGTAGATAAAAATATAATAGATTATTTAATAAAATAAATGTTTCTATCGAAGATAAATTTAATTATTTCTTTTAACTTATTTCATCGCTAACAGTATTTGAAAATTCTTAAGTTGATTTCAACAACGATGGTAAGTGAAAGTTGTGTTTTACGCGGACCAGATTTTTCCTAAATAACACAAAACTGGTTATTAACTTTTGGTTTTTTCTAGCCTTGAAGATGAAATAAAATTTTGGCCGAAACGTAGGCACCATAGATTAGATTCGGTTGATTGGAGTGTCTGCACCACCCAACCATCTTTCCCTTCATTTTTATCTAGATTTAACCATGCTTTGATCCGAATAATTGTTCTTATATGAACCCCAAACCTCCTGGACTCTCAACATGCTTCTTAGATACCCTTCTTCCTTTTCTTGGAGCTTGGAATAGGACAATATTGAGGATGAGAAGGCAGTCCCCGAGATAGCACATGCGCAGTGACACTCCGAAGAGCGGCAAGCTCGCAGACCCTTCCAAGAGTCAGTCTGTGTTCAGCAACCATGGGAGTTAGGCGTTCTGCGACCTCTTAGTGCTGTCAGCATTAAGTCTCCTCATCCTAGGTCAGTTATCAATTATTGTTATATTTATTACATTAGAAGTAACTCACAGAAACTTATAATTAAAAGCAATGTTTACCCTTACCTAACTTCCGTTAAACATAAAAATTGAATTCATTGTTTCAAAATTTTTAAAGTAAATATTGTAACAAACAATTTGTTTATTATTTAAAAACCATGATTTTTAAAAAGTTTTTTCGTATTATCATTGGGATGATAACAAAAATTTACGAGAAAAACAATACTATGATAATACCTTATTAGTTGAGATCATCTGTATATCAGAAGACATTCATTATCACTAAATTTGTCTAAAAATGCTCTTATAAGGATAAAAAAAAATCTAAACAAATTAATCAATATAAAAAATATACGTACCTTGCTTAATGCGCCTTGTAGGGAAATATTTCTTTAAATTTTAAATAAACCAGAAGTCAAAATTTCATAGACATTTTCTAAAATATATCTGTTAATTATTACTTGAAGTTGTTCTGAATATTATTGATCTAAGGTTTAATTCATTGTTGATACTTTCATATAATTAAAGACATTTAAGTTAAAATACTTATTTTTTTTTTTAAATCATACGTCTTGTATACAGGTTTCTAATTAGCCTAGAAAGAAATAAAACAAAATGTTGGGGCTAAATACTTTATAAGTTGTATCAATGTTTTTAGTATTACCATTTACAATGTAAGTTACACTTTATTGACAGAAAATCGTTCATTAGTTAAATTATTTTTTCATTTGTCTGAACAATCTTTCAGAATAATTATTATTCAAACTAGCCCTGTTTTATATGATATTTTTTATATATATTTTAGGTATAATATTATTGTATAATATATTAATATTACACAAGATGGCCAGGGAGTTGTCCAGTTAGTGGGCGTTCGCTATTTAAGGACGTGAGTCTTCGCAAGCCAAATTAAGAAGTTGTCTGGAACTCTAATCATTGTCCATGCTTTTTTCGCTCCTCGAGAACTATAATTATTTCTTTACTAAACAATGCAATAATATTATATATACATACATATATTTATTATTACATAGTAAAAAAAATTCATTAATAATGACGAAATGAAATTATTAAATCAACATTTAAAGTCTGTTTTTCTTTTTTTATCTTCTGTATTTTATAGTTTTTAATATATTTGTATTTACTGAACCCAATCTACTGGTATTATATCGGAAAATACGATTTTTTAGATAAAATGGAAAAGCAGATAATCATTTGATTTCTGGTAGAATCAAATTAATTTTCTTCCACGATGATCATTGTGAAAAAATTATTTGATTTACCTATTTAAAACAAAAATCAATAAAATGTCACTATTAAAATATAATCACTATTTCCCAATATTATTAAATTGGCATATAAATATTGTTCTGATTCATTCAATATTAATGTAGTCATGCATTTATTACTTTTTTGGCTGTATTAAATAAACAAAATTGAACATTAATATGTGCACGTCATAAATAGTTATGTTAAAATAGTTACAAATTATAAAATTAAAATCTTTTAATTTGCAATAATTTTCCATGGCCAATACCCAAAACATTTGAAGAAATAAAAAATATATTAAAAAAAAAAAAAAAAAAAACCTGTGCCACTACAATTCATGAAGATTCTTGGGCTCAGTACATAAAAAATAATATGTAATATGTACATGTATATGTAATGTAATATAAAAATATATAGCTGAGTGAAAATGGATCAGTTTTTATACTAATGACCTATGAATGATAAAATAACTCTATTCTAAAAATTCCATCATTCTAAAAATCAATCACATTTCATTAATAATATATTTTTATATTGTTTTCTTAAAAAAAAAAAAAAAAAAGATAATTGGTTTTAATAATTCCTTAAAATTGTAAGGAAGAATTTCGATCAGGAAAAAACTTAACTTAAACATACCTAAGATTAGATTTTATTTAGATAAATTTAAAATTGTAAAAATCTATACTCTATTTTTTTTCTTTCAACTTTTGATTATATTCGTAATCATGCTACAAAAAAAATTTCTTCATTGGACACTTGTAATTGGATTTAAAAACAAACAAAAAATTTCGTGGTTCCTCAAAATTAAAAGTTTTTTTTTTTGTTGTTTTTTTGTCTCCCCTATCATATAATTTTTATAAATCAAAACATATTTAAAAGTTTTTTTAATTTATTTAGTTATTCGTTTAACGTCACTTTATACTACTAAGGCTAATCGGACGATGCTACAGTAGGAGTCCTAAATTTTGGCTACCCAGGTTTTATTAGGATAGGGATCTTTAACGAGAACTTAACATCGCATAGGCAATTTTTTTTTTACATCATAATGTTTTTACATATTGAATTTGACCCCAACCAATGATTTGCACTAATAGTTCAGGGAAACACATGATGATAAAACATTCTTTTAAAAAAAACAAAAACAAATTGTCTTCAATATCCTTCAGTTTAGTATTCAAATTTTAAATTTACTATAAATTTATAAAAACCATGAAAGGAATGATTTTGATCTGTCTTGGCTTATAAAAGATTTATTATGAATTAAATTGCTTTTCGGATGTTTGTTAACATAAAACAAAAGTTACATACAAAAATAAGATATTTGGGTCCACTAGATCTTATAACGTAAGTCTAATGTAAGTATATAATACTCAGTTTAATAAACAAATTGAAACGTTATCATACTTTATTTACCTAATGGAGTTAAGAAAGTAAAAAATGTTGATTCCATCAACTGCCTGGTGATCACTGCTATCTTAATCATGAGTGATATTTTGATTTAAACTTTCAAACTTTAACAAATAGTTTTAAACATATTATAGTTATAGTATGAGCAGGTGTCCCTGACAGGACTTAAATGCCGATATTTTCTTCCCCTTAAGTACCTTTAATGTTTTTATTTTTTATGAAATTGGTCATATAATCCGATTAGCTTTGCTAAAAAACAGGTGAATTTATATTTTGAACGAATTCCATATCCAACTAAAGGAGATAACTGCAGAAATATTTTTTATGCAATTTTTTTGTTTTTGAACATGAAAACAGTAATATAGATGTATAATATACTATTGGAAAGCTAAAGATTTCAGTAAAAAATATTATTTTATACATACTATTGTAAAAGTTAACGGAGAGTGAAGAAAAGCAGATAAAAAAAAACTGATTGTCTCTGATGATAATATAATAAATTATTTAATAAAACACATGTTTCTATTAAAATTCAATGTAAATAATTCTTTAACAGTTTATTTTTGTTTCTATTTTTTTTTTTAATTCTTAAATTGATATAAATAAATAAAATAGGTAAGTGTGTTGCGCTTACCAGACTTTTTTGTCATTTATTTTAACTCTAATATTTTTAAATATGTTTCGTAATATAAATTATTTTTTAACAATCATTTATTTATTTCTCTATTGCGATCATATCAATCATGCATGAGTTCAAATTGATCTAACATTATGTATTCTTCTTTTAATTACTTTATTGCTCTACAATCTCTTTAGGTAGATCCTTCAGTACCTTTACATTCCATTAAGTGTCTTTCTTGAATTAATAAGAATAGGGATTCGAAGATTTTCTGGGGAAACGGCGGTGCAAGGAGGTAATTAGACCGATATCACGCTCAGCCGCCAAGTTATTCTATATTGTTGATGCTCCGAGGTCTTCCTACCCCAATAAATAATTATCCAGCCAAAGCCGGGTTCAAACCTGGGTTTTAGGTAGCTTATACCCTTTAAAAATAACATTTGGCTTTATTTATTACCAGCATATCTTTCATTCGAATGGTGCCCTTTACTTTTATCAGTTATCTTTAAGCGATTACAAAGTGTCTAATTTTTACTTTCACTTACTATATATAGTAAGGGGAAGTATTGCGAATCGTGAAAATTTTCGAATTCCAGTTTTCAACGGAAATACACGTTTTAGGGTCCCCTGAGTCCAAATAACCAAGTCCCGCAAAAAGGTCTGTGTGTGTGTGTGTGTGTGTGTGTGTGTGTGTGGTAGCTCCCGGGCGGAAACGGTAAATCCTATGAAACTGAAATTTCATATTTAAAACAACTATACGCCCGAGACGTGACAAAACTTTTTTCATCAAAATGAGCCTACCAGAAGAGGCACTTTATACCATGCATTTTGCACTTTTTTCGATTTTCTCAAAAACGGTTCCGACGATTTTGATTAAACTCGCTATATCGATGTAAAATTTAATGGGCTTTAATTTCATGTAGGTTTTATTTGGATAAAAATGGTCTGACAGGGCTTAAAGGCCGATATTTTAAATTTTCTTCCCCTAAAGTACCTTTAATTTTGTAGATTCAATAATAATAACTAGATTATCTTGTTAACGCTGATGAAAAACTGGTAAATGTATAAATTGAATAAACTCGATACCCAACTAAAGGAGAAAACAGAAAAAATATTTTTTTAATGCAATTTTTTTATTTTGAACATAGCAACAGTAATATACACTTATAATATACCGTTGGAAATCTTTGATTTTAGAAAAAAAATATTATCTAATACACAAGAGCTTGTAAAAGTTAATAAAGAGTGATGAAAAGCAGATAGAACTAATTATTTTAGATAATAATGCAATAGATTTTTTAATAAAACACATGTTTCTATATAAATTCAATTTAATAAATTCTTTAATAGTTTCACGTATTTTTATCTTTTAGTGTATTTGAAAATTCTTTCATTGAGTTTAAAAATGGTGGTAAGTGAAAGTCGTGTGTTGCCCGCACCAGATTTTTTTTTCTAACCACTTTTGATACTATTAAATTGATATTTTATTATAGATTGATAAGTATGCAAAAGTTTATTAGTCACTTTTTCTCGATTAAGTTACTTTAATTATTCAACCTTCGTCACGAACGCGGCGCATATGAAATGTCTCTAATGCATCCTATATCTGATTCCAATTAGAACCCTTATCAAACAGTTAAGAGTTGATATCTATTTACAAATATGTTTACCAATTTTTTTTGTTTTTTTTACCAACATTTTTTTAATTTTTATTTTTTTTTAATTAGTAATTTTTCCTAATGTTATTTTTTAGGATAGTCGATAATCGAAAGCGATAAACATTTATCTTAAAACAGTATGAATGAAATAATAATTCCGGTAGTGAACACTAATTATTAACAAACTTTTTTTTAAATTCCAGTTGAATATTTGTTTTTAACTTTGTTTTATGTATGTAAATATATATGTCAATAATCTACTAAAAATGTTTTAGCTAGATACATTGAAACCTTTTTATTACTTTAAATTACTTATATATGAAATATATAGTAAGGGAAAGTATTTCAATCGTGAAAATTTTCGAATATCAATTTTCAACGGAAATATACGTCTTAGGGTCTCCTGAGCCCAGTCCAAAAGGTCCAAGGTCCAGAAAGTCGCGCAAAAAGGTTTCTGTGTGTGTGTGTGTGTGTGTGTCTAGCTCGAAAACGAAAATGAAATTTCATATTTAAGACAACTAAGTTAACTATACGCCCGAGATGTTGCCGTAACTTTTCAATCAAAATCTGCAAACCGAAAGTGCTACTTGATACCATGTATTTGGCACTTTTTCAATAACGGCTCTAATGATTTTGATTAAACTCCCTTAATTGATGTAAAATTTCTTAAAATAAAAGTGATTTCATATCATGTAGGTTTCATTCTGATGGAAATAGTCTGACACTGCTTAAATGCCGATATATTTAAAAAAATCAACCATATCATCTTGTTAGCATTGACAAAAACGAGGAAATATATATGTTGAACGAATTCGACATCTAACGAAAGGATAAAAGAGCTAAACAATATTTTTTATGCAATTTTTGTGTTTTTAAACTTAAGAACATTAATATAGATGTATAATATATCTTTGGAAAGCTAAACATTTTAGAAAAAATATTACGGTATAAGAAAAATTGTTAAAGTTAATGAAGTGTCATGATAAGCCGATAAAATTAACTGATTTTTGTAGATAATTATATATAATAGATTATTTAATAAAATGCGCGTTTTTATCAAAATTCGATTTTATTGATTAGTTGACCTTTTTTTATCTCTAAAAAATTCATTGTCTTTATTTTTTCATTTGAAAATTTTTCAGTTGATTTTAACAAGGTAATTGAAAGTCATTTGCATTAGAACTAAACATGTGAAATAAAAAATAATTGTTACCTAAATTCATTGCAGTTACCTTTGACGAATGGTATTACCTATGATGAATTTGTTACCTATATTCGAGGCAGATTTTTTATTACAACAAATTTCTTTAAACTAAAATGTTCAAAACATATACCGGCCAAAAATGCTGAAATATTAGGTCGATGCGAAATTAGTACAGGTTTTTGTATTTATTGGAAATTTATTTATTTATTGTCTACTACACCTTGTCGTTCATAAGATCCATTTTTGATCGCACGTATACGATCCAGAAATTGGCCATTTTTATTACAGGTCAAAAGCATGAGACAGATATCAAAGCCGAAATTTTTCGGTGGTCGTTTAATTGGTGTGGTTACCACTTTGTCAATAATTTTGCTTCACTAATCGCCTCCTAATCGGCGTACGGCGGTAAATTAGTTCACTTCAAATTCTACCACCATTTCTCAGATGGTTTTCGTTAGGTCTTCTTCTGTGTGGATCTCATCTGGTCATTTTCAACTGCTGGTTGGCGGCCACTTATATTCGAAATAAAAATACCAACTGCGAAACTACTGGAACCAACGCTGCACCGAGCATTCGTTAACAGTCAGTCCCCTGACCCCACACTCACACTCCATTAATATTACGAGCAGTTTGTGCAGCACTGCGCTCTTATTTAACACGTTCACGACGGCGCCGATTTTCAATGTCTGCTCTGTGAGGCGTTGCTCGAATTTATGCCACGTTTCTCTATTGCCTGTTCAGACCTGTATACGAGTAGTATGTTACTAACAGTCTAGTTAGTGCTTATTTTGGATCTGTGTAATTTTCATCCTAAACTCAGATTTCTGCCAATAAGTATAACTCAAATGACAGTAAAAATGTTTTATTTATTTTTATTATTACTTTCACTTACTATATATAGTAAGGGAAAGTTTATTGTTTATTCGTTTAACGTCACTTTATGCTACTATGGCTAATCGGACGATGCTACAGTGGGAGACCTAAATTTTGCCTATCCAGGTTTTATTTGGATAGGGATCTTTAACGAGTACCTGACATCGCACAGGCTCGGGACCACCTTTTAACGTCCCCTCCGAAGGACGGTATAACTAAGGATTTTTTACTCCCATTAAAAAATCCTAGGGCCACCCGCAGGTTTGAACCCGCGACCTTTGGCATAGAAAGCTGTTATGCTAGCAACTACGCTATGGGTGACCCCAGTAAGGGGAAGTATTGCGATCGTGAAAATTTTCGAAATCCAGTTTTCAACGGAAATGCACGTTTTAGGGTCCCCTGAGTCCAAATAACCAAGTCCCGCAAAAAGGTCTGTCTGTGTGTGTGTGTGTGTGGTAACTCCCGGGCGGAAAACGGTAAGTCCTATGAAATTGAAATTTCATATTTGAGACAAATATACGCCCAAGACGTTACTAAAACCTTTTTCATCAAAATGAGCTTACCAGAAGATCCACTTTACATCATGCATTTTGCACCTTTTTCCGATTTTCTCCGATGCCGATATTTTACATTTTTTTTGTGAAGAACCTTTAATTTTGTAGATTTTATAAAAATAAATATAATATCTTGTTACCACCGATGAAAAACAAATAAATATATAAGTTGAACGAATTCGATATCTAACTAAAGGAGAAAACTGAAAAAATATTTTTAATGCATTTTTTTTATTTTGAACATAGCAACAGTAATATACACGTATGATATACCATTGGAAAGCTAAAGCTTTTAGAATAAATATTATCTAATGCACAAACTTGTAAAAGTTAATAAAGAGTGATGAAAAGCTGATAAAACTGATTATTTTAGATAATAATATAATAGATTTTTTAATACAACACATGTTTCTATATAAATTCAATTTAATTAATTCTTTAATGGTTTCACTATTTTAATCTCTAACTATATTAGAAAATCCTTTCATTGATTTTATAAATGGAGGTAAGTGAAAGTCGTGTGTTGCCCGCACCAGATTTTTTTTCCCTTTATAAATAATAGATAACATGGATATGGAAATACCTGTGATACAGATTTGCTTTGTTTACGTAACTGGTTTTTCAATGGAGGGAACCCGCATTAATTTTGCATCAAATAATACGGATCAAATATGCATCAAATACGAAAAAAGTATTGGACAAGAGACCTCTCGAACCACCATCACTCACTCACTGTAGGGCACTTCGGTCCTTGTAGTAGGGGTGGGCATAATCGAATGATCGCCATAATCGGATGATCGGACTTCGATGATTTAAATAATCGAATGATTTCATAATCGAATGATCGAATGATTAGTATGCATTGTGAGAGACGATTTATGAGATGAGAACAAAAAAATAAATAAATAAAAAAAAAAAAAAAAAAAAAGGTCGTTCGATTATTATCCGAGCACCTTATGATCCCTCAATTATCGTTAAACAGTTCAGTTCGAATGATCATTCGTTTATCCAAACCGATTAATCCGAATGATTGTGATAATCATCATTCTATTATGCCCACCCCTACCTTGTTGAACCAGGGCCTCTGCCACCGTTCTTCCCCATACCTCATGATCTCCAGCTGGATCCCTCCAACTTCCAACTCCCATCTTTCTCAACCGATCCTCCGAATCCTCAATCCACCCTCGCCCGGGACCTACCTCTTTTCCTTTTTATACTGGTGCACCATTTAGCATCATTTTTGGCAGCCTACTGGTCTCCATCCTTTCCACATGCCCTAACCATCGCAGTCTGGTCTTCCTAATAGCACAGAGGACATCAAGCTCTCCATACAATTCTTTAAGTTCGGCGTTGCTTCTGATCCTCCACATGTGTTCTTCTTTCACTGCTCCAAAAATCTTTCTCAATATTCTTCTCTCCCAAACCAGTAGAGCTCTTCTGTTTTCTTTGGTTAAGGTCCACGTCTAACTGCCATCGACTACAACCGCCTTAATTATTGTTTGGTATAATATAAGCTTTGCTTTCCTCGAACCAATACAAATAGTTAATATGAAGATAGGATGAGATGCCTCTCTTAAACGATTATTGCTTATAAATATTATCTAATCTTCTAGCTTTTTTTACAGGAAATTTCACTTTTCCGACAGTAAATGAAGGAATAAGTTTCAAAAAACACTCCTTTACCAGACTCGTAGCTTTGCAGGATATTAATAATTTTACAATCATAATATTCAATTGTTTAATTCTATCTAAGTAAAATATAAAATAAAGAAGCTGTGCTTGTGAATCTGCTGACGATACGAAAGTCTTAAAAGAGGTGACGCAGCATTGCAACGGCTTGGGATGGGAGCTCGTCCGTGGTCACGCCTTCTCGCAGTCGGCCAGTAGGGCGGTTATAGTCCAGGAGCCGAGGCCGAAAAATGCGAATTATAAGAAGAAAATTTTCAATGTGATTTTCATATTTTAGCCAACTTGTACGACAATATTTTTTTTGTCTGCCAGCTCATACTGGTCGGAATCAAAAATGGCGGCCATTCAAAACGGTCACTAAAAACCGAAAAATATGATTATTTGAAGACGATTCTTTCTTTTCATTTATTAAACTAGGTCACTACCTGATACAAAAAAAATTTGTTTGCCCATTCTAGTTGGTCGGGTTCATCCGGCAGACATGATTCAAAAAGCAAGCTCTAAGAACCAAAATTTTGTATTATTTGAAGACGTTTCTTTCTTTTCTAATATAAAACTAGGTCTTTACCTGATTAAAAAAAACTTTGTCTGCCCAGCGTAGGTGGTCGGATTAGCAGAGCAGACAAAATCCAAAAACACGCTTTAAGGACCGAAATTTCGTATCATTTGAAGACGTTTCTTTCTTTTCTAATATGAAACTAGGTCTTCGCCTGATACGAAAAAACCTTGTCTGCCCATCATAGGTGGTCGGATTAGCAGAGCAGACAAAATCCAAAAACACGCTTTAAGGACCAAAATTTCGTATCATTTGAAGACGTTTCTTTCTTTTCTAATATGAAACTAGGTCTTCGCCTGATACGAAAAAACTTTGTCTGCCCATCATAGGTGGTCGGGTTCAACTAGCAGACAAAATCAAAAAACACGCTTTAAGGACCAAAATTTCGTAATTATTTGAAGACGTTTCTTTCTTTTCTAATATGAAACTAGGTCTTTGCCTGACCAAAAAAAACTTTGTCTGCCCATCGTAGGTGGTCGGGTTCAACTAGCAGACAAAATCAAAAAACACACTTTAAGGACCAAAATTTTGTATTATTTGAAGACGTTTCTTTCTTTTCTGATATCAAACTTAGACTTCACCTGATCATAAAAAACTTTGTCTGCCTATCGTAGGAGGTCGGGTTCAACTAGCAGACAAAATCAAAAAACACACTTTAAGGACCAAAATTTTCTATTATTTGAAGACGTTTCTTTCTTTTCTTATATCAAACTAGGTCTATACCTGATGCAAAAAATCTTTGTCTGCCCATCGTAGGTGGTCGGATTCAACTGGCAGACATGATGCAAAACCACGCAATAGGTTAAGACCCTAAATTTTGAATTATTAGAAGACGCTTCTTTCCTTTCTTATCTGAAACTAGATCTTCACCTTTAACAAAAAAATTTTGTCTGCCCATCCTAGGTGGTCGGAATCATGTGGCAGACAAGAACCAAACAGTAAGCATTGAGACTTTTTTAATGGTTATTTTGTTCGATAAGGGGTTTGATATTAGCATAGATGAAATTGAATGATTTCTAGGAATCAATGTGTGTTTATGGTGGCGGATCCGAAAGGAAAAGGTCTAAAACGATCTAGTTCTGTTTTTGGAATAGATGGGGAGAAGTAATAACGTAATTACCATAACATTATGTATAATATGGACAAATATATCACGGTACCTATAATACCTACAGGCATCTATCAGATCTCGAATTGATGCTTATTCAATTTCCATTAATGTATATTGTAATGAGTATTTTCGTATAATGAGTGGTTTCGGTGATATTTACCTTCAAATGTTAATACGTTAAAAAGAATTATCGTATTTAGAACACAAAACATTATATGGACAAAGATATATCGATATCTGTATGATCTGCAGACGTCTATCACTTCTTATCTTAAAGCTTATTAGAAGCTTGTTTATTTTTATTATTATGAGTATTTTGGTAAAATGAGCGGTTCCGATGATATCGGGCTGAAGACTGTTAAAAGTCGATAAATTCCTCTGCTTAAGACACAGTGCATTATATAGACAAAAATATCTCGGTACCTGCAAGACCTATAGATATCTATCAGCTTTTAAATTGACGCTTATTAAATTTCGATCAATGAATATCGTAATGAGTATTTTCGTATAATAGGTGTTTATTGTAATATTTAATGCTAAAATGAGGTCAATTCCTGTATTTCGGACCCAATGCATTCAATGGACAAAAAAATCTTGGAAACTATAAGACCTACAGGCGTTTATCACCTCTTATATTAAAGGTTATTAGAAGGTTGTTAATTTTTATTATTTTCAGTAGTTTGGTAAAATGAGCGGTTTCTATGATATCGGGCTGAAGACTGTTAAAAGTAGATCAATTCCTCTGTTTAAGACACAGTGCATTATATAGACCAATATATCTCGGTACCTGCAAGACCTAGAGACATCTATCAGCTTTCAAATTGACGCTTATTCAATGTCCATTAATGTATATCGTAATGAGTATTATTCCATGATAGGTGGTTTCTGTTATATTACCTTCATAACGTTAAAATTGGGCCTATTCTCGTATTTAGGGCACAATCTATTATAAGGAAATATATATCTTGATACCCATAAGACCTACAGACATCTATTACCTCTTATATTAAAGCTTATTAGAAGCTTGTTAATTTTTATTATTATGAATATTTTGGTAAAATATGCGGTTTCTATGATATCGGGCTGAAGACTGTTAATAGTAGATCAATTCCTCTGTTTAAGACACAGTGCATTATATAGACCAATATATCTCGGTACCTGCAAGACCTAGAGACATCTATCAGCTTTCAAATTCACGCTTATTCAATGTCCATTAATGTATATCGTAATGAGTATTATTCCATGATAGGTGGTTTCTGTGATATTACCTTCATAACGTTAAAATTGGGCCTATTTTCGTATTTAGGGCACAATCTATTATAAGGAAAAATTTATCTTGATGCCCATAAGACCTACAGACATCTATTACCTCTTATATTAAAGCTTATTAGAAGCTTATTAATTTTTATAATTATGAATATTTTGGTAAAATATGCGGTTTTTATGATATCGGGCTGAATACTGTTAATAGTAGATGAATTCCTCTGTTTAAGACACAGAGCATTATATAGACCAAGATATCTCGGTACCTGCAAGACATAGAGACATCTATAAGCTTTCAAATTGACGCTTATTCAATGTTTATTAATGTATACTATAATGAGTATTGCTGTACCATGGGATGTTTCTGTGATTTTTTTTTTTATTTTTTTTTTTATTTTTATTTATTTTTTTTTTATTCTTATATATATCAATTTGTCATAATAGACAATAATAATAGTGCTACAGGATCTCATTCATACAATATTCTGTGATATTAACCTTCATAGGTTAAGATATGAATAATTCTCGTATTTAGAACACAATATATGGACAAATATATCTTGATACCTATAAGACCTACAGACGTCTATTACTTCTCATATTAAAGCTTGTTAGATGCTTGTTAATTTGTATTATTATTATTAGTTTTGTAAAATAAGCGGTTTCGCCGATATTAAGTTGATGAAGTTAAATTTCGGTCGACTCTCGTATGGCGGACACAATGTATTATATCGAAAAAGTTATATCGATACCTAAAAGACCTATAGACGTCTCTTAGGTCTAAAATGTAACCTTATTAGATTACTTTTAATATATGTTCTTATGATCTTTTTGGTAAAATGTTCGGTTCCGATCATTTTGAGCTGAATGTTTAAAGCCAATCAATTCCTCCGTTCAATAAAAAATGTTTGGATAGTCATCTAGACCGATAGTCGACATACCGACAAAATTACACATTAATGCTCATTCAAGTTCTATAAATGTTTACTATTATAGGTATGATGGTAAAATTGGTAGTTTCTAAGATACTGGGTTGAAAGATGTTAAAATTAGTTTATTTCTCATGTTTAAAACTCAATTTATTATGTAGATAAATTTGCACCAATTGGTCTAACAGACACCTATCACCTCTTAAATTAACAATTATTTGATTTCTATTAATGTTGATTATTATGAGTATTTTTGTATAACGCGCTGTTTCTATGATTTTGGCCCTTTATAATATAAATAAAAAAAAAAGGCGGTCATTCTAGAATTTAGGACACTGTGTGTTTAACTTAGTCGAACCTATTAAGCCTACGTTTGCCTTTGACCTTGATAAAAAGCTGATTTTACTTCTCATAATGTGGTTCTTAAATAAAAAATCTTCATTCACTTCGTCCATTTTTCCAATGGATCGGAACCGAACATTTTACCAAAAAAATCTTAAGAACATATATTAAAAGTAATCTAATAAGGTTACATTTTAGACCTAAGAGACGTGTATAGGTCTTTTAGGTATCGATATAACTTTTTCGATATAATACATTGTGTCCGCCATACGAGAGTCGACAGAAATTTAATTTCATCAACTTAATATCGGCGAAACCGCTTATTTTACAAAACTAATAATAATAATAATACAAATTAACAAGCATCTAACAAGCTTTAATATGAGAAGTGATAGACGTATGTAGGTCTTATAGGTATCAAAATACATTTGTCCATATATTGTGTTCTAAATACGAGAATTATTCATATCTTAACCTATGGAGGTTAATATCACAGAAACATCCCATGGTACAGCAATTCTCATTATAGTATACATTAATAAACATTGAATAAGCGTCAATTTGAAAGCTTATAGATGTCTCTATGTCTTGCATGTACCGAGATATCTTGGTCTATATAATGCACTGTGTCTTAAACAGAGGAATTCATCTACTATTAACAGTATTCAGCCCGATATCATAAAAACCGCATATTTTACCAAAATATTCATAATTATAAAAATTAATAAGCTTCTAATAAGCTTTAATATAAGAGGTAATAGATGTCTGTAGGTCTTATGGGCATCAAGATATATTTTTCCTTATAATAGATTGTGCCCTAAATACGAAAATAGGCCCAATTTTAACGTTATGAAGGTAATATCACAGAAACCACCTATCATGGAATAATACTCATTACGATATACATTAATGGACATTGAATAAGCGTGAATTTGAAAGCTGATAGATGTCTCTAGGTCTTGCAGGTACCGAGATATATTGGTCTATATAATGCACTGTGTCTTAAACAGAGGAATTGATCTACTATTAACAGTCTTCAGCCCGATATCATAGAAACCGCATATTTTACCAAAATATTCATAATAATAAAAATTAACAAGCTTCTAATAAGCTTTAATATAAGAGGTAATAGATGTCTGTAGGTCTTATGGGTATCAAGATATATATTTCCTTATAATAGATTGTGCCCTAAATACGAGAATAGGCCCAATTTTAACGTTATCAAATAATAGAAAATTTTGGTCCTTAAAGTGTGTTTTTTGATTTTGTCTGCTAGTTGAACCCGACCTCCTACGATAGGCAGACAAAGTTTTTTATGATCAGGTGAAGTCTAAGTTTGATATCAGAAAAGAAAGAAACGTCTTCAAATAATACAAAATTTTGGTCCTTAAAGTGTGTTTTTTGATTTTGTCTGCTAGTTGAACCCGACCACCTACGATGGGCAGACAAAGTTTTTTTTGGTCAGGCAAAGACCTAGTTTCATATTAGAAAAGAAAGAAACGTCTTCAAATAATTACGAAATTTTGGTCCTTAAAGCGTGTTTTTTGATTTTGTCTGCTAGTTGAACCCGACCACCTATGATGGGCAGACAAAGTTTTTTCGTATCAGGCGAAGACCTAGTTTCATATTAGAAAAGAAAGAAACGTCTTCAAATGATACGAAATTTTGGTCCTTAAAGCGTGTTTTTGGATTTTGTCTGCTCTGCTAATCCGACCACCTATGATGGGCAGACAAGGTTTTTTCGTATCAGGCGAAGACCTAGTTTCATATTAGAAAAGAAAGAAACGTCTTCAAATGATACGAAATTTCGGTCCTTAAAGCGTGTTTTTGGATTTTGTCTGCTCTGCTAATCCGACCACCTACGCTGGGCAGACAAAGTTTTTTTTAATCAGGTAAAGACCTAGTTTTATATTAGAAAAGAAAGAAACGTCTTCAATTAATACAAAATTTTGGTTCTTAGAGCGTGCTTTTTGAATCATGTCTGCCGGATGAACCCGACCAACTAGAATGGGCAGACAAATTTTTTTTTGTATCAGGTAGTGACCTAGTTTAATAAATGAAAAGAAAGAATCGTCTTCAAATAATTATATTTTTCGGTTTTTAGTGACAGTTTTGAATGGCCGCCATTTTTGATTCCGACCAGTATGAGCTGGCAGACAAAAAAAATATTGTCGTACAAGTTGGCTAAAATATGAAAATCACATTGAAAATTTTCTTCTTATAATTCGCATTTTTCGGCCTCGGCTCCTGGACTATTATCAGCTCACTTGTCGATGGGGAAATGTTCTTATTTCCATTATAAATACTTTAAATGCATTAAACTGCACCTGTAAACAATCTAAATATCATAATTTTATTACTTAATGAAAATTTTGGCATTTTAATGATAAGAATAGAATAGGAAATAATTTTATTCCGGAACGGATTCCCTTAAGAATACCAGTTATGTCCAATTGAAATATATGATATGCCTGACCTACATACAAAGCATGATTAATTATATATTATTTGCAGTGCTAAGAGAAGAAGTAATATTATAAAAATAAAAAAATCTTCCTAAGACAATTGTGTTCAATTAACTGAATTGATAAACAAAATTTAAATTTGGGTAGTTAAATATTATTTTCATTCATTCAAAGTTTCTTATCTGGAATTGAAATATCACAAAAGATCTGTTTGGAATAGCAGAAAGTATTGGAATAATTCAATGGTTTTTAATGAGAACAGAGAAGAAGCATGGCGATTATTGGTGGGTAAAGAATTCCACAGGATACAGGAGCGGAAAAGAAAGGAACGATCAAAAGTTTTAGTTCTATGGGTAGGAAATTAAAGGTCAATATAGCGTGATCTTATTTCAAGTGAGTGGACTGAGGATTTACATTGAAGCAGACTGTGAGAGGGGGCAGGGAGTTAATGGTATGATCTTAGGGAACATTTTCAACTAGTGGAGGGAAGAAGCCACTTTAACTCGCCTTATAACTGGGTAATATAAGACCTCTTCGAAGTGACGGAGACAAATTTAAACGAAGTTCATAACTCGCTTTAGTCTGTCCTCAAGAACAGTGGAAATGCTACAATTACGTTACAGCAATAATCGAATACGGGTAAATAAGTTAGGGTACAAGGAGCTTAAGTTTGGAAAGTGGAAGAATATTAAAACATTTAAGGGAACATATTGTTCTTCGAGAGATTTTGGGGAACATGGGATTTCTTTCCCATGTTTTGAAACGTGGGGTCTAGCGGTCTCAGCTAATGAATGGCCGAGTTTAAACTCGCACAAAAATATTACTCGAAAATCGCGTGTTTCCATGTTCATATTTGGAGGTATACTAAAAAGTGGGTAATTGATTGAAAAGCTAATGTTTATAATAATAAAAGGTAGAGTATTAGTAACTGTTTAGTTTAAATATGTAAATATTCGGAAGAAAACAACAGAGACCTACAAAATCCTTTATGTATTTCAGAAACTATAAAAACGGACATTTCATGTGAATTCGTGGGATAATTCGTAAATCTGCAATTGTTTATGTTATTGTTACAAATAACAAGCTACATGCTTAGATATGCTGCGGATATATATATTACAAAAGATAATTAGATTAAAGCCCTAATATCCAATGCCATTTCTATTTACTGGTCATACATTTTTCGTTATTCCTCAGCGTTTCCTGCTTCCTCCAATTAGTTATTCATTCAGTAATGCTCACTAAATTGGTCAGGGAAGTACAGATTATTTATTATGAATCTGTTCAAAGTCAAACATGTTCATAGTTTAAAAAAATCTAGTACTTTTAGAATGGCAACCGTTTTGAGTCAGCTCCGCGGTCAAAAACATGTGATGGGAAAATCTTTGTAATTCCTGTAATTGTTTAGTTATCAAACCAAAACAAAAACTAGCAATGAGATAAGGACATGCTTTGTATTTTTTGTCCTCATAATTTATTACCTAAATAGTGAAGAAAGTTGTTAAAAAAATTCTCGAAAATAAATAAAAAACGAGATAAAAGTATATTAAGAAAAGAGACTCACTTTTAATTATTTTTTCTTATATACCTTAGTTATAGTCCTACTTGATATAAAATTTTCGATCTTGAGAACATGGTACTGTTTTGTATATGAATTTTCAAAATTGGCAAAAATTAATTTTTCGCGATGTTAATATGGAATTATCTCAAAAGAGACTGAGTGAAAAATTATGAAACTAATACAAGGAGGAAATTCCAATTTGGATCTGCTGCTCAACTTCGCGGAGTTGCCACAGTACACAGCATACCGCATCAATCCCGAAGACAATCTTAAAGAAGAAAAAAAAGATAGAGAGAGATTCCGCCAAATAAGAAAGTGATTATCTATACAAAAGTGATATAGTGATATAAATTTGGTCTTTGTGACTAAGCTAGTTTCGGAGTTATAAAATTCTCTTATCTCTTAAAAACCTTTTCTTTAAAAAGTATTAACCCCGATAATTTTGCGTATTTAAAAACCAAACAAAAACTAGAATGATAATGAGTGTATTTTATATAATTTCGGTCCTTAGAACACATTAACTAAGTAGTCAAGGAAATGGCTTAAAAAAAACATGAAAAATTAAATCAACTAAAACCTTTGGCGCGCAATGACAAGGGATGTTAGAAATGATTTTCACGCTCAAATATTTATCCTCTTACAGCCTTATCATTGCACTACTTGTTTTAAAAATTTTGATTGTGTAAACCACTAAATTTTATTCTAACATACTTACTATGAAGAGTTATTATCTGTATGAGTTTAATCATTTTTCACTAAGAGCTTTTTGAGATATTTTACTATAAATATTACTGAGCTGGGAAATAATCCTTCTTTGAAAATTTATATTAGAAAAAGGATGTAGCTGTTCTTATATTCAAAATGTTTTCCGCAGGTGAACTCCTTTCCCACTCACGGGCTCGCCTTAGTTGGATAATGACTTCTACTTGCACTGTAAAATATCTGTATTTTGATTTAAATAAAGAAGTTATTAAAAAAATATATATATATTTTTTTACAGTTTTCTCCTTTAGTTGTATATCGAATTCGTTCAACTTATGTATTTACCTGTTTTTTTTATCAATAATGGCAAGATGATATGGTAATTTTTATAGAATCTAAAAAAAATAAAGGTACTTTAGAAGAAGAAACTTTAAAGTATCGTCATTTAAGTCATTTAATACTATTTTAGTCAGAATGAAACCTTCATTATATTAAAGCCCATTAAATTTTTAGAAAAAATATTAAAAAGGTGCAACATGTATGGTATAAAGTAGTTGTTAGCTTCTTGTTAGCTGATTTTGATGAAAATGTTTTTGTAACATCTCGGAAGTATAAAAAAAAAAAAAAAAAACTTTTGCCACTACAACTCATGAAGGGTCTTGGGCTCAGCACATATAGAGATTAGTACTGTTTCTAGGCCAACGGCCGAACAATGAGGTGATTCGACGAGATCACGCTCAGCCGCCAGGATTTTCCCCCCTTTTTGGGTACCCACTTTTTAGAGGCTGGGTCTGCCCCAGGAGGGTCTCCATATCCTAGGGTCACCCCTCCCCCCCGGCTGAAATATCAGAATAAATAATATTTCTGTCATAACCAGGATTCGAACCCAGGACCCGGAGCAGAAGACTAGCGCTCTATCCACTATACCACGCCGCTCCCTACATCTCGGGCGTATAGTTGTTTTAAATATGAAATTTCAGTTTCATAGGACTTTTCGTTTACGCGCTGGAGTTCCCACACACATACACACAGACCTTTTTTCGGGACTTGGTCATTTGGACTCAGGGGACCCTGAAACGTGTATTTCCGTTGAAAACTGGAATTCGAAAATTTTCACGATCGCAATACTTTCCCTTGCTATATATTTCATCTATAGGTAAGTGAAAGTATAAATCAACATTTTTTTTCGGTGAATGAATCAATGAGTTTAAAAGCCATGTTAAATCGTTGCTCGGTACAATTATGCTTTTATTTTATCTCTGACTCTAAAATCAAAGGTCATTTGTGCTCCCATCACTTTTAATATGTCGTTTTCCCTTAGTTAAAACCCGTTGCGGGAATACCCAATCTTATCTTTGGCACCCGTCCATTTCATGGAAAGATCTCTTGCCTTTTCTATTGAATATGTGAATCCCATTATGATATTAAGGAATATCGGTAGAATTAAATTGTATAAAATATTTAAAGTACACATTGGCTTAAACTTCAATGGTAGTTCTAATGATGAGGTCTTACAACTATTGAACTCTCTGCGCGGCCTTTATATACATTAATGTTATTTCAAGATTTTTTAGTTAGTTTTATTTGTTAAATAATCATAAAACAAGAAATATTTAAATTAAAGTTGACCGTGGGCTCTATAGTCTCTACTCAGTTCCAATAAACTAATCAACAAATAAATTGACCAATCATTCTACGTGTATGTCAAAGGAGATCTCATGGTTGCTAAAGATCTGACAAAGGTCAAATGACATCAGGCTCTATATTAGAAAATCAGTTAGATATTTCGTCACAGACCCCTATATCTTCGCAGGCGTCACACACATCACAAATACCCGTCAACGAGAAATATTGATATGAATGCAACCTGTATTTCAACGAAAATAGGAAAATGTTCGACCATCGTTTAAAATAGAAACAATAAGATTTTTAATTAGATAATTATTGAAACGATATTTCAAATCAATGACTAGCAATCAAAGAATCCAATAAAAAAAACTGGTGCGGACAACACACGTTTCACTTACCTCGCCATTCCCTGTGAGTCCCTTACCTCTGGCTGCCACAAGAGATTGTTGTGCTCTTGATAATGATGCTGTCTGCTAGGGGGCAGCACTTAAAATGTGTTAAGGGCCCTGTTTCCTTAACACATTTTTGCACTTTTCTCTTTGTAGTTATTTATCAAGTTCGCTCAACTTTCATATTTTTTTTTTTTTTTTTTTTTTTAATTCTTTTATTGGTATTTACAACTGTACAATGTACAACAAGTAAATGTGCTATTTACAGAACATTGGCTTGGAAAAGTCTTGAGAAGAATCTACCCAGTGGTAGCACTTCAGAGTTTATTAGTAAGCAGGTCTCGAGGCCACCGTCTTTTCAGACGCCTCGGAGGATTATCGGGAATAGATGGCGATGAGAGGATACGGACAAGCGGGTTTGTATGGGCTGGTAATTTGGAATGAAAGGAGGAGTATCTTTTTTGGGCAATTTCTGCAACAAGTGGGATATTCAGGTCTCTATGGATGAGTTTGTTGGTAACAAAGTATGGAGCGTCTAGGATTTGTCGAAGGATTTTGGATTGCAAGGATTGGATGCGGGAGGAATTCGATGGTTTAGTGGAGCCCCATAGCTCTATGCCATAAGTCCAGATAGGTCTAATTATAGTTGTGTAAATCAGTTTTTTGAAGTATAGAGAGAGTTTTGATCGTTTGTCAAGTAAGTGTTTTAATAGTCGATATCTACGAGCAGTTTCTTGTCGTTTAAGTCTTGTATGAGGATTCCATGTCAGACGTTTGTCAAGATGAAGTCCAAGGTATCGTATTTGTTCTACAGTGATGAGTGGGGTATGATTAAAGGAGACAACTGGACAGGAAGTCATAGGTTTACGGCGTAGAGTGAAGGTGATTTGGTAGGATTTATTAGGATTTATTTTGATTCTCCAATTGTGACACCATTCTGCAATGGCGGATACATGGTTCTGTAGAAATTGGGAGGCAACAATAGGATCATTATTCACGGATAGTACGCAAGTGTCATCAGCGTAAGTAGAGGGGACAGTGCTTGGATGGATAGGGATGTCAGCTGTATACACCGTGTAGAGGATTGAACCTAGGATACTACCTTGAGGTACGCCGGCTGACTGGGTGAATACTGAGGAAGAGGAGAGATTATGATTAACTTTAAAGGTTCTATCTGTAAGGTAGGAACGGATTATCAGGAAATATGTCGGGGAGAGGAATTTGCGGAGTTTGTAGAGCAGTCCTAGGTGCCAAACTCGATCAAAAGCCTGTTCCACGTCAAGAAAGGCTCCTGTGCAGTACATTCCGCGCTCCAATGTAGAGGATATCACATCCACCACACGATGGCACTGTTGAATAGTAGAGTGGGATGATCGAAATCCAAACTGGTGGTCAGGAATGACGTGATTTGAGTCTAGGATAGGATACAATCTTTTTAGGAGAAGTTTTTCAAGAATTTTGCCCATAATGGGCAAAAGGGATATAGGACGGTAAGAGGATGGGTACTCAAGTGGCTTTTTGGGCTTAGGAATCATTTTTATAATAGAAAATTTCCAGGTATCAGGAAAGTAGGTAGTACGGAGAATGGCGTTATAGATATAAGTAAGGAAAAGGATGGCCTTTCGAGGGAGCTGTTTCAGGATGTTGGGTGTAATAAGGTCGTGGCCTGGAGATTTTTTAAGAGGTAATTTGTTAAGGATGTTGATGATTTCTGATGGATGAAAGGCTTTAGGAGGAGGAGACATTTGGAGTGGAACATTTAGTTCTGCTTCAACATGTTCGTTATGGAGTGGGTTAATGATATCGGGATGAGGATGAAAAGTTTTGGATAGGTGTTTGCCAAAGATTTGGCATTTTTCATTATCGGTTCTTGTCCAGGTCTGGGATTCAGTGAGGAGTGGATGATTAAAGGTTTTGTATTTCAGTAGTTTTGCAGTTGTTGTCCATAATGATTTGTCTGACGTAGTTAAGTTTTCTGTGAAGGTCTGAAAGTTTTGAATTTTAAGTTTTCTCATTTCTGTCTTGAGTTTGTTGGTCAGTTTACTGTAATGGGTTTTGTCCGAGGGGTATCTAGTTCTATGCCACGTTGCTCGAGCTCTGCGTTTTTCTCTTAGTAAGAGACGGATATGACTTGGCAATTTTGTTTCATGAGCTTTCCTATTTGTAAATTGAGATGTGTTGTTGTTTATGGCTGTTTCTATTGATTTTGTAAGTTCTTCAATGGCGAAGTCTATGTCCTGTTTAGTTTTTAACGGAATTTGTAAGTTGAGTTTGTTCTCTAAATCATAACGAAAATTTTCCCAGTCTACGTGTCCTTTCATATTTAAATGCTATTTATCAATGCTGACAAGTTGATATGTCTAATTTTATAAAATCTATAAAATTAAAGGTACTTTAGTTGAAGAAAATTTAAAATCCGGCATTCAAGCCCTGTCAGACTGTTTCAATCAGGATAAAATCTATATCATATTAAGGCTTACCAAAGTTGACATCGATATAGCGAGTTTAATCAAAATCGTTAGAGCCGTTTTTGAGAAAATCGTGAAAAGGTGCAAAATGCATGGTGTAAAGTGGCTCTTCTGGTTAGCCGATTTTGATGAAAAAGTTGATGTAATATCTCGGGCGCATAGTTGTCTTAAATATGAAATTTCAGTTTCACATGACTTTTCGTTTTTGCGCTGGAATTACCACAAATACACAGACCTTTTTGCGGGAATTTGTAATTTGGACTCAGGAGACTCTTCCATTGAAAACTGTTATTTGAAAAGTTTCACGATCGCAATACTTTCCCTTGCTATATATTTCATATATAGGTAAGTGAAAGTAAAATCAGTGTAATTCCAAGAATCAAACCGTTTGACCGTCGCACGAAACTGAAATTTCATATTTAATACGACTTTAAGCCCGGGATAGGGTGAGTGGCTGAGTGGCTGGCGCGCTAGTTTCTCGCTCCAAAAGTTGTGAGTTCGAGTCCAGTCCCGGAGGGATTTTTTCTAGCTTATAATAAAATAGGAATTATCTCCCCCGGGTATGTGTACCTGCCAATCAACTGGTGGCCACTCACAAAAATTAGGCGTAGGGAGTGATGACCCTACCTTATAAAATCCATCAAGAAACGTGAGTGTATTCTCCCGGCTGATAACACCGCTCGGCCAAAGGCCTACACAGGCTGCCACGCCACCGGAAAAAAATAAGCCTGAAATGTTACAGCCACTGTTTTATCAAAATTGGCATCCAGAAATGCCACTTCATACAACTAATAATAAAAAGGTGCAATATGGCACCTTTTTATGATTTCCACAAAAACGGCTCTAACGATTTTGATTAAACTCGCTTTACCGATTTAAAATATGATGGGCTCTAATTTAATGTATGTTTCATTCTGATTAATAGTTTGCCAGGGCTTAAATACCGATTTTAATTTTCTCTCACTAAAGTACCTTTAATTCTGTACATTCGAAAAAATTAACCATATCATCTTGTTAGCATTAATAAACAATAGGTTAATGTTTAAGTTGAACGAATTGTAAATCTAACTCAGAGAGAAAAGAGCAAAAAAAAGTTTTTTTTTTTTTTTTATACGTTTTTAAAGATAAGAGCTTCAATATAAATTTATAATATACCGTTGGAAAGCTAAAGATTTTAGAAAAAATATTATTTTATTCACAAAATTGTAAAATTTAATGAAGAGAGATGAAAAGCCTATAAAACTAACTGATTGTCGCAGATAATAATATAATAGATTATTTAATAAATCACATGTTTCTATTGAAACTTTTTTTTTTTTTTTTTTTAATCATTTATTTTTACATCCACACCTGTCGCTCAGCCCGTGACAATAAGCGGATTCGGTAACAATTGATATAAAGGGCATGTCAGGCATGAGGGAGGTCGATACCCATTGGCATCTACTCCTAACTTGAATTTTAAAAGAGTTTACTTAAGGAGATCTCTTAGCCACCTTCTTTTCAGCCTTCTTTGAATATTCCCTGGTATGTCTCTCGTGGCCATGTTTTGTATGAGTTTGTTAGTATGTCCGTGAAGTTTGTCAAAAAATTTTATGTAAGAATTCCGAATGTGATCTTGTACCATTGGTATGTGTAAGTCTGTATGTAATGTTTTGTTACTGACATACCAGGGTGATCCAGTAATAAGTCTTAAAGTTTTTGATTGAAAAGTCTGGATTTTTTCAATCTGAGTCCGTTTCGCTATTCCATAAATTTGAGAGGCGTATGTCCATATGGGTTTTAGTAAGTAGGTATAAGTATTTAGTTTTTGTCGGATTTTTAAAGAAGAGTGTTTGTGCAGTAGAGAATATAGAAGTCTTAGTCGATTGTTGAGAGTCAGCCGATTTTGCTTAATGTGAGGCCCCCATGTCATCCTTCTGTCGGAAGTGAGTCCTAAGTAATGAACTGTGTTGGTTTGTGTTATCGGTAAGTTGTTTATGTAGACTGGAGGGCAAGTGTCGTGTCGTAGGGTGAAGGTGATGTGTTGCGATTTGTCACTGTTGAGTTTTATTTTCCATCTTTTAAACCAGTCTTCTAAATGTTGTAAATAATGCTGAAGGGTCTGTGAAGCCTGAAGTATGTTAGTATGTCTAGTGAGAAGAGCTGTGTCATCTGCATATGTCGCTATTAATGTGTTGGGATGTGTTGGTATATCATGTATATAGCACCTGATTTTTAACTGTTTTATTGTTTTTCCTTTTATCTTCTAGATTTGTATATTACTATGCACAATGGAAATTCAGATATAAAAATTAATGGTTATACTATATCCTTTGATTTCCATTTCGAATAAATTGTTTCATTTCTTTATCGTTTCCGTGTTTCAGCACGGGGGGCCACCAATGGGATAACAAGGAAATTATGAGGATGTAGATCTTTGTCGTGTTAGATCAGCTTCCTCACATGTTACGTACGTGTAATAATATTCGCCAGTGAACATTTTTGTCACTTTAATACAGATGTGAATCTCATTTTACAGATTATTTTAAATAAACAACTCATATATTATAATAGTTGTACATTAAAGTGCTGTAAACGTAATATATCTCTGCTTTTTACTCTTGGTAACAAACTGTTGTTTAACATGTTTTGAAGCAATAGATTATATTTAGATGTACGAAAATACACCTACCACCTCTGTTAGCAATTTCTGAACCAGCTGTAAATAGATCTGATTCGCAAAGAGCACGGAATTAAATCTTGTTGATTTCCCGGCTGTAATCTTACGCTCGTTTCTCATATCAAATTTTGATTGGTTTCATAGCATATCCCTTATGCTCAGCCCTTATCACTTAAGTGTGTATTCTTTACGAACAGTATCAATATTCAATGCTGCATTCATTGGATGGATCCAAAAATTTTTGGAGGGTGAAATTTTTGAAAAATATTTTTAACACGTTTACGCCGGTGCGAATATCTACGTTTTTCCCCGCGAGGGGGGACTGTGTTAGCTATCGGGTTGTTTTACATGAAATGTCCGTTTTTATAGTTTCTGAAATACATAAAGGATTTTGCAGGTCTCTGTTGTTTCCTTCCGAATGTTTACATATTTAAAGTAAACAGTTACTAATCCTCTACCTTTGTATTATAAACATTAGCTTCCCAATCAATTACCCACTTTTTAGTATACCTCCAAATATGAACATGAAAACACACGATTTTCGAGTAATATTTTCGTACGATTTTAAACTCGGCCATTCAGCAGCTGAGGCCGCTAGAAATATTTGCAAGGCGTTTGGGGAAGGGAGTGTTAATGAACGCACCATTCGCCGCTGGTTTGCCAAGTTTTCAGCTGGGGATACCGACTTGGATACATGGATACCTCATGACCTCACTGAGCGGTAGCAAGACCCCATGTTTCAAAACATAAAGTGCAAAAATTGGAAGAACTGGGCTACGAAGTTCTTCCGCACCCACCATATTCTCCCGACTTGTCTCCTACAGATTACCATCTGTTTAGGAATTTAGATAACTTCGTGAAAGGAAAACTTTTTGAAAATGATGATCAAGTGAAAAGTGCGTTTTCAGATTTTCTTTCACTTCAAAGCTCAGAGTTTTTCAGTTCGGGGATAACAAAGTTGGTGTCACGTTGGGAAAAATGTGCAGAAAAAGAAGGTAAATCCTTCGAATAAAATTATCTCGTTTTCATATCGTATTTTTAATAAAAATCCTTTATCTTGAAAACGGACATTTCATGTGGCACAACCCAATACTTACGCTTCGTGGGACGGAGCGGTACTGTTGCAAGTTCAACATGTTTAATGCGATATTGTTTTGATAACAGTTTTGACATAATACACATATGACTTGAAGGAGTAATTATGGAAATACTTAATAAAGATTCTTATATTATTATTTATTATTAAAAATAAATCTTATATTATTTATTATTTAAAATAATACATGTATTATATACTATATTCTTATTTATGGGGATATTAGTCTGAAAAGAAATTACGCACAGCTAAATAAAATTCTTTAGAAGAGTAATCAAATGAAATTAACCGATGAGAGTCCTTTGAGGGATCATGTTGGAAGGTATAAAATATTTAATAAATAAACCCTTATGCTTGTTAATTTCTATAGCATTTAATGTTGATAAAAAATAAAATAGAAGGTGGTCTGAGACAAGGAGATCCAATAGCTCCTCTTCTGTTCAATACAGCTCTTCAAGGCATCATCAATAGGGCGAAATTAGAACAGCAAGGGACAATATTTACGAAGATGTCTCAAATTCTCGCATGTGCAGATGACGTGGTCATTATTGGTAGATACCTGCAGAGCATAAGAGCGGCCTTTGAAGCAATGGTCACAGAAGCAGGAAAGATTGGCCTACAAGTCAAAGAAGCTGAAAACTAAGATAATGGTACTGGGCACACGACTGCACCAGAGGCAGAGTCATTATGAAATGGGACCCTATAAGATAGAATTGGTAAGGAGTTTTCAGTATCTAGGCTCAATTATAAATGATGACCATAAGGAAGAAAGCGCATAGCGGCTGGTAATAGAGCCCATTTTTTGCTTATCAAAGCTATTCAGAAGCAAGCTCGTGAGGCGCTCTACTAACTTGATGCTATACAAAACCCTTGTAAGACCAGGGTCACGTACGGTGGAGAAACGTGGATCCTGGGCAACAAAAATGTGGACCTGCTTGATAGGTTTGAACGGGTAATCCTATGAAGAATCCTGGGAGCCGTTTTTGAGGACGGTCAGTGGCGGCGAAGGAAAAATAGGGGATTGTTTCAGCTCTACCAGCATATCAGTATCTCCTCTCATATTAAGATACAGAGGTTAAAATGGATTGGGCACGTGATGAGGATGAACTGTGACAGGGTGGCAAGTAGAGTGTTCAGGAATGTTCCGGATGGCTAGCGCCGGCGTGGTAGGCCGAAGGGTCGATGGAAGGATGGTGTAGGGAAGGATCTTAGACAGCTCGGGATCTCTCTGAGATCTCTCTGAAAGGAGCTGTGGATCGAGAAGGATGGTTGGCGACTGTTGAGCAGGCCAAGGGCAGTCTCATGCGTCTGTTGAGCCAGTAGAAGAAGAAGAAGATACAAACAAAAATTAATAAATGAAAAAAATAAATAAATAATAAATATATATATATATATATATATATATATATATATATATATATATATAGTTTGATCAGTTCTCGACTGTTGATAATTTAAGTTTGTGTTGTTCTTAGGTTTCAGTCAATAAATAAACAATTTTATCTATGCGACGTTTCGAGAATTTATTGTTCTCATAATCATGCAATTTTGGACAAAATAGTGCCTTAATTAGACATGTTTAGCCTACAAGCTTTGATAGAACACTATATATATATGAAACATTCATTTACTGTATTGGAACCCACAATAAAGAAAAAATAATACGGAATCGACACCCAACTTCGCTATTCATGTCCATAAGACTGAAGGAAATAGGAGGAATATTGTCTTAATTTGGCTAATTGGTTAGAGAAGACCGTCCGAGGTCCTTTAAAGACACTCCAACAGTTTTAGGTAACACAGCACGATTTGTTATTTTTATCCGTGTTTTTATATTATGAACATAGTATATTTCTATTCCTATATTATATATCTAGTATCTAATAATTCCAATATACTGTGCCAAGACTTCCATCTCTTAAGGTATTACCAAGAAGTTGTTGGATGCAGGATATTTATTCTTCTCCGTTCCATTAGAAAAACGATTCCTTAGTTTTGGTGAACGATTAATATATTACCTTTTAGGACAGAATGGGGTATCAACAATTTATCAAATGATTTTGACGCATCTTTTTTTCATTTTTTCCTCTTGAATGGAGACATGAATGGCAAAAAGAAACATGACGTGAACCATCGACCCGTAACATGACGTCACCTAAGACCATATTAATAACCGTGATCTAAATATTAATCATTTCGGTTATCTTGCTCCAGATAGTGGCAAAACCTTATCAGTTCTTATAGTCTGACCTCTTCTTTGTCGTCTTCATTGACTACAGTTAATAAAGGTCTACGTTGCATTAATGGGTTTTAAACTATTTTTTAAAAAGATGGAAACAAGTGATTTTTTAAATAACTTCTTTATTCTAATGAAATCAAATATATTTTTTGTAGTGCAAGTAGAAGCCACTACGCCACTAAGGCAAGCCCGGGTGTGGGAAAGGATTTTACCTGCGACAATTTAATATAAGTACAATAACATAGTAAGAAACAGTAATTGACTAAAACAATAAACCATTTATTTTGAAATTTTAAGGAATGTTAGAAATAAGCATGTCCAGAAGGGAGATACATGCCATGCCTAGAACCAACATAAGTTTGGGAAAGCACCTTTCTTACAGAGTTATGAATTATATGAGGAAATAATATTTCTCCAACGAAAAGGAGAAATTTGGTTATTTAATTATTTGGGCTAAGGAGACGTGGATTTCCATTAGAAACTGGAATTAAAAATTTTCACGATTGCAATACTTTCCCTTCCTATATATATATATATATATATATATATATATAATATATATATATATATATATATATATATATATATATAGGTAAGTGGAAGTAATAACCATATTTACGTATAAATATTTCTTTCTGAGTTTTTTGGGGTAAGAAAAATGTTCACTAGTTCTTAACTATACATTTTGCCAGTGTGTTCGGAATTTAGGCCTTCTTTCGGAATCTTTGAAAAAGGAGTTGGTGCTTCCAAGTCGTACTTGGAGTTTGGCAATGCCATGACAAAATGCCGACGGAATTCATAATAGTTGTTAGTTGCTACTGGAAGATGTTGAAGAACATCTGAAGACAAATTTTGTTTCATCTTCCCATTGAATTACAAAGACCAGGAATATTATATATGAAATTGAACAGTATCCTTAAAAGAAAGAAAGGGTGATTATTTGCTTCAAAGAAGTATATAACACACCTATAATACGAGATATAACTACCTTTCAATATACAGCACGATTGGTATTCAAACACAAACAAACTGGAATTAAGTTCGAAAAAAAAAAATGCTTTTCTTATTAATAGCTAAAGAGGAACTTGAGTATTTAAAAACCATTCTTGTAAAAATGTTCTGCCTATAAATTAGTTATTATTTTTATTCTGTCTTTATCCATTCTTTCAATAACGGATGATTCTTCTATTGAATTTATAATCATAACACTCTAACGTTTTGTTTAATGTCCGATCGTTCTATGGTTATCGTTATCTTTCTTTAAATATACATTAAGAAGATTGATCAGGATGCAAATAAAATGTTTAATTCAGTTTTTCTCAAACCAATGGTAAGACTTATCGTCCTTTGTTCCGGAGAACGCTTGAATTGCAATTGTTTGTGTTACTTTTGTAACTGCAATTAAATACTTTATCAAATTAAATATCAAGTTTACCTATGTTCAGTTTCAGCTCGTAGTGCAGAGGGAAGAGATCATGAGAGTAAGGAGTTCTTGGATCATCAAGGAAAATGCATAAAGACTGGATCCTTTTTAGATGACTGTAATAATTGCATCTGTCAAAAAGGAGGCATTCCAGGATGTACTTATATGAAATGTCACCCTCGTGAAGCCCATGAAGGTAATGTTCAAGCATAAAAGTGTTCTTCAAACGGAATATTAAAAAATTTATTTGACATTATTAAATTATACATCAAATATAACGAGTTCAACTCGTTTCGTTTAACAGCTTTTCGAAAAAGTGTTAAAATTGTGGAAAATCCTTGGTATTCAGTGTCTTCCAATATTTTTTTTTTTTTTTTTTTTTAATCCTGTACATATATGGCATTGTATTTTTCTTAATTTATTTTTCCCACTCATCCTCCATTTATTTTTCAAACAAAAACATACAAAATAATATTTTGTCATACATAAAACATTGATAAATATTTCCTTCTTTTGCCCGAGAACATTTTAAGGTGAATAAAACATTAAAAATGCACTGTATGTGCCTAAAAGCTTTTACAATCTTTGAATGGGGAGTAACCATTCTACTGGCAATAATGGTTGGGTGGGTTCAGACTGCAGAGTTCAGACCCCTTCCCTCAGCAAAAACGTCATGCAAGGGGATAGTGCCTTGCCACCTCCCGAGCCTGGGTGGTGATGTTATATCTCTGAAGAGAGGGTTTCTCTGAGGCCTTCAACCCATCAAAGAACTTTATGTGCCTTCGGCCTATGAACTCAGGCACCGAGAGTAGCTATAGCTCCTCATAGACTGTAGCGTTTCTTGCCGTGCCGAAGCGAGGTTCCTTTAACTATCCGCCGAAGGACGGCGTTCTGCAGTCTCTGAAAGGTAGTTTTATAGAAGTGGCGAAGCACGGCGTACGAAAGAGAAGAGTGGGTCTGATGATGGCTTTGTAAATCTGTAATTTTAGGCGAAGCGAGAGCAGTACTATACGACTTGTCTGAGACGTAACTCTTTAACAGTTTATGTTAAATATGTTGTTTTTTTCTTATCTCCTTTATAATTGAAAAACTCCAGTAAAAAAGAAAACAATGTTGCAAAAACACATTAGTGCATCAGTACAGGCCTTATCCGAACTTACGCTACCTTTGAGGCATTTCAAGTTTGGCATTCCTAAGTCCACTGCATGTGGTGGTTCCAACTGTAGGTTTTCGCCTCAACAGTACTGGATGGAGAGAGACCATCTTCCAGGCTTATGAAAATATAATGGATTCAAACTGCAGAGTACAGACCCCTTCCCTCGGCGAGAACGTCGACCAAAGGGACAGTGCTTTGCTACCTCCCAGGCCTGGGTGGTAGTGCAATATCTCTGAAGAGAGGGTTGGCAAAGGCCTTTTGCCCATTAAAGAACTTGATGCGCCTCCGGCTTATATGCTCAGGCTCTGGGGCTAGCTGAAGCTCCTCGTGGATGTGACTATTGGAGGCAAAGTGCCACGAACGATCCGCCGGAGGACGGAGTTCTGGTAGCTCTGCAGCCTCTGAAGAGTCGTGTTATACAGATGGCGCAACAATGGTGCTTCCATAGAGCAGGGTAGGCCTTATGATAGCCTTATATTCTAAAGTTTCAGACTTAAAGAGAGCTGCGGCGATGTCAACAGACAGTAGAGCATATGCGTCTTTTATGTTAAGTATTTAATTGAACTTTCGTTTTCAAACTTGACTTAATACACGCATTTTGTGAAACTTGGTCATACCGAGACCCAAAATTCCATTTACATAAAGCTATACTTTTCGGTATTTCCACGGATTAAAAAAGTTTCATGATCGCCATAGTTTCTTTTTCTTATATTTCATAGATATATATATAAGTCACTAGCAAGGTTGGAAAGTGAACTAAGGCGTAACAACCCTAAAGCAGGACGCTGGTTCCAATCCAACCTTAGTGAAATAATCATGACCCATCCTCTCTGGTTGTTGTTAGTTGGTTACCTAAGGAATAATCCTTGAAAAAAAAAAAGAGGGTTAAAGTTTAAAGAGTAGGAGATAGGATCCTAGTAAAAATAGAACATAATTTTATTCTGGTATTGGGTCCCTTAGGAGTAACAAATGCTTCAAGGAAATGATTAGGAATCCTAGAAGCTGTTAGAGGATTAAGATGGATTTTTTGGTGTTTTAGGATTCATGGATACTACTTGATGGATTTTGATCAAAAGTTACTAAAATTACTATATTATTGTAATTAATTCACAGAAGTAACTAGTATTTGAGGTTATTATATTGCACAATATGTTATTTAATGATAGCTTTGTCATCATAGGAAACTCTAAAACATAGACCATTAGTGCATTAGTGAGAAATATGAGAGACAAATAAAAGGATGATTTCCAAATGCTGTCATGTCCGGTTTAGAAAACTTAATATGAAATTCAAAAATTGTTCATTCACTTGTTATTAAATCAATTTGTTTGATTTATTTTTCATTAAAATATCAAATTGCTTTTTTATTTTTATCAATAAAATTATTAATATATTAGAAAGAAAGCAGTGTGGTTTAGAGGGTAGAGCACTAGACAACAGTTCTATGGGTCTCGGGTTCAAACTCTATCAGATGAAGAATAATTATTTATTCAGTTATTTCTGCTTTGTGACAACTCTGTGGTAGGATGACCCTCCTAGTACACACATGTAGGCCTCTATAAAGTGGGTTATTGAATATTAGGGGAAAACCTTACAGCTGAGCTTGATCTCGGTCATATCATCTCCTTACTTGGATACAGCATTAATTTTTATATGTATCTCTACCTATATGATCCTTCATGAGTTGTAGAGGTACAGGTTTTTTATTTATTTTTATCTTTTGATAGGAAATGTTTTAGAATGATTTGAAATAAAATCAAAGGCGTACTTAGTACTTTTAGTAAATTATTGCAATTTTCGATCATGTTTTTAAAGGACTAGAGGGTTGTTAGATGAAATGTCCCATTAATTGCATTTGTTATTGTTATCTTGACTCAGCCCTGATTTCACAAACATTGTGTCCATTTATTTGTGTTATTCTAGAGCCACAACCTTTAGAAAATTCATCTTGATAATTTAATGGGAACATACTTAATAAAATACTAGCGAATTATAAAGGGATTCAGATTATTAGGTCTATTTTAAATCAGTTTCAGCTCAAAACATACCTGGAGAAGAAGAAGGCAAGGGACTGATTGTGACTCATAAAGGAATATGCTCAAGGGATGGATCCTATTTAGATTCCTGTAATAAATGTGTTTGTCGAAAGGGAAGTATACCCCATTGCACAAATAAGAAGTGCCTCCACAAAAGAGATACTCATGCAGGTAATACTAAGACTTAATTTTTAAGTTTATTCAACTAATGTCAATGTTTTTCTGTATACTATACAAAAAAAGTTTGTAGTATGGTACATTGGATTATGTAGTAAAAAAAACATTGGAATAGTATGATATAATATTTTAATACCAACAATCAAAAGAATATCTTAAGGATTTAAGTCATCCCAGACAAAAAATATAATGGGGTTAAGCGCATTATCACATTACCTTTTTTTTTTTTTTTATATTCTGTTTTCTGAAATTGATTTTGTCAGTAGAGCTTGGACCAAGTGTCCTGCTACATTAGCTCCCTTCTGTTCCATTTTTGTACTTCTCACACATTTTCTTCCTCTTGGTTTTTTCTCGTACACTTGTGTTCCACACATCATCATAATGGTCCTAACTTACCCTTCTGAGGAAATATTTTTTATCCATTAAAGTAAATCTGTTTCACAATTCTAAGACTAAAACAAATGTGTTTTCCACTAAATTATGTACTGTCTTGTTGAATCAAACTTCTTAAATCTCATAACCATGACAAGCATCTTCCAATTTTTCTTTTAGTTAAAAACTTAACATAATGAATTCTTTTTTTATCCTGAAAATGAGTTCCTTCACCAGAAGGTAGTGGCTAAAGGCTGTTCAAAGATGAAGTTTGAGTTTATATCAATATTGTGAATCTTAGAATAATGAAACTATATCTCTGGTCTACGTCATTATTTCCACCTCACTATTCATTTTTATCTATAATAAAAGCATAATGTATTTTTCTTTGGAGTTTCTCCTCACAAGAAAGTTCCACAAACAAGATTTCGTGCTTCCTTAACAATCCATTTTTTCAATTTCTTTATTAATTACACACTTCTTTGATTTTCCCATTCATGTCCTAATGTCATTTTGAGGTGTTAATAAAATAATTGCTGGTGTGAACTGGTGTTAATAAATAATGCGTGTTTAAACTGTTAAAATCAGTTACTTTACAATTCAAAGATGTAAATTAGTTAAAATTATTTCCCCATAGTCTTTTTTTATTTATGATTTCTCAGTGATGGATAGTAATAATATCCAGGTTTTTAACAGAGAAGGAGAAAGAGATAGGATGGTCATTTATGTATTTTGTAGAGAACTTGACATTGGATCTGACAAAAGAATACGGAACCAAACACGTTGGCCTGAGTTTTTGACGTTTTTAACCTTAATTTATTTAAGCTTACCTACGGCTTCTTGAAGCTTGTCAAATGTAACAAAGAATTGAGAAGGAGAAAAAGATTTGAGAGTTGTTTGAATAAAAGTTAATACACTGTAAAGAATTATATTATAACGTTTATTGATAGAGGATCTCACAAGAAACAAGATATACTCAAATAGAGGGAAGGCAAAAAGTAATAAGGAATAGCCAGTGCTTGGATTCACTGAGAAAAGAAAGATTGAAACGTAAAATAATAGTACCCAATCTAATCCAGAGGTTCTATGGGCTAGGATGAGGTCTAGCTGAATGAGGAAATAATTGCTATTCTTTCTATTTGGCCATTATATTTTCAATATAAATTGGATTCTGGTTCATTAGTATGTAATATCGAGGTTAAAAATAAGATTTGAAAGGATCAATTACATAGCTTTTTAAGGAATTTTTTTTTTTTTAAATATTTATTTATTGAAATTCTTTCTATTCAAGCATAAGTGTGGATATAGTGTGTGTTCTGCTCTACCACTGGTAACATCTTATATGCTCTTGTGATTATATTTAATATATTAATAGGCAGGTAAATTTATATTAAGCTAATGATTCATTAATCAATACCATTTCATTACACCATTAAAGGATTAGTGGTTTGTGGGGTAGGTGTAGAAAAATAAACTTAATCATTGTTAAGTAATAATAATTAAGAGAGGTCTGAGAAGTAGGAAATAAAGCAGGTAGTGAATTTAACTCTTTAGGGGAGATTGATTTATTCTTGTTGCAATAAAAGAAAATGTCTCATAAGGTAAATAATAACCCTTTGCACTCGAAGCCTTTTTCACTCGAGCGAATCAGCAACTCAAGAAGGGTTAGCCATTCTCGCTTATTTATGAGTGTTTTACAGTTAACTTCAAATTATTAGAGACACAATATAACATTTTGAACTTGTATACTTTGACATTTCACTTATCTTTAAAGTTAAAAAGACATTTGTTAAACATTAAACACTCTAAGTAGAGACATAATTTCGTTCATCACAAAAGTTGAAACCTCTTCACTTGAACCATTTAGTTACTCTTATTCCATGCTCATTTAGCAAAGTAACTTTGTAAGAAATATTCAGAAAGCTAAGAAAGTTGGCTTTGAACTAAGGTCAAATACAGAGTCTGACCAAAGGTTGTTTTTGTGATGATACATCTTTTTAGTCCTAATTTCATAACATTAAAACAAATAATTAGGAAGCAGACTCACAAAGGGATATTTTTCAGGACAAATCTAAAGAAACACTGTTATCTCTCAATTTGCTGCCTCAATCCAAATGGTGCCTTAGACCACAAAGCACAAGTGCAGTTTTAGTGTTCATCAGCATGCTATAAATCACTCTGTATATGACTACATTTTAATTTTATATTATCATTAATTATATTTAAAACTCTATTTCAGACAAAATAAGTCCTGGTGGGAAGTGCAAACCAGGAGACAGATGGAAACTTGATGAATGCAACAACTGTGTCTGCACCCATACTGGATTTGCATCTTGTACACTTAATGAATGTTTGCCAAAAAAAAAAGGAAAACGATCTACACAACAAGGTAAACATTTTCTTGTAACAAATAATTCAATCAGTCAATAAGAAATTATCACTTCTGATAATCAAATTTATTGAACTTTTAATGAAACTATTCTACTCGTAGTTGCAAGTCACTTTTTGGTTTATTATTCTCAATAATCAACCTTTGGAATCGACCAAAAAAAAAATTTGAGAGCTTATGTTTCAAGATGCGTAGAATCCGAATAATGAATAAAAAAAAAAAAACGTTTGTCCTAATTAATAAACAAATAAATACCTTTATTGTTGCTTTTAGTGCCATTTGATTGAGAATTAAATTTTTGATTAAATGAAAAAAGAATCATTGATATTGGTTAAGAAATAGCTGAGATATTGCGTTTTTAAATCAGTGGTGATATGATATTATCCTTTGAATAATTGCTTTTCATAGTACTTAATTAATACCTATATAAACAGTTTTACCCTAATATTGTTTTTTGGAAATAATAAACCATTGTGTAATAATTTGCAGCATTTTTAAGTTTAAAATAAAGAAAATGCATCTGTATTGAGACGTTGATTTCCAAAAAGTACTAAAGGACATTTTTTATAAAATTAATTTTCTTACACATTTGTTTTCTCATCAATTAGTTATATCTAAATCTCCTATTCGATTTTATCTAATGAACACCCAAGCCCTTTATAAACGCAATTTAGAAATATAATTATTTATTAAAGGAAATAATTACACATTTAATTTTGTTCCAAATTATACCAAAACATCTCATTTCATCTCTTTAATATGATGTTATTAATATACTAAAAAAACAATTCTGGATTTCAATGCGAAAAGAATCAAATTAGCTAATTTAATAATATACCAATTAGTGATTTTCGAGCCTCCTGTAAAATTTCCTAGAATGGATATAGTATCTTTTGGAAATCAACGTCTCAATTCTTGATAAGTGACTTACTTGATCAGTTAGGATACATTTTCAAATAATGTAACCAACCATATCAAAGTTCCTTGACCAATGTTAATGAAAAAACAGTTAAATGGACCTATTCTTTATTTACCTTTTTTGTAATCATGCCTTCAGATTCTGGGTTATTTCAAATTTTTAACTAAAACTCTATACAAAAAAAGAGAATTGAGTTTACTAGTTATCTTATCTACTAGATAATTTATTAAAACAAAATAAACTTTTGGGATTTAACCCATTAACACTGATAATTAAATTTATCATTACTCACTTGTGGCATTTCTTATTTATTATTCCGATTCATATTTATTTTTAATCCTTAAATTTAATATCTAAGTCTCTAAATTCACTTTAAAGGAAAAATGGACCGCCAAGGGAAATGTAAACCAGGGACAAATGGCAGCTAGACGAATGTAATAGTTGTACTTGCACACACACTGGGTATGCATCATGTACACTTAATGATTGTAAAGAAAAAAAAAGGGGAAAGCGTAGCGCCTCAATTGGTAAACCATTAGGTAAGCATATAATTTTGCATCTTTCAGGAAATATGCATGTTTTTTTTTTCTTTTTAAATTCAATTACACTAACTGTTATGCATGGTGCCTTGAATTAAAATAATAACTAAGAAATGAAATCATAGATTTCCAGGAGAAATCTGAGAAATTCAAAATGTTAATACGTTACATTAAATTTTAATAAGTAAAAATAATATTCTTAAAAAATGGAGTAATATATGAAGCTTTACTTGTAATGATTAATGAGGCCATAATAGATCAAAACAGTTTTTGTGACCAAAATCTAGAGTCACAACAACAATATCACGTGAAAGAAATGATTCTTTATTTATTCTTCTAAGGCACACTTAAATAAGTAGGATAATGTAACCATTTTGGCAGTTTTCATAAAAGTTTCTTTGCCAGTGTTCATCATGCTTCATTAGATCTCAATATGCAATTTTCTTTTTTGATCTTTGTTTATTACAGGTAAATAAAAAATAAGTATAGGAAATTAAACAAAAATAACTATTTTTTGTGGAAATTAGTTATGAAAAATTCAAAGTCAGATAGACTCAATATCCATATATTTATATCGAATTCCTGCATTATTTTTGCAATTTTTCAACCATGTTAATTTTCTGCTTTTTAATTGTTCATACATACATATTGCTGGTACTGATAAAGGTGGGAAGAACAGAGTCTGGCAAGTAGATTTAGAGCTCCCTTTTGCCTACAGTCCTTTGAACCTCTGATATGTCTCATCAATTTAGAAGGGAGAAACATTCTAAAGGAAACTTTTTGTTCTGCGTTTTGATTCATGTCCTAGAGCATGTATGCTATCTTACCATGACTAAATATTTTAACCCATCCGTATTGTATAGTCACATTCAGCTGTAGGGGAGACTTCTGGTGCTTGTCCAAATGAGTGGAAAATTTCATCCATGCTACTGCACAAATTAGTAACTTATTAAGTTTGTATTGGAATGGTATGTTCTCCGTTTAATAATCGGAGTTTTTTTCTGTTGAGAGTAGTTTGGGGGGTTTTGACATTTAAGAGGGCCTTGCCATTTTGCAATTAGGAAAAGGTGTGAACTGAAAAAAAATGTTGGGAACTACTGTAATATAATAGTATATATACAAATATATAATAATAATAATATACAAATATAATGTTTGTTCAATGAAATGTCCATCTATCTAAACTGGTACTACAACTCGTTGCCGAATCTTGACCTCCTGTAACAACCTCCTGTCGGGATCTTGCGCAGCCACCATCCAATCATTGACACCTAAAATACTCCGGGCATCAGCAGCGACTCCAACGACCCATCTTTATCTCGGTCTTCCTCGCCGTCTTTTACCATGCATGGGCTCTTTCATTATCTTCTTGGTGATCTCACTATCCTCCATTCTGGCCAGATGGCCCGCCCATCTCAAACGATTCACTTTATAAAACAGAATGAAATCAGGTTCATTAAACATGCTATATAGCTCCTGATTCGTATGTCTTCTCCATTGACCTCCAGCCTGACGTCCACCCAATATCCGATGCAAGACTTCCCTTTGTAAAATGCCAAGTTCCTGCTCCATCGATTTGGTGGTTGCCCAGGATTCTGATGCGTACAATAAAACTGGCCTGATCAAAGTCTTGTAGAGGCTCATTTTGGTTTCTCTGGAGAGAGTTCTACTCCTGAAGTGACGCAGCAATCCAAAATATGCACAATTAGCTGCTTGGATTCTTTTCTTCACCTCCAGTTGAGTCTCATTATTGTGTGAGACCAGTGACCCCAGGTAGACGAATTCAGATACCTTCTCAAACTTTTAATCTCTGAAGGTAACCATTTCACCTGGATTTGGGGCTTCCTCTGCTACCAAGTATTTAGTTTTCGAAACAGTAATCTCAAGTCCAAGTTTCCTTGCTGGGCCAGTCTGGGATTGAAAAGCTTCTAATATTGCAAAGTAGGAGCGACCAACTATGTCGAGGTCATCAGCGTATGCGAGGATCATAGCAGTTCGGTTGAGTATTGTTCCTCCAATATGGATCCCAGCCTCTCTTACAGCCTTCTCAAGCACGAGGTTAAAAAGAAGGCATGCCAATGCATCTCCTTGTCTCAAGCCCTTATTTGAAATTAATATGAAATGTCTAAGTTAATGTAAAACTCCTTGATATAGACTTCTTTTATGGGTTTGACTTTGTGTTTCCTGAATGGAGAGAGGAACATGTTGTAAGCATATGAAGTATAGGAGGTTTCGATTAGCCATAGTAGTATAAAGTGAGGTTAAATAAATAAAACAAGTATAGGAGGCTTTTTGGTTCTAAAGGATCTGAAAAGGGAGACAACAAAGAAATAAAGGTATGAGCCACTTTAACTTGGTATACCTCCTGGAGAACACTCCTATTCTGGGAATACAACATATGAATCTAAGATCAAACTACTGGTCCCAACATGAAGAAACCTAGTCAGTCGGGAAAAATGAGAGAGGAAACGAGGAAAACGGTTTTAGGTGGGATGAAATCTCAATGGATCTTCAAAAAGTAAATCAAATCTCTTTTAATTTATTTTTTAATTTTTGTCTTAGTGGATATAAATTAGTAGACCATTGAGAATTACTGGAAGGAATTAGTCTGGGTGGTGGTCAGTGAATGAAAAATTAAGTAGTTTCAACTATTTATTCTCTGTCAATATTTTGACCCCCATTGTGGGTCATCATCAGGGCTAAAAAGATACAGAAGAAATACATTTACAATGAGATTAAATATAATATTTTATAAACTATTAAGCTAGAGGATGTCAGTATTTAAAACATAAAAAAAGAAATTGATTAATTAAGTTACAATGACTATAGTATAATAATGAAAGGGCTGTACAGAATAGATAATTAATTATAATTGTATCATTATTATGTTATTACTATTATATGTTTAATCTGATTAATTTTTTTATATTAGTATTAAAATTTTACTCAGTGTTGTCAGATCCGGGCTAAAATGCAGAACATATTTTTCATTCTAACTACATTTGGTACATACTTTCCTATCTACCTACCAACATTCCATTATACCAAATATGGTATGTATCTCCACTCTACTCCATATTTCAATGTTTCTTATTTCATGTGATATTGATATCTTTATACATTATCTTTATTCATTATCTGTTCTTTATAGCCCTTTCATTATTATACTAGTCATTGTAATTTAATTAATCAATTTCTTTACACATCTATTTTTTTTTTTTAAGTTTTAAATATTGACATCCTCTCGCTCAATAGTTTATAAAATATAGTATTTAATCTTATTGTAAATGTATTTCTTTTGTATCTTTTTAGCCCTGACGATGACCCACAATGGGGGAAAAACGTTGGCAGAAAATAAGTATTTGAAACTACACTCCCTGTAAAAAGTATTGCAAACCCATAATTCTCGAGATTTTCTTGGTTATGACCTTAATTCACACTTTGTTTATATTTATAGTAATGTTATTTATTAAATGAAAGATATTAGGGATTAGGCATATCATTTTTATTCACTGTTTACCAACAAATGAAGGAATTTTGTTTCAATCATTTCAAGTTTCCTTTCAGTCCATGTTTATTTTTCGTTTGCCTCAAGTCTGTTCTCTCTTTTCTCTTATGCCTAGTTAAAACAATTAATTTTATTATTTTTCAATGAATCATTTAAGTCACGATGATTCGGTCAGAATCATCACTCTCTATGTAGGAGGCAAATCATCGCGAATCTCCATGGAATTCACTATTCTACCATTTCAAGGATCATAAAAAGGTACAGGTAGGCTGGTAGTCATTCGAGACTAGCAACATCAAGGCGTCCCAGGGTTAGTAACCCCTTAGATAACCGCTTCGTTAAAATAAATCGGAAGTGTCATTCTACTGTGTCTTCCATTCAAAATTTGATCGCTGGTGTTCGAGGGTTATCAGACTTGGAGTCAACGTTCATTAGAAGACTGAGAGAGTCAAACCTCAGGTCAAGAAGGCCAGTGAAAGGTCCTCTTCTCACCGCAGAACACTGTGTAAAAAGATTAAGATTTGCAAGGGGAACACCAATCTTGGATTGTGGAGGAATGGAAAAAAGTTTTATCCATTGATGAGACGAGAGTGGCCCTTAACTAACAGCCCAGATGGTCGTGAAAGAATTTGGAGAAGGCCTGGAGAGCGGTATAGTCAGTGCTGCACGTTAGAAACTGAGCCATTTGGAGGGGCTTCTATCGAGTTCTAGCACACCAAGTTAGTGCCAATCCAAGGAGGGACTTTGAATGCTTTGTATGGTATGCAGAAATGATTCTTCAAGATCATGTAGTATCTTTTATGCCATTTATAGGCTCTGAATCATTGCTCATGCATAATAATGCTCGTCCTCACAAGTTGTTGTGTTTCTGAATACCTGAACACCACAAATATTCACACCATTGATTTGCCAGCTAGAAGTCCTGACCTTAACCCAATTAAGCATGTTTGGGATTATCTCAAAAGAAAGGTTCGGTCACGAGATTCACCTCCTACTACCATAGAAATGCTAAAGACAGCTGTATTGGAGGAGTGGGACAATATACCCCAAGATTTTCTTCAAAATCTTTTTACAAGTATGCCAAGACTGGTGGAAGGAGTCATTCAAGCCAGAGGGGGCAATACGCCTTATTACATGTAAATTAAAAGTTAAAATTGTAAAAAAGGAAAATTTTAAAAATTAAGTTTTCTAATTTTTTTTTTTTTATTGGAAGAAATATTGTAATTTATTTTAATAAAACTTGTTTATTTCCAGTTTATAAAGGTTTATTATTGACTTCAGGACCTTTCTGTATTAAGAACATTTTTGTAAAATTCAAATATTTTTAAGTGTTGCAATACTTTTGACGGGAAGTTTACTTAATTGTTTCATTCACTGACTGCCACCTGGACTAATTCCTTCCAGTATTTTTTTATTTTGTTTGATAGAAAGGTTTAAATTTCTCAATTTTTATTTTATTATTTATGTTACATTTGATATACCGAACACTGTTTGCTAAAGACAATATAATATTAAAACATTTCAAATTACATATATTTTTTTAGTATTTCTTTGAAAAATTGTATTAGATTTAAATGCACTAGTATACTGTAATGTAGATTTTTAAATTAAATTGTAATATCATAAATTTGGTTATTAATGCATTATGTAGGTAACTATGTAACTTTCGATTTAATTACCATCACAAACTATGACTTTGTTTATTATATTTTTTTGTACATACTATTGGGCTGATGCGAAATTAATGCAGGTTTCCTCTATTGCAATATCTTAATTCCAATTTTGTAAACAAAGCTAATCCTAACATTGATCATTATTATACCAAAACAAACCTTATCTAATAACCTCTCTTTCACCATGAATTTGTTTAGTAAAATCGTTTTGTTCAGTGTGTTCAAAGGTCTTGAATCGAAAATGTCAAAGTGCGATTTTCGTCAAATTTATTTTTACGATTTAAATTAGGGCGCAGCGCTGCGCAAACGGCTCGTAATATTAATGAAGTGTGGGGTCAGGGGGCTATTAATGAGTGCACGGTGCAGCGTTGGTTCCAGAAGTTTCGCAGAGGAGATTTCGACCTCGAAGACAAGGAAGGTCGGGGCCGTCATCTTGCTCTGGACAACGACCAGCTGAAGTCAAAAGTGGAAGAAGACCCAACCAAAACCACACGAGAAATGGCGGCGGAACTCGGTGTGAACCAACCCACAGTTGTACGCCACTTGGAAGCAATTGGTAAGGTAAAAAAGTTGGCCAAGTGGGTGCCAGTAGTAACGCCAGACCACACGTTGCACAACCAACGCTTCGACGACTGCACGAGTTGGGCTACGAAGTTCTCCAACATCCGCCTTATTCACCTGACCTCTCTCCTACAGACTTCCACTTTTTCAGGCATCTGGACAACTTTTTGAGGGAGAAAAATTTTCAAAACCAGGACGACACTGAAAATTCTTTTCGTGATTTCATTGAGTCCAGGGATTCGGATTTTTTTTTTGGTGGAATAAGAAAGCTTGTTGAACGTTGGCAAAAGTGCATTGATTCAGATGGAAATTATTTTGATTAAATAAATATGGTTAAAGTAAAGATATGGCGTATTTACAATACCTACTAAAAACCTGCATTAATTTTGCATCAACCCAATAAAAGGTATACAAGTAATAAATGGGTGCTGCCCACCATCCAACCTTTCAAAATCCCAAAAACTTGAAACACTAAAAATCCAAAATGCTGATGGTCTGAAAGCCATTTGTGATTAGAATAATTTGTTAACCTTTTTAATTTTAAGTCAACTCTATTGGTTAAAATTATTATTATATTTTTTACTATAATGTTATCTTGTCATGTTACAGTTGTATTACTTTCTTGTTTAACTTTTTTCATCTTATTTGTTATTACTTTTTTATCTTTCGTTTTCTTAGCCCTGATGATGACTCAAAAATTAGAGTGAAACTTTGGTATTCAACTAGATGTTTTTGTGTTTTTTCTTCACTCAACACATTCAAAAACCAGCTAACTCACTAACCAGGTCAATTAACTCATTTGGTATTATTTAAAAAGGTTAATAAAATATCAAAATAATGCCTGCATGTTTCTATCATGTATATATTTAAAAAGTCAATAAGATTTTGAACTAACTTTTGATTTTCATATGGGGATGAACTTCTTGATATTTGATGTAGATCCGTTATAAAGATGTACCATTCTTAACTCTTCTTTTTTTGCTTTTACTAATTGTATATCATTTCATTTTTTTGGATTTCCTTAGATATGAAGAAGAGAGAGGCAAAACCTTGGAGATCACAAGGTCAGCTTTATCTTTTTCTATTTAAATTTTTGTAATGCGGTGGTATGTTTTTGTGGAATCCTGTCATAACATAGAATAAAAAACCTTGGAGTGTAAAATACTAATCAACTTTCTTTATTATTTCAGTATCAATATTGTCAGCATAAAAATAAAAGCTACCAGTTAATTTACAAAATTTTGCTTGTTGAAATTATTTAATTTTTTTTCTGGGAGACAATGCCCCAATCCATTTATAAATAATTTTAAGTATCTATCATAATTAAGATAGTACAGATGATGATAAAAATTTAGCATGTATATTTGTCTTTGAAATGTTATACAGCATAAATATTAAAGTAAGATTAATTATTGTTTTTTGTTCATTTGATTTATTCTCTTCATTGGCATGAAAGACAGTTGTAAAATATTGATGTCATAAACTTTTGTCATGAAATTGATTTATATTTTAAGAGCATGTATCCGTTTATACATTTATTAATTAATTAATTAATTTAATAAATTCTTTCAATTAATAGTATGATAGAGTTATTTTATCATTTCTTTTTTTTTCATAGAATTATTCTCTTTTAAATTTACCTATTATCTCAATTATAATTATTTGTTTTTGCTTCAAGTGTTTTATTTTTTGGGCATTTTAAATTGGGGGGTTGATTTTCAAAAGGGCCTAAAGGATGTTTTTTTTTTTTTTAATTGATATTTAGACATTCTTTGAATTATAATTGTTTAATTTTATGGAAATCCTCCGTCTACTGATTGATAGTCTTACCAACATAAACAAAAGTCTTTTCCTCTTATGGTATATATCATACATACATACATAACAATGTCAATACCTCCTGACTTTACATTTGCTCCTTCCTTTTTATATCAGTGGTTAAACACTACAGATCAGCAAACCTCTGGAGTTCTGCAGGCAATGTCCAACAAATTTTTTTGGTGACCATTATTGTATAATCTTTTTTTTTTTTTTTTTTGTAACGAAACGGTTTTTAAGACCATGCGAATATCATTATTTTTTTTGCTTTTTCATTTTCGCCTTTCTCTTCTCCCAGTACCTTCTCATCATTTCTGCGTGTTTTTGCTTCCTTTCCTCCGACCACGCAGTACCTTTACGTTTTTCTTTATTTCCCGCAAGAATCCTGATCTCTTTCAATTTCTTTGCATATTGCTCTCTGTCCATGCAGTGCATGTCTGTTATTTTTAATTTGTCCTTCTCCTCTCTCATTTGCCTTATGTATCCTCCCACACTCTTGCATTCACGGATTCGGTCAAATATCCTCTTGTTCAGTCTGCCTTGGTCCATTCTTACCATGTGTCCAAAGAATCTTAGTCTTCTGATTCTTATCTCGGTTTCCAGGTCTTTTATCCCCTTGTAGATTTTCTGGTTCGGTCTCAACCTATAGCCTTCCTGTGTTTTTTTGGGCCCATAGATTCTCCTCAGGATCCTTCTCTCTATTTTCAGTAATTTTTCTAGGCTAGGGAAATATGATGTTTCCATCCCATACAAAATTACTGGTTTTATCACCGTATTGTAGTGCCTAATTTTTGCGTTAGAGGATAGGTTCTTCTTATTGTTGCCTGTTGCAAAGCTTAACCTTTCCAACTTTGTGATTCTCTCTTTCATGCTTTCCTTCTCCAGACCGTTATTGCTTATTGTTTTTCCCAGATACTTAAATTTTTTTGTAACTTTTATTTTCCCATATTTCGTTTCAATTATTTTTTTTCCATGGTTTTTCTCTGTCGTCATAAACTCCGTCTTTTCGTAGGAAATTTGTAGGCCTGCTTTTTCTGCTATTTCTTTTAGGGTATTTACTTGACTAACTGCCTTTCAGCCGTTTCCGCCAGGAGGGCTAGATCGTCTGCAAAGGCCAGTCAACTCACTTTTATGTGTTTTTCTTGGTTCTTACCACAACCCCTGCATTACTTATCTTCCTCGCATTACTTATCTCTCGCTCATGATTTTATCCAATACTATATTAAATAGTACTGGTGACAAGCTGTCTCCTTGTCTTAGTCCTGTTTTTATCTGGAAGGATCTGCTGATCAATTCCTGGAATTTAACTTTTGGTTTTGTATTTGTAAGAGTTAATTTTATCAGGTTTATTGTTTTTTGTTCCACTCCATATTCTCTCAGTACTCCCAGCAAGGTTTCTCACACACATGGACACCACCGAGTCATAGGCCTTCTTGAAGTCGATGAAAGAGATGTATAATACTTTGTTATAAAAAATGGGAATATTATCATCCCATTTTCTTATAGATTATTTTTTAAAACTTCATATTAAATTTATTTTATAGGCTCGTGTTTTCATATCCATGAAGCAATAGAGCTGAATCTTGGTTATGCAATATAATGTAGGTTTTAGAACATCAGTTTTATTTTCTTGTTTTCCCTCAACATCGTCAAGAATTATATCTCAGGTACAATAAGAGTAATGCTTTTATATGAAAAGATACTTCACCCAATTTTTAACATTAAATACCCATAATTTTCACAGTAAATATTAGATGTTATACAGCTCTACTGTAATATTTAAAAATATAATTTAGGTGTACTTCTATCCTAGGAATATTTATTTTAACAGTTTTATTATTTTTTTAATGAAATACTCTACTTCTCTAATTACTTCTTAGTTTTTAATTGCAAATTCTTAAAATTTGTTAAGGGAGTTTTAATCAGTTATTAAATTATAAATTGTTTATAGTGCTTAATTAATTATTCACATAAAAATTTATACGTTTTCATTGTAGGTTATATTAAAATGGAAGAAGCTCTTCAACCAGCTGACATGTAACAGGACCAACAGATTTTGTTTGTGTTGTGGCATATGTGATTTATAATATTTGTTATTACTAAAACTACTAAGGAATTAAAATCCATGTCACTTAAGAAGCTACTTAACCAATGCATGCTGTAGAGAAGATAATTGAAGATACTAACAAATAACCTAACAAGGAATTAAACAAAAAAAAAATAATTAAAAAAAGAAAATGATTTAATAAATTTACATTTTGTGGAACAGGCAACAGTGGGAATGAATGTAGGGCAGGCCACTCCTGGAAAGAAAACTGCAACAGCTGTTACTGTTCAGAAAGGGGAATCGCAATGTGTACGGATATGGCATGTCCGACACCACCCTCTCCACCCAAATACTAAAAACGATTAAAAAGCTGTACAAATTTGTTTCCAAATTAGACCTAACAACTGCTGAGGGGGTCAGGTTTGGAAAATTTTAATTTAAAATTTTCTGTTATCGATAGTAATTATTTTTAAATCAAAATTTTAGGCTTAAGTTCTTAGTTATTGTATATTAAGTATTAATGTTGTCAATATAAATATATAAAATTAAGTTTTCTTTTTATCTGTGGAGAATTCAGACCACACTGTTGCCTCTTGCTAACTATGGCTTAGAAAATTACTTATATTTAACATTCCATGAACTGCAAGTTTGTGGTGCATATAATAACCACAAAACATTTAACTGTCATGTTTGGAGCTGCATAACACATTTATATCTTGTTCTTGACTATTTTAACAAGATATGTGAAGTGAGCATATATTTAAGAATAATAATAAGCTAATTAATACAATATATATTCCAGACAACTACTTAGAAGCTAATTTCTTTTTATTTATCATTTAGCCAATTATTTGAGAATTTAAAAATGTAAGAAATAAAAGCATGAACCATAAAATAACACAAGAGTGATTGTTTCACTATTAAATATTTACTGTGACATTTGTTATTTCTGATTGCTAACTTGAATTAATAGTATAACCATCCCTGACTTATGTAATGTAATAAAAATGTACACTGCTAAGTGTATGATAGACTGTGTATTTATCAAGAAATAATTTTATATTCAATTGTCTTACTTTAAACGCATAGGTTAGATTTTAGTGTAATTTCACAATCATCAATGTCATTTAGTGAAAAGATTTTTTAAAAATTATATATGTAATCAGCAGTATTTAATTACAATGTAGATAAAATTTAATTATTACATATGTGAATGTATATATATTTCTTTTTTTTTTTTCGTACTTTACTACTGATTTGTTTCAGTTTAGTACAATACCCTTACAAGTCAACAAAACGGCATTTTATGTATGCTTTACATTTTGATTTGCTTTTACATGTAAATTTTCAAAATAAAAGTTTTCTTTTACATTTGTTATTAATTCAATAAGTTTTTCCTTTTTTAATGATTATATAATCACATGTATTTTAATAGCAATAAGTTCAATGTATAAACAATGCCATAAATCAATACAATTGTAACACACAACAAAATTAGCCCATCTCACTCTCTCAAAAACTTTTTTAAAATCTGGTGCAGGCAACACAAGACTTTCACTTACCTCGGCTGTTAAAATCAATTTAAAAACTATTAAAGATACTTCTATTTTAAAAATCTGTTGCGGGCAACACACGACTTTCACATACAGTAGCTCACAGTGAAAATGATACACCATACAAATTTCACAAAATGTTCATTTATTATGTACAAAAATATATTTTTTTGAAAAAGGTTCTCCCTAAAATATTACACATTTTATCTAGAAAAAAATAAATATATCTCTTAAACAATAATTAATAATGCCTGAGCATAAAAATAACAAAATGAAATTCCAGACCTCACAGTGAAAACGATACACTTTAATAAAATTAAATTTAAAAGCAATTCTATATAGCTTTAATATCTTGTTGGAAGTTCTTTGTTATTAATTACTTCTCTTAAGCAGTTTGGGATGGATTCCACGAGTTTTTGGGTAAAATCTTTGCTAATTTTCTCCCATTCTTCCAAGAGTGCCTTTTTTAGATTTTCTTTGTTTGTAATATTATGTTTTCAAATTTCTGTCTCCAATTTCGCCCACAAATGTTCAATGACATTTAAATCTGGTGACTGCGCAGGTGTCTTTATAAGTTTGGGACAGTTAAATGTAAGCCATTCTTTCACTATCAACGAAGAATGCTTGGGGTCATTATCTTGGTAAAAAGTAAAAATATCTTTTAATCCAAGTTTTTCAGCATATACCTTCAGATTTTGCCTTAATATGTCCACATATCAATGTTTATCCATTATACCTTCTATGAAATGCAGATTTCCCACACCATCACACTCCCACCTCCATGTTTCACAGTCGGTAAGAGATTTTGCTTGGAAAATGCTTCCCCTGGTTTTTTCCAATCGTATCCATCCATTCGACCCAAAAATGTTAAATTTGCTTTCATCAGCAAAAATAAACTTTTTCCAAAAGTCACAATCTTTGGAAATGTGCTCTTTTGCAAATTTTAGCCGGTCTTTTTGATATTTTTTACTAATGAACGGCTTTTTCCTAGCAACTCTACCATGAAAATTGTGTTTCCGTAGGAGGCGACGCTCAGTTTCTGCACTAACAATATTCTTTAAATAATATTCCACTTAAATTGCAATTTTTGGTTCACTCATTCTTGGTTTTTTTTTTTAAATATCTCAGAATCTATCTTTCGTCAGCATCGGAAAGTATCTTTATGGGGCTTTTCCTCTTCTTATTAAAAGCCTATTTTCCCTTTAATATCTTTCTACAATATGTTGTACTGTTGCATGACTTTTCTGAAAAAGTTCGCCAATTTCTCGATACGATTTTCCTCTGTTGAACTGTTGTATAATGAGTTCTCTTTCTCTTACCGTTGTGTGCCGACACATTATAATAAAACAAAAACAATCACAAAATAATATAATAAAATTGTCTTAGAGACTGATAGCACAGAAGACACTGAAAGCCTGGATAGAACTAAAACAGATTAAAAACAATGAGTGGTGTAAACAATGACAACATGAGTGGTGTATCATTTTCACTGTGAGATAGGTCAAAACTTTGTAATCCCCTTATGTAGCTTTATTTAATCCATTGCTAATGTTAGAGAGCTAGGAGAGTTAATCTGTAATCAAGAATGTATTCTCATTCCATATACACTTATAGGTCATAAAAAAAAATAAGCTCAATAAGTTATTTTTGACATATTTATAGAAATATAGTAGGTGTATCCTTTTCACTATGAGCTACTGTACCTCGACTGTCAAAATCAATTTAAAAACTATTCTAAGCTGATTTTAATACAACGTGTATTCATTTTCGTTGGAAACATATGATTTAGATTAAATAATATAACTACATTAAATTGTAATTTAGTAATAAGTTTATTCCCTATTCGTCACTTTATATTACCTTTTACAACTTTGTGTATCAGATAACATTTTTTCTAAAATCTTTCTCTTTCCAACAGTATATTATACATCTATATTATTGTTCTTAATATAAAAAACAAAACAAAAATCACATAAAAAAATAGTTTTTCTCTTTTAACCTTTAGTTGGTCATCAAATTTGTCCAACTTGTATATTTAGCCATCCTTCATCAATGTCATTAAGATGATATAGTTAATCTTTTGGAATTTACAAAATTAAAGGTAGTTTAGAGGAAGAATATTTAAAATATCAGCATTTAATCCCTGTCAGACTATTTCAATCAGAATAAAATCTACATCATATTAAAGCCCATCAAATTTTACATCAATATAGCAAGTTTAATCAAAATCATTAGAGCTGTTTTTGAGAAAATCGTAAAAAGGTGCAAAATGCATGGTATAAAGTGGCTCTTCTGGTTAGCTGATTTTGATGAAAAAGGTTTTGTAACATCTAGGGCGTAGAGTTGTCTTAAATATGAAATTTCAGTTTCATAAGACTTTTCGTTTATGTGCGGAAGTTAAGAGTGTATACACACACATACCTTTTTTCAGGACTTGGTTATTTTAACTCAGGGGACCCTAAAACGTGTATTTCCATTGAAAACTGGAATTCCAAAATTTTCACAACCGCAATTCTTTTCTTACTACTATATATTTCATATATAGGTAAGTCAAAGTAAAAAGAATGTGGTGGTCAGACAAACAATGTAATATCTTCAGTTCCTTAACAAATATTTTTTTCCTATCATTTAAGATCCTATAAACATTTTTAAAAAATTTCTATTTTCCGAGGTAGGCTCTTGGCCACGAGATGTAGATACCTCAGAGACCACACCATCATTCACAATGATAGTTATAGATTAGGCTTACCACTCTTTGTGCCTATAATAATAAAAATAAATCCCCTAACTTTTTCATCACATAAAATAAACTAATAATAATTTATCTTAAGTGGAAGGGTGGCTCTCCCTCATGCTAGTTTTCCTTAATTATTTTACAAAAATACTTAGGCATAAAGGAATACTAGGAATTAGTATTAAATTTAAGAAGGATATTATGGTAGAGTTCAATATAATTATTTTTTATTAAAAATTTATTTCTTTAAATCTAAATTGTGCTACACACTTATTACAGTCAATTGGGTAGAAATAGAGCATATTTATTTATAGAAACTTTACTTATACTATGGAAAATTATATTGTTACAAACAAGAGGATGCTAACATACATAAAGTAGCATGCCTCAAATGTCTGGTACCTGAGGCCAATTTATCAATAACTCTTACAACAAATAATGGATAATATAAATTTTAAACAAGATAAAAAAAAATACAAAAATACATTATAAAATTATTTTCTTAGGAAAAAGTTAAATCATGAGTTAAACTAAGTAGATGAGAAATAGGCTATCTACAATTTTTAAAAATGTGAGCATAATATAAGAAATTTCAATTTGATGTACAAGAACTCCTTTCATAATTAGAAACAGATCATAATACTAAAAAAATAACTTTGATGCACAAAAACTGATGACTATATTGACTAGCTCCTATAAGAACTGAAAAATTCTAAGAGATCAATTTTAGCTCATGTATAATATTTCAGCTGTCCCTTGATGCAATCAGCCTCAGAGGAAACTTCAATCATACATGTTTTAATAGCTGAATAAAGATATCCTTAAATAAAGGGTAAACCTGTTAGTTGGGTGCAAACCAGACCAAACAACTTTCCACAGCCATTGGTCTGAAAATTGTACTTAGTATGGAACCCTTCACCGTTCATAGGTTATACACAGACACGGTTTAGCTCACTTTTTTAAATAAATAATTTTGAAAAAAATAATAATATGTTGTCCGATTGAAATAAAAACAAAAAACACTACCAAACTCCATATTATTCATTAGTATAAATTGTATAAACAAAACTTGAACTATTGTATTTTAAAATATTCTACACAATATGAAACAAAAAATAATTAGACTGTAATTTTGTAAAAAATATAGAGCCAAAAAGTTGAGCAATAATTTTACTGGATATCAGAAGAGTAAGGTCATAATTAACTTTGAATGACAATCTACAGTTTTTATTTGAAATGTCTGCATTGTGAATTTAAAAAATGATTTTTAGAGCTATTAGAATCTAAGCTTATTGGCCAACTATATCTCATTAATTAAATATTTTCTAAGTTTGAAGTCAAATGCTTTACCCACAGAGCTGTTCGACTTCTTAAATCATGATATCAATAAAATAAATGAAACAAACAAAAAGAAATACAATATTTGTATTTGTGAGTTACAAATGGTGTGAGTTCATACATCAACACTAAAAAAAAATTAAGTAATCTGTAAGTTGGTGAATATAATTAATGAACCATCTAATGATAGGAAGAATAATCAGAAATCAGTCAAAATGATTTGTTATTTTGCCCCAGGTTTCGGCATTATTACATCAACAGTCCTACCCTATAGTTGAACCATCACATGAATGAAAAATCCTGAAAATAGGGACCTTGTATGCTAGAATGAACACATCAATACACCTATAAAACTTATATAGTGACAAATCAAGTTTTATATTAAGGTGAAGCTGTAGAGGCTAACAAAGTAGAGTAATCGGCAGACTAATTTAACATGATATTGCTAAGATGACTACTGACTTAGCAACATCATATAAAATGGCAGTGGTTTGAATCCAGTCTAGGTGTATTGAAATTTATTTTCTAGCAGTCCCACAGAATGGAACATGACCTTCCCACCTGGGTCTCATCTTAAGAAAGTTGGAGGTCAGTTATATTTCTAAAGGCCATGCAAGTTGATGACAGAGATAGGCAAGAGAAAGCTGAAAGTGTGTGATGATAATATAGCAGTAAAGTTGACGATAGTGAATTATCACACTACCAAAGTATTTACAATAAATATATGACAACCATATTTTCTATATAAACCTATCAATTAAAAAAAAAAAATTAATATTTAACTTTTTAAAATTGTTTGTTTGTTAATTTATTTATTTAACTTCAATTTATGATACTGTGGCTAATCGGACGGTGCTACAGTAGGAGTCCTAAATTTTTTCTATCCAGGTTTTATTAGGATAGGGATCTTTACCTACTTGACATTGCACAGGCTCAGGACCACCTTTTTACGTCCCCTCAAAAAGACAGCATAGCTAAGGATTTTTTACTCCCATCAAAAAATCTAGGACCACCTGCGGGTTTGACCCGTGACCTTTGGTACAGAAAGCTATTATGCTAGCCACCCTGTTACAGGTGATCCCTCAATTAAAATTGTGTTTTTAAATTTTAAAAAAACATGTTTTATAATATTTTAATAACAACTATTAGTTTTGGATACAACCATTTAGTTTTTTAAATATTTTAATCCCCATGTCTACCGTGTCTGAACCCACTATTTATGAAGAACGTATGCTTTTCTGATAGCTTCTGACAGGTGGGAATGAAGAAATATGAAGATTTTTTTATTTATCATCCCTTTCGATCTTCTGTTGCTGTTGTGAGAGTACTTCCACATGCCTATCTCAATCACCACGAAACACAGCCTTAAGGGACGGTTCTATAAGAAATAATTGATAAAATAAAGAAATGGATAATAACTCTAGCAAATATATTAAGAAAAGAACATTTTATGGGAAAACTATTCAAAATACTATTATTTTATTTATTAATAGTTGTTTTGACAATTGTCATCTGTTTAGGCAATAAGTAAATGCTAACAAATGAATAGGAATACAACTGTTAAATACATTTTAAAAACAAATGGCAATTGAGTGTAGCAAGTTTCTTGGCCAGCGCCTCAATAGTCTTCTTGGCCAATTATAAGGGTTTGTGGCAATGGATAGGTGTTCTAATATAAATTTATATAATCTAGCTTCAAAATTAAGAAAATTAATAGAAATATATATTAAAAAATACATTAGCATCAATATGAAAGTAACATACAGGAGGTGAGGAAATAAATAATGTGTTAACTAAATTTATAAATGTGTGCATATGAATTAAATCATTAATATTTTCAAAGTTGTTTGTGATTCTCAAATATGAATAATTAAGTAAGCGCATTTTGTCACGAATGGTGAAAAGAATTACTAGTATCATAATCATTAGAAAGGCAAATAAATAAACATTTTTGGATTCAGAAGTTGAACATAAAACTAGGTTATTTTTAAGATTGAAAAAAAAAAAAAATTAAAAAACTTTTAAATGTTAACAAAGTAACTAAAAAAAAAAAATCTACAACCTTACTATCTCACAGCCAGATAAAAATGATATACAAATATATACTATAAAGGCACATAATATAGATAATTCTCTGACAATATTTATAAGATAACATTTACACACTATTAAAAGGAATTAATTCTCCTAAGTTAATAATTAGAATCTTGCTGAAAATCATTCATATTAACATTGTACAAAACAAGGAAGTCCTTGCACTTCTCAAGGCAACAAAAGCAGGATCAACAATAACAATAGGATCAAACAGCCAACCAAACCATGTCATCTTAAATCTAACAAAATTTCTTTTGTCATTATAATAAATATTGCTTATCTAACATTTTGATATAATGCTTAATGAAACAAAATTAAAAAGAATAATCATTTGACAGGAAATAATAAAGTAAACCAATAAAAAGCCTAAACATTTTTCATATAGATAAAACTTTGTATACATTATAATTACTGTCATGTGTATTTTAATTCTTTTAGGCAATTAGTTTAATAAGCCTTAAATGTAGGTAAAATTATAAATATATCAATATTTTTTTTTAGTTTTTAATTTTATAACCAAAACCATTGTTACATAAAACTAGAGAAATCCAATAAATATAGTAGTTCTAATTCTCATTTTTGAAAAAAAAAAAAAAAATGAAGAAATGATCTAATGTAAGTATAAACATTTGTACAGAATACCCAAGTTGATGTTAATGGAAAACCACAACCAATGACGAACGATGTCCATCTTAAAATAAAGAATAATCTGAAGATATTATAACAAGAAATACAAATTGATAATGTATACTGGTACCTAATTAACTTCAATGAAAAAACAACTTTTGTTTCAAAAATATGTCATAAAGTTTTAAAACGCTGAATTTCATAAGTATCATAATCAGTGCATACAACAATTAATGAAAAAAAAAAGAGAGAATGATTTAAGGAATAGTTATTTTGTTTTAATAATCCTTTCAACAGCACCAGTTAATACAGAGATTCGGAAACAACTTTAAAATAAGAATACTCCACTAAAACTGCAAATACTGAAATATAACTGTAATTTTTTCCAATTAAAGGATAAAGTCAAGGAGATGGATCTTCATAGTTCAAACTTATAGTAAACCATAGATAATTGCTTTAAAACAACACTAAGGTAAAAGGCTAACATTTTATGTAATAATTATAGGTGTTTAATTCATGTTCAACTTAACCATGTTAAAACATTTTATTGCATATAAAAGAACTGTTGGTATTTTAAATAAAGTCTTTATATATGTCTGTTACTTATTATCAAGGCATTGTACTTGATTTTTCAAGATGCATAAAGTTATGTGCAGCTACAAAACAAAACCAAGATATAAAATATTGCTATAACAGTAAGGTAGTGTAGATTCTTGTAATGTTAATAACTATCAAATTGAAAGGACTTCAATTATGTTTAATATACATTCCATAATAGATGCAGTACATCTGTGGTAGATAAGTGTTTGGAATGATAAACAAAATATGACGTTAATAAAGTCATAAATTAGTTTAGTATATAAAATGAAATTCAATTTTAAATGCATTATTTGCCATGGGAATCAATATTTATACACCCACAAATTAAAATAAGAAAACATCTCTCAAGTTAGAGGAGATCGAACGTTATTTTAAGAAGGTTATAAATAAACATATTTTACTTACATGGTTTTAATATCATCTTTAGATGAATACATTAGTCCTTATAGATACATACAACACAATATAAAAAATAAAGTCAGTTATTAAAAGTCTTTTTTCTATAAAATAGAAAAAGTCCATAAAAATAAGTCTCTTTATGACACAACACTTTATGAGGCACTAAATAATTACCACAGAAAAACGTCTGCTATAATTCCATATCTTGTGCTTCATCTTCGCTAAAATCAGACAAAGAAGATTCACTGCCTGAAGAAACGGTCTGTTGTTCTTGTTTTCTTAGTGCTTCAGCTGTTGCGTATTTTCTGACAAATTCCAGAACTTTTTTCTTATACGCATCAGGCTTATGTAAATATAAAGAGGCAGCATCTCCATTAAGGGGATCTGAAGGATTCGGATAGGTAAGAAGCTGAGGCAAAAAGGATTCGAAAATATTTGACAAGTCATAGAGCGCAGTCCAAGCTTGGTTTATTACGTCCAGGCATACTGTTCCCGAGACTTCGTCAATATTAGGATGATATATTTTGTTCATGAAACCTATGGAAGGAGATTTGAAGGGATACTGATCGGGAAGATGAACACGAACTTTCCAAATACCTCCTTCATAGGGTGTACCTTGTGGCCCATAGAACTTGACACAAAATTCATTTAATCCATCGAGAAACGTAACCTCATGTTTACTTTCGATAAGTTTCATAACATCAGTGTCCATACGCCGTTTACCCGCACCAGGCGACGACATCACTTCGGTGGCTGGCCAGCAACAGTGAGTGTCGGGGAAAACTCGCATAGAGTGGGGAGCTCTCCTCCCCCACTCCTGTAATCTATCCCGGTCATTATTTTGATCCGTCTCAGTAATTACGCTTTCAAGATATTTGCTTGATAATTAAAATTAATACGGAATTCTTTCCAGGCCAAACAAAACCTTACGCTCACCAAAAAAAAAAAAGAAATAATACGAATAATTTAAAGATAATAACAAATTATGATTAATTTTGCAATTAAAGAATAATTGTAAATGAATTACGAGGTTATAACGCCAATAAAACAGTTGCACTACACATATTTAAACCAAAATTGTTTATATTTTAAATTATTACATATGAATATTCCGAACAATAATGAATCAATGTTTTTCAACAATTAATCTATTTCCTCACTAAGAGCAATGGTGATTCTCTAATATATACATATACATATATATAAAATAAAAAAACCTTCAGCAGGCTTATAATACAATATATTTTGTAAATAAAACACAACGGTTGAATAACATTTCAACACAGAGTATTGATATCAAAGATTAGACGGTCCAAAGAGTAAGCCAACGTTTAAAGAGACATGTAACTAAAGCTATTTATGATTTGGTATTAATTAAAAAAAAAAAAAAGTCATATATTATCACTTTTTTAGTAGCAAAACTACAACCCTCGTTGTTTTTTTAAGTCTCAACATATACTAAAATTAACGATTTATCATATCAATACTGCCTATATTTTATTTTTAATTTTGTTATTCTTACTTAATTTACTTTACCAAAATATAGAGAGAGCAACATTGTGTTCAATGTAACTTTGAAAAAAATGCCCTCAAGATCGAAGATTATAGTGATGCAAACGTTTGTAATTTGATATACCGAATAACAGTCATTAAGAAGTGACTAATTTAGTCTATTTTGAGTCAGTCAGTTTGGAGTCAAATCTTTGTTATACACGCGAGATCTACAGTAAAACCGATTTGTAAAATAAAAACTATTTATTTTAGTGAGATTTTTTTATTGAAAGAAAAAGTCGAGAAATTATCTTTCTTTTTTTTAATATGAATTTTCAAAACTGGAAAAATTCAGTTTTTTGATATTTAAAACTAATGAAATATGTATTTTAGTATATCTTGAAAGAGACTGAAACAATTATATAACTGAGTTTACAATATAAGTACGAATGATACAAATTTAATGACTCAATGGAATCTCAAGTTGTAAACTTCTCGCCACTATTAAAAAATAATAAATAAAATAAAATCAGAAATTTTTACTTACAATGGCAATTTGTCAGATTTCAAAACAAAACTAAATTCTTCGAAAACATGTTGTGATTTGGGATTAAGTTTATCTTCAGTCTCTTTTGAGATCTTCCTCTTTAAACCCTAAGAAAAATAATTTTTGCCATATTTCAAAATTCATATTTAAAAAAGATCTTTATCTCTTTCTGAATATCGAAATTCCTACAAGCAGTGTAAGGATAAGAGTATTCTACATAAAAAAATAAAGAAGAATATATTTTCCCTTAAACACACACATTTACACAACCAAATGTCATGATTTGTGTAAAGTATCATGAATTGTTTCAACTAGATTCCTCATTAAAAGTAGGAATAACCTACGGTTTTGTAAAGATAAAAACTATTAACAAGATACTCTTATGATCATTTTATTCTGAAAATTACAAAATCACCACAAAAGTTGGTGAAATTTTCTAATAAAAAAAATAATAATAAGTTGTCTCTCCGAGGAGAGGGAAATTAATAACTCGGAATTTAGTTGACTCAGTGTCATCAATTTCAAGCCATTTTTATTTATCATACATAGAGGTTACTATGTTAGTTTCATAATTTTACTTAATCCCATACAGATATTTCCGTTTAATTAATACAAAAATAAACTTTGAAAAACAACATTCTTATAACATAATTAAAGGATAAATATAATAAACTACAAATATAACGAATGAAATTAGGTAATATCTAACACTTCTACCGTAGATGGATGAGTAAGCTCACTTATTAACACCCAGTGTTACTTTCGCTTCTCTATATATCAAACTTATAGTTAGGGAAAGTATTGTGATAGTGAAATTGTTTACTAAATAAGTGGGAGGTAACTCTAACAGGGAAATGAAAAGTCATAAGAAACTTAAAGTTCATATTTGAGACAACTATATGCCTGCGATGCTATGGCAACTTTTTTACAAAAAATCGTTGAACCAGAATTGCTGCTTTTTACCATGAATTTTACACTTTTTTACGATTTTCTCACAAAAAGACCTAATGATTTTGATTAAACTGACCTTATCGATGTAAAATTAAATGGTCTTTATTTTAATAGAGGTTTTATTCAGAGTGAAATAGTGTGACAGGGCTTAAATGCCAGATTTTCAAAATGTCTTCCTCTAAAATACCTTTACTTTTTTTAGTTAAAATAATTAACCATTTCATCTTGTTAGCATTAAAACAAAATGGGCGAGTATGTAATATGAAAAATTTTGATAACCAAGTTTGGGAGAAAAGAACAGAAATGTGTATTTTAGGTTATTGTTTTTTTTTTTCTTCGCACAACAGAATAGTAATGTAAATGTGTAATATATCGTTGGAAAGCTAATGATTTTAAAAACGATGTTTTTTAATGGATAGTCATCTTATAACTAGGTAATTGATAGTGACAAAAAACGCATAAACGAATTGATTGTTGAAGGTTGTAATAATTTCTATTGTTATATTATTTAAACAAAAATAAATGTTTTCATCGAAACAACATAATTATTTTTTCAACTTTAATTTTGTTTAAGATTCTAAAATCAATTTTAACTGTGAAAGTCGTGTGTTGCACGCAACAGATTTTTTTTTTGTTCTTCCTGCCTCAAAAACCTATGAGAGAAAATGAATGTTTTCATTAATATTTTGATTCCGATAGGCGCTGTGGTAAACCATTCCGCATAACACTCTATTAATAACTCAAGATAACTCTGTACAAAATTTATATCATGGTTACATATGTTGTTTACCACAAGTGATATTTCCATATACCTGACTTTTATGATTAGTCTCCAGCAAATTGTTTAATGGTTTATTTTCATACAAAAAAATATAACAATTGTTCACTTTACGCTACCAGCTAAATGGAAACTAAACAAAATCAAAGACCAGCTTGGATTCACACGATTATCGCTAAGCTAGAGTAAAGGCACAGTTGCTGACACTACCCCAATTCAGTAACTACCCATTATTACCCCATGACACTGCCTAATCTCATTCATTCTACTTTAAAAAATGACACCAAATCAAAGCCACAGTAATTCCCGACAGATTCCCGTCATTTTCGAATTACTAGACGGCCTGAAACTCTTATTTTTCAAGATAGAATGAGCAGGTGTTAGTAATTTGAGAAGTATCAGCAATTGGTGCGTTTACTCTCCGTAAAACATGACATTTCTTTTCATTTCGAGGCGATGAACAGAATTATAATTTAACATTATAATTTTAACAATATAATAGAGCAAAACTCATGTTCTAAGTAGCAAGTATATTTGATAATGTATTATTACTAAACTATCATCGTCTAAATGAATGTTGAACTGGCCAGTAACGAGAAAATGGATTCGGATATATAATTAGCACTGGAAACAAAACATTTCACGTTAGTGCTGCTATTATTTTAGTTTTAACTATCAATAAAACAGAGTAAAACTTAAAAGTCTTAAGAGCTGAATCCAGTTTTATTAAAATATCATTCATTGTATGTTTAACTTAATAGTACTCAGTAAGTTTGCATTAGTAATAGAAAATCTCACGCTAAACAAGTAATATAAAAGGATTTAACAGAACTTATATTAAAAATAGGATTTAAATTAAGTGACCCTTAGATAAATATAGTATCAAGTCTAAAATACTTACTTTACTTTATAGGCGTTCCATCAAGGGTTGCCTCATCCAGTCAGCGCAGAGCTCCAAGCGCTTCGGTCCAATCTTGCAGGCCTCGACCAGCCATTTCTTCTTGGACTCCTTCAATACACCTGCTTCTGGGTCGTCCAAGCCCTCTCCTTCCTGGCGGAACCCAATCTAGGATTCTATTGGGCCAACATTCTTCTTGCATTCTTTTAACATGCCCATACCATCTTAGGCGGCGTGCCCAGATTCTTTCATTTACTGATGTATCTACATCCATCCTCTGGCGAACAACTTCATTCCTAGCTTTATCCAGAAATCCATCTCCACCGCCTGCACCCTCGAATACAAACGGGAGTTCATTGTCCGTGTTTCTGAAGCGTATGTCAGGATAGACTCCACTATGGCTGAGAAAATTCGGCGCTTGTTCTCTGCAGAAATATCCGTATTCCAAAGGACTGGATGTAACATTCGGGTAGCCATACGGGCATGTTCCACCTTCTTTCTCACGTCATGTTCAGACGACCCTGCATCATACAATCAAAAAACAAGATACTTGAAAACGTTCACGTTTTTACAAGCTTCACTGTCTACCAAAAGCGCACCAGTGTCATTATCGCCGATGGCCATGTATTCGGTCTTCTCGAAGTTAATTTTTAATCCCGCCGTTTCATAGCAGGACTTTAGTGTAAATATCATAATTTCGAGATACACCTTCCGCCTCGCAAACACGATCTAGTCATCCGCAAAAAACAAAGATACCAGCTGCTGAACGGCCCAACATCCCCACATTTCTCGTACCATGGCTTCACCGATTCGTGCAGGTACATCTTAAAAAGTGTAGGAGACATACTACACCCTTGCTTTAACCCCTTTGTACCACGATAAGGGTTAGAGAGATGGTTCCCACATCTTATCTGATACATACCGTTGCTGTACAAGTGCCACACAACCTTCATCAATGATCCACTAATTCCTGCTTCTCCAAGTGCCAACCACAGCCTCTCCCTGGGTGCATTATTGTACGCCTGTACCAGGTCGATAAACGCCATATAGAAAAACTGAAGTTTTTTTTTTTTTTTTTATTAAATCGTACGTTAACTCTGCATTCCACATAGTTCGCTGAATGGAATAAAGCCTCGAAAAAGAGATTAAAAAATTAATATTTAATATATTCTCTCCCATCAATCTAGAAATGATTTATACATAAAAATAACTAATTTTCATGTCCTTCGAATAAGAAATTATTATAACCCTGAAACTGCAAGGATACTTGAATATAATAACCCAAAATGAATTCATAAAAAAGTAACTTGGTTTGTAAATTCGTTTTTTGGAGTGTAAAAGTAATTTTAGAGTTTACAGAACTAGTAGAAGAAATTATAAGAAATGATAAATAATTTTTATTCTGGGATATTTCGTTCCCTAAGAATAATTTACATTGAACAGAAGAACTCTAATTTGTCTCGCTTCATTTGATACAATACATAACTATTTAGTTAAGTAATTATAAAAAGTTAATATAAATAAAAGATACAAATAAAAACAGATAACATGAAATGAGTTTAGTTATGTATTATCAAAGTCTAGATTATCACATATTTGCGGAAGATTGCTTTTAGGAGATGGATAAATAATAGGTGTTTGAAAGTGGTTAGGTATGACACTACTCGAAAGGAGATGGGTAATGAGTTCCAAAGTATGGTAGCACAGATGATAAAGGACTTTTCAAAGGATGCTGTTCTACGAGAGGGTAAGTATAGATCGGTAGGTTGGGATCATGTATTAGGAGTGTGAACGGAAGAGCGCGAGGTAAGGAGGTCAAAGATATAGGAAGGTTTTCTGGCACGCAAGGATTGAAATATTCAGAATATTGAAATCGCAGTCAATTAATATCAAAGCGGACTACCTTGAAAGTTGAACAGTTTGTTTAACAAAGGCTTAAGATAAAGAGAAAGTTAAGATTTATTTTTAGTAACAGTAACTGATATTGAAAAAAGAAGAATCCAAGCAGCTAGACATATAATTTTAATGGGGTCTGTAACATTAGAGACTTACAAATATGAAAAAAAAAACAACTGATGAGTAATATTAGCCTAGCAACAGAGAGATGTGTAAAAAAATGAGGTATTCAACAATGCAAATAATCTCTTTGGGAATTTCTATGTGGAACTGAAATTTTGATTTCTTTATATGAGTTTCGTATCCAAGAAGATGAGCTTCTCTAGACAGATTATTCTGAGTATCAAAACGCTTCAACTCAATTTAAAACGTGTGTGCACATCAATCCTTGAGAAAAATCATTAAAATTTGTAAATCTCTAGGAGTAACAAATGACACTTGTGTATAATTGAGACGTTGATTTCCAAAAGGTACTCAAGGACATTTTTTTCAAAGTCGATATTTTGACATATTTGTATTCTAATGGTTCAGTTTTGTCTAAATCCGTCATCAGATTTTATCTAAAAAACATATAAAAAAAGTATTTAAAAATTGCATTTCACTCCAAAAGGTACTAAATCCACATTTTATTTCATTCCAAAAGGTACTAAAAACATTTCGTTCCAAAACGTACTATATCCTATGTAAACAGATATAACCTTTCCTTTCATTTCCCACTATACGGCAGAAGCATCTAACCTCGTAATACATCACCATTAATTTATTGTCAATTATGTGCATTTTTATTGGTTCAGTTAGTACGTCTTGAATCACCGCTATTATTTTAACCTAATAATCAGTTGTATGCTATTTGAAACAACTTAATAGCGTCGCTTTGGTTCTTTTAGGTTGTCAATTAAATTAAGTTTTTTCATAGTATTTCTTCTTGCAGCTACATAAATTAGGTTTAAAATTTTTCAGAAACTCACATTTTAATAGAATAATGGTATTTGATACAGCAAGTAGTTGGAATTAACATTGGGAAAAATTACAATAATTTAGAAAAATAAGTTGGCAACACACTTAAAAACCAACTTTAGATTTTATTAAAAAAAAGAATCAAGTTAATTGGTCCAATAATAAATAAATGAGGGATCACTTGTAGCTGGGTGGTTAGCATAACAGCCTCCTATGCCAAAGGTCACGGGTTCGAACCCGCTGGTGGTCCTAGGATTTTTTATTGGGAGTAAAAAAAATCCTTAGTTATGCCGTCCTTCGGAGGGGACGTTAAAAGGTGTTGCGCGATGTCAGGTACTCGTTAAAGATCCCTATTCTAATAAAACCTGGATAGGCAAAATTTAGGACTCCCACTGTAGCATCGTCCGATTAGCCATAGTAGCATAAAGAGTGGCGTTAAATAAATAGACAATAAACAAATAAATAAATGACATATTTTTGCGTTTCCTGTAAGATTGTCTAAAGTGGATATAGTACCTTTTGGAAATCAACGTCTCAATTGAAAAACTAGATCAACAATAGTTTCAAATTTATAAGGAATGGTAATAACTATCAGTCGGAATAACTATTATTTTCATAAACGTTCCTTATGAATATGAATTTGAGTTGTTCGATCAAAAACTCAGTGCATAACTTCTAATGAACAGTTGTTAGTTTGTTAATTTAGATTTAGTACAATATTAATACTTCAAAATTATTTTTTCAAAATACGCAGAGGACTTCACTTAGTGATTCGAGCTATCAAATAAAAATCGATTGAGTTTGCTGCTCAAAAAATCTGTACATGCGCCCATGTAGACAAATTTGCTTATTTAATACAATATTTAATTGATACTTATGTTTTTAGTATTAAATAGCGTCAATATATTTTTTTGAACTCCGGGTATAAAGTAATTGAGTTAATAAACATATAAAGGAAGTGAAATTGCCACAATTTTTCTCTCACACAAACACGCGTACGTACGCACGCACACACACACATATATACAATTTTCAGATTTCGGGTTCTTAACTCCAACCACCACATTCACACTATCTGACTTTTATTCCAAGAGAACTGCCTGATGAATCTCTTCAAGAACATCCAGAGTGTCCAAAATAAATGTTATTGTAAATACTAGAATGTCATTTATAATGTTATCAATTGTATTAACTAGTTTTATTATTTCATACAATTATAAATTTAATGGAATAACAAATAAATAAATTATAACATGGTTTCATGATGAGTTCTTTGAGTTTATTTTCATATGTCATCACAATTCTAATTATTATGGTATTTTATATTAAAAAAATTATTTTATTCAGTAAAGTGAATTATTCTTCCTTCATTGATTCAGCTCTTCCCGGTTAAGAAAACCCTTAAGGCCGAACTCATGAAGATACCGATTAGCGCTCCTCTTAGAGACATCGCATACTTAGACGAAGCTAATTTGAACAATTAAATAATTTATGGAGAATATATATATATATATATATCATCGAGCTCCGTCTTTAGCCGAGTCATGCTTTCACGCAAATTGGTTAGATGTTCATAGAATATTTACTCTTGCTGCTACTATAGCTACCCCTTAGATACCACCCAACTCGTTTCTGGGACAGCATCAGCGGCAGTGATTTTTTAATTCTTCAAGGTTATCTTCATAAATGTCATTACCGCATGATCGATGAGCCATACCGTAACGTAACGAAGGAGAAATGAGAACTGCTCCTTCTGGGTTCATTTTAGTGAACACCCATGAAAATGGTGCCAACAAGTTATACGAGCGCAGTCTAATTTAAATCTACCATCCACGGAAGTAGGCTGAACGTTATTACACGTAAATGATAAAATGTTCGGCGACAATCTTCATCTCTGATATGTGATAACCTTAAGACCTTCTGCTGTACCTCACAATTTAATTTTTAGTTACAAGTTGCGCTTAAAGAAGAATAAAAAAAAAAAACGAATCTTCCTCGCCATCGTCTAACCCATCTTAACCCAGCTGAAACATGGAATACGTTATCCCTGCTCTATTCAAAGCTTCGAGCAGTGGTGATGGACTTTTAGCGAAGGTGCCTTCAAAAAGAATGTACAGACTTCAAAATTATGTCGTTCGGGAGAGAATGGAGTTTCATCTGTCTGTCAACAACAGGATTGGACAGCGAAGGCTAAGGTGGTAGGTCAAATAAGGCGAATGTCTACGAACCGATGGCCGAACTGAGTTCCGCCGAAAAGACGGTGAGGACGACCCAGAGGTGGATGGATTGTTGGAATGGAGTAAAAAATAGTGGGCCGTGGGGGTCTTCTGAATGAAGAATGGCTGCACCGCGACCTCTGGAGCTCAACCCTCCTGGTGTAAAAGGTAGCCCACGTTGGAACGCCTGTTCAAGTAAGTTCCCGAGGGTTGTGTTTCGTCTATGAACATGTAGATCTGTCACAGTAATAATCAATTTGTCATCTAGGATTATTGTAATATATATATATATATATATATATATATATATATATATATATATATATATATATATATATATATATATATATATATGTATATAAATCGCTTTATATTTAAATTACTTTATTCCTACATCTTCTATGTATTTCTATCGATTAAAAAAAATCGATACAATGTTGCAAAGTCCGGTATTTTTTAAATTGTACGTTGCAATCTGTGAATCTGATTTTTTCTTCTCTTTTACGTATGTTATAGTGTTTAATCATTTCAAAAGTTTTTAATGGTATTTTTTTTTTTAAACTTCCTAATTTATGGATAGTATATTTGTATGAGTTTTCAATAAATAATGGAAATTAAAGAGGAATTAGAATTACCAGATTGGATGAAGCCTTTCGTGCAAAAACAAATTAAAGGAAATATTTCGAAGAAACCAATTTTCTGCAATACTCAAGTGTGTAATACTTAAAATTTCAACGTAAGTTATGGTTAGGTTGCTGATATAAGTGAGGTTATGCTTTAATCTGTTTTAGATAGAAGTTTCTCATGCTCAATCCAAAGCTGATAAAAAACCTACAGTGAGGTGTAATAATTTTTACGACATTGCCGAATGGTGTGAAAAGTTACTGTGAGTATTGTTGAGGAAGAATTGTTTTTTTTAAATTCATTTATAATGAATGGTTTTATATTTTTTTCTAGCTGTAAGGCAGAAGATATCAGTTTAGTTTTGGGTCTGGATTTGGACTGGCCAAGTGCTTACAAATCAGTGTTTAAGACTAAACAAATTCACATTTGTTGTGGAGAAAATGAATGTGCTATCTTAAATGTGAGTAATCTTATAGGATAGAAATGCATAAATTAAAATTTATGTTCTATTGTTTTTATGGATCATTGCTCAAAAATATCTCTTAAATTACCTATTAAAATAAATAATATAATGATTTTTTTGATACTATTTTAAATTTTAATATGATAACTTAAGTATAGGTTTGGTAGAAGAAATAATTATTTAAGATATGTGAAATGGAATGCTATATTTTTAAAATTAAAAAACTGATTATGACCCCTCAATAGTGCAATAGTCTTGTTCTTCTTGAAGTATTTGTAAAACAATACTCTTAAATTTACAAATTCGAGTATAAGAAATGTCTAGGAAATGGCAAACCTCTAAAGTTATATTTCTAATGAGATGGTACTGGGGGACTGCAATCAGAGACATAATATTCTGTTTCTTACATCAATTATTCTGCTATTATTATGGATTTTACAAATACAAAATCAACCACCCGCTACTCTACCACCATAATTTTTTTTTTGTATATACTTTAGTTTTATTCCATGCGCACAAAAAACTTTTATCATTCTATATAGTACCTTTTATTGAAAAGTTTTGGATGGTTGAGATGAGGGGATTAAAACCATTGATGATTCAATTTTTTATTTATTATGAGTTTTTCAAACTTTTTTTTTTTTTTTTAATATTAATAATCGTCTATGCATATCTTTGGTGAAATATGAAACTATAATTTATTACGAAATTTCTAAAATGAAAACTCCTCATTGTAGAATTACTAATTTGAGATCAATTACTCAAAAATAATGATTAAAATAATTATAAGGTTGGAAAGCTAGAAAAAAATAATTTAATCAAAGAAGTAAACGAAAAAAACTTTTTTCCCCCCCTTATTCAGCTCTTTTCTTCTTCAACAGAGCAGCTGATGAAGACGAGGTTTGAAACGTTGGTTAATAAATAGTTTTGTACTATTTTACCAATAAAAGTTTTGGACAGGATTTATCTTCTACTGTTTTTCATTGAAATTCTTATATTTAAACAACTTTTTTGTGTACTTGAAGTTTTATAATTTGCTTACAAACATAGTTTAAAACTTATTTTAATTATATTATTTGACTTATTTCAGGTTGCTGATGTGGAAATCATTCCAAAATCTTTGGCGTTACTGCTGAAACATCCAAATGTTACTTGGCTTGGCTTCAACATTCAAAAGTAAAATACACATTCTTAGTTTTGTATTTTTTTATGATATGTTTTTATATTATGTATTGTTATTTTATTCATCCTAGGTTAATATAAAACAGATTATAAACATGTACAAGATGATGAAACAAAAATAAACCAAGTTTTAACACATTAATAGCATGTACTATAATGAAGATATTGAGAAAGAGTCTTTATTTAAAAAGGATTTCAGTATTGTTGATAGGCATCTGCCACAAAGTCCTGTTTTGAACCACTCTCCATATTTTCCTTAATCAATCAATGTCTCATTATACCTAAATTTTTTTATCGATCAAGGTGTAATCATTTCCCCTGTCTCTTTATTGTTTTTAAAAGTTTTGAGGCAGTGGTAGCCAATAGAGTTCAGATATGCTATCACGTTTACATCTGACAATTAGCTGTCACCATCACAAAGATACTGTCAAATATTTTACAAAACATGAAAGTTCCATAATATTTCTATGACCAAAATTTTATAGTTTTCTCAATGCACTAAACATGACAATTGAAGCTACCGTCATTATTCATTTATCTTTTAGGCTTTCGTTTAGGCAAATGATTTTTATATTGAAAATATCACTGCCCTGTTAAAGTCCTATAATTCAGTTAAAACTTTTGGCTCACAAAAAACTATAATTTACTGATCAATGTGTTTTTCTTTATTGGCTGTACTCCCTCCAATCCAGCCAACTTCTCAAATATATGTTCATCAATTGAAATTGAAATTTATTATCTGTTACTTTTATTAGGGACATTGCTAAACTTGGAAAGGATTTTTCTCTTGAAGTTGATGAAATAATATCCAAAATAAAAAATCCTGAAGACTTTGCTGAAATCAAGTTATCATGCCGCCATCAGTGGTCTGTAAAGTCTGTCATTGAAAAGGTAATTTATTTTTATTATTTTTGACATCAGTAAAGTTAGATTGTTTTAATGGGCTGATAGTTTTTATAGTTGCTTTGGTGTTATGATTTGAATAATTAATAATTAATTTCAGATTGAATGTTTGACCTCTAATCTAATTGTAGTTTTAATTGTTACTTTCTCTTACATTACTTGGCTACTACTATTACTATATATGAAATATATAGTAAGGGAAAACATTCTAATGGTGAAAGTTTTTGAATTTGAGTTTTTGACAGAAATATAGGTTTAAAGATGTATTTAGTTAGGCAAGCTAAAAAACAATAGTTGTTTTTAACTGAAATTTCAAAAGGGGTTACCTGTAGCATGGTGTTTAGCATAACAACCTCCCATGCCCAAGCCTCCCATAACAGCCTCCCGGGCTTAAACCAGCAGGTGGCCCTAGGATTTTTTAATGGGAGTAAAAAATTCTTAGTTTTCCGTCCTTCGGAGAGGACGTTAAAAGGTGATCTCGAGCCGGTGCGATGTCAGGTACTCGTTAAAGGTCCCTATCCTAATTTTAACTGGATAGGCAAAATTTAGGACTCCCACTGTAGCATCGTACAATTAGCCAGAGTAGCATAAAGTGACGTTAAATGAATGAACAAACTGAAATTTCAATACTTTAAGACAGATATATGCCACAGATGTTATATCCAATTTTATCATCAAAACGGACTAATCAGAAAAGGTTTCATGCCATTTATTTTATACATTCGAATATTCTTGAAAATGGCTCAAACCTTTTTTACTAAACCCATTATATAAGTGTTTAGTTAAATGCTCTTTAATATCAGATATATTTTATGTTATTATTAGTACATTGCTTTAATTTTGCTCATTTGAATTAATCTCTTTCTCACTTATTGTTAGTTAATAGTTCGTTCATTCATTTGTCACTTTATGGTACTGTGGCTAATCAGACAATTCTTCAGTGGAAGTCCTACATTTTGTCTATCCAGGGTTTAATTAGGATAGGAATCTTTAACGAGTACTTGACATTGCTCAGGCTCGTAACCAATATTTTACATTTCCTCTGAAGGATGGCATACACTAGAATTTTTTACTCCCATCAAAAGATCCTTGGATTATCTGCTGTATTTGAACCCGCAACCTTGGAAATTGAATTTTATGCTAGCCAGTACCACTACAGGTGACCTATAGCTAATAGTAAGCAATATATAAGTATAAATAATAGAACAATTTAATAATCAACTAAAGGAAGAAAAAAATTGCCCTCTGTTTGTAAACACATTTCTGTAAATTGCTAGAAAACTCAAGATCTTAGCAAATTATAGTACAATTTAAGTAGTAAATGAACTGTGACAACAACCCAACAGTTGTTATTCATAATTTCAACTTTTAGATCTTTGCCATATAATAGGTGAAACTTGGTGCAATATATGCACCAGATGTTTTCATTACTTTATCAATGGTTTATGGTGGTTCTTTACTTAGTATCGAGAAAAATACTCCTATCTTACCCATTACACCTTATTTTAACCTGGAGGTTTGATATTTTAGTATTTTTTAAATATATGTATTGTTAATTTTAATATTTTTTAGGGATCTGGAGAACCTGAAGGTGCGCCAAAAAAACCTGAAGTTGAGAAATTTAGGTTCAAAGGACTCATTAATTTTACTGATAATATCAATGATTGTGGAGCAGTTTGTGAAAAGTTGTTGTAAGTTCAAGTACTTAGAAATATTCAAGTGATTTAAATTTGCTTGGCTTTACAGGCATTGCTTTCTAATATGATTCTGCCGTTTAAAAAAATATTACAATAGTTTAACTTGGCGTAGTAACAATAGTAACTTTAACTATGTAAAAAGACACTATTTCATTTTTCAGGAAAATAGTCAAATTTTTTCCAAAAGATTCTAAGTTGGTTTTTGGATTTGATGTTGAATGGCCTTTCACATATAAAGCAGGCCCAGCTAGTGGAAAAGTGGCCCTGATTCAGATGTGCCCTGAAGACAGAATTTGCTTTCTATTTCATGTAATGTATTTCTTATTTTTCTTATCTAGTTTCTTTATCATGAATATTTTTAATAATTGGATATAAGGAAAAAAGTAATGTCATTGATAAATAAGTTTTTTGAAGTAAAAACCTCTTTAGGTTGGGCGCGCTTTACGATTTTTGGCAGTGGTAAAAGCTTTGATTTCGTAACCATGGTGACATCAACATGCTCTAGACTGGGGCAGCGGTCTGCATATGCCTGTATACTAGACGATAGGATATCGATATCAATTTTTGTGAACGTTATTGATACCGTTGTAATACCAGCACAATATCATATTTATAATATCACTATTTCAGTATTTAATTTAATTAAAATCAGTTGCTAATGAAATGAGTGATGACATGGTAGATAAACTATGACTTAGAAGTTACTCTACGGTAAATGAATACAACCATTCAATATTAAACTGTGATGTATCAATCCATTTAAAGTTAAATGCCCAGAACTGGCAAATTGAAGGGTGTTGTGATCCACCAAGACAATGCTAGGCCCCACACCTCGTTGGTCACTCGCAATAAATTATTAAGCCTTGTATGGGAGCTTTTGCCATTTCTTTCTTATTTTTCCTGCAGAAATATCTGATCCTAATCACAGATAATAATATACCAAGGTTTTAACGGTTTGTTATTAGTATTAAAGGAGAGAGCGTTTTATTTGTAAATCAAAGGTCAAAAAAGTTTCCATATATCTAGAGTTTAATCCTATTTGTTTTATTATTATTATATACCATTGCTATCTTTCTGAATCTTATCTCTATCCTTGCCTCCAGTTCAGTTTTAACTATTCTTGAATCTGTGAGTACCTGATATTTTAAAAAATGCAAGTATCACGTGAATTTGAGAACAAATGGTTCGTTATCATAAACAGGACTTACCCCTCCAAAAAATTGCCCAAATGCTACATAAATCATATTCAACAATACAATGTGTTCTCAAACAATCCCGAGAATTAAATTCTCTGGAGGAAAGACCAAGAACTGGCAGGCCCACGGAAATTGGATAGACACCACAGTAGGTGCATTCTAGCAAAAATAAATTAAGAACCTTATACTAGTGCCATGTCATTGGCCAGTGGCATAAACAGGGACTAAGGAATACAAATTCACCCTGAGACCGTCCGAAATGAGCTAAGGAGGGATGGCTTCAGAGGTCGAACAGTCAGGAGAAAGCCCTTCATAAGTAAAGTTAATAAGAAGAAGCACTGACAGTTTGCAAAAGAGTATGTTTCTGAGAGAACGTTATCTTAAAAATTTAACCTTTTTTGACCAGATGGACGATGCAAGGTGTGGAGGAAACCAAAGATAGCCCTCAAGACAAAGAATATGAGTCCAACGTTTAAACACGGGAGCGGAAGTGTCATGGTGTGGGGGTGCATGAGCTCATCCCGTGTAGTGAATTTGTGCTTTATTTGTGGGATTATGAACCAAAATGTCTATATTAATATTTTAAGGACTAATTAAAAAACTTCTGCTGAAAAGCTCGGACTTGGGCAACGTTTTATTTTTCAATGCTCTCTCCTTTAATATTAATAACAAACTGTTAAAACCTTGGTATATTATTATCTGTGATTAGGATCAGACATTTCTGCAGGAAAAATAAGAAAAAAAATAAAGCTAGCACACCCATGTAACAAATTTACATGGTGTACGGAACCTTTTTTGAGTAAGTGTACATGCATATATTGAATGCATATTTATGTCTATAATAAATTGAGTTTCATTTCACTCTGAAAAACCGAAAGCGGTTATTTACCAACCCAATACATCAACAAAACTTTGAAATTTTTTTAATTATTTGATTTATTAATTAGTTATCAGATTTAATATTTTTAATCTTGTTTAAAATATATTGAACTAAATCTTACTTTTAATTGAGTTTTAATTGGAATTTTATTTTTATATTACCTTTTTTTTTTCAATTAAAATAGTTCTGGGGAAAAATAGTTGTAATTATTGTTAAAATGATGATTATGAATGAGTAACTTTGTTTCCTTTAGGTTGCTTCTTTCCAATCATTACCCAAGACTCTTGTTCTTCTTTTGAAGCATCCTCGTGTTAAGTTAACAGGATTGAATATTGCAAAGTATGTACATTATATTTAGGTTTAGACTTTTGGTGATAAGGAGCTGGGATTTATTGCTTGATAAAATTATTCTTTATTCTGTTACATTTCTTATGCATGTGTTCTCTTCCTATTCAGTGCATGCATTCTAAAATATTTTCTTTAACTTTTATGTTTCTGTTAAGTTAAATTAATTGTTTAATTTTGTACTAACATTTTTCTTCTATTATTTTCTTGTATTATTTCTTAATGGGATATTTAGGTGAAAAAAATATCATGCATTGGTCATTTGAACAATTTTTATCTGCTGAAATTTAGAAGAAACAAATTAAATGAGAAAAATAAACAATTTTTATGTTTTAAACTGAAGTACGGATAGGCAATGAGATATAATAAATTTTAAATGACTATTAAAGAAGATAGTAAAGTAATAAATTATGGCAATGACTTCCTCCTAGTTTTTAGTTTTTGTGATCTTAACAACTCAACAGTCTATGAAGAATGGAACTAGCAAAAAAACTGACTGTTCATTTATCATATTCTAAAATTTTTGTAGCCATTTTCACGAGCATTTAGCATTTATTTAATTTATTGGACATTTTGGATAATTATAACTGTGACTCACTGTAAAGGTTGAATGTATGAAACTTCTTCTTGAGTTTTGTTGAATGACCACTGTGTCCTTGATTTTTTTTATTTCTGAAATTCTTTTATTTCAGTATTTTGTTAAAACCAGATGTATTTAATTATTTATTCTTTACAGTGATATTAGAAAACTTGGAAGGGACTTCAGAATTGATGTGACTGATATCTTAGAAAACAATCTGATTGAACTTTGCACTTTGGCCAACAAGAAACTTAATGTTTCCCAGAGGTGGAGTCTGGATGGTCTTGTATTAAATCAAGTAAGATTTATCTAGATCAAATTTATTTTAATAAATTATTGATCATGTATGTATTTTTTAAAAGCCAATAATCGATTTTAATGATTAATTATGCAATATTCTATTACCTTGCCTATTGACTATTTTATTTACTGTTTAAACTTTATATCAATTTTTTAAACTTAACTAATAAAAATAACTAATGACTTCATTATTGCATGGAATTGTAATCTTGTTGGAGCTAAATTCATATGTTTTTACTTTCACTTACCTATATATGAAATATATAGTAAGGGAAAGTATTGCGATTGTGAAAATTTTCTAATTCCAGTTTTCAACGGAAATATACGTTTTAAGGTCCCCTGAGTCCAAATGACCAAGTATCGCAAAAAGGTCTGTGTGTGGTAACTCCCGGGCAAAAACGGAAAGTCCTATGAAACTGAAATTTCATATTTAAGACAACTATATATATGCCCGAGATGTTACAGAAACTTTTTCATCAAAATCAGCTGACCAGAAGATGTACTTTATACTATGCATTTTGCACCTTTTTATGATTTTCTCAAAAACGGCTCTAATGTGATTTTGTGACGGCTCGATGTAAAATTTGATGGGCTTTAATATGATGTAGGTTTTATTCTGATTGAAATAGTCTGACAGGGCCTATATACCGATATTTTAAAATATCTTCCTCTAAAGTACCTTTAATTTAGTAGATTTAAAAAAATTAGGCACATCATCTTATTAGCATTGATAAATAACAAGTAGATATGCAAGTAGAGTGAATTCGATAAATGACTAAAGGAGAAAAGTGCATACACATTTTTTAATGCAATTTTTGTGTTTTTGATCACATGAGTAGTAATATAATTGTATAGTATACCGTTGGATAGCTAAAGATTTTAGAAAAAATATTATCTAATTCACGGAATTTTAATGGTCAATGGAGTGATGAAAAGCCGATAAAATTAACTGATTATTGTAGATAAAAATATAATAGATTATTTTATAAAACACTTTGTTCTATTGAAATTCAAAATAATCATTTCTTTAACAATTTATTTGTATCTTTAAATGTATTTAAAAATTCTTAAATTGATTTTAACAACGGAGGTAAGTGAAAGTCGTTGTGCGCACCAGATTTTTAATTATTGTATTACACGCTTAGAACTTCTTATTATGGTGTTATTGCAATATAGTTAACTATAAGAATAATCTATTTAGTCCGGTCAAATAAGGCCAAAAAATAAGAGCAAAGCTACCTCAATTCCCACCAAGCTGAAAATCAGTAAGATTGTTTAAAACATGATAAAAAATAAAATTTAAAAAGTTCCCTATCTTTCCCCTTCATGTAAAACAAATTCTTCAAGGACAAAGGTCAAACAAATGAGTTTTTCGCGATTTTCAACAAAACAGTAAGTTTTATCATAAAAATACCTCAGACCAAAATTGTAGATCACAAAACTATCTACAAATGATTTATCAATATTTTTTTTCCTATAAGGCACTATTTTGGAGATATAACGATTCAAAAAGTAATAATTGGAAAAAAAAAGTATTGATATATAATTTTATTATCTACTAATTTTGTTTGAGGTAGTTTGGGCTGAAAATCGTACAAAACATTTTTTTTTTTACCTTTGACCTTGAATAAAAATGTTTCCACACCGAGGAAAAATGGGGTACTTTCTAATCTCATTTTAAACAATCTTACTGATTTTCAGCTTGGTGGCAATTTATGTAGCTTTGAATGTCTAAATTTACAGGACTAATTGGGTTAAACATGATAAATTTTAGTTCGACAGCATATACTAAACAAAAGAAAATACATAGGTTGAGTTGGAAGTAAAGGCGTGCTCATAAGTTATTAATTAATTTTTAAAAAAATGGATGTTTGATTAAGGGTGTGCATCGGGTTCATAGTATCTCAATCCTCTGTGCATTAAATTAATAACCTGTACAGCTACAACCCAACAGTCTTGGGTTCAGTACTTATATAAACCATACTGTTTCATGACTAATGACTGTAAGGTGTCTAGGCCTAGATCGCCCTAGATGACTAGGATAGATGTGCCCTAGGATCGCTCCATGGCCAAAATAACAATAAATAATTTTGCCACGGCTGGGATTTAAACCTGGGATCCAGAGAATAGTAGACTAGTGCTCTCTACTAGTCCACGCTGTTTCCTCATAACGAATTATTATTGTTAATTATAATTAATACAGTACGAATATTTAATATATATTTATATATATATAATATAATTTTATATTATATATATCTACTTAGCCGAAGACCTTTCATGGGTTGTAGAGGTACAGGTTTTTTTTTTCTTTATAATTAATAAATAAAAACTTTAAATGATGCTATTGAAAACTGTTGTGTTTGGCAATGAAATGGGTTAAATAATTTTAATGTATTATTGGTTATAAAGGTACTTATTGTTTGTAATTGCTGAAATGCATTGAGTTTAAATAAAAACCATGTTACATAAATGTCACAGGAGGAGTAATTTAGACATCAACAATTATATATTGGGAACCAATGTCTTTTTTGAAACCATCTTTTCACAATAGATGACTGGAATATACTACAAATAAAACTATATACCTCACTAGTTTATTTTATTAATAAGTTTTACTGAATCTATTTGTTTATATATTTTTAATATAATTAGTTTTAAAAATAAATTTTACAATATTACATTAGTATTCTTTGTTTTAGCTAAATCTGGTTCTGGAAAAACCTAAGGATGTTCGCATTAGTAACTGGGCTGCAGATCGATTGAAAAAAGAGCAAATCGCGTATGCTGCATCAGATGCTCATGTATGAATATAATTTTATTTCTAACCCTTTAAGCAATTTTAAGTTTATGTGCTTAATACTTTATGTTTTTCAGGCGTCACTTGCTGTGTACAATCACCTCAAGAAAACCGAATCTCCGAATATTCTTTCATTGTTACATTAAAAAAAATTTTGATTTTTAGTTCAGTTTTTCTTAATATTATAATGACTGTAAATGTGGTTGTTATGAGAATGGGCTTAATGGGATATATGAAAGCCCTAAGTTTACAAAATCATTTGGCCGAAATGATAAAAGGGAAAAATTTTCCATTTTCTGGTGGTGCCTTGTTGTTGATGGAACACTTGCCTGTTTATACTGTAGGAATAAGAAGAAAAGATTATGGCCCTGAATACGAGGAAAAACTTAAAAAATTAGGAGCTGAGTTTGTTTATACAAATCGTGGTGGCCTAGTTACATTTCATGGACCTGGTCAACTAATTGCTTATCCCATCATCGATCTCAAAATGTTCAAAGCAAGTATGCGATGGTATGTGGAGAGTTTAGAGGAAGTTATTATCAAATTATGCTCGGAATATTCCCTTGATTGTGGTAGATCACCACATACTGGTGTTTGGATTGGAAATAATAAATTGTGTGCCATTGGTGTTCATGGATCTAAGTTTGTCACAACACATGGATTAGCTCTGAACTGTTCAACAGACATGTCTTGGTTTAAACACATAGTGCCTTGTGGCATTGAGGGTAAAGGTGTTACTTCACTCTCTAATGAACTCAACTCTACAGTCTCTCCAAAAGATGTTATTCCAATATTTCTTAAATGCTTTCAGAATCATTTCAATTGTGAATTGCATGAAGATGAGAGAAAAGATTATCAACAATTGATTAGTTAATAAATGATGAATTGTTTATGAAATTTAAATTGTGAAATGGCGACTATTTTTTTAAACTAGTTTTAGTTCTTTGAATTGTTAGTTTTACTAGTCAGTTTTGTTTTATTGTTATAAAGTTGAATTTTTAAAATTAATTACTGTTTTATATTGTGAGTTATAAAAATTAAACCATGATTCAACTAGTACTTTTATTTTGACCTTGTAATCATTCTCTAATTTGCATAGCTATGATTTAGAATTATTAAAATAAAAAATATGTTATTTTATGTTGTTTATTATATAATTTTCAATTAGAGCCCTGCTTAAATAGATCATAGGTCTCTTTACACTCCAATATGTGCTAAATACTTTAGCAGTATGAGCTAAAAGGTGCAATTTAGCCCTGCTATTTGTCTTGTGTATTTTTAATTAAGAGTTATTAAAGAATTGATGGGGTATAATCATTACTTACAGTAACTGAATTATTTATTTTAATTATTATTGTTTGAGAGCACTTGCGTTACTAACTTAGTATGAGGAGTAGGGTTCAAATTCATGGTCCCTAAATTTATTCAACAGTAATGTATTTGTTAAAGGTTTGGTTTGAGAATGTTTTGCTTACCAAAAAAAAAAAAAGAATAATTTTAAAACTGATATGTTTGTAGACAGTTTTTGGAAAAAATAAATTAAATATACTCTTTAAAATATCATATAATAAAAATATTCAAATCACATATCATTAACACAAAGTTAATGAGTGGTGAGCTCAAACAATTAGCGTTGTAAAAATAAATCATATAAATATTTTCTGACTCATGAAATCAAACATTTTCAGTGCTTTTCATTTAAATAAGAGATGAACAGTTCATTTTGTCAAAATCATGTAGATTTTATTTATATGTATATGTTTTACAATTATCTTTCTGGATTTCAATTTTTTTTTTTTTTTTTTTTTTTTTTTATGCGTAGTTTGAGCCAATACTCATTTACAAGGTAGTCATGTTAAGCGATGAATTGCATATTTACAACTAAGATCTTTCATACTCGATGTTTCTATGTTTTAATAGCATACAAAAGTATATCGTTTATTGAAACGATGAGCCATTATCATCACCATCAACCTTAAAATTTTTTCTTACCGTAATGACGAAACATCTTTAAAATTTAGAAATTATAATTGACTAGAGTTAATTCAGTGACCAATCGTTATCGTTAAGTATCGATACACGAAGTGAATTGCACAAAAATTCATTTGACCTTTGTCCGATATATTGAATCGATAGTTTGATCGGAGAGGAATACCTGTTCGCGGGAGGTTACAATTGTGTTGTTTTCTAAATTAAAGTTTTGTCAGAACTGAGGCTCCCTTCGAGAGTATGATATGGTGGCACTTTATTTAAAGGTGACATGGATCCCCAGAGGAAGCATGTCTTCTACTTTAGCTGTGCGAGCCGTATTGGCTTCCTCTTAATATCTTTTATATCGGATTTGGTTGTCCCTGACTTGCGTTCTGATGGCTTCAAGACCGCTGCATATGACCCTTCAACAAGTCTTCAAGGTTTTTGGAGATTGCTATCAGGGCCTTACGATGGGACGCACACCACTTCCTGCACATTGCTCAGTATGGATATACTTATGAAAATAATCTAGCGTTCTTCCCCCTTTTTCCTTTTGTAGTTCGAGTTTTCGGTTTTCTCTTCAATGAAATTTTTCATTTAACAGAAGACAAACTAGCTGCTTTACTACTTGGTGCCCTTATTTTCAACAATTTCATATTTGTCAAAGCATCTTTGGCACTTTATGACCTTACTCTTTACATGTATCATGATACCAACTTTGCTTACATGACTTCAGTATTCTTTTGCTTATCCCCTGCAACAATATTCTTCATTGCGCCTTACACAGAATCTTTTTTTGCATATTGTGCATTTAAAGGAATGTTGGATTTTTCTAGAAGAAAAACTTATTCATCATTATTTTGGTTCTGTTTATCTGTTTGCCTTAGGTCTAATGGAATCACCTTTGCAGGATTCATGATGCACACTTGGGCCTACTACTGCATGGGACAGTTCTCCCGATCAAATGTGAAGCATAGTTTGAGCCTTATTTTACAGTTCACACTGCATACATTACAGTATGTAGCTGTGATATGTTCCCCTTACATTCTTTTTCAAACTTACAGTTACTTAGTATTTTGTGTTGATAAAAAAAAGAACTAACATCTTTAATATTTGAGCATGCTAACCAGCATAATCTTACGATGCGTTCGGACCACATAGATTGGTGTATGAGAGGTTTCACATTTCCTTATTTAACAATACAAGAAAAGTTGTGGGATGTAGGATTTCTTAAGTACTATAAATTGAAGCAAATACCAAATTTTATTCTAGCTTTCCCTGTGGTTTATTTGATTGTTTATAATGGGACCAAGTATTTAATTAAAAATATTGATATATTTATAGATCCTAGTCGCATTTATAGTTACAGAGTGTTCATGGCCAATGTTAAGACTGTTACTAATGAATTTCCTTCTACTGTTTTTCTATATTTTGTTCACATTATGTTCCTTACGATATGGGGACTCATGCACATAAATGTGCAAGTTTTAACAAGGCTGGTCGCCTCTAGTAGTCCTGTACTTTATTGGATTGCAGCTATGAAGTTTTCAGTCTTGCCGAAGTCAGATGTCAACTCTGTGAAGTGGACATTATTACCATTTGAACGTACTCGAAAGCTTACAACATCTGCTTTATTCGTGAAATGGTATTTTTTAAGTTATGCTGTGATTGGTGTAATTCTATTCAGTAACAATTTTCCATGGACTTAGCACTCACTATATATCCATTTACTGGCCAAAGAAAACCAAGGAACTTCATGACAAGTTTGTGGAATTAAAGACTGAGAGAAAGAATTATTGAAAGTTTTAATATATATATTTATGTATATAAAATGTTTTTTATTAAAACTGTGATTATGTTAATACATGATAAAATGCCTGTGATTAAAAGTTTGGTTAATTTTCATATTGATATTTACTTGTTGTGATCTTATTGTTCCAAAGTTATTAGAGATAATATGTTAGTGAGCTTATCGTAGTAAATATAATTTAAATTTGGTGTGATATTTAATAATAAAAACTCAATTTTATTATTTTTAAGATCAGGGATACTTATTAACCTCACCTCCTTTTGATGATATTGACATTTATATTGTAAATTAATATTTTATCCAATCTTTATATGAATTAATAAATTATTTGTCTGTTTTAATATTCAGTATTATTTAATTTTGCACATCATAGTAAACAATAACTAAATTTTTGAACTTAAAACAGTGAAATTAATAATTAATACCATTTTTTATTGTTACATATCGTATATGGTAATGCTATTGGATTAAGTACAATAATGTTGCATTACTACTTTTACTTATTTTATCATTCTCAATTATTGATAGGCCACTATATTGATTTTTGATTACTTGTTTTTTCTTCATTGGCATTGATGTTAATATTAGGAGAAAGATGGTCTAGGTGGTGGTAAAGAAAAACTATGAAATACTTTTTTATTAAAAATTATTCATTGCCAATATTTGACCCACATTAAAGGTCTTCATCAGGGAAGCAAGACACATCAGTTAAAAAATAACTATCATTTCCTAACTGTTGTGCCTTGAGCTAATATCCATTATTAATGAATATTTTAAAACCATAAATGAAATATTGACTGTGTCTATATATGGGAGAAGTTGGTTCAGGGTGCAATCAATAGAACACACAATTAAGTATACACTTAATTTATTGGGGCCTATGGCCTATTTATTAGTGCCTTAATTCATAAACACCAATAAATTAAGTGTATACTTAATTCTGTGTTCTATTGACTGCATTCTGAACCCACATAAATGAAATGATTCATATCAATTGGAACAATCTCTTCTTGTTTTTGTTTATATGCATTTATTTATCCATATATGTCAATAATTAATCTTATAACGTTTCGAGGTTTCACATGCCTCATCTTCTGATGTACAATGTTATGTAAAATATGATTGTATAAATATTTCAACTAATTATATACAAATTAAGAATATATTTTCTATAAATTAGAAACAATTTATATTTACTATTTACATTATTTTTAACATTATATATATACTTACATCCATTTCATATAGGTCATTTAACAATACATTTCATTCACATTCTCAAATTTTAACTTTTCACCATCACATTTATTAAAATGATTCAATTTAGCCCTAAAATGGCATTTCCTGAACTAAAAAAGCAATCGAAAGAAGTTCCACTTATTATTCTACTAATTTCATACCCAGGTTGACTTTAATATGTAAAATATATATTATTGTTTTTTTCACTTTTTGGAAATGAAAATTAAGAGGGATAAAGTCCATCATCATTTTTCAATCATATCTGCAGTCCAGCAACCACAGATGACCAGAAATATAGAATTAAATAATTAGGAGCTAGGGTATTGAGAGAGCTGGGGGATCTCGGGATTAATCTCTCTGGTCAGAAAGAAACCACTGTATAGCCTTCAAAGATGTGGTTGGGATTTAAAAAAAATAATAATCATACCTGCTTTGTTTTAAAAATTAATTTAGTAGTAATCATTTATAATAGTTGTTGTATTGTAAGTATTGTAATTCGAAGCAGACTTCGAACATGTATTTAGTTTATCATCATTTTAAAGAATAAATTGTGGTAATACCTGTTTTGTAGTGGCTAGTTTAACAGCCTTCTATGCCTAAGGTCTGCATGTTCAAACCCAGCAGATTGCCCTAGGATTTTTTAAAGGGAGTAAAAAATCATTGGTTATGTCCTCCTTCGGAGGGACTTAAAATGGTGGTCCCGAGCCTGTGCAATGTGAGGTAGATTTCTATCCTAGTTAAACATGGGAAGGCAAAATTTATGGCTCCTTTGCAGCATTCTCTGATTAGCCATTGTTGCATATAAGTGAGGTTAAATGGTCTATCAGAAAGCTTTTTTAGGAACAGAATGTATAAAATTTTAAAATGATGGACCTTAAAGTGGCTTCTTGGTGCTTTTCATTTAAAATAATGGATATTGTAATTAATACAAAGTATCTAATTTAATTTTAAATATTACATTAATTCTGAATAAGTTCAAATCTAACCCCCTGGACTTATAAAAATATGTAATTCACATAAATCAGTTTAATAAACTATAGAATTAGCAGATTTGAGTTAAAATTTTACATGGTCTGAAGTAGGTAGTTAGTTCTTAAGAGTCCCAAAACATACAAATTAGTTGTTTTAAATATTCAATTACAATGGCTCTAACCATTTGCTAACTAAGTACTTCCATTTGAGGTTCTGAATTAGAATTACTGACACACTTCAATTAGAATAACTGGTTGGAATCACAACTAAAATTAATTCTTGCTGGGGATCACTTGTAGCTGGGTGGTTAGCATAACAGCCTCCTATGTCAAAGATCACGGGTTCAAATCCGCAGATGGTCCTAGGATTTTTTAATGGGAGTAAAAAATCCTTAGTTATGCCGTCCTTCGGAGGGACGTAAAAGGTGGTCCCGAGCCTGTGCGATGTCAGGAACTCTTTAAAGATCCCTATCCTAATAAAACCTGGATAGGCAAAATTTAGGACTCCCACTGTAGCATCGTTCGATTAGCCATAGTAGCATAAAGTGATGTTAAATAAATACACAAACAACAATTCTTGTAGTTAAATGAAATATGTTTCTTATGTGTTGTATTTGAAAAAAAAAAACTTTTTTATTTTGGTTTTTAGATTTTTAATAGAATTGGACGCTGATAATTATACTTCACCATTATTTTATTATAATGCTTTACGTTTCGCCTACAATGCCATATTAGTTTTTTAATGCCATCTTGACATTAAAATTATTCACAAATCTATTAATAAAATTACAGTTACTAATTATTGTATTTATACCACTTGAATTACACTAATGGTAATTGAAATTATGATCCAGCAAAAACTGACAATAGGTAATAACTGAACTAAAAACTTGGGTAAATAAATGAGAACCAGAATACAAATTATATTTTTTATTAGTTTTTCTATAAATACATTTTTGGATAAATTATGAATGCTTTAACTGATAAAACAATGAAAAGTTGTATAACTTTCATATATATTTATTAAATAAAAAATATATAATTAAATTATTTACAAAAATAGGGTTCTTATATTTGTCTTCCAAGTCTATTAATTACATCTTGTATATACCCTCTATTATTTTTTTTTAAAGCATTTCCTTATTAAAATATAACTCTAATAATAATAGTAACAACTTAAATAAATATATACAATACAATAAAAATCATGTGAAAAAGAGCTTAACCAAATTATTTGATTTGTAATCTATTAGAGGCTAATACTATCTATAACAAAAATTTCATGTTGATTCATTTCATATAAAGTGCTAATAAAAGAACAAAGTAAATATATTGACCAAATAATATCTAATAACACAGTATTATAGTTTTTTTTTTGTTATCATGATATTACTTGAAATCATGAACTCATAAATGTTTGAAACTAGCCAATATTCTGCTTTTATAGCTTACATGCTTCTTTGGAAACCTTAGATCTGTCATATCGAACTGAATTTTTATCATCATCACATAACTAATTAAAAGTATGTTTCAATTAGTTGCTAATATAATTAATTGTTGTCTCAAGGATATATCCTTTGTTATTAATGTTTGCTAACTTCTATATTTTGTAGTTATATTGAATAATTTTCTGAGGAGTAAATATGTGTTGATTCTCTCTCATTGAATCTTATTTCAAATAAATTTAGATATCATTAAATATAAAAATGACATTGGATATTTCATTGTGAGCACACAATATTTCACATTGTTATAAATAACATTAGCTTATAAATAACATTCAATAATAATTATTTAATATTTAAAATTGAAGATTTTGGTAATAACTCTCATCGTCACATTCCAACAATGACATTTGTTTGATGTGCATTTGAGTTTTATCGTTGTTACAGTTTTTTTTTTTCTATTATCTGATAACACATTGCTGTAGAAAATCATCATTTAAATAGAGAAAGTATTTGAACATCAATGAGAAGTTTATTTCTAATTTTTTTTTTTTTTAATATTCTCTCAAAAATGATCCAAATAAGAGAAAAATATGCTAATATTAATAATAATGCCCTCCCTAAATTAATATTATTGGATATGTCTAGCTAAGCTCTTAAATCACGCATATCACAAACATTAGCCACTATAAAATAAATATTTGCTGTCTTACGACCAAGTGTAATAATTTATTTTTAAAAAACTATTTTTTTTTTTTTAAAGTCTGCTTTTTATTTAACTTTTTTTTCTTAACTTTACTTGAAATTAAATAACAATTGCTAGTTTTGTTTTATATACAGTTTTTATCTGATTTATATACAAGTTAAAAGTTGGACTAAAGTGAACATAAAACAATTTGCAGTTATTCCTTATATGACTGCAGTATTGGATAGAATAAGAACAATTAAAAACTGCCTTAAGATTAATTAGATAGATTTATATTTATCTTTCAGGATTCTAATAATATTTTTCATAAGGAAGATAATATAAATGTAATATATTCACTTATCTTCGACCTATGTCTATTGGTGATCATGTCGGTAATAATCTCTTAATTATTTTTTAAGGATCTAGTTTACTTTTAACTATTCTTATTGCAAACATTTTAATGTCCGGATGCTACCTCATCACTCCATGAATTAATAAATCTCTCATATAGAGACAAAAAGAAGGGGAACCCATTGACTCTTAAGCCCTGGGATTCAATCCCAGCTATTACAGAACCTCTCTTCTATAATAAGATTCAACATATTAATCTATGATTGAAAATAATTATAAATATATATCTATTTAGTCTTAGTCTCATCTTTTGGTGTTGAGGGCCTCCTGATTCTGGAACCATATATTAAGCTGAACTCTTGTCTCCCAACAGCATCCTCTTCAAACTCCTCTGTAAGTTATAATGGCAATCTAGTTATTACAGTTAATTGTATTTTCATTTTATTCTTTAATTTTGTGATCATAACGATTCTTTAAATATTTTCATAAAGGATGATTTATTGGTTAGTAAGAAAAAAATATTGTCAAAAGATCAACAAGAATATTCTTTAAGGTTTCAGAGGATGAATACCCATCTAACAGTTAATTTTTATAATTTAAACTTTATGTGGGTGGTGTAGTGGATTATTCCCAAAAGTAATTGTAGCTAACAAATCGAAGAAATATTTGTGAAGTGTCATCAGAATCAGTCCTATTGTTTATTGTATTCTGTATCCTTCTACGTGTAAGGGAGTGAAGTGTGCTTTACTTTAGTATTTCTGTAAGTATATGTACTGTATTTCCTCTCTACTAATTCTCTATATGTGATATTTCTCTAGGAGTAAAACAGTAAAGGTTATATTAGATTCATATTTTAATGATGATACATGTGACCTACACCCATTGTAAGACCAGATCTTATATTAAATCTATCTTTATGGTAACAGCTTCTTTGGAAGAACATGTTAAACACTTAGCAGAATGTCAAATAATTTATATGTCTATACTTTGTTAGTGGTGAAAAAATGTAGTAAAGTAGTGAGGAGTGAGGTAGATTGCTACTTTTTACCTTTTGCCATTATCTAAAGCCTAACTTGTTTGGCTGGTCTGCTTTAAAAGCACTTTCCCATACCTAGTACCTCATTTATTATTGTTTAATATTATCTAATTATGGTGTAATTTGTTGCTATGTGCATGTATTTACCGTAAGTAATGTAGCCATTGTTGTTGATGTCTATTTCTGCAAAGATGCTGTTGATTTCATATGAACTCATTTGAAATACAAGACCTAAGATGAGATCAAATTCTTGACTAGTTACTTTTCCTCCAAACACCTAAAAAAATAAACAAAGTATCAGAGTTATAACTCATTTTTGAAACAGAAGTAAATCACTGTTATTTATCTATGTATATCAATATTTACGCTGATTCCAATTAAATGTGAGTTGCATACCAACAAACAAACATTTATAGTGCAGGATATACATTAAATATTAACAAAAATATTGATTTTATCAGTAAAATATATTTTAAGTTTTTTCAGTGGTTCAAATTTGAGGATCATGTACACTTTACAATTGGCTTGCTGACCCCTCTGAAGTGTTCATGAACTAGAAAAAATCTGTTAGTATGTTTTCATTAAAATATATTTTGATAGGGGTTATTTTAAATTTGAATGGATTTAAAGCTGAATTGAGTATTTGCAATATCAAGATTATAATTTAAATGTTTTGGAATTCACTTTGTAGACTAAAAGAAAAAAATAAGAGTTCTGATTGACTAATGATTTTTTTTTTTGCTTTTATTTTCTGCAGAAAACCTAAGAACAAAAAAAAAAGACTAATTAAATGGCATATTACCTCAAATGCTTGATGAACCATTTCAGCTTTCCTCTCAGATTTGTTAACAAGAACAACACTTAATAAATACTCCCTTAAATCAATACAGCCTGTATCTTCCTGGAATATATTTTTAAAAATAAGAATAAAAATAATTTTTCTTAAACAATTCCTAAAACATTATCAACTAATACGGGAATTTTATTTAGCTTAGTTGAGGTAGAGGCTCATTTTATGAATATTTTAAAATATTAGTAGTAGTCACTGTCTCGATTATTAGCGTTCAGTAGAAGGACCTATGTGGTGGTATTTTAAACATTCTTGTATAAAGTCACTAGCCAAACATCATTTAGCAATGTTCAATCTCAATAATCAATGATAAAATGTAAGAAAAATGATAAATAAATCAAATTAAATAAGTAATATATAATATTTTATACCCTATCATATAAGCTAAATAATTCTTGTAAGTCTGGATCTGTGGGTGGATGTTCCAGAATATCTGCAAACTGTAGGTAATTAATGATTTGTGTTTTCCTCATTATTTCAGGTTTTTCCAATAGCAATTGTTCTTCTTTTTGCTTCCTCGATAAGCTAATAAAGTAAATATTTAGTAATATTAGTAATTGTTAATCGTAATACAACTTTGAACTTTTTTTTCAGAATCAACTGCCTTACCCAATCTTCACTCTTAATTGGTGTGCCCGGACCAGGGGAGCAGTTTTTGAAAAACTCAGCTTTTTGGCTCGAGAAACCAATTTACAATCATCATACGTGTAGTCTAAAGTTGGAACTCCAAGTGCTCTATAAGTCAAAATATTATTAACATTTCATGTTATTTTAGCCAAGATGTTAAGTTTCAAAATTCATTGAATAAAAAATAGTTATTAAAAACAAAATATAATTCTTTGTTATTGAATTACTTTGCCATGAGTTGTCGAACATTATGTGCATATAATTTAGGATCTCTGCGCTCAATTTCAGAAGGTGTGTATACAGGCAGGAACTCGATCTCACACACACTTTGAGGTTGAACCAAAGTCAGCCACATTAGCTTAATGCTAAAATATAAATAGATACATTAAGTTTCTCCAGACTATTAAAGTAAAAAAAAAAGGTAACCATAAAGTTATTCTACTTGAAGAATATTGAAAGAAATCTATGCTAAAGACTAGTCATTTTAGAATGAAGTCATTAAAGAATGAACATGTCTGTAATTTATACCATAAAAATAATGGGAAATGATTTAATTTCATCAGTTAGCTTTAATAAAAATCAAGGCTTTTTTATCCTTATGATTACAATATTTATAATATTCTAACTTATAATATTTGTGCATTTAATTTACTTATTTATGATGAAGTGCATAAAGAAATACAAAATTGGATGTTTTTGTAATATTGGTAAGTAGCTTTTAGCAAGAATAATTTTCATTTCATTCATTAATTTTACAATTTCTTAATTACTTACACTCCTGGTCCTTCCCATGTCCAGGTAACTGTATCCACTTTATTAGGATATCTGATGAGTACAGGCTGGATGGGAAGACCTGGATAGAAAGCTCCAGGTTTAAAGCTGATGAGGCAGGATCTGTTTGTACAGGTGCCTTCTGGGAAGATCAACATCTGGGGAATGAAATGCACATGCAACATATTAAAGAGTTTATAAACTATATTATAAATGACTTTACACGTAAAGCAGGTAAACAAATGGTCATATTACCAATAGAAAACCACATATTTTTAACTGAGTATTCATTAAAAATAGAGTAGTAAAAAAATTCAATCCCAGAATAGTACTTCTTGTGTATGTATTTTTTTTCTCTCAGCTGATTTCTCTATGGAAGAAATAGCAAGATCATGATCTAATAATTAAAGCTGAGTAGATTTGATGGTATTTTGTTAGTTCAAAAACACTATTTAAAATCCAAGTTTTAAACTCATTTTAGCTGAAATACAGATCTGGATAAAGATATTGGTGTCTCTCAAGCTATTATTTCTGAAGTCTATATGTTTAATGTTTCTTGGTGACAAGGCTGAATCCTGATCAAAGTTTCTTTTTTTTAGTACATATCAGCTCAGAAGAACTGTGCTCTATACATACCTTCTCTATCAGGTTTATCACTTTCATTGGGGTGATATCTGTTTCACCTCTTATATTTTGTAACCGGGAGCATATTTCGCATACTTAGATGCACTGCATCCATTTCACTATTATCAGAACAAAGGCAGCAAAGTGGAGACTCTACCACTCTGATCCGATGCAAGTGCTTCGCGAGGTAGTCATGGCCAGTAATCATTTTAAACCGTACAATAGCATCTCTTCCCTTCAAATCTACCGGTGTCCATTCTTCCTCTTGAACGAGTTTGCCCCAGCACTTGTTCATCGAACTTTCTCTTAGGGACTCCATTAGTAAATCATGTTTTGTTCTCATAACCTCGACCTTAGCTCTAGGATAGGAAATTTAAATGTTCAACTGTTCTGAAGCTGCACCTTCTTTTGCAAGCTTGTCAGCTACTTCATTCCCATGAATACCACATTGGCCCGGAATCTTTTGGAAAACTACCTGCATACCATGTTGAAGCAGTTCAATTTTTTTTTTGGCAGTTCACAATGTCATTATCCTGAGACACATTTGGCAGTGTAACTGCAGTGATGGCCGCCTGTGAATCCACTAACAAGATAATGCTCTTAGCATCTACATTTGAGAGAGCTGGCAAAGCTAGTGATATAGCGCAATTTGCTGTTGAACTAATTTGAACTTTTCTTCTTTATAGTTGGATACAAAGATCTGTTGGTGATCTCCGTGACCCACTTGATTCTAGTTCTAAAAACCATCTTTATCCTGCTCACATATATTCTTTTATCGCTATTACTTATCCACACATACTTTTTTTAATGAACTTGCATATTATTCAGGTCTTCTCATACCAACAATCCTCTGGACACAAATACGAAAATATTAAAAAGTTACAGATTTTGACCGACAATGCAACCTTCACGCAAACAAGAAAATTTAAGATTGGTTAAATACAATCTAAATAATAATTTTTACCTGAACTTTTACAAGGTGAGCTTTTTGTAAGCTCATTAATCTTATCAACATTGGCATCTCCTCAATGAATTAAAATTAATTGTAGTCCTTAATCCTTATTTTAATTAGAAGTTTTCAAACATGATATGTTTATCCATCATGTATTTGCACAATGTTAGTGCTCAATACATTGTCATGAAAGTGCCAGTCTCGTTAAGTACGCGAATGCAAACGATACAAGCCATTGGATACCTGAACTGTCGTAATGTATCAATTATCAATCAAATAATTATTTGTGAATTTATAGTGAGCGTGATAATGTCCTGTTTAGGAGGAGGATTGAAAATACATAAATATAGCAGTTATGGATGAAGATGGTTATTTTAGTCATGATATGCCGAAAAGAGAATAAAAAAAAAAATTTATGATACGTGGGTGAATCAAATATAAACGAGACTTATTTTTTAACTTTTTTATTTTTACTTTGAACACAAAGAAAAGTACACCTCATTTTTCTACATAGTCTCCTGATTTGGAAATACATTTTTCCCAGCGCATAGGTAATTTTCCAATCCAGTGCTCATAGAATGAAGTAGGTTGTGTCTTCAGCCAATTGAGCACGTAGGCTTCACCCTCATCGGTCACTGACGAATCTCTGACCTCCCAAAGCTTCCTTGAGTGGGCCAAACAGGTGAAGGTCACATGGTGATAAGTCTGGAGTGTAGTGAGGGTGTTCCAACGTCTCCCAGCCCAGTTGCTCCAATTTTTCTCTCGTTAGGGCCGCAGTATGCGGGCGAGCATTGTCCTGAAGAAGAATTACTTCTCTCATCGGTAGATCCCTTCTTTTGCGGCGATATGCAAGTTTGACTTCATTCAAAATGTCGCAGTAGTATGCGGCATTGATAGTCCTGCGTTCATGCAAAAAATCAAGATGCAGCAAGCCTGTTCAAAAAATACGGAAGCCAAAACCTTCCCAGCTGGCAGCCGTGACTTGGCTTTCACTGGTCCAGGTTCCCCTTTCAGTCTCCACTCCATACTCGCTTGTTTTGATTCAGGGGTGTAATGGTGCATCCAAGTTTCATCACAGGTGATAATGTGAGTGAGAAATGAGGCTCCCTCAGCCTGAAATCTTGCAAGAAGACCTCCACAGACCTGCAAACGGTTCAGCTTCTGCTCAGCTGTTTAGAAGTCGAGAAACCCACCTGGCACACACCTTACGAAACCCTAGCTCCTCTGTGAGTATGGAAAAAAGTGCTTCCATAGCTTATCCCAACCTCACTTGCAATGGCACTGGTGATTAGACGTCTGTCACCTTCAATAGCTGTCGACACGGCTGATGTCTGCTGTGACGCTGGAGCGGGGTCTGCGGTCATGGCTTTCATTCTGAACACGATCACGACCCTCCACAAACTGTTTATGCCATGCAAACACTCTGGCACGAGAAAGTGTCTCTTTTCCGAACTGTACACTCAACCTTCTCAAGATTTCAGCCGGTTTTATACCTTCAGCAGCAAGAAATTTGATGATAATACGTTGCGCAGTCGAGGGGGATACATCTTGCCCAGACATCGTCACGACGGTAACTGGTGAGTTCGAGGGCATGCGCCCGCCTGCTTCCCCCACTCTGGCATCCCTACCCAACACCTCTAAACGCGGGAACGTTCCCGCACCTTCACTGGGCTTCCAGAACAAAAAGTTTCTTTTATATTTATTTTTATTTATATTTATATTTGTTTGCGTGCCACATCGTTCTGGAATTCCATACCTACCTCTATACGCAAAGCACCTTCTTTAACCTCATTTAAAAGCAAACTGTTCCTTCAGCTCCTTAACCATCCATCTACAGATTAATTGTAAACAAAACGCTAGAATAGTGGTTATGTCACATTCTAAAATGAGGACCACAGCAAATATGTAAACAATGTTTCAGATATATATTCACCTTTCTCTTTCTTTCATCTGTTTTTCTCAGTGACCTTATTATACCATAAGAAGCACAATAGTAATATATCTTTAGATACACATTAATGATTATATAATTATAAACATATATGCATACTAAGTAATCGTAGTTATTTATTTAATTTTATTTATTCTTATTTTTAAATAATATTATATCTTAAGTTTGTATTTCTTTTATGTTTTTGTTTCTGTGCCAGACACAAGCCAAAGTTTTGTACTTTTCTGTTATTCTTAGGGGACTGAAGGTCCCAGAATAAAATTTACTTTCTTTCTTTCTTTCTTTCTTTCTTTATATTTGATTTACCCACGTAGAAATCTACATGGAGAGGAATTAAATAATATACGCTAGACAATTCATATGCACAAGAACATTATTGATTTCTTGATTATTACTTATGATGTGAATTCTTAAAAATACTAGATATTATTATTGTAGCACATTTTAGATAGTTGCAGGTTCAGGTGACCTGAAGACTATACGCTAGTGTACTAGCGTGTAGGTATTAGGTACAAGGTTTTAATATCTTAGTATTAGTCGCCTATCTGTGGTTAGGGATGGCAGTTTGTGAGAAGAGAGTGTTTATTACAAATATTGTAATATTTTCTTCGTCTAATACGGGTTGGAAATAAGACCATTCTGTTATTTTAATCATCGTTTGATGTTGTTGAGCCAAGTTGTTGCTTTGTCTGAAGATTGTTCACATCTTTATGCATTGTTGCCAAGGCATCTAATTGAAACTTCTCATTCACTTATAAGCCAAAAGCAAAGAATCAATTGATTTATTTTATTTTTTTATTATTATTAGGCAAGAGATCATAGATTCGATTTCAGATTTCTTTAAGGAATTGTACTCTTCAGATAAATACCTAACCAAAATAAAAAAGAAGAACGATGAAACAAATTATACGATATTACCAATAATGGAAAATGAAGTAGAAGCAGCTACGAAAAATTTAAAAAATAACAAATGCCCTGGAGAAGACGGAATAATCGAACGAAGTTCTGAAATCCGGAGGTGATAACTTAAATAGGATAATCTGTTTTGTCTTTAACGAAATTCTTAAGAAAAAAGAAATACCACATGAATGGAAAATGTCAAAGATAATTCTAATTCATAAGAAGGGTGACAGAAAAAATATCAATAACTACCGCCCCATTTCAATTTGCTCCAACCTTTGCAAGCTCTTTTCTAAAATAATAAATACTAGAATACTTAAAACAATAGACGAAAGCCTTCCAAAAGATCAAGCAGGATTTAGAAAGAACATGTCAGTAATAGACCATCAGTTTACAATAAACCAGTTGATAGAAAAAGCGAACGAATATAATTTCACAATATATCTGGGATTCCTAGATTTCAAGAAAGCGTTTGATAGTATATATCACAATAATATAGGGACAGCATTGGAACGTAGAGGAATAGACAAAGGGTATGTCCAACTAATAGAAGAGATGTACACTGATAACAAAGGATATATAGAAATGGAAAGGAAAGGCAATACATTTCCGATTAGGAAAGGAGTTAGGCAGGGAGACCCACTATCACCAACCATTTTCCTTTCAGAATTAGAACGAATCTTCGAAGCCCTAGATTGGGAAGATATGGGAATCTCTATCAATGGAACGAAGCTAAATTCATTGAAATTCGCGGATGACGTAGTCCTAATAGCAAGTTCGGAGGATGAACTCGTCATAATGGTTAATGAACTAAAAGAAAAGAGCTCTCTCCATGGTCTGATATTGAACCCTGAAAAGTCTCTAATAATGACCAACGGGTCTTCGGAAATAGTTAAGCACCAACTCCCAGACATGAAGATTTCTAAAGAAGCCTACTATCTTGGACAAAAAATATCATTTGTAAATAGAGACGCAAAAGAAATAGAGTCCAGAATAGGTAAGGCTTGGAAAAAATTTTGGAGCCTCAAGATTATATTCAAAAGCCAACTGGAAATAAAATATAAAGCACTAGCTTTTAACAGCTGCATCATCCCAGTGCTTACATATGGATGCCAGACATGGTCACTCACAAAAAATTTAGAACAGAAAATAAACGTATGTCAACGAAGAATGGAGCGGATTATGTTAGGAATCTTCCTGCGGGACAAAATTAACGCAAATAAAATAAGAAAACTAACAAATGTCGCAGACGCTATTGCTTATGCTAGAAAAATGAAGTGGGCATGGGCAGGACATCTCATGCGGAAAAATAGAAGATAGCTGGGCAAAGCGAGCTGCCGAATGGATCCCTATCAATAAAAAAAGACGCAGAGGCCGACAACGCAAGCGCTGGGTCGACGAATTGAAAAAAAAGGAAGGTTTTTTGTGGATGAGACACGCACAAGACAGAGTGTTATGGAAAACTAAGTGCCAGCAACTCAAGTTCTAGGTTCGGCTAGTCTCCGCCCAAAAGACTCTAATCTCCCATTCTTTGGGAAGGTCTATATGTAAATATTCATTTTTTTGTTTTGTTTTTTTATACATAATGGAGATTATTAATAACTTTGTATTTACATATAAATAAAGGCTTTTATTATTATTATTATTATTATTATTATATTTATCATGAAGGATTTAGGAATTATTACAGATTCAGTACACTCAAAGTAACTGGGAGTACAAATAAAACACCTTCCTTGTTCATTGTTGTAATCTGGAGGATGGTATAAAGCGCTGCAAAGAATTTGGTGAGATTTCTAGTACAAAGGGGCCCGTTCGCTTTCACCCCTTTATACTCTTCATAATTCATCATACTGCATGAGGTTGGACTGTATCCTCCACACACCTTCATTTGGATCAAACGACTAGATGATATTAAACATATTCCTATAAAATTGCTTGCAACAGCTATACGTCATTTTATTATTTCAAACCACTAAATAATAAACTAAAATTATTTTGGTATCTTGAAAATCTCATTTATGTTTCATAGGCTTGGAAATTTGATAAAAGCAAAGAATGAACTTAGCTTCCTCAAGCAAGGAATCATTGAAGAGGGAGTGGTGCCAAAATAATTTATCGGTTTATTAAGTAGGTTGTAGTTCATAGATAATTTAGAAGATAATGTAAAGAAAGATGACTGTTAGCTTTTCAAACTAGGGAGCAATTAATAGATAAGGCACTATTATAAACCGGATCTGGGACATTTTTGCGATATTCAAATATCTCAGTAAAGTGAGAATGGTTGACGGTGTGTATATAGAGGCCAAGTTAGTTGAATGTGCAGTCAAATTAACACAATAGAGTAAAATCTTAATTGGCATAGAAACTTAACTTAATTGGCACTATTAACTTAAGTTTCTACTTAATTGTGTGTTAATGTGACTGCACTCTAAACTAACTTCGCCTCTATACTAATATCTCCTTTGAAAATAATTTAAATTCAGTTTAATGTTTTTCAAATAACTTTTTTTTTTTTCTTTATATCTTTATTTACACCTGTCAGAAGATGTCTGACAATCAGCAAATGTGTTGGACAAAAGTAAGATCAGACATGATAGGCATGGGGAAGTAAAGTGCCCAGCAGCACCCCTTCCAAGGCTTTAATCTAGCTGAGGAGGTCCCTCATCCAGCTTCGTTTTAGCCTTCTTCTGACCGGCATTTCAGCAACTGACATTCCGTTAATCAGTCTATTGTCGTGTCCGTTAAGTTTAATTTGAAATCGAGAATTGAGTGTTCGTATATGTTGGTCAACTGTTGGTTGCTGTAAGTCCGTATGTAGGGTTCTGTTGTTTACGTACCAAGGAGCTGTCGTTATGAGTCTTAAAATTTTGGATTGAAATGATTGCACTTTTTGTATGTGAGTCTTCTTTGCTGAACCAAAAATCTGTGAAGCGTAAGTCCTTATTGGTTTAAGAAGGTATGTGTATGTATTCAGTTTCTGTCTAATTTTTAATTTTGATGATTTCGAAAAAAGAGAGTTTAGTATTTTCAGTCGGTGATTGAGAGTCTGTCTTTTCATCTTGACATGTGGGCCCCAAGTCATCCTTCGATCGAGTGTCAGTCCTAGGTAATGTACAGAGTTTGTCTGAGGAATTTGGTTGTTGTCGATAAAAATTGGTGGGCAAGTGTTTTATAACTTAAATACAAATAACAAATAACTTAAATACAAATATTAATAAATTTCACTTCTGTTGAAAACCAAGCTATTGACTCACTTGTGACCAATCTTCCTTTGAATTAACCCTGTTGATGAGCTCTTGTACCGTCTTCTGCCTGGAATCGTGATCTTCTCTCCTTACGTAGACGGGTTGTGTGTAATTTATAAGTTCTGGAAGAGAATTGTTTATTATTTATCATTTCATCAACATCCATGGAATCTTTTAAAAGGAAACATAAAATGTGCTTTCAATCAAAGCTAATCGATAAGGTTTATATATAGTCCAATCAATAGAGGAAGTTCACCATAAAAAGGTGCGTCATTTTATTTTATTTTTTAATATTGTTAAGGACCATTAGGTAGTGCTTAACCGAAATCGTTGTCATCCACATTCTTTAAGGTAAGTGTAAGTGTTTAGTTTATTTTTAAGTTATAATTTTGAACGCCTTGATAGTAGTGAGTATAGAAGTTTTAGTCTTTTATTTAGCGTTATCTGTTTGTTCTTGATGTGTGGGCCCCATGTCATTCTTCTGTCGAATGTTAAATCGAGATATTTTATTGTGTCTGTCTTTGAAATTTGAATGTTGCCAAGATATACCGGCGGGCAGGTGTTATGTCGAAGAGTGAAAGTAATATGTTGGGAATGTCTTGGTTGGTCGAAAATGATCACTATTTTCAGTTTTTGTCCTCTACCTCATTCCCAATACTTTTTTTGAATTTTAGGTGTATTGTCGAAGTTCTACCGCTGGGTACTTTCTTCACAAGCCTTTTCATGGCCTTTATGATAATTCAACACTTACTTGTTGTATTAATGTTAATATACAGTTGTAAAATTCAATAAAATATAAATTAAAAAAGAAGTTTATTGATAAAAATTTAGACAACAAAATTTCGAATAATTTCGGAATGAAAAGATTTCTTGCAAGACCAGCTACGGGAAGGCGAAAATGGAGAAAAATTGGCATACTTTCCACTCCCCACCGCAAAAAAAGGAAAAGACTTGACGTCAGTGAAAAGTTTATACGTTAAGGGTTGTACAAAATTTAATAACCTTTAAAATCCTTGTCAAAGTAAAAAAAGTTTTTGAGACAAGAATTTCAAAGGTAATTAAATTCTGTACAACTTTCACCGTATAAACTTTTCACTGAGATCAAATCTTTTCCTTGTTTTTGCGGTGGGGAGTGGAAAGAAATTGAAAAGTTTGCCAAATCGCCAATTTTCTTCCATTTTCGGCTTCTGGTATCTCAAGAATTCTTTTTTAACCGAATTTTTTGGAACTTTGGTTGTCTTCATTTTTAAAAATAGAAAAATGCTTTGTGAATGAGCTACAGGACAAAAACTGAAAATAATTCCAATTTTTGACCGTTTTTTTTTCAAGATGGCGGACGAAGCAAAAGGGTATGGATGACGAAAACTTGGGTTAAGCACTATCTACCTGATGGTCCTAAACAATATTAAAAAAATAAAATAAAATGGCGCACCTTTTGTAGGATGAGCCCTCCTTTTCAACCTCTATTGACCGGACTAATAATTCAACCTTAAAATACTTTCGGGTAATAGAAGGTCGTTGTACATGTATTCATATTAACAATTTTGTATTGGATTTTATTGGTATAATAAATAGGAGGATGAGAAATAATGAATTGCTTAATGGCTTGTAATTTATTTTAATAGCAATATTTCCAAACCATCCAAAGATATATTCGTTTTCTTGAAGCTGTTTACTAATGACTGCCATTTGGTAATTTTTTAAATATAAGTACAGTAATAAAAGAAACTCTATAGCTTAGATACAATAGATATCAATCCATTCTTCCTCTTCCATTCCTGACAATCCTCCGAGGCGTCTGAAAAGAAGATGGCCTCGAGACATTCTAGTTTAGAAAAGTTACAGGATAGCTAGCTACCATTGGGTAGTTCTTCTTCAATTCTTTTTCATGCCATTTATATTTTATCATATTTACTTGTTGTATTATGAAGTACAGTTGTAAATTTCAATAAAAGATGTTTAAAAAAAAAAAGAAATAGATAGTTTTCAATTTTTATTTTTATTTATTTTCCTATATATCAAAATGTTAAAAAGTAATAGCTGCATTTTTTCGTCACAAACTTGCGATTCCAATATTTGGATATGACCTTGCAGAACTTAAGGAATAGGTGTAAAGAAGAATGATTAACCCCAATTTTAAGATTGGCCGAATGCAAATTATCTTACATCTGAATAAGATGTTGTGCACCGAGGTCGAAACGTTACGACCTCTCTTCCATTTAAGTGACATAATAAAAGAAAAAAAATTAATTTCAATTTACACATATCGGGAATGAAGAAGGTGAATGAAAAATTGGTTCTAAGGGAAAAACTTGTAAACAATTGTAGAAATAATTATTTTTGAGTAATAATATGTAGATCTTTCTAGCATTAATTATTCTACAAAGAAAAACGGAATCAATAATGCCGTGGATTCCAATAAAGTTATAACGAATTTTTTTTTTATTTATTTATTGGAATTTGCATCTGTATAATGGAACACAACAAGTAAATTGGAATGAAATGTAAAATGGCATGAAACACATGTAGAGAAGCTTCCCAATGAAAGCACTCTAAAAATGTTCCAAACAAGAAGGTCTCGGGGCCATCTCCTTTTCAGACGCCTCGAAGGATTGTCAGGAATTGAAGAGGAAGAAAGGATTGAAACTAGAGGATTAGGGTGGGAATGGGATGGTATCTAGATCGGGCCAAATCAGGAACATACGGAACATTAAGATCTTTATGGATTAGTGTATTCGTGACAAAGTAAGGAGCGTTGAGGATTTTACGAAGGAATTTCAATTGTAGGGATTGGATACGGGAAGAATTCGATGGTTTAGTAGAGCTCCAAAGCTCTACTCCGTAAGTCCATATCGGCCAAGAATGTAGGCCTAAATAATCGTTACCTACTATTTGATGCAATGAGTGAATGTAATTTTTCGTTTTATTTTTCGGTATGGATAAAAAAAGTTTGCGCATAAATTTTTCATTGGACTGATTGAAATGATAAAATGATAATATAATGATGTGAAGATAATTCAATACAAACAGAAATGCAGTTTCTTATCTTAGTGTGAATTTTTTCTTTCAAATAATTACTTAGAACATTAGGTTCCACACAACTTACTTTTTTATCACGATTGGCAGTTCCTCCTTGAAAGTCATTGAGGTCAGACACGACCCTAGGCCAACTTAAAGTAACTGGAATATCGCTTATTACTTTCATAGAGATCAAAGGTTGGGTTAGCATGAAAGTTTAATTTCTTTATAGATATCAAAAAAAAAAAAAAAAATTATCTTTATTTTAAAAAGATAAACACTATATTGTTTCCATGATGTAAGTCGGCGTTGCAATTAATGGCGGTTTATCTGGATAACTATAACCATCTAAAGTTCGGTGTTAATTTTCTATGTACCCATGTTCTAAGGCTCTGTTGCGAATCCTGCTCGAATCGAAAAATGTTTCAGTATATATCGAATCAAAGATTCAATGTTCCTTAACAGCAAGCCATTTTTTACACAAGGTCCAGTAAGTTTCAAAAAAGTTTACTTCTTTTAACCGTAAAGAAATTTCTGATGAGGAAGTTGGTTGGGGTGCGGTCATCAAAAAATTAAACACCAATAAGTAACTCTTATTGTATTTGTGTGCCAACGTTTAGGCCTAAATCCTTGGCCTTCGTTAGGGCTAAGAGAAACATGATAGTTAGCAAATCATTGTATAACAACATTGTGGGCTTTCATCTTAGCCCTGATGAAGGTCCACAATGTAGGTCGAAACGCCGCACAGTGGGCAAAATCATCAAATTAGGCGGACAAAAGTCAAGTCAAAAGTTTGGAATTTTCCAGTGCTTCACCTTTTTATTATTAGTTGGCAAGACCCTTAATACTAATATTTCCCGCCATATAGTGTTTACAAATAAAGGATAAATCAGTGAATTATTCCTGTTCACACAAGTGCCTAATAACCGGCAGTGGGATTATCTTTATTCGATGGTCATTTATTGTGTTCAAGGTGTGTTTAGGGCAAAGTCTTTTTGCTTTTATTTAACAATGGACATTGCTGAGACAGGTAAGACATTACATTTCCAAACTCGTTATTAAATATAAATTCCAATCTCACTTCTAGAGTTAATTAAGCAATATTTACAAAGTATGCCACTATTCAATAACGAAAAACTATATAACCCCCAGGTTACCCCAAGGATTTGTTTGTAGGATTTGTTTCATCAATTATTTTAGTCTTTAGATATTACAAAGAAGTTTTGCGATTTTTTGAGTTTTGGGTGATACATAATTTTTTTCAGACGCAACACTCCGAATCAAAGTTTTACAAGCTATAATTTCAAGAATTTCCTAAATTATATAAAATACATCTATTAGCAGGTTTTAGCAACTCCGAGCCGTAATTAGATTTTTGTATTATTTTTCCCGTATTCTGGGGCTTCAAACGTTAAATGCAGGGAAGTTTTAGATTTTAGCAAATAAATTTGATGTTTGACCACTGTGCGCTCGCCAATCGTGTCAAAAATTAATTAGTTTTTGTAATATTTTCCGTTATCTGGGACTCCAAAGGTTAAACATAGACAAGTTTCAGAATTTTGTCCACCTAAATCCACTGTGCGCCCGCACAAAAATACAACAAGTGTTACTTATTAGTGTGTGATTTTTGATGACCGCACCCCTAATCATCTTCCTCATCAAATATTCTCAACAGTCAACTAAACTCCATCATCGTCATTTTCATTGTTAAATGGAAACCGAACAAGAAATGTATAAAAAAGTATTTTACAGAATTTTCTATTTATGGAAGAAATAAATGTAGCTATGTATGTATAACAGCCAGAAATACCCTTTTGTATGCTTACAATATGATATAATCTGCAATGATTCGTTCTCGAGTATCATAACATATTAACTATAATCCAAAGAGATACTAACTTCCTAGCCAGGGGTTTGAACCACTCTCTTTCCTCACGATGATGCTTGGGAATCCTGTGACGTACACAATGACAGCGTCGAGGAATGTTGAGTGTGGTGCTATGACAAGTATAGGTGCCTGGGAACGGCTAGCCTGCCTCCCCTTAACCACTACCGACATCCCTCCAGCTCTGTAGGTCATGCACATTATCTTGGCGATGATGTTCTTCACTTTCCTGTAACGAACATAGGTTATAATTAGAGAAAAATCAAGGTGAGGCTGAGGTCTTGAGTAAGGATTTTTAAATCCAGGAAAAGATAAAATAATGCATGCATATGTTATCAGATGCACAGGCGTTGATGACCTTGAAGTTTTACGCCTTAAAGCCCAAACATATGTTATGATGACATTAACAAAAAAGTATATAAAAAATATTATCACTTAAAATATGAATATAATCTTAAAATCATCACAAATATTTGTATTTTAATGGTCACATTATTATTTATTTATTTTATTTTATTTTTTTTTTTTATCATTTATTTTTACATCCACACCTGTCGCTCAGCCCGTGACAATAAGCGGATTTGATAACAATTGATATAAAGGGCATGTCAGGCATGAGGGAGGTCGATACCCATTGGCATCTACTCCTAACTTGAATTTTAAAAGAGTTTACTTAAGGAGATCTCTTAGCCAGCTTCTTTTCAGCCTTCTTTGAATATTCCCTGGCATGTCTGTCGTGGCCATGTTTTGTATGAGTTTGTTAGTATGTCCGTGAAGTTTGTCAAAAAAATTTATGTAAGAAGTCCGAATGTGATCTTGTACCATTGGTATGTGTAAGTCTGTATGTAAAGTTTTGTTACTGACATACCAGGGTGATCGAGTAATAAGTCTTAAATTTTTTGATTGAAAAGTCTGGATTTTTGCAATCTGAGTCGGTTTCGCTATTCCATAAATTTGAGAGGCGTATGTCCATATGGGTTTTAGTAAGTAGGTATAAGTATTTAGTTTTTGTCGCATTTAGGTCACATTATTAATGCGATTATTCTATTATTTTGTGCTTTGAAATTCAACCACCAGAAAAAGTTCCTTAAATACCTTACAGTTACTAGTTTACTTTCCTTAAAATTTTACGTTTCCTCATATCTGCAGAAGGAAAAGAGTAGTTCAGGGTTGCCGTAAATGAAAAAAAACCATACAATAATAAAGGCCTATTTTAATTTGTTGAAGTTTCGGCCTAAATTTTAGGCTTTAGTCAGAGCTGAATAGCCGATATTGAATTCTGTATATTTTTATGCTGAGTGTCTCAGCGTGGAGACAGAAGACTAGAAACATAAACGAATGAAGGTATACTGCTAAATAATTATATCATAAAATAAAATAAAAATATTAACTTTAACGAATATTAAAGATGAGGAGGTGAAAAAATAGTGATGAAACGGAGTTAAAAGTTCGGTTTTATGAATGGAGATTAGTAAAGAACAGTAATTTTGCTTAGGAAGAAGTACAAAAATGATATAAGAATTTGCAGGGTGAGATTTAATATTATTAGATTGATAGAAGAATGTGATTTGATAATATCCTTAAGAATGGGCATAAACTTGCATGAATAAAATTCTGTCGTAAGAAAGCAAAATGACCCGTACTTAAAATATCAGCGAAGAGACTGGGAATACCGAAAATTAATCTAAATTTAGGCAATCCATTGAACGATTACGCGAGGTTTAATGTTCTCGGTACGTTGTTGGGTTCATCTAGGACATTCAAATATAAAAGGAACTGATCAGAGCAATTTCAGAGCTCATGTCTATGATGTCAAGGAGGTCTGGAGTTAGCTCATACACGCAAGGTGTACAGTTGCAATAAACCAAATGCAATTTTGTTGCATGCAAAGAAAGTATTTGAAAAAAATAAAATAGAACAAAGTTTTATAGGAATGATTAGACTCCGTCTATTGGGTTTGTTGAGAATCACAAAGCTCTTTAAAAAAATATAGTAGCATTGTTCAAAAATGAGTTGGAAGCTATAAGTATAAATAATAAATTGTATTTGCCCTCAGAAAAAAACAACTATTTGCAATAAGCAATATTCTCAAAGCAAAATTTGTTCTCTTCCGAACGGTTTATTCAGCGAATCTCTAGACCACCGTCTCAAAGCTTTCGGGTTGGATTGTACGGATTGGTGGTGGATTTAAGAGTGCGTTTATACAGCACGCGTTTTGGGTGATAGAGCGGTATGGCTGATGGGTTTATGTTGTAAATCAGCCTGTCTTGAAAATGGTTATAATATTCTGTAGCAGTATCTGTAACTGTGAGCTTGTCCAAGTCCTTTATTGAGTAATTCATTTGTCACATAGAATGGTGCATCCACGAATTTACGTAAAACTTTGAATTGCAAAGACTGAATTCTTTGTATGTTGGAGGTTTTGGTGGAATTTAAAGAGTGCTGTATCGTCTATAAAAGTGTTTAAACTGACTTTATTATGGTTTGGGTCTCGCGGAGCGATCCCTGGAAGACCTGGATGTCGATATCAAAGATATAGCGGTATTAGCAGAAAACATGATTTTGGACTCTCTGGGGATTATCCACCATCACCTGTATGGCAATTAAATGGTGAGTTTATTTATATTTCGATTATGTTATGTGCGCACCTAAGGTCTAAATTTGAAATATAGTTGTAGAGAGAAATAAAATAAAATAATGTAAACAACTAAAAGAGAAAAAAATGTAAATATTATAAATATGTATTAGAATAGAAAACAAAAATTGAATATGTATGTGAAATATGCCCAAGGGATTGATATATAGCATTTCCAAGTCAATTGTAACCTTTTCCAAGTCAAATGTAACTTTTTCCAAGTCAAATGTAACCTTTTCCAAGTCAAATGTAACCCTTTCCATTTCAAATGTCACCTTTTCCAAGTCAAATGTCACCTTTTCCATTTCAAATGTTACCTTTTCCAAGTCAAATGTCACCTTTTTCTTCACTTCTAGCCTTAAATATTCCGTTTTATTTATTTATTTATTGAAAAATAATTAGTTTAATTAACATTATGACTTTTTTAATAATTTTGGCATATAATAATTGATATTTTTTTTGGGTCTCTTAGATATTTGATATCAAGTTCTGTTTTTTACTATCTAATATTTAAAAAAATTAATTATCGTCTATTTAGTTTTAAGATAGTTGTTGATTTTGATTTTTTAGAGAGAAGGGGTAGTTTTTTGGAATAATTAATGTGATTTCGGGTATTATAATTAAATTTTTCGAGCTGTATTTTTTATCGCTCGCGTGCATTTTAACTCGCATTAAACTTTAATGTTTTTTATTGATATAGGGATTAATTATTTTGCTTTCGGGTGGTTATGCTTACGTTTTTCGAGCTGTATTTTTTATCGCTCATGCGTATTTCAACTCGCATTTACTTTTAATGTTTTTATTGATATAGGGATTAATTATTTTGCTTTCGGGTGGTTATGATTACGTTTTTCGAGCTGTATTTTTTTCGCTCGCGCTTGTTTTAAATAAAATTTACTTTTTATGTGTTTTATTGATATAGGGATTAATTAATGTGCTTTCGGGTGGTTATGATTACGTTTTTCGAGCTGTATTTTTTATCGCTCATGCGTATTTCAACTCGCATTTACTTTTAATGTTTTTTATTGATATAGGGATTAATTATTTTGCTTTCGGGTGGTCATGATTACGTTTTTCGAGCTGTATTTTTTATCGCTCTTGCGAATTTCAACTCGCATTTACTTTTAATGTTTTTTATTGATATAGGGATTAATTATTTTGCTTTCGGGTGGTTATGATTACGTTTTTCGAGCTGTATTTTTTATCGCTCTCGCTTATTTTAACTAAAATTTACTTTTTATGTTTAATATTGATATAGGTGTTGAAAATAGTGTTTTCGGGTCCTATAATTATGTTTTTTTAGTTTTATTTATTTATCGCTCCTTCGCATTTTAACTCGAATTTACTTTTAATGTTTTTTATATATAGAGAGATAATTAATGTACTTTTGGGTGGTTATGATTACGTTTTTGAGCTGTATCTTTTATCGCTTATGCCTATTTCAATTCGGATTTACTTTTGATATTTTTTATTGTTATAGACGTTTGTAATTATCTTTTCGGGTCTTGTGATTACGTTTTTAAGCTGTTTTTATTGTCGCTTGCTCTCATTTCAACTTGCATTTGCAGTGGTCTTTCTTTGTTTTTGTTTTAGGGGATTCTCATAACGTGTTTTGAACTTTATTCTTTTATGCGCTTGGGAATTTCTACAAACCGTAGGTATTATGTTATAATATGATGTAAAAATTATTTATTGTTTTTTTGCAGGATCTGATTACATTTTTGATTTGGACGTTACATCGCGATTGCCCATTATTCTAGATCACTTTTCATTTAAGTTAAAATGTGCACTAGCTATAAATAAATGTCATAAACTCTATTAGTATTCCCGAAAACACTATAATCGATCCCTCTATCGAATATTTATGAAATAGAAACAGTACCTTAAAATGAGTAAAAGCGATAACAAATTTGGTTCAAATAATGTTATCAGAACACCCGAAAATAGAATAAACGATTCCTCAATTAAATTATCAAATAATTGTAAGACCGAGTTAGGAAGCGGATCCTTTACAAAAGATTTAGTTGAAAAAATTACTCAGGACGCTAGAAAAGGAACTATAACTAATCCTTTTATAAAATAATAATAATAAAAAAAAAAAAAAAATAAAAACCTAAACGATGTATATTCCAGCAACGTTATAATGAGAACCAAAAACAAAACAATCAATCCCAATATCAATAAAAAAATATCAAAAATAAAGGCGAGTTGAAATCCGCACGAGTGATAATAAAATAGCTTTTAAACATTTTCATAACCCCGCGAAAACACAAGGATAGATCTCTATAAAAATAAAAAGATTAAAAGTAAATAGAAGTTGAAATACGCATGAGCGATAAAAAATACAGATCGAAAAACGTAATCATAACCACCCGAAAGCACATTAATTAATCCCTATATCCATAAAACACATAAAAAGTAAATTTTAGTTAAAATAAGCGCGAGCGAAAAAAATACAGCTCGAAAAACGTAATCATAACCACCCGAAAGCACATTAATTAATCCCTATATCAATAAAACACATAAAAAGTAAATTTTAGTTAAAACAAGCGCGAGCGAAAAAAATACAGCTCGAAAAAACGTAATCATAACCACCCGAAAGCAAAAAAATTAATCCCTATATCAATAAAAAACATTAAAAGTAAATGCGAGTTGAAATACGCATGAGCGATAAAAAATACAGCTCGGAAAACGTAATCATAACCACCCGAAAGCACATTAATTAATCCCTATATCAATAAAACACATAAAAAGTAAATTTTAGTTAAAACAAGCGCGAGCGAAAAAAATACAGCTCGAAAAACCTTATCATAACCACCCGAAAGCAAAATAATTAATCCCTATATCAATAAAAAACATTAAAAGTAAATATGAGTTGAAATACGCATGACCGATAAAAGATACAGCTCAAAAAACGTAAGCATAACCACCCGAAAGCAAAATAATTAATCCCTATATCAATAAAAAACATTAAAATTTAATGCGAGTTAAAATGCTCGCGAGCGATAAAAAAATACAGTTCGAAAAATTTAATTATAATACCCGAAATCACATTAATTATTCCAAAAAACTACCCCTCCTATCTAAAAAATCAAAATCAACAACTATCTTAAAACTAAATAGACGATAATTATTTTTTTAAATATTAGCTAGTAAAAAACAGAACTTGATATCAAATATCTAAGAGACCCAAAAAAAATATCAATTATTATATGCCAAAATTATTAAAAAAGTCATAATGTTAATTGAACTAATTATTTTTCAATAAATAAATAAATAAAACGGAATATTTAAGGCTAGAAGTGAAGAAAAAGGTGACATTTGACTTGGAAAAGGTAACATTTGAAATGGAAAAGGTGACATTTGACTTGGAAAAGGTTACATTTGAAATGGAAAAAGTTACATTTGACTTGGAAAAGGTTACAATTGACTTGGAAATGCTATAGCATGCTGTGTTGTTTAAGCAACCCGATGTATTTGAGCAGCATTGCCATAATGCAATAATGCATTTTAATAATGAAATGCCAAAAAATAAATCATTTCTCTCTCATGTTTTATATATTTATTTACTCATTGTTGTCCAAAGTTTTCTTTTGGTTCAATATATGTAGGATATATGTTTGGCATTTTCCAAAAGAAGTTAATTGATTAATTTCATTTTCACACCTTACAACGTTTCAACGAATTCGATGTTCAACAATAGGAAAAAAGTGCAAACATATTTTACTTTCACTTACTATACATAGTAAGGGGAAGTATTGCGATCGTGAAAATTTTAGAATTCCAGTTTTCAACGGAAATACACGTTTTAGGGTCCCCTGAGTCCAAATAACCAAGTCCCGCAAAAAGGTCTGTGTGCAGGTGTGTGTGTAACTCCCGGACGGAAACGGTAAGTCCTATGAAACTGAAATTTCATATTAAGGAAACTATACGCCCGAGACGTGACAAAACTTTTTTATCAATATGAGATTACCAGCAGAGCACTTTATACCATGCATTTTGAACCTTTTTTCCATTTTCTCGAAAACGGTTCCGACGATTTTGATTAAACTCGCTATATCGATGTAAAATTTAACGGGCTTCAATATCATGTAGGTTTTATTCTGATTAAAATGGTCTGACAGGGCTTAAATGCCGATATTTTAAAATTTCTTTCTCTAAAGTACCTTTAATTTTGTAAATTCAATAAAAATAACTAGATTATCTTGTTAACGCTGATAAAAAACAGGTAAATATGTAAGTAGAATAAATTCGATACCCAAATAAAGGAGATAACAGACAAAATATTTTTTTATTGCAATATTTCGTTTTTGAACATAAGAACAGTAATATACATGTATGATATACCGTTGGAAAGCTAAAGATTTTAGAAAAAATATCATCTCATACACAAGCTTCTAAAAGTTAATAGAGAGTGATAAAAAGCCGACAAAACTAACTGATTCTTTTAGATAATAATATAATAGATTTTTTAATGAAACACATGTTTCTATATAAATTCAATTTAATTAATTCTTTAATAGTTTTACGTATTTTTATCTCTAACTGTATTTGAAAATTCTTTCATTGATTTTAAAAATGGAGGTAAGTGAAAGTCGTGAGTTGCCTGCACCAGATTTTGTATGCCATTTTTGTGTTTTTGGAACATAAGAATAGTAATATAGATGTATAATAAACGGTTGGAAAACTAAATATTCTATAGGAAATATTATTTAATAGGCGGAATTGTAAAAGTTAATGGAGACTGATGAAAAATCGATAAAACAAAATAATTGTTCTACATAAAAATAAAATAGATTATTTAATAAACCACGTGTTTCTATCGAAACTATATGTGATTAATTTCAAGTATTTGTAAAACAATTAAATTTGTATGGTATCTCTACACTTACACTGCTGATGAAGCGGAGTGATAGTATACTCATATATAGATAAATATGCATGATGGGTAAGCATTTTTAGAAAAAAAAAATGATAAAATAATTAATTTAAATGTTAAAATTAGATGTAAAAAGTACAGAGATATCGTAAAAATTTAATTGTTTTACAGATACTTGAAGATGGCCCTAGAGGCCGAAACGTTGTAAGGTGTGAAATTGAAATAAATCAATAAATTTCTTTTCGAAACGACCAAATATATATTTTACATTTATTTGAGTGTTATCTTCATTCAAGCATAACATTCACTGATATCTTACAGGGAGAGCCTAATTTTATAATGAATGAATGATGAATAAAGCCTTTATTGCAAGGATAACATTTAAATTATAATATTTACTTTTTAGTTCTAATATAATTTATAAGACTGGTGTAACAACTGGAGAATCAAAGTCAATCAATCCAAATGCAAATATGTCACCTTTACCCTTCGAAGACAATCCTGCCCTCCAGTTCTCTTTAACTCCATTCCGCTTCCTTTCTCCGACACAGTCCGGTATCTTGGCTTCCTTCTGGACAAAAGACTAACTTGGAACCCGCATACTAGACTTAAACGACAAGAACTTAATCGACGATTTGGAAAATTATACAGACTACTGAACAGAAATTCAAAACTATTTATCGAGAACAAACTGTTAATATACAAGACAGTACTGAAACCTATCTGGACCTACGGACTTGAACTGTGGGGGACAGCCAAATTTTCTAACATCAAACGCATTCAGTCCTTCCTATCTAAAGTCCTCCGAACAATAGTTAATGCTCCTTATTATGTATCCAACCATACCTTACACCGGGACCTAAATATTCCATTTATTTTAGACCTTATACCATTAAAATTCTCTAAATTTCATCAGAACCTTATCCATCACCCTAATCCCCTAGCTCAATCCTTATCCAGCTCCACACATCCTTACCATCCTCCTAGAAGGTTGAAACGGCAGTGGCCTCGTGACCTCTTGTAACATGTATATTGGAGTTCTAGCATTGGCTAGATTCTCCACTCACGTGCTGTATGCTTGTGAATTGTATATAGGTATGAGTGACTTTTGTATATATTTTTATTGATTTTATTTTGTATATATGTATATTGTATTATTATTATTATATAAATTTATTGTTTTGTATATATCGTGTGAATGTAGTATGAATGTTGTATGTTATCACTATTAAAAATGTCCTGAGTTGGACAGATTGTAATATTGCTCAATAAAGAATTGTTTCTCTCAGAAAAATATAATTTATAATATAATCTAATAAAAAGTTCTAATATAATTGAAAAAAAAAAATATAATGCTAAGTGAAAAATAATAATGATGTATATACTTGATAAATGAACAAAAAAAAAAACTATATAATTAATGTTCCTTAATTGAGACGTTGATTTCAAAAAGGTACTATAGGACTTTTTTTACGAAATTGATTTTTTTACATATTTGTATTCCCATCATTTAGTTTTATCTAAATTTTTTATTTGATTTTATCTAATCAACTCTTGAGTCCTTAAGAAACGCGATTTAGAAATGCAGTCATTTTCTAAAAGTACTAATCACGCAATAATTTTTGTTCCAAATCATTCTAAAAAAAATTATTTCATAACTTTAATATGATGTTATTATTATGGTAAAAAAATAATTCTAAATTTTAATGCAAAAAGACCCAACTTTGCTAGTTTAATAATATAGTAATGAGATTTTCGCGCTAAAATTTCCTAGAATGGATATAGCACCTTTTGGAAATCAACGTCTCGATTGATAACGATATTTAAAAAACATTATCCCTACAGGCCTCTCCTTACTGAGGTGATGGTCAAACTTCCCCGGTGACCAAAGCTATTGGGAAGTGAATTTTATAATAGTCCAAATTAAATCATCAACTCACGGTTGTCCAAAAATTGTAATCAAAAACTTTTCAAACGAATAAAATTTGAAAATGGTCTAATCTAACGTTGAATCTCATTAAATACTAAATTTATGATTAAGAAGCGAAAGGGAACGATCCTAAATTTAGGACATTGGAATTTATATCGATTTAATATTTTACGATTATGGTCGTCGTTTTAATGAATGCGATCTTTCGGAGCGGTTTGGGAAACGTCTGACTTAAGATTGGCAATATATTCGACAGTTGGCCTCGCTCAAGAGATTCAGGAAATGGCTCGAAAAATGTTTAATTCAGGTCAGGATTGAGCCGGGTCAGGGAAGTACACTTCCTCGCCGGTGAAGGCTGCCTTCGTCGGCTCCGGCACTCTTGAATGCCAATCATAGCTTGTACATTATGTCGGCAGCTGATTTAAATGTGTACGACGCTGTCAACATATCAATCTACTAACTATTTAATTATTTCAATGCTAGATTAAATATGTTAACATGTTAAACTTTTCTCTTAGCGGAGTACATTGTTAAAAATTCGGTGCGTACAACACACGACTTTCACTTATCACCGTTTTAAAAATGATTTTAATAATTATTATATACACTAAGAGATGAAAAAAAAATCTGGTGCGGGCATCTCACGACTTTCACTTACCTCCGTTGTTAAAATCGATTGAAGAATTTTCAAATACAGTTAGAGAGAAAAACGAGTGAAAATAATGAAAAATTAATTAAATGGAATTTTTATAGAAACATATGATTTATTAAAAAATTGATTATATCATATAAATAAACTTTATTCACATATTTACATTTTGACAAAATGTTAACAATGATTTTGGATGAGTCATCCTTACTATCAGAAAATATTTTTACTTTTTTCTGATTATAGCCTAAATGGCAAACATATGGTGAAATAAAATTGAGATTATATTGCGATTGTAGGAAAAAAGCATAAAAACTACACATAAAAAAATCTGGTGCGGACAACACACGACTTTCACTTACCTCAATTTTTAAAATTAATAAAAGATTTTTCAAATACAGTTAGAGATAAAAATACGTGAAACTATTAAAGAATTAATTAAATTAAATTTCTATAGAAACATGTGTTTCATTAAAAAATCTATTATATTATTATCTAAAAGAATCAGTTAGTTTTATCGGTTTTTTATCACTCTCTATTAACTTTTAAAAGCTTGTGTATGAGATAATATTTTTTCTAAGATCCTTAGCTTTCCAACGGTATATCATGCATGTATATTACTGCTCTTATGTTCAAAAACGAAAAATTGCATTAAAAAAATATTTTTTTCTGTTTTCTCCTTTAGTTGGGTATCGAATTTATTCAATTTATATATTTACCTGTCTTTTATCAGCGTTAACAAGATAATATAGTTATTATTATTGAATCTACAAAATTAAAGGTACTTTAGAAGACGAAAATTTGAAATATCGGCCTGTAAATAAGCCCTGTCAGACCATTTTAATCAGAATGAAACCTACATCATATAAAGCCCATTAAATTCTACATCGATATTGCGAGTTTAATCAAAAGCATCTGAACCGTTTTCGAGAAAAACGAAAAAAGGTGCAAAATGCATGGTATAAAGTGCCTCTTTTGGTATGCTCATTTTGATGAAAAATGTTTTGTAACGTCTCGGGCGTATATTTGTCTTAAATATGAAATTTCAGTTTCATAGGACTTACCGTTTCCGCAAAAAGGTCTGTGTGTGTGGTAACTCCCGGGCGAAAATGAAAAGTCCTGTGAAACTGATATTTTGTATTTAAGGCAACTTATCGCCAAAGATGTTACAAAATCTTTTTCATCAAATCAGCCTACCAGAAGAGGCACTTTATACCATGCAGTTTGCACCTTTTTACGATTAGCTCAAAAACGGCTTTAACGATTTTGATTAAAATCGCTAAATCGGTGTAAATTTTAATGGGCTTTAATATCGTACAGGTTTCATTCTGATTGAAATAGTCCGACAGGGTGTAATTGCCGACATTTCAAATTTTCTCCCTCTAAAGTACCTTTCATTTTGTGGATACAAAAAAAATATATTCCTGTTATAAACGATAAAAAAACAGATAAATACGTGTATGTAAGTTGAATGAATTCGGTACCTAACTAAAAGAGAAAACTGAAAAAAACATTTTTTTAATGTAATTTTTTGTTTTTGAACATAAGAACGGTAATATGTATGGATGTAATATTGTTGGAAAGCTAAAGATTTTAGAAAAAATATTATCTTATACAGAAAATTGTAAATGTTGATAAAGAGTGATGAAAAGCCGATAAAACTAACTAAGATATGTTTATGTAGAAATTCAATTTAATTAATTTTTTAAAAATTTATTTTTATCTCTAAATGTATTTAAAAATTCTTAAATTGATATAAATAACGGAGGTAAGTGAAAGTCGTGTGTTGCGCGCACCAGATTTTGTTGGATTCTTAGCATCACACATGCGATGAAATCCGACCACCTATCTTTTAAGTATATTCATTCTTGAACCTTTTCACTATTGATTTACAAGGCTCATAAGAATGGAAAGTTTTAGAAGGAGAAACTTATTGTTCGATTCAAAAACTAACAATGTTAATTGAATGGAAAGCATGTCATTGAATAGTTCTTTTCTTCAAGAGTGATTATTGTTACTCCATAGTCTAAGTTGTTTGAATTAGAACAACAGGATTTTCTACTTCGTGATGAAGTATCGAAATATTCATGTAGGCACAAAAGAATACGTCAGAGAATATTACAACTATAAAAAAAATCTGGTGCGGCAATACACGACTTTCACTTACCTCCATTTTTAAAATCAATGAAAGTATTTCAAATACAGGTAGAGATAAAAATACGTGAAACTATTAAAGAATTAATTAAATTGAATTTCTATAGAAACATGTGTTTTATTAAAAAATCTATTACATTATTATCTAAAATAATCAGTCAGTTTTATCTTCATTTTATCACTCTCTATTAACTTTTAAAAGCTTGTGTAAGAGATAATATTTTTTCTAAAATCTTTAGGTTTCCAACGGTATATCATACATGTATATTACTCCTCTTATGTTCAAAAACAAAAACATTGAATTAAAATATTTTTTTTCAGTTTTCTCCTTTAGTTGTTCTTTAAATTCGCACAACTTACATATTGACCTGTTTTTTTATCAGCGGTGACAAAATAATAATATAGTTATTTTTAAAGAATCAACAAAATTAAAGGTACTCTAGAGAAATAAAATTTAAAATATCGGCATTTAAGCCCTGTCAGACCATTTTAATCAGAATGATACCTACATGATATGAAAGCCCATTAAATTTTACATCGATATAGCGAGATTAATCAAAATCGTCGGAACCGTTTTCGAGAAAATCGTAATAAGGTGCAAAATGCATAGTATAAAGTGGCTCTTCTGGCAAGCACATTTTGATGAAAAGGGTTTTGTAACGTTTAGGGCGTATATTTCTCTTAAATATGAAATTTCGGTCATAGGACTTACTGTTTCCGCCCGGGAGTTACCAGACACACACACACCTTTTTGCGGGACTTGGTTATATGAACTCAGAGGACCCTAAAATGTGTATTTCCGTTGAAAACTGGAACTCAAAAATTTTCACGATCGCAATATTCTCCCTTATTATATATGGTAAGTGAAAGTAAAAAGAAGAAGAACATTTAAAATCATTGATGTTTTAGGCCCTTTTAGCAGGTCCCTTACTGGCTGAGTTTAAACTCGTAAAAATAAATTTTTAGTGGAGAATCTAGCCAATGCTAGAACTGCAATATACATGTTACAAGAGACCTCGAGGCCATTTCAAGCTTCAAGGAGGATGGTAAGGATGTGTGGAGCTGGATAAGGATTGAGCTAGGGGATTAGTGTGAGGGATAAGGTTCTGATGGAATTTAGAGAATGATATGAAAGCTAAAAACCACAATCTATTCCATTTATTTCATAAGATATCCAAGCGTTCTTTTAGGTAGATTTATTTTCCATGTGTATATTTTTTTCCTTAATTAATCGCAAACAATAGAATAATCAGATAAATATTGATTTATTTTACATTGAAAATTCTCTTATACGTAAAGGATTTAGAATCCCATTAAAATTAAAATAAAAGTAATTAATCGTCTGAAGCCACCATCACCGGAGGCTTCTTTACCTAAGAGAATGACAATTGCGGTTTGTATACACCTATCGTCGAATCCTCGGCTGATAAACAAGGAAATGAATCGCATATTCGATCTCAACTTGTATAATATTATTTAATATAATAGCATGTTGTATAATAGAGGCTTCGTAGCGTGGAGCGGTGAGAAGGTAACATTTAGCGGTGAAATGTAGGGCGCCTTCTCCTTTCTTCTTTTTTTGATGATTGGAAATAATAAGATTCTTCCAATTTAAGGTTCAATTTTAAAAATTAAACACATTATAGCACTTTGTTTTTACATGCTATTTTTACTTTCACTTACCTATATATGAAATGATATAGTAAGGGAAAGTATTCCGATCGTGAAAATTTTCGAATTCCAGTTTTCGGTGGCAATACACGTTTTAGGGTCCCCTGAGTCCAAATGATCAAGTCTCAAAAAAAAAAGGTCTATGTGTGCGTGTGTGTGTGTGTGTAGTAATTTCCTGGCGTAAACGAAAATTCACATGAAATTTCATATTTAAGAACTATACGCCCGAGATGTTATAAAAACGTTTTCATCAAAATCAGCTAACCAGAAGAGCCACTTTATAAAATGTATTTTGCACCTTTCTACGATTTTCTCAAAAATGTCTGTAACGATTTTGATTAAACTCGCTATGTCGGTGTAAAATTTAATGGGCTTTAACATCATTTAGGTTTCATTGTGATTGAAATAATCTGACAGGTCTTAAATGCCGATATTTAGAATTTTCTTCTTTTAAAGTATCTTTAATTTTGTAGATTCTATAAAAATAAACATATTATCTTTTTAGCATTGATAAATAACAGCTAAATATGTAAGTTGAGCGAATTTGATAAATAACTAAAGGAGAAAACTGAAAAATATTTTTTTAATTCAATTTTTTGTTTTTGAACATAAGAACAGTAATATGTACATGAATAATATACCGCTGGAAGTGATGAAAAGCCAATAAAACTAACTGATTATTTTAGATGATAATATAATTAAATTTTTAATCAAACACATGTTTCTCTAGAAATTCAGTTTAATTAATTATTTAATGGTTTCACTCATTTTTATCTCTAAATTGTATTGGAAAATTCTTTCATTGATTATATAAACGGAGGAAAGTGAATGTCATGTTTCGCCCGCACCAGATTTTATCTACTCAGTTGTTCTAATAGTTCACATTTAGTATTATTGTAATTCACAGGATTGTGTGGAGTTATTAGTTAAAAATTTAGTTAGCGCAATGCCATGTTACTTCTCGAAATGTATACATAATCAATGTCGAGAAATTGTTTTGGAAATAATTGGATTTATTTTTGCACGAATACAAATATGAAATCCGGTGTGACCTTTATTTCTTGTTCGGTCAATTAGGAGAAAAGGAAAGGAAATTTAATAAAAAATAAATAAACAAATAACAATAATTTGATTCTAGTATGGTGTATTTATCCGGGCCACCTGGAAAATTTAATTTTGTCAAACGTGGTCTAGGTGTTTGAATAAATGGCAATCAGTAGGCAAGAGTAGGGTGGATGTGACAGAATTGGAAAGAAGTAAGGCACGAATTAAGGGTAGTTTAATCGGTGAGGATTATTACTTTCGGGCTTTTTCACGTTTCCAATACCTTATCTGTAAACGAATAACTTACATCGAGTTTCTATGCAAGTTCTCGGACGGTTGTTGTGGAATTTTATTTCTCGAAATTTTTTAAACCACTTTGATGTTCCTGCCCCTTTTTGGTTCCCTACCGTTCGAGTTTAAACTCGTAAAAATAAAGTCGAAAACCACGCTTTGACATCTCAATAAAGATTGAATTATTTCCAAGTAGCGAAACTCTAAAGAGGCAACCAAACACTTTCTTTTGAAGAAGGTTAATAAGTGCTGAAAATTATATAAATGAATGAATAAACAGTTTATTATATAGAGAAGTTTTGAGAGAAAAACCTACAATCTTATATTATTTTCGGGACAACCCAAAAGAAGGGAAATGTATATATACGTTATGTTAACATCTGGCAAAAAGCTCCACCATTAAAAAAGAAGAAGAAAATTTAAAATCATTGATGTTTCAGGCCCTTTTAGTAAGTCCCTTAGTTTAAACTCGTAAAAATAATTTCGAAAATCACGCTTCGACATCTTAGTAAAGACTGAATTATTTCCAAGTAGTGAAAGAGGCAAATAAACACTTTCTTTTGAAGAAGGTTAATCAGTGCTGAAAATTGTATAAATAGATTAATAAACAGTTTATTATATAGAGAGGTTTTGAGAGAAAAACCTACAATCTTATATTATTTTCCGGACAACCCAATAGAAAGGAAATGCATATATACGTTATGTTAACATCTTGGAAAAAGCTCCACCATTAAAAAAAGAAGATGAAGAAAATTTAAAATTGTTGATTTTTCAGACCCTTTTAGTAGGTCCCTTACTGGCTGAGTTTAAACTCGTGAAAATAAATTCGAAAATCACTCTTTGACATCTTAGTAAATACTGAATTATTTCCAAGTAGCGAAACTCTAAAGAGGCAACCAAACACTTTCTTTTGAAGAAGGTTAATAAGTGCTGAAAATTGTATAAATAGATTAATAAACAGTTTATTATATAGAGAGGTTTTGAGAGAAAAACCTACAATCTTATATTATTTTCCGGACAACCCAATAGAAAGGAAATGCATATATACGTTATGTTAACATCTTGCAAAAAGCTCCACCATTAAAAAAAGAAGATGAAGAAAATTTAAAATTGTTGATTTTTCAGACCCTTTTAGTAGGTCCCTTACTGGCTGAGTTTAAACTCGTGAAAATAAATTCGAAAATCACTCTTTGACATCTTAGTAAATACTGAATTATTTCCAAGTAGCGAAACTCTAAAGAGGCAACCAAACACTTTCTTTTGAAGAAGGTTAATAAGTGCTGAAAATTGTATAAATAGATTAATAAACAGTTTATTATATAGAGAGGTTTTGAGAGAAAAACCTACAATCTTATATTATTTTCCGGACAACCCAATAGAAAGGAAATGCATATATACGTTATGTTAACATCTTGCAAAAAGCTCCACCATTAAAAAAGAAGATGAAGAAAATTTAAAATTGTTGATTTTTCAGACCCTTTTAGTAGGTCCCTTACTGGCTGAGTTTAAACTCGTGAAAATAAATTCGAAAATCACTCTTTGACATCTTAGTAAATACTGAATTATTTCCAAGTAGCGAAACTCTAAAGAGGCAACCAAACACTTTCTTTTGAAGAAGGTTAATAAGTGCTGAAAATTGTATAAATGGATTAATAAACAGTTTATTATATAGAGAGGTTTTGAGAGAAAAACCTACAATCTTATATTATTTTCCGGACAACCCAATAGAAGGGAAATGTATATATACGTTATGTTAACATCTTGCAAAAAGCTCCACCATTAAAAAAGTACTTACCGTTTCCGCCCGGGAGTTACCAGACACACACACACCTTTTTACGGGACTCGGTTATATGGACTCAGGGGACCCTAAAATGTGTATTTCCATTGAAAACTGGAATTCGAAAATTTTCACGATCGCAATACTTTCCCTTATTATATATGGTAAGTGAAAGTAAAAAGAAGAAGAACATTTAAAATCATTGATGTTTCAGGCCCTTTTAGTAGGTCCCCTACCGGCCGAGTTTAAACTCGTAAAAATAAATTCGAAAATCACGCTATGACATCTTAGTAAAGACTGAATTATTTCCAAGTAGCGAAAGAGGCAAACTAACACTTTCTTTTGAAGAGGGTTAATAAGTGCTGACAATTGTATAAATGAATAATCCATCAAGGGTAAACAGTCATTATATATCGATATATTGATATTATATTATTTTAAAAGTCTGAATTTTACAAGACTCGAATGTAATAAGATTGGATTTAAATGAAAAATACCTTAAATCAATCGATGGCTTATTATCGAAACATTCAAAAGACCTAGATGCCGCAACCAACGAACACTTTTTCCAACTTCGTAAACTCCAAAAAGTAAACTCCAACCACAAAACTCATAATAATCACTTTTGACTATGAGAACATACTCAATCCACAACTGCGCATAGAAATACACTTAGCAGGAGTACCATTCTGGTCTTTGATTATACTTTTAGTTTATAAAGTATTGCTTAGAGTGCTTACTATTTTATACTTTCACAATCATCTTAAAAAGATATAATGACTAACACAAAAGAGTAAACGCATTAATGAAAATTATATTACACATAGAAGTTCAAAAGGTGTCCCCAGAAATAATGATCAGATTCATTAGCCACAAGGGTCGAGGCCTATACAGTCGAAAGTTGGTTTTAGCAATGTCCCTTTGAGGTGGGATGGCTTTGAGGTCATCACTTCAGTGATTATCGAGCTTTCTTTTAGTCATTATCGATATTTCTTCTATTTTTTTCCCTATGGTAGACCCTTGCCCGCGTGGTGTAATCTCCTAGGAGAATATACTCCCCACTTATAGGATAAGGTGACCACTGCTAAGATGACGGGTCTCACATAACCTGGGGAGAAGCAGTGAGTGAATCCCCATTTAATTATATGCTTATAAAAGTCCCGCCGGGACTGGGATTCGAACTTACAACCTTTGGCGAGCGAGACTAGCGCATATTTCTTATTTCTCCTATGCATCATATAAATATTTAAAAAATACAAAACAATTTATAAATAATAAAATTTGTAAGAATAAACGTATTAATACACAGATCAAGCAAGTTACTTAACTCCAGTGTGATAAATATCCATTTTTAACAGAAAAGAGAATTTTGATAACTCGGGAACCAGCTAAGTCTCAATCACCAAATTTATACTCATCATATAGATGCGTAATTTGTCAATATCAGTTTTTTAACACTTTTTGCTCAGTCCCTTTTTGAGATATTAACGTACAAAATATCGCGAAGACGGAATTCCTTCATATAAAAAAAAATAATAATAATAAATAAATCTTTGTTTTCAAAATCGAAACTCCGTGAATCTTTTTTCCTTTATAAACCTATTACTCACTTAAAGTCTGGCAATTTATTAGTTTTCGAGAAGTTTTTCAACCACTTTCTTCCCCATTTATGTGATGTCAAAGTATGTAAATTACGTCCTTATCATATTCTTAGTTTTTGTTTGATATGTACAAAATTACCATAATTACATACATTTTTTAAGACATGTTTTTAGCTGCGAACCTGACTTTAAATGGCAATTAAAGATCGAAATTTTTGCAGGAAGTAGGGCTGTGACTATGCTATGTATGAAAAAATAATCAAAGGGGAGTCTGTTTTTTAACTAACTCGCTAAAAGTCTCATTTTTCATTAATTTTCGAGAATATTTTAATCACTTTCTTCACTTATAAAGTTATGAGTTATAAGGACAAAGGCCGTAAAGCATATGATTATCTTATAGTTAGTTTTTGTTTTGACTCGATATCTGCAAAATTGCCAGAATTAGAGAGATTTTCCCAACACAAGTTTTCGGTCGCAAAGCTGACTTATAACGGCTCCAGCACTAAAAGTATATACTTGAAAAAAAAAAATATCCACGGCGTTTTATTCATAAAAGGGTAGACAAATAATGGTAAAGAAATGATTAAAATCAAAAATTTTGAGCGGCAAGGTCTGGACGATTTCGAATGGATTAACTAGTATATATATAGTATATAGTATATAGTATAATATATATATATATATATATATATATATATATATATATAAATATAAATATAATATATATATATATATATATATATATATATATATATATATATATATATATATATATATAAAGTTTCTATTTTTCTCAGGTTTCAGTCAATGAATAAACAATTTTATTTATGAGACGTTTCGAGAATTTATTGTTCTCATAATCATGCCTTAACAATGGAAAAAAAAAGAAAAAAGAACATTAATATTATTATACAATAAATAATATATGATGATATTTTTAGAGATATAGAAAATAATACATTGAACAATGAATACTCATTCTGTGGGTACATAGATATTTTAATTGTAATTTACATTAAAGATATTATTATAAATTTACTTACAATGTTGGACAAAATAGTGTCTTAAATAGACATGTGTAGACCACATTGTTAAGGCATGATTATGAGAACAATAAATTCTTGAAACGTCGCAAAAATAAAACTGTTTATTCATTGACTGTAACCTGAGAAAAATATAAACTTAAATTATCAACAGTCGAGAACTGATCAAACAATATATTTATAAGTTATTCATAATTATATAGTTTTGAAAATAAAACCAACATTCAGGAGAATATACTATGTCTTTTTGTTTAGACTTTAAACGAATTATTGTTATGAATGATAGATATACTGGCCTTAACAAATATCACGGCTACCAGTAAAAACGAGGCAAGGTTTACAAATATTTACTCAAATAATTTACGTGACCTTATTGCAAAATAAAACTGTAAATAAATAAATGCTGTTCTAAACGTGACTTACCTCCTCCACCCAAGAAGTGGTCGCTGTGTGATGTCTTCTTCAGAAAGTCCAACCATCCCGAGGCAGGCCAGGAGCCAAGCAAGAACAAGAAGCCCCACGATGACTCCAAGTCGCAGGGGTAACAGCATTACCGTGAGGATGATAGCCTGCGCAAAAATCATCCATTAGTATGATTAATAAATATATAATAAATAATATACCTCATGTGTGTGTGTGTGTGTGTGTGTGTGTCTATCAAATATTGAAATCTAGAAACCTTTTCAAAATTGAGACGTTGATTTCCAAAAGGTACTGAAGGACATTTTTTTAGAAATTGATATTTTGACATATTTGTATTCTAATGGTTTAGTTTTATCTAAATCAGTCATCACATTTTATATAAAAAACATAAAAATCCTTTAAAAACGTATTTGCAAATTGCATTGCATTCCAAAAGGTACTAAATCCACAATTTATTTCATTCCAAAAGGTACTATATCCATGTTTCGTTCCAAAACGTACTATATCCTACGTAAACAGATATAACCTTTCCTTTCATTTCCTTCCAAAAGGTACTATATTTCCTATTATATATTAGAAGCACCCGACCCCTTAATATATCACTATTAATTTATAGTTTTCTTGATTTTATGCATTTTTATTGGTTCAGTTAGCACATCTTGAATCACAGCTATTATTTTCATCAATGATTTTAACCTAATAATCAGTTTTTAGGCTATTTAAACAACTTGGTTGCGTCGCTTCGGATCTAGTAGGTTCTCAATTAAATTAAGTTTTTTCATAGTGTATCTTCTTGCAGCAACATAAATTTGATATACATATTTTCAGAAACGCACATTTTAATAGAATAATGGTATTTTATCCAGTAAATGGTGGAAATAAGAATTCCCTGACCTTGCTAAATATGAGAAGAAAACCCGTGCCTGATCTAACCTAATACAATCTTTTTTTTAGGGTAAAAGACCGAAATAAAAGTTATTTATTTATTTATCAGTCTTTACAGTTAAATCTTGCTTACTCGTAATGATGGAGTTTTGTGTTGTTATCTGCTTGCGGGCCTCGGGAGAGAGGATTCATAATGATCTACTCCTTTAGGCAGCGTCTTCAGGTCGAGTCAACCCTGATGAAGGCCAACATTGTAGGCCGAAACGTCGGCACATAATTAAAATAACACTTATTTTAAATGTGTGTTTTTAATTGATGACCGCACCCCCAACCATCTTCCTCATCTGCTTACTCGTAGTTAATAATATACCAAAAGACCAATATCCATATTATAATGTTAAAATGTCATGAGAAAAGTGCAATAATTGGGAAAAATAAGTTATTAACTCAGTAAAAAAGCAACATTAAATTTTATTAATCCCCGTTGAACAGATCCGTTACCTTGGACTCCATCTAGACAAACGCCTTACTTGGAATCCTCATACTAGACTGAAACGACAAGACACTGCCGCAGATATCGCTTACTACAACATTTACTAGACAAACGATCTAAACTCTCTATTTACTACAAAAGACTCATTTACATCACGATTAACCGACTTATTTGGACCTATGGCATTGAGATATGGGGGTCCACTAAACTATCAAACTCCTCCCGCATCCAATCCTTGCAATCCAAAATCCTACGAAAAATCCTCAATGCTCTTTACTTTGTAACTAATAAACTCATCCATAGAGACCTTAGACTTCTACATTTTTTAAATTGATTTGTATGTGATTTTTCTTTAATTCCAGTATATTAATATTAATTTTTTGTGCAATCAGCACTTTGTAAAAACATGTGGTTATGTTTAGTTTTGGAAACATTTTTTTTTATTAAGTGATACAACTTCTATGACCACGACTGTACTTATTGCCAACGTCTCGACCCACATTTCAAGCCTTCTACAAGCCACCTCAAGTAGAGCAGTGAGTTACTAATACAAGTAACTAGTTTTAAATAACTTACTGCTATACCTGGGCACTTTGACGAAAACCTACCTACAATGCTGGTCGAAACGTTCGCATTCATATAAATAGTAAAAACTATTTTTTTTTAAATTGTATCCACCAGTATCTTGCCTTTAAAGACTATACGGGGTTTCCTCTGGCCAAGGGATAACGGCGGATGATAAGTGTGGAGTTAAAAGTCCCTCGTCACTGAGACGCAAACTCGTGATTATTTTATGCTTATTGGTCATCTGGTTGTTCGACAAATATTGAATAGGGTCAACCATCAACATACATAATGATTTTTAAATTAGGACTATATTTTATAAAAATCTTTTCTCTTTTTTTTTTTTTTTTTTTATTTATTCCCTCCCTCTTCCAAATATCTAAAGCTTCTATTTTCAAAATCAGACTTTGTGGATTACCTCACACTCTCATCAAAAATCGCGGTGATTGTGGAAAGCGTTAGAACAATAAATAAAATTTTATGGAAGAGGTCCATAACTACTTATCGTACATACAAGTACACTTTCGACTTCCTGGTACTTTGAAAAACCCGTTAGAATAATGAGAAACGATGACTTCTTGTCTATTCTTCCATTTCACACATGCAGAACCAGGAAGTCACAATTTTCAACCTATGACTGTGAATTGCTGAAAATTATATAACCAATATATACTTGTTTTGACGTAGGTAAGAGGGTTATTTAATATAAGATTATAGATAATATGAAGTAAAACATTTAATAGAAATGCCACGGTTATAAACATTAAAAAATATTTTTATGATTACACTAAAATATCATTTTCTATAATACAGAACATCTAAGTTCTATTTAAATATTATATATCTGTATAATAATGTATATATAAATTTAATAATAATAATAATACGGTGACCTCCAGACCTGCTAATGTAATAAACACTGAAGTGCTACCGCTGGAAGTAGGGGTGGGCATAATCGAAGGATCGTCATAATCGGATGATCGGACTTCGATTATTTAAATAATCGAATGATTAATATGCATTTTAAGAGACGATGTGCCACAATATGATAGCTGAGCTGGCTGACCCTAGGTGCAAATCTCCATATAATTAAAAAAAAAAAAAAGGTCGTTCGATTATCCGGGCTCCTTATAATCCCTCGATTATCGTTAAAGAATTCAATTCGAATGATCATTCGTTTCTCCAAACCGATTAATCCGATAATCGATTAATTCGAATGACTGAAATAATCGAATGGTCCGATAATCGTCATTCGATTATGCCCACCCCTAGCTGGAAGTTCTTCACAAGAGTTTATAAGACATATCAATAAATACAAAATATAAATATTTAAACAAATAAAAATATCTATTTATTGATTTATTTCAGACTCCAAACTACTCCGAATACTTTCGATAGGTCCATAATTCTAATATTTACTGCTAAAATAGGACTAAAAAAATTGTTTATGAGCCTAAGATTTTTAATAGGAGTACAAAATCCTTCGGAGGGTACATAATCTGGTTGTTCTGAGCCTGTGCGATGTAAGGTACTCGTTAAAGATCCGTATCCTGATAAAACCTGGATAGGCAAAATTTATTACTTCCATTGTACCACCGTCCGATAAGCCATAATAGCATAAAGTGACGTTTAATGAATAAACAAAAATGTTAAAAAGACCGAAAAACATTTTTTGAATTTGTTTAACACCAAATATTCATTTCCAGGTTTAGTATATAATATTTTCGATGGCTAATGACTTCTGGTTTGATGAAAGCGATAAAACGTCAGGAGGACAAGGTTGCAGCTTGGCCAAGGATAAGGTCAGATGTTCAGGCGTTGGCCTCTTCGGTCGAGATACTTTTCCTTATACATAAGTTTGCCTGTATATATATATATATATATATATATATATATATATATATATATATATATATATATATATATATATATATAGAGAGAGAGAGAGAGAGAGAGAGAGAGAGAGAGAGAGACTGAGAAAGATTTCAATCTTTAGTTAGTCATTTTTTACACTATAAATCTAAATATTATAAATCAGAAGAGTTTGTTTATTTTTTTGAACGCACTATTCTCAGAAACTACTGGTTCGAATTGAAAAATTCTTTTTGTGTTGGATAGTCCATTTATCGAGAAAGGCTTTAGGCTATATAACATCATGCTGCGACCAATAGAAGAATTGGAAGAATCACTGAAAAATGTGGAAAAAACAGGGAAAATTAACCTCGCATCCCAATGATTCCAAATGATTTACCTTTTAATTTTAAAAGAATTAAATTTTCCGTTATCTTTTGCCTTAACAATTAATAAATCAAAGGGGCAAACATTTTAACTCGTAGGAATCGATTTATGTCAAGACTGCTTTTCACACGGCCAACTAGCTGTCGCACTGTCAAGATCGTGTTGCGGAGAAAATCAGTATGTCCTTCTGCCACATGAAAATAAAACTAAAAATATCATTTATATATACAGAAGTACTTTAAAATATATTCTTTTAAAAACTTCTTAATCGCGATCATAATAACAGAAATTGACGCGGACGAAGTCGCTGGCAACAGCTAGTATGCAATATACGGAGACAGTATAGCCATGTGGAAGTTTTGCTTATAATCGACAACTTATTCCGGTTCTAGGCTTAAAAGTAAGAAACACAAATTCCCCTTATTAACCAATAATATTCGAAATTTTCATTCGCTCACAATCTTATAACATTTGGTAGTTATTTTCTCTGCATTCTTCTGAAATGCTACTAAAAAAAAATCTAGTGCAGGCAACAGACGACTTCCATTTACCTCCGTTTTAAAAATCGATTAAAGAATTTTATAATACAGTTAAAGATAAAAATTAGTAAAAATATTAAAGAATTAATTAAATTGAATTTCTATAGATACGTGTATTTTTTTAAAAAATCTATTATATTATCATATAAAATAATCAGTTAGTTTTATCGACTTTTCATCACTCTTTATTAACTTTTACAAGCTTGTGTATTAGATAATTTTGTTTTTCTAAAATCTTTAGCTTTCCAACGGTATATTACTGTTCTTATTTCAAAAAAAAAAAATTGCATTAAGAAATATTATTTCAGTTTTTTTCTTTAGATGGGTATCGAATTTATTCAATTTATATATTTACCTGTTTTTTATTAGTGGTAACAAGATAAATTAGTTATTTTTTATACAATCTACAACATTATAGGTACTTTAGAAGAAGAAAATTTGAAATATCGGCATTTTAACTGTCATACTATTTTAATCAGAATGAAACCTACATGATATTAAAGCCTAAATTTTACTTCGATATAGTAAGTTTTACAAAATCTTCGGATCCATTTTTGAGAAAATCATTAAAAGGTGCAATATGCATAGTATAAAGTGGCTCTTCTGGTTCGCCGATTTTGATGAACAAATTTTTGTAACATCTCGGGCGTATAGTTGTCATAAATATGAAATTTCATTTTCATAGGACTTTTAGATTCCGCCCGGGAGTTACCACACACACACGCAGACCTTTTTGCGGGACTTGGTTATATGGACTCAGGGGACCCTAAAATGTGTATTTCCGTTGAAAACTGGAATTCGAATATTTTCTCGATCGCAATACATTTCCTTATTATATATAGTAAGTGAAAGTGAAATTATTTTCACAGATCAGTAACTGTTATGTCACATACTGAATATTTATAATAATCACAGCAAAATTGTTAGGATAACCTTAGCGTGAGAACGGGTAAAGTATTCTAATAAGAGTTCTAGTTATATTCGCTAACCACCAGAGCTTGCCAGGACACGGTACCATTCATTAGGTAATTATAAACGAGCCAGAGAATTTAGTCCTGTGTAATTTCCTCGCTCTTTTGAACATGAGACAGTATATATGACATTATTGTCTCCAACTAGCTGTTACACCAGAATTGTTTGCAAAAATATACAGATTTTATTCTAATAGAGCGATCATTTGAAATACACTTACTCAAATAGTTTCATTACACCCATAAATAAATTTTTAAGTTTTGAATGTCTGGCACCCAGGACAGTTGTACAAACTCCATAAATTCCTTACTCCTACATACTTCCTAATCATCCAGTCCTACCTCTCTGAAAGATCCTTCAAAATAAACCACAATGGTTCCTATTCATCTCTTTTCACCCAGCCTGCTGTGGTTCCTCAAGGCAGTATCCTAGGACCCATTCTTTACACACCCATCCTAACACATTCCTTTCTACCTATGCCGATGACACTTGCGTGTTATGGACCTTGAGGTATGGTTTCAGAATTGGAGAATTAAAATCAAAACCCCAACAAATTACCTTTACCCTTCGTCGAAAACCTATGACATCCTGCCCTACAGTGTCCTTTAATGATATTCCGCTTGTCCCGGTTGAACAGATCCGATATTTAGGACTCCTGCTTGACAAACGACTTACATGGAATCCGCGTACAAGACTGAAGAGACAAGAAACTGCACGAGGATTTCGGCTACTCCAACACTTACTAGACAGACGCTCTAACCTTTCAATTAATTACAAAAGACTCATTTACATGACTATCATAAGGCCTATCTGGACCTACGGAGTAGAGCTTTGGGGCTCTACTAAACCATCCAATTTCTTACAATCCAAAATCCTTCGCGAAATCCTTAACGCTCCTTACTTTGTCACGAATAAAATCATCCACAATGATCTTAATGTTCCATATGTTGCTGATTTGGCCCGCACCAGATACCACACCTTCCATGAAAAACTCCACTCCCACTCTAATCCATTAGTTTCAATCCTTGCTTCCTCTTCCATTCCTGATAATCCTCCGAGGCGTCTGAAAAGAAGATGGCCTCGAGACCTTCTTGTTTAGACACGCTACCAAAAAGTGCTGCCAATGGGCAGTTTCTCTTCATGTTTATTTCATGTGTTATAACATTTCAGCATATTTACTTGATGTATTTTTTGTACAGTTGTAAATTTCAATAAAAATATATTTAAAAAAAAAAGTTTTGAATGTTGAGGTTGATTTTCTCCACACTTTTGACCTTCCAACTCGCCAAAAATATTAAATTTAGGTTACTAAGAGAATATAACCCGTTCCTTAAATAAATTTTAATGAACAAATTTTTGGGTTAATTTACAAGCTCCACAGCCGCTTCTTCTGATTTAACTTACTGAAGGGCTTTCTTCTTGCGACTCGACCACTGTATCCTTCCCTTCTAAGTACAAGTATATTATTGACTGTTTCTGCGCGGACTTGAATCCCTTAGTACCTATTTATTATAATGGCCATTGAGGTGTCGGTTGTGTGAGGATTTGCATAGACTTCAGCAAGGATGGCTCGCCCCTGGCGATTCTCCAGTCTTCTGTCTTCCAGCAAGTGGTCATTCCTGCAAAGATTTTAACTCTCTATGTAATTGTAGTCCATAATGTACAGTAGCATGTGACTTATTCAACAAATATGAAATTTTTCTTATAGATAAGCCCTGCGAACCATGAGCTCTCTCAAATCACGAGAAACGAGCATATTGAAAAGAAATCAGTTTCCCAGGCCCAAATAAAGTTAATACTGAACTAAGATTTTATTATCGAGACAAGATTTATAACAGATAACACTAGAATGACGGTCATAGTACAACAAATGGGATTAATATTAAAAGTGTATGGAATTTTTTTTGAACTTTCATTAGAAAATGGCATTCTGCCTCGTTTTATATTAATGATGAAATGAAAATAAATCAATTTTTTTCTAATATTACTAATAATAATTTGTACATTAGGAACTTGCTAAGTTGTAAGTGAATAGCTATGCAAAATAAAACCATCCTGTATGGAAACTTTTTTGAGTGAGTGTAAATTCATCAAAGCTAATACATTTAATTATAAAAATAGGGCATATTTCACAAGATTGTTTGCTTGTCAACATTTTAATCATTTCAAAATATAAGACGTATTTGAAGATAACTCTGATTTCGAAGTACACCCACCAATTTAACCTCATTTAAAGTGATAAAACTCATTTTCAGGACATTATTGTCACAAATTACACCAATTTTCGCCTTGGGTCAAATTTTTAACTACCTTTGGGGATGATGTACTTCAAAATAGATAGTTAAATAATATATTAATTAAAAAATTAAAATCATTGAAATAAACGCTGCAAATTATTAAACAATGGTTTATTATTTCCAAATAACAATATTAGGGTATAACTGTTTATAAGGCTGTTGATTGGCAATTAAGTAATATGAAAATCAATAATTCAAAGCATCATATCATGGCAATTTCTAAGCTAGCTGTTAACCAATTTTAAAGATTATTTTTTCATTTTGTCGAAAATTTAATTATCTATCAAATAGCATTGTTGGTATTTATTTATTAATTAGGAGAAACGGATTTTTTTAAATTCGCAATTCGGATTCTACGCAACTTGAAACGTAAGCTGGAGGGTAATTTGTTTTGGTCGATTACAAAGGTTCGTCATTGAAAATAATAAACCAAAAAGTTAAAAGTATTATTTATTGTTATGCAAGTAGTTTCGTTCCTACAGCTTTCAAATCAATTCCGTTCAAAATGTTTTATTCCAATTATTACTTCAAAAGTTATTCCTGTTTCCGAAAAAAAATGGCTTCCCTAGACTTCAAAGATTATAAGCATTTTTTAAATAACTCACTGAAAAAATGAACGTTATTTTGAGAATCACTTTAATGGGCCTTCCACGGACTTCCACTAAATGACGGAGGACCCAACTTTATGAATATCTCTGTTGATACAAATTAGAATAGGAAATTACCTGATATCTTTTGAATCTAGTTGTGCAAGCACATTGATTTTTTTTAATTCGATGATGGTAAATAATTAATAATTATAAATAAAGCTTTGGCATTACTTTAGCTTTTTCTTGTAGCTTAACTAGTGATATTTTATAACTTCTACATAGGTTTTGATTGAAAAATCATTTCCTCGTTGTAAAATATTTAATTCGATTAAATGTTTTTACCGAAAATACAGATTTTAAGGTCCCCTGACCCAAGTTACCAAGTCCAAGTGTGGTATTTTATTTAATTTATATATTTACACAAGTGACCTTCACAATTTTGAAACCAAATCCTATATGGTCAATAGATGTTTGGCATAATTTAATACTAAGTTAGGACACGGAACCAACATTAATAAAAAAAAAGATAAAAAGTAAGTAAATAAATTACGTTAATAGTAAATAAAATAAAATAATGTAATTAAGATAGGAAGGAGACCCAAAAGAGAGAGAAAAAATAAAATAATAATAAAATTAAAAATAAATTCTGTGAAGTCTTTTTTTATATTTTACACTGGGTGTTAAAGTGAAGTAAATCTAGCTGGAAAACGACTAGTTGTATAAAACTGAAATTTTATATTTTAAGAACGTATATGCTTGAAATGTTACAGCAACTGCTTCTTCGCCTTAACGAAATATTATTTACAAAAGTAAAGCACCTTAAATATATACCGCTCTATTATTTTGCTTCTGGATGAGCTTAGCATATATATATATTTTTAGTTACTGGAAGGAATTAATCCGGGTGGCGGTCATTAAATGAAACAACTAAATAGTTTCAACTATTTATTGTTTGCCAACGTTTCGAACCCCCTTTGTGGGTCATCATCAGGGCGCATGGTGGGTGAATGGAAAATGAGTTTCAACGTTTTGAAACGTTTGCAAACAATAAATAGCTGAAACTATTTAGCTGTTTCATTTAATGACCGCCACTCGGACTAATTCCTTCCAGTAATTCTCAACGGTCAACTAATTACATCCACAATTTTTTTTTAGTTGATTTTTTTTTTCTAATTTTGCTCTTCATTATCCAGTTTCATTAATAAATGTAAAGAAAATTCCTTTCATAAGACCAATATTCCTCCCAAATATCTTAATTACAATGTTACCATTAACGCATTTTCTTTTATCGACTATATTATGACATATTACATTAAATTATAAATAATTTTACTTTTATTAGAATTTGTAAATAAATGCAAATGACCAGGAAGAGTATTTTTGATTTGCATAACCACTTTCCTTGCGGCCTCTTCCAGTGGCCTTCTTAGATTGGCGGTCATAGGATTACTGTCCGCTCTCAAGAATTAACCAGTTCAGGATTTTTTAAAAAACTTTCTGCTGCAATTCCATGATGTAATACTTTTTTTTTATAGCATAAATGATCGATTAGTCCGATTAGCCACAGTAGCATTAAGTGACGTTAAATAAATAAACAAACGATAGAATAAATGAAGTGTAAAAAAAAGTACTACAGAAAAAGAAACTTTGAGAAATTCGGCATTTAAACCATGCTATTTGAATGACAATAAAATCTGAATTATATTAAAGTCCCTTCATCTTTACTTCAATAGAACGAATTTAGTCAAAGTCGTCTGTGACGTTTTTGAGAAATTCTTAAAAAGGTGTACAATCCATGGTATAAAATGGCACTTCTGGTCTATCAATTTTGGTGAAAAGTTTCTGCTACATCCCGGGAAATTAGGTTTTAAATATGAAATTTAAATTTTTCAATGTATAAATAAATTTTTTTTTATGGGTAAATCTTGAAGTTGCACAACCTCTGACAACGCGAATCCTATCAGCTAATTACTACGCATTTTATGATCCTTGATGCAAAGTTATTTAAAAGGACGGGTTAATACATGTATTCAGAAACTACCAGTATTTCGTATGTGACGTTGCTCACTAATTTATAACCCTACTTTACACCATTCCGGAATCAGATGGACAGAACTCAACATGTTGAGAAGAAATCCGGCGTCTCCTTGGAAGAAGCGCTAGATAAAACAGGTATTTATATGCATTTAGTTATTAATTATTTGAAATTCTCAATATTATTGATTTGTTTTTACCTCTATATCTAAAGATCTGTGTTATTTTTTTTTTTTATCAACTACCCATTAAAATTGCAAGTCTTGCTTTAATATTAATATAAATATTAATTACACCTCATTTTTGAGATATCAGACGCACACACACACTTTTCTCTGTGATGGATCATTTTGATTCAGGTGACTCTAAAATGTGTATTTCTGTTGAAAAGTCGACTTAAAAATTTTCACGATCACAATACTTGCTCTTATTCCATGAATAAGTGTTTAAACCTGAACATAATATATATATATATATATATATATATATATATATATATATATATATATATATCTTTTTTTTTTACCTATATATTTTGTTGGAAATTAAAAATTAAAATAGTTTTTTTTTATGAGGAAAATATTTCTTTTGTTGGTTTGCATGTTATATTTACGTCTTTTAGTGTTTATATTCAATAGTGTAGGGATTAGACAGATAATAGTGCCCCCTTGCCCTCAAGCCAGTACCGATCGCACTAGTAAGCTTAGAGCACGCTTCTTTCGTTAGGCCTTCAAACCATCTTTGATAAGGACTTTGTCTCATCTTTTTTTAAGATAACCGTCCTTCTAGAGGATCACCGTCCTTCCAGAATCGCCTACCCTTAGTGCGGAACCAAAGAATTTATGGACAGATAATTATCCTATTTATTTTTCTCATTATATTTATTCTTTTTTTTTTTTTTTTTTTTTTGTACCATTAATAGTTATACTAACATACTAACCCAATTTTAGAACTTTTTTTTTTTTTTACAGTTAGGTTAATAGAAGATTTCTTTATTTTTTATAAATCAAATGGTTTATATATATATATATATATATATATTTTTTTTTTTTTTTTTTTTTTTGTAAATTTTCTCATTTTTTTTTATTAAACTTTTATTTTCTGCTGTGCTCCGGGTCCTGGGTTCGAATCCCGACTCTGGCAGAATATTATTTATTCTGTTAATTCAGTCGGGGGGCGACCCTAGGATATGGAGACCCTCCTGGGGCAGACCCAGCCTCTATAAAGTGGGTACCCAAATTAATTGGGGAAAAACCTGGCGGCTGAGCGTGATCAAGGCCTAATCACCTCATTGCACTGCCGTTGGCCTAGAAACAGTACGAATCTCTATATGTACTGAGCCCAAGACCCTTCATGGGTTGTAGTGGTACAGGTTTATTTATTTTGTTTACTTTCAATTTTATCTTTTTATTTAATATTACCCTTTTTTTTATTTTAATGATTAAGTACTCAAGAACGGGATCGAGTCTACGTTAGCCCAGTCTTTTATTTCGTTTTAATGTCTCTCATCCCAACAATAAGTAAGTGAAAATAAAAATGGATAGCCAAACAATTGTCATGTATCAAATATAAAATTGATATATTGGCACATTACTGCGACCAAGAAAAGTTCCTGAAATAGTTTTTGAATGAATCTTCCTCAAATGACAGACGTTACCCACATCAGCTACTTGAAATTGCTGAAAAGTACTGATAACATCTTATCAAAACAATATTAACAATTGTCATGCAGAACTGAGAGCGTATCTGAAATATTGAAAGGCAATAATGCCAACCGAAAAACCGGATACGACTACTAGAATCTCGAATCCAAACCACTTTCTCACGTTTTTACCCACGATGACATTCGTTTTCGTTAGCTAACTCCCCCTCCTTGGTGTAAGAGCCATATCCGCAGGTTTACGGTGAAGATGCCGTATGGATTGATTCGAAGGTGTTTAAACATTTTAGCCTAAAACCCCAAACTGAATCTTCCACTAGTGCTAAAGGACCAGAAAATGGGAGACAACTAGTTCCATCTTTTTTAAAACAATTTTAAGAAACTGACGTACAATCTATATAATTATCAACGTACGCAATAGACTAAAAGGATCTATCACAGAAAGTAAATTTCCTGGGGTTAAGATAACGCTAAAACATTACATAACTGAAGGAGCGCTATATGCTTCAAATAACTCCCGCGTAAAACAGAAATAAAAAAAAAACTTTTTAATAAAATTTTAATAGGCATTTCTTCAATAAAATGTCACATAGATCTCTTTGGTTATTGTAGATGTCAAAGTTTGGAACAGCGATGAAAGAGATCTCAGTCAATTTACCAAAGCCGGAAGACGCGTGCTATTGTGTAACTGTATTGTTGAATGAAACGTATTATATCACTGAATTATATTTGATTTTTTTTACTTTCAATCACTTATACATGAAATATGTGGTAAGGTTGTGAACATTTTTCAATTCGAGTTTTCACCGGAAATGCACATCGTAGGGTCCCCTAAGTACAAATGACTAAGTCTCGCAAAACGGTCTGTGTGTATTTATGTGAAAACACAAGTTTTATAAAACTCAAATTTCTTATTTTAAAAATGCATATGTCTGAGATATTACAGGAAATGTTCCAAGAAAATCAGCTTACCAGAATGCAGAACTTTATTACTTGAATTTTGCAAATTTTTACGATTTTCACAAAAAGGGCTCCAACTCATTATATTAGTGTGATATTTAATGGACTTTAATATCATGTAGGTTTCATTCAGATGTAAATAGTCTCTCAGGGTTAATTGCCAATATTTTCTTCTTCTAAAGTACCTCAAATTTTGTAGATCCGTAGCAATTGACAATTCCATCTTGCTATTGACAATTCCAGCATTGGTGAAAAAGCAGGTAAATACACAACTAGAAAGACTTTGGTAAGCAAATAAAAGAGACGTTGATTTCCAAAAGGTACTATATCCATTCTATGAAATTTTACAGGAAGCGCGAAAATCTCTCATTACTATATTATTAAACTAGCTAATTTAGGTCTTTTTGCCTTAAAATTTAGAATTATTCTTTTTACTATAATAATAACATCATATTAAAGTTATGAAATGATTTTTTTTAGAATGATTTGGAACGAAAATAAATGCGTAATTAGTACTTTTAGAAAATGACCGCATTACTAAATCGCGTTTTTTAAGGACTTGAGAATTCATTAGATAACATTAAATAGAATATTTAGATAAAACTAAATGATGTGAATACAAATATGACAAAAAATCAATTTCGTAAAAAATGTCCCTTAGTACCTTTTGGAAATCAACGTCTCAAATGAGAAAAGGTCAAACATATTTTTTAATTTTTTTTTTTTTTTGTTACTTAAACCAAAGAATAGTAATATAAAATATTAAAAAATTTTGTAGATCCGAAAAAATTAACAATTCCAACTTGTTAGCATTGATGAAAAAAAAAAGTAAATACACAAGTAGAATGAATTCGATAAGCACCTAATTGAGAAAAGAAAAAACATATTTAAAAAAAAAATTAACTTTAGGATAGTAATAATATTAATAATAGGAATAGTAATTATACGAATAAATAATATATAAATAAATAATTATAAATAATAGGACTAGTTATAAAATGAATAATAATAAGAATAGTAATATAGATGTTTAATATACATTTAGAAGGAGCCCGTGGCTGAGTGGCTAGCGCGCTAGTCCCTCATGCAATGGTTGTGAGTTCGAATCCCAGTCCCGGCGGGGCTTTAATTAGAATGTGAAAAAATGGGTATTCACTCACAGCCTCTCTCCCGGGTATGTGACACCCGTCAGAAAAATGGTGGCCACTCACAAAATTAGGCGTAGGGAGTGATGACCCTACACTAAAAATTGCATTATGAAACGTGAGTGTTAAACTCCTGTTTACACCGCGAGGCCCAGGGCCTACACGGCATGTCGCGCCACTGAAAGAATATACATTTAGATAGATAAAAATTTTAGAAAAAATGTCATCTTATAAACGTAACGCAGAAAGACGAACTGAGTATGAACTTAACTGATTATTGCAGATAATAGTTTCTATTGTTAGATTATTTAATCTGAAAACCTGTTTCCATGGAAGCTAAATGTAATACGTTAACCTTTTTTCAACTCCTACTTTTTTTTAAAGTTGTTAAATTGATTTTAACAACTGATTAAAAGTCGAGTGAAGACCGCACAAGATGTTTCGTTCATAAATACATCTTAATTGACAAGTATTTCATCAATCTTCAATTTCACCGGATCACTGTAGAATACAACTTGAACAAATTATTTATACGAGGTTTTCATGGCCTAACCAGATTAACCTGAAGAATGAAGGCTCGCGTAGGACATGGTCAAGCGAAGGCTGTGGAAGAATAACTTCCTGTTCCCTTGGAGGAGTGCTTTCCTGCCTCCAGCGAGGCCTGTTCCTCTCTTGCAAGTCGCCACTTTCACCTCTCTTCATCATTAGGTGTGGAGAAAGCCAGGCGGTGACTTGCGGATGTCGCGCCAGCACTGTCCAACCTACTGTATTCAGCGTTCAATTGTTGTATGGCGGTAAAATTTTACCGTTAGTATTTTTTTTTTTTTAATCATAATAATCAGTCAGTTTTATCTTCTTTTCATCACTCTCTATTAACTTTTAAATGCTTAAGTATAAGATAATACTTTTTCTAAAATGATCAAAAACAAAAAAATTCATTAAAAAATATTTGTTCTGTTTTCTCCTTTAGTTGGGTATCAAATTCATTCAATTTATATATTTAACTGTTTTTCATCAGTGGTAACAAGATAATATAGTTATTTTTATAGAATCAACAAAATTCAAGGTACTTAAGAGAAAGAAAATTTAAAATATCGGCATTTAAGCCCTGTCAGACTATTTTAATCAGAATGAAACCTACATGATATTAAAGCCCATTAAATTTTACATCGATATAACGAGTTTAATCAAAATCGTCGGAAACGTTTTCGAAAAATCGAAAAAAGGTGCAAAATGCATGGCTCTTCTGGTAAGCTCATTTTGATGTACAAGGATTTGTAACGTCTCGGGCGTATTTTTGTCTTAAATATGAAATTTCAGTTTCATAGGACTAACCGTTTCCGCCCGGGATTTACCACACACACACAAACACCTTTTTGCGGGACTTGGTTATTTCGACTCAGGGGACCCTAAAATGTGTATTTCCGTTGAAAACTGGAATTCGAAAATTTTCGCGATCGCAATACTTTCCCTTACTATATATAGTAAGTGAAAGTAATCATTAGATATAATTCAATTTTATAAAATATTTAAAAAATAGAAGTTGATTTTAATAAAACGTAATTTCATATTTATTAGAAACATATGATTTAGATTAAAAAATGTTTAATCAACACTTTACAACTTTTTTAATAATATTTTTTCTAAAATCTTGCTCTTTCCAACGGTATATTATACGGCTATATTACTGTTCTTATTATAAAAAAAACCAAAATTTACATTAAAAATTAGTTTTACTCTTTTATCTTTTCGTTAGTCATCAAATTCGATCAACTTGTATATTTAACCGTCCTTCATCAATGTCATTGAAATGATATGGTTAATCTTTTGTAATGTACAAAATTATAGGTAGTTTAGAGGAAGAACATTTAAAATATCGGCATTTACGCCCTGTCAGAGTATCTCAGAATGAAACTTGCATGATATTGAAGCCCGTTCAATTTTACATTGGCATGACGAGTTTAATCAAAATCGTTAGAGCCGTTTTTGAGAAAATCGTAAATATGTGGAAAATAAATGGTATAACGTGGCTCTTCTGGTAAGCCGATTTTGATGAAAAAGTTGCTGTAACATCTCGGGCACATGGTTGTCTTAAATATGAAACTTCAGTTTCATAGGACTTTTCGTTTTCGCGCTGGAGTTACCACAAACACACAGACCTTTTTGCGGTGATTTGTAATTTGGACTCAGAGGACCCTATAACGTGTATTTTCGCTGAAAACTGGAATTCGAAAATTTTCACGATCGCAATACTTTTCCTTACTTTATATTCCATATATAGGTAAGTGAAAGATAAGTTACGCGGGCCCCTATAAGTATATATCTTTCATATATAGGTAGTGAAAGTAAAAATATATGAATAAATCAGGGAATATGTGCATTATATATAAACCTCTCAGATTTCATCCGCTATTGAAATGAATTGTTTAAGATTTTATACTGGTCTCTGGATATTTAGCTTGCTTCTTCCCTTCTAGTGCGTGTATACCGCCATCACTTAAGTCAGTAACACAACTGAGGGCACTGGGATCTCTCGGGTTTGCCTTTTCCCTCCATTTATGGAAGGAGAAGCCTGGTCTAGGGTTCCCAAGACTGATTGTAAATATTGTACATAAGCATGGGTCTGTGTAAAATGTTCATTTATCTGTTTACTTTGTATTTATTTTTTTATATATTCTGTTTTTTGTTATTTTATATAATTTTATATTATATTTTATATAATTTGACTTTACTTTTCTGTCTACATTGAGACAAATTTCAATATAAAAAAAATGTATATGCCAGGCTCACAAAAATACAATATAGGTTGTATGTTCACTCTCAGTTACCTCGCTATATTAAATGTGTCTGCAACGCATGAGTGATTTTTATAACAATCCAATTCTTTAAAAATATTTTTTGTAACGGTAAATTTAATATAATTTTCCAATGACATCAAACACACCCCTTAGACATCGTCTCCAGATCCCCAGGGGAACCACTGAAATACCAGACAACCGACATTCGTAAACACCTTGTTTTAATATTTATGATTTTTAAAATTTCAACCAAAAATTAGATCACTTCTAAACCTTTATTAAATAGTTGAAAATTTCTTTAGAGAATTGCTTTAGTGAGAATGCACTGTTTCTTATACCTTATGTATTATGATGTTTACAACCCAACCATGTATTTTTTAAATAAAATACTAATTCTTTATTTAATCCTCACGTTATTTTCTTATTAATGATTTTATGACTATGTTTGTTGGAAGTCAATTATTAAAAGGACAAGAGGAAAGAATGCACATAGAGATAAGGACTGGAAGAAGATAAAGGGCTATTGTTGTTTGGAACAATGACAGAAGAATGGTTGTGGCACACTTCTTTCAGTGCCAATACCTTCTATTGTAGAGACAAGGTGGATTCCATCCAGTCAATGGATGATACGCAGGGTGAAATATACTTGAATATATATTGAGGATGTATAGTCGACTGTAGACACTATTATAGGTGGAATAATCAGGAGTCAGTCTTTTTCTAAATATTTTAATTTTGCCAATGTTTCGGCTCAAGCTTGTGAGCTATTATCAGGGCATTACTAAGCCATGTCCAAGCATAAACTCATCAAAAAGTTTATGATTAGAAATGGCTCAGTAATGCCCTGATGATGGCTTACAAGTTTGAGCCGAAACGTCGGCAAAATTAAAATATTTAGAAAAAGACTGACTCCTGATTATTCCACTTATAATACTTGAATATACTATTAGTATTGATATTGAGGATCACCTGTAGCTGGGTGGCTAGCATAACAGCCTCCTATGCCAAAGGTAATGGGTTCAAACCCGCAGGTGGTCCTAGGATGTTTTAATGAAAGTGAAAAATCCTTGGTTATTCCGTCATCGGAGGGAACGTTAAAAGGTGGTCCCGAGCATGTTCGATGTCAGATTCTGGTTAAAGATCTCTATCCTAATAAAACCTGGATAGGCAAAATTTTAGGACTCTCACTGTAGCATCGTCCAATTAGTCATAGTAGCATAAACTGACGTTAAATAAATAAACAATTAACAACAAACAATAAGTATTAATATTGTATGATTGAGTTAGAATAAATTGACAGCATATAGAATAACCGGTCCTGTTTGGCTTAGCCGGGGTTACTAAAACCATAAAGTCATTTCCAAAATAAAATGACTTCATTTATATTATCTGACTGTCTCAAATAGTTTAAAATCAGAAATAACAGGTCCTTGTCTCCAATGCGTTGAGTTTAATTTTCGAAGAAATCAGCCTTACTGGCAAAGTTTAGAGTTGAAACCCAAAGGTGACATTTCCTTAAATATTTTTCATATTGTTCGTTCTTATCGTTATTAAACGTTACTTTATGCTGCTGTGGGTAATCGGGTGGGAGTCCTAAATTTTGCATATCCTTTAATTAGAATAGGGATCTTTAAGGTGTAGCTGACATTACATAGGTTCCGGACAACCATTTTACGTCCTCTAAAAAGAACGGCATTACCAAGGATTTTTAATTCATTTTAAAAATTCTAGGGCAATCTGCCGAGTTTGAACTCACTACCTTGGGCATAGAAAGCTGTTAAAAATATGTGTTGAAAATATTCGAATTCCAGTTTTCAATGGAATATACACGTTTTATGGTCATTCCCGAAAAAAGGTCTGTGTGTGTGGTAAGTCTATCACAAAAACGAAAAGTCGTATTAAACTGAAATTTCATATTTAAGACAGCTATACGCCCGAGACGTTACAGCATCTTTTTCATTAAAATCGGGTGACCAAAAGTGCTACTTTATAGCATGCATTTGGCACCTCTTTACGATTTTCTCAAAAACGGTTGCAACGATTTTGACTGAACTCGCTATACCGATGTGAAATTTCTGGCAGGACTGAAATGCCGATATTTTAAATGTTTCGAATAGTATCTTTAATGTTTCGGCTCAAGCTTGTGAGCTATTATCAGGGCATTACTAAGCCATGTCCAAGCATAAACTCATCAAAAAGTTTATGATTGGAAATGGCTCAGTAATGCCCTGATGATGGCTTACAAGTTTGAGCCGAAACGTCGGCAAAATTAAAATATTTAGAAAAAGACTGACTCCTGATTATTCCACTTATAATACTTGAATATACTATTAGTATTGATATTGAGGATCACCTGTAGCTGGGTGGCTAGCATAACAGCCTCCTATGCCAAAGGTAATGGGTTCAAACCCGCAGGTGGTCCTAGGATGTTTTAATGAAAGTGAAAAATCCTTGGTTATTCCGTCATCGGAGGGAACGTTAAAAGGTGGTCCCGAGCATGTTCGATGTCAGATTCTGGTTAAAGATCTCTATCCTAATAAAACCTGGATAGGCAAAATTTTAGGACTCTCACTGTAGCATCGTCCAATTAGTCATAGTAGCATAAACTGACGTTAAATAAATAAACAATTAACAACAAACAATAAGTATTAATATTGTATGATTGAGTTAGAATAAATTGACAGCATATAGAATAACCGGTCCTGTTTGGCTTAGCCGGGGTTACTAAAACCATAAAGTCATTTCCAAAATAAAATGACTTCATTTATATTATCTGACTGTCTCAAATAGTTTAAAATCAGAAATAACAGGTCCTTGTCTCCAATGCGTTGAGTTTAATTTTCGAAGAAATCAGCCTTACTGGCAAAGTTTAGAGTTGAAACCCAAAGGTGACATTTCCTTAAATATTTTTCATATTGTTCGTTCTTATCGTTATTAAACGTTACTTTATGCTGCTGTGGGTAATCGGGTGGGAGTCCTAAATTTTGCATATCCTTTAATTAGAATAGGGATCTTTAAGGTGTAGCTGACATTACATAGGTTCCGGACAACCATTTTACGTCCTCTAAAAAGAACGGCATTACCAAGGATTTTTAATTCATTTTAAAAATTCTAGGGCAATCTGCCGAGTTTGAACTCACTACCTTGGGCATAGAAAGCTGTTAAAAATATGTGTTGAAAATATTCGAATTCCAGTTTTCAATGGAATATACACGTTTTATGGTCATTCCCGAAAAAAGGTCTGTGTGTGTGGTAAGTCTATCACAAAAACGAAAAGTCGTATTAAACTGAAATTTCATATTTAAGACAGCTATACGCCCGAGACGTTACAGCAACTTTTTCATTAAAATCGGGTGACCAAAAGTGCTACTTTATAGCATGCATTTGGCACCTCTTTACGATTTTCTCAAAAACGGTTGCAACGATTTTGACTGAACTCGCTATACCGATGTGAAATTTCTGGCAGGACTGAAATGCCGATATTTTAAATGTTTCGAATAGTATCTTTAATTTTATAGATTCAGAAGAATAACTTATCTTATTAGGATTGATAAAAAACGGCTAAATATTAAAGTTAAATGAATTTAATAACCAAATGAATGAGAAAACAGCGAAAATATTGTTTGATATAATTTTTGTTTTTTTAAACATAAGAACAGCATCATAGATCAATAATATAACTTTGGAATGCTAAAAAGTTCAGAAAAAATATTATCTTATATAAAAACTTGTAAAATGATATGTGACGTGACAAATAAAATTTAAGTTTATTTATTACTTCTTAAATTGATTTAAGGGGAGCCCGTGGCTGAGTGGCTAGCGCGCTAGTTTCTCATGGTACAGGTTCTGAGTTCGAATTCCAGTCCCGGCGGGGCTTTTATAAAGATTTAATTTAATGGGGATTCACTCACAGTCTTTTTTCCGGGTATGTGAGACCCGTCAGCCAAAGGGTGGCCACTCACAAAATTAGTAGGAGGGAGTGATGATCCTGCACTAAAAATTGCATCGTGAAACATGAGTGTGAACTCGCAGGAGTTTACACCGCGAGGTCCAGGGCCTACACGGCCTGTCGCACCACTGGAAGAATTGATTTAAACAGCCGAAGTAAGTTAAAATCGTTTGTTTTCAACCAATTTTTTTTTTTAATATTAAAGTGATTTTATACTAGTTTTAATTATTTCTGTGTTGTCTACTTTTTTTTTAATAAAACCAAATTTTACCTATTTAAGTTTGCGTTAAATCAATTGTTTGAAGCTAAATAATGAAATGGTCTTAAACTATTTTAAAATAACTTTCTTGGGTTTCATATCTTTTCATAGATTAAATGTTACAGATACATTTAATATAAAATCGTCAGCAAAATAATAAAGAAGTCTATAACACGTGGCATTTGGTTCCTGTTCCGATTCAAAGTACTTTCTCATCAGTGATAAGATGGCGAATAAGATAGATTAAGATTGCATACTCCTTAGAGGGAGAGAACCGCCTGACGATGTGAAAGTCGGTTGTGCTATTTCAGTTCAATAAAATAGAATGAACAAGTAATTCCGCATGGCCTACAACCGCAAAATGGATTTTTTTTTTTTTCATATCGTTTCGAACCTTCAAGACTTTATTGATTGAAGTTGATATATGACATGGCAGTGTGGTTCTCCAGGACTGCGGATACCAAGTGAGCATTCTTTAGAAGCATTGTAGTTCAAAAAGGTTTTGAAACTTAACTGTCCATTATTGTTTACAGAGACTAATTTACCCAGGATCAGCCTACCGCTGAAACAACAGAATAAACAATTTTTCCTTAGCCCGGGTACGAACTCGGGACCGTTAATACAATATACTGGTGCACTATCTACTGGACCAGGCCGCTCCCTCATTTTTGTGATATAAAATATTTTCGTCGATGTTAGATATTTATTATAATATCCATTTTTGTGCTGAATATACCATGCAACCGGAAATTTTTATTAATTTCCGGCTGCTACAAAAGATACCCACACATTTATTCTTTATTTATGTATAATATCCTTAATGGAAAGTTCCAATGTCAATAGCAGTGAAAGGTGGTCTTAGGCTGAGAACTTGAAGATACTTCAACCTCCAAGGAACATTAATATGGGCCACAATGCGGGTCCTTGCTTAATACCAAGGTTTCAGCGTTATGGAGGAATATTGAGCTTTTAAAAATAACCTCCAATTTATTAAGGATAATAAATATATATAGGATAATATATATATATATATATATATATATATATATATATATATATATATATATATTATATATAATATATAATATATAATATATATATATATAATATATATATATATATATATATATATATAATATATAATATATAGGATAATATATATATATATATATATATATATATATATATATAATATATAATATATAGGATTATATATATATATATATATATATATTATCTAAATAAAATCGTTATTATTATTTTTTCTATTCACCACCTCCATCCTAAAAATCTATAAATTAATTTTGTTGTGATTTTCATGATAAGGATCCTGCTGCACACGATTTTTTTAGATTCAGAAAATTAATTCAATAAATATCTTGGCCATTTCCTTTTCAATCCTCTTTAGATTGGACCTGGTAATAGGGATTAAGAAAGTATAGAAACCGGTTGATTTGTGTGGTTATGTTTCGATGAATGAAACATGTCATATTTGTAGCGAATGTAAGAATTTATTTGCTGGGGTGTTTATGTCACTGTGTTTCGTGTGATTCAAAACACACCAACAACTTTCGATGAATTTTGTATGTAGTGGTTTGAATTTTGATGGTGTTTAGGTGTTTTGCAGAACTGTATGATAGGTATGAGTAGATTGATGTAGATTAGGCGCTAGTTTCATAAATTGTTAATTTCGAATGCATCCATTTTAGCCTTTTACGCAAATATAGTCCGAAGTATTATACGTAGGTTTTTAAAGATACAGCATTTTTGTCAATTTTCCCCGCTGGACATATATGTACCTATCCGTGGGGGAAAACTCACTTTGCTCGATTCGGAGGCATTGTTTTTATTATATCTTAATACTACATTTTTGAAACCACATTTCTAGGCTTAGATAAATCTGGGCTACGAGAGACTTACCATCACATGGTCTGTTAATTGTTTTTTGTTTCTACGATCGTCGAACAAATGTAATAATCATCGTATAGCCTTTTGCATAACTGCCAACTAAATATATACAAATCTTGGCTAAAAAAAAAAGTCGCAAACTCAGTGGATAAGACATTCTGTTCCCGTCGCCCTTGAACTAATTTCGCGTCCTCTGCGTGGGACGACATCCAGTGAACGTGGTTTGTTCGGTAGTCACGGGGTCACGCAACCAGAGGATCTTATCGGATAATTTGTCTCACGGTCTACAGGCTAGGAGTGTACTGATAAACAAGGAACAATCGTTATGAAAATATTTATCTCACCACAAAATGTACACTTCTGTAAAAAAAAAAAAAAAAAAAAAAAAAAAAAAAAAAAAAAAAAAAAAAAAAAAAAAAAAAAAAAAAAAAAAAAAAAATTACAAGGCCTATAGACGATAATTATAGAGAATTAGAATTATAGACCTATTCAATCGAGAGACCTCACACTCTCCAGAAATAAAATATATAAACTACAAAAATTTCTTTTTAGACAAAATCTAAAAAAATAAAATGGAAAATTAAAAACAGAGTAATAATACCTGTAAGAGCCTGTGAACTGTATCTTTTTTTAGTAGCAAACTTGCAGTTAAATCAACCACTGAAACATTGGATACAGGAACTCTGAAAGCTATGCCAGTCGTTTTACCATTTAGAGATGGAATGACTTTGCCGACAACTGTAACGACACCAGAGGCTGCTGGGATTATATTGTGTATATAATTCTATTCTATTATGGAATTATATCATATATTCCTCTCTCTTTCTCCTTTTGCCTCTTCCTTTCCTGTTTCCAGACCCCGCTTAGGAACCAGGACAGAAAGGAAGCCGGAGAGCCGAGGGTCGAGAGGTAAGATTTATTTTGTTCAGCGAACACGCTTATACAAAATTCTACTAGTGGAAAGGCAAGCGGAAGATGTCCATATATACTGTAACGGAGAGGAAATGGGAGTGGTTACGGATTTTTACCTACCTCGGCACAGTAATAGGAAAATCTGGAAAAGTAGACTCCGAAATATCAAATAGAATCATGAAGGCAAATGCAGTCTACTATCAGATATGCAATACTGTAGTAGGGAAGCGAGAGGTGGGTAGAGGTGTTAAGCTCCATATCTTCGCGTCAGGATAATTGCCTATACTACTATATGGAGCTGAAAGCTGGATATTGACGGACCGGCAGGAGAGCAGAGTCACAGCTGCTGAAATGAAGTTCTTGCGAAGAATAGTGGGAAAGACAAGAAGAGATCGTGTCAGGAATGAGCGGATACGCCAGGTTCCGCCGTTAAAGGAAATTCTGCAAACGCGCCAGCTGCAATGGTTCGGCCACGTTATAAGAATGGAGGATCACAGAGATCCTCTAAAACCATGGATTACGTGCCAGATGAGAGAAGGCCTCCGGGGCGACCAAGGATGTCCTACCTGGAGTACGTCGACAAGCTTTGCAGAGCAAGAGGGAAAGATCTCCGCCAGGCCAGGAACCTAGCTGGGAATAGAGAGGATTGGAGCCGGTGGCTGGACGCTACCCTACGCTGATACGGCACTACAGGGAGAAGCAAAAGAAGAAGAAGAAGAACACGCTTATAAATTTTTTATTTTGTTCTTATCGAAAAAAAAAAGATACAGTCCACAGGCTCTTACAATAGCGTTAACCACTGATCTGATGTATCGTTGCGATTGATGATAATAAGAAAACAGTCGAGACTTAAAGATACAGTTGTGTCAACACAAGCTCTAGTAACTGATGTTAAACAGCTGTGCAGTTTGTATAGTGTTATCCAACCATAGTGTACCTCACGTCTATGGTCATCTCAGGCAAAGGTCTGATACCTAAGTCGACGGTGGAAGCCACTGAGCGGGTGGGTCTATATAGCTGATTATAATGAAACCCAGAAAACTTTACACCTAAACACAGCTAGGACTGTAAGGAGGTTTCGAGGAGTAATATTCAGCAGTAAAATTAATATTTAACAAAAATCACGTGAAGTGGCTGACTTGATCAACTACTCTGCCAGGAGTCTTTTCATGAAGTGTAGTAAAATAAATTATAATAAGCTATATGGGTCAATTCATTCGAAATCGTCCAATTTAGCCGCTCAAGGATTATCATGATTTTTTTACAAGTTATTATCCATCCTTTCCTGAAAAATGTAGGTAAAAGATTTTTCTGACAAATGTCTTTAGTGTTTTAGCCATTTTAAGTCCGCTTCGAGACTGAAAACATGTGTTGGGAAAATATTTCTAATACTTGCAATTTTATATATATATGAAATCAAAACGAAAATTAACAATAAGAAAAAGTTATGCTTTGTATTTTTATACCTACAACTCATTAACTAAATGGTGAAGAAAGTAGTTAATAAAATTCTATAAAATTAATAAAAAAAAGAGAATGTTAGAGAGTTAAAAGTATTGTATATGAAGGAAAAGAGAATCTTATTATTGATTATTATTCCTATTATATTATTATTGATTATCCTATTACTAATAATGATTACAAATCGATAAGCTTACAAATAACTATGCTGGTTCCGGATGTATACAATTATCTTCGCTGTTAAAGTAACGTTTCCTTGAAAAATCATTAACTACGGTAACTTTGCATATTTTTGAACGAAAAAAAACAAAAATAAAAAAAACTAGAATAATAACCAGAGGACTATCTATATTTTGGCCCTTATAACAAATTACCTAAGAAGCCAAGAAAATGGTTAAAAAAACTCGCGGGAACTTACATCAACTTTAACTTTTAGCATGCTATAAGAAGGAACGTAAGATTTTTTTTTCCTTTTATAGCCTTATCATTGCAATACTTGTAAAAATTTCAATCGTGTGAGCATTTTCCTTTAATTTTTATACAGTTGTTATTATTTTCTTTATATATATATATTATTTATTTTATTTTATATACATATATCTTTTCTTCTTTATTAATTATTCTTGAATTTATATATATATATATATATATATATATATATATATATATATATATATATATATATATATATTATTTATTTATTTTATTTTATTTTTTTATGATGTACATATGGGATGAATGGTTTCTTCTAGCTGTAATACTCAATTTTGTGGCAGATTGTATTATCTCTTAATAAAAAAAAAAAAAAAAAAAAATTATACATTTACAAGAAAGTGTTTATTGCCAAGCTCAGCAATTTCGAAAGCGGAATATCACAAAAGAGATTGAGAGAAAAATGATGGAACTAAATAGATTATACCTTTTTATATTGAGTACTATAGAATAAAATTTATTGGCTAGGACTCAACTGGTTCTAGTGTTTTTAAGCAACGCTCTAACCCACTCAGCCAAACCGCCTCTCCATAAGGCCTTATTTTTATACTTTTTTATCTTTTATTTTTTATAATTTTTATTTAGCGCACCAATCTCTAGAGGGGGAGAAGAAACTCACCCTCCTAACCTTCCTTATCTACGTCAATGGAATAAAAGTTTGTCATATTATCCAAAACGTTTCAAAGTTTTTTGGACTTAAATTTCACTTGGAGGTATTCCACAGAATCCTAGGCTGGACTTTTTTCCCCTTACCTTTACAAGTACCACGAACCTCCAAACTCTAAATGAAATATAATGTGTAATAAACACATATATTTACAAAGCCAATGTAATAAAAATAGTTTTTATGATAAAATGTGCTCCGTTATAAACATTCTTCCTTAACTATTGTATTTTAAGGATACTAACGCAATTATCGTAATCTTACTTAACTCCAGCTATTAGGTCATGGAATGCTAATTCACAATACAAACAAGGTTACACGCAACCGAAAAATATCCAGGAAGTTAAAATAATCATTGTAGGGAACAATAAGGTAATTCGTAAAGTGTAACAATTATGTACAAAGAATGTAAAGGAAAAGACGAAAAATAATACTTTTATCTTGGATTTAAATAACACCCTTAACACTACTAATGTCGATAATCCTTCAGTTTCACAACGTAATATCATTAGATGCTACATAAGAACTCACATAATTTTTTACTTTCAATTACTATATATAGTAAGGGGAAGTATTGCGATCGTGAAAATTTTAGAATTCCAGTTTTCAGCAGAAATACACGTTTTAGGGTCCCCTGAGTCCAAATAACCAAGTCCCGCAAAAAGGTCTGTGTGTGTGTGTGTGTGTGTGTGTGTGGGTAACTCCCGGGCGGAAACGGTAAGTCCTATGAAACTGAAATTTCGTATTTAAGACAAATATATGCCCGAGACGTTACAAAACCTTTTTCATCAAAATGAGCTTACCAGAAGAGGCACTTTACATTATGCATTTTACATCTTTTTTCGATTTTCTCGAAAAAGGTTCAGACGATTTTGATTAAACTCGCTATATCGATGTAAAATTTAATGCGCTTTAGTATCATGTAGGTTTTATTCTGATTAAAATGGTCTGACAGGGCTTAAATGCCGATATTTTAAATTTTCGTCTTCTAAAGTACCTTTAATTTTGTAGATTCAATAAAAATAACCATATTATCTTATTAATGCTGATGAAAAACAGGTAAATATATAAATTGAATAAATTCGATACCCAAATAAAGGAGAAAACAGAAGAAATTTTTTTTTTTAATGCAATTTTTCGTTTTTGAACATAAGAGCAGTAATATACATGTGTGATATACTGTTGGAAAGCTAAAGATTTTAGAAAAGATATTATCTCATACACAAGCTTTTAAAAGTTAATAGAGAGTGATGAAAAAAAGACAAAACTAACTGATTATTTGAGATAACAATATAATGTATTTTTTAACAAAACACATGTTTCTATATAAATTCAATTTAATTATTTCTTTAATAGTTTCTCATATTTTTATATCTCACTGTATTTGAAAATTCTTTCATTGATTTTAAAAATGGAGGTAAGTGAAAGTCGTGTGTTGCCCGCACCAGATTTTTTTTCCTAGCTGTGGACTAAGATGATTTGTTTCTAGATGCTGGAACTTAAGGAACTATTACCTTACCATTTTTCCCTAGATCCAACGCTTTGTTTAAATAACGGTCCTTAAAACGTGTCGAATCGGGTCGGTTAAACAAGAGGGTAAGAAAAAAAAATTTTTATGGGAAACTTTACTATTGGTTGAAGATATCGTGAGAAAATGCGATATCGCTTCCACTAGCTTTCACCCTTTTGACAGTCACTTCCTTCTATAAGAAGTGACGGTATGAGAGTCTTTTTAAACCTAAGGATTCCTTCATGTTCATTTGCAATAATATTTCAATACTAACTGGTACAACATTCTGATGTTTCAAATTTAAGTTAAGTGTTTAAACTCCTCGTAATAATTCTTTAAAAAAAGCTTGCCCAAAACATCAATAATAATATTTACTAGTGACTCGCAAGGGTGAAACTTGAGTAATCGGAGAAGCATAGACCATAAAAGAGAGTAGATTGGTAATATTTAATAATCGATATTCAACATTAACCAATGTGTACATTGAATGTACACATCCTATCATTATTTATTATATTTTTACTTTCACTTACATATATATGGAATATATAGTAAGGGAAACTATCGTGATATGAAAATTTTCGAATTCCTGTTTTCATCGGAAATACAAGTTTTAGGGTCCCCTGAGTCCAAATGACCAAGTCCTACAAAAAGGTCTGTGTGTTTGTATGTGTGTCCGTGTGTAGTGACTCCAGGGCAAAAACGAAAAGTCGTACAAAAATGAAATGTCATATTTAAGACAACTATACGCCCGAGATGTTACAACTTTTTTTTTTTTTTTTTTTTTCAAAATCGGCTGATCTGAAGAGTCGATATCCTATGCATGCCGATATCCTATGCATTTTTCACCTTTTTACGATTTTCTCAAAAACGGCTCTGACGATTTTAATTAAACTTGCCATACCGTGGTAAAGAATTTCTAACAGGGCTAAATTTCCGATATTTTAAATTTTATTCCTCTAAACTACCTTTAATTTTGTACATTCCAAAAGATTAACCACATAATCTTAATAACATTGATGAAGACCCTACACAGGCCAGTATGACTTTACAACATCACTTAGACAATGTACAAAACTGGTGCAGGAAATGGAAATTAAAGATTAACCACGACAAATCACTACATGTTACATTTACACTTAGACATGGAACCTGCCTCCAGTTTATATAGACAATCACCAGATACCACAATCAAACACAGTAACGTACTTAGGACTTATTTTTGACAAAAGGTTGACATGGGGCCCACACGTCAAGACTAAACGTAAAACTCTAATTTTGAGACTATTGTATTCGATACTTGATAGACATTCTAAATTACCTATCAGACAGAAACTTAACGTATACACTTATTTATTAAAACCAATATGGACTTACGCTTGCCAAATATACGGACCTGCTAAAAAGACATACATACGAAAAATACAAACATTTCAATCGCAATTTTTAAGACTGGCAACGAACTCACCACTATATGTTTCAAACGATACCCTTCATACTGACTTACGTATTCCTACTATAACGAACCACATTCGATCGACTTACAGACGATTTCACGACAAACTAAATGGACATATAAACAAACTTGTGCCAAACATGGCTACAACCGACATACCATCGATAACTCGGCGTAGGCTGAAAAGGAGTTGGATAAGGGACCTCCTGACCTAAAAATATAGTTCTGCTTAATGTCAGGAGGATGCACCACTGGGTGCTGTCTCCCTCATGCCTGACCACGCCATGTTTACTTAGATTTTAGCACATTTGCTTATTGTAATTTTTTTACAGGTGTAAATAAAATATTAAGTGAAAAAAAAAAAAAAAACATTGATGAAGGACGGCTAAATATACAAGTTGGACGAATTTGATGACCAACCAAAGGATAAGAGAGAAAAACTAATTTTTCATGTAATTTTTGTTTTGTTTTATATTAGGAACATTATAGTAGCACAGTAGCATAAAGTGACGTTAAATAAATAAATAAACCTATTAAGAACAGTAATATAGACGTATAATATTTGTGGCGGTCGTAAAAAACTGGATAACTCGAGTTATATCAAAAATGAGTTAACTCCACGTGTCGCTCCCTCAGATCGTCTTCCACGTCGCGTTAAATTGTTTAAAGAAATATCTTGGTGGAAGAAATTTCAGGTGGAAAGAAAGCTGTATGTTATAACTCTATTTTGGGTATTACGTAAAACTTTAAGTCGCTCACCTGAAAAATGAAAGGTTTTGACTTAACCACTTATTCACGACCGCCACATATAATATACCTTTGGAAAGAGATTTTGGAATCTGATGCACAAAATTGTAAACGGTGATATAACGTGAAAAATTGGGAATAAACTTATTACTAATTAACAATTGAATGTAGTTATATTATTTAATCTACATCATATGTTTCCAACGAAAATGAATACTGATGAAATTAAAAATAATAATGAATTAAAATTAACTTAAAATATTTTTCAAATTTAAGTATATTAAATAGTTTTTAAATTGATTTTGACAGTCGAGGTACGTGAAAGGCGTGTGTTGCCCGCTTCAGATTTTTTCATTTTAGTTGGATTTATGGGACATTTTTCACGGCATAGAATCCAACTTCACGAGTAATTCCTCATAGCAATGTTAATCTTTTGTTCTTAATCAGGTTGTTATCTAATATTTACATCTTTATATTAATTTATATTATTTTTACGTATAAACATGAATGCATAAAGTTCTGGTTTACCGAATCTATCAATTTATGACAAATTGATTGAAACACTTCGCCCACTGCAGGTAAGACTTACATTACCAAAAATAATTTATAATATTTTAAAGTGTCCTTACGCTGAAATAGCACGACTCATAAAATGTGTCTTCACTATAATACAGGTGGTGGCCTGGTTTGTAGTTATAGTGGCTTCCCGACGGTGCTTGAGGACAGGCTAAAACGAATCATGAACATATTTTTGAGATTCGTCCGCAGCACTCCGAAGAGATCACATGTGACACATTTTTACGGCGAGTTAGAGTGGCTCCTTCCCCAATCCTCAGACAATATTTCCTAGGATCATACCTTTACCAAATTATTAACTCCCAGCACCCTCCATACATTCACAGTCTCCTAAAATTTAAATCTTCAGTCCACTCACTTCAAACAACATCCCGCCATTCCGATCTTTACTTTCCTACCCATAGAACTAAAACGTTGATTCCTTGTCCGCTCCTCTATTTTCTGGAATTCTCTACCTACTCATATCCGCCATGCTGCCTCTCTTCCTCATTTAAATCCCAACTTTTCCAATAGCTTTTACTATCCCAAAAAGACGCTTAAAAACTGTGATATTTATATCTCTGAAATTATACTTTGAAAGAAGATATTTGTTTATTGTCTATATTTAAAAGTTATCTATTAACTTATTTTTTAATTCTGTTCAACACAATTTTTTCTAAGAATTGTTTTTATTTTATTTTATTTTATCATTGTATATATATATATATATATATATATATATATATATATATATATATATATATATTTGTTTTTTGTTTTTTTGTGTGTATGTAAATAGTAATTAATTATGTTGCTTCTGTCTGTTGGCCAGACATGATACCTCAACTGTACAATTCTGTTATTCTTAGGGGATAAAAATTATTTTCTATTTCTATTTCTACAAGTCATAATTAATATTCACATCAAAAAGCTACAAGTTGTTCTAATTATAATATAGAATTATTTATTATAAGACAAGATGCATTATGATAAATGAATAAATCACTGTCGAATTTATAGGATCATTAAAAAAGTTTACGACCAAAAAACTCTGATGTAACTTATGACGCAAGTGAATTGACCATGTCTCAGGAAAAAAGCTTAGTCACAAAAAAGTTTTGAGTAAACTTTTACGCATACAAAGATATTACACTTTTCACAACCTTCCTGAACATGACGTGAAGTACGAAATGTCAAGTTGCGTAATGTCAGATGCATACGGAAATCTATCTTTGAATAAACAGTCAAAGGTTTTGCAACTTGATAGGTTTTTTGTTTATAAAAAGCATATTATTGTTTATTTTTTTGTATAGTAATAAACAGCTTCTGCATATAAACAGTTGATAAGAAAGTACTTGTTCTTGGACGAGGTTCACATCAGGATGTAATGTTTCAGTGACCCGATAAAACATGTCATTTATTCAATAGCTCGCTGATAAATTCCAAACATACCGGCTGAGTGAGCCCAAGAAAGATCTTATTTCCTTCAGTTATTCTGGGGCTTATAAAGCATAGAATAAATAACATACTACCAAACCCACCTACGAGACCTAAATATACAACTCCAAAGTGGAAAGGCAATCAGAGTGAATAATCTGGTATATTCATTATAATAATGCACATAACAGGAATTAAATCGATTAAATTAATTTTACTTTAACTATATATGAAATATATAGTTAGGGAAAGTATTGCGATCGTGAAAATTTTACTAACTCCTGTTTTCAACAGAAATACACGTTTTAGGGTTCAATGAGTCGAAATAACCAAGTCCCTCAAAAAGGTCTGTGTGTGTGTGTGTGGTAACTTCAGCGCGTAAACAGAAAGTCCTGTGAAACTGAAATTTCATATTTATGACAACCATACGCCCGAGATGTTTTTTACCCGCTAACCAGAAGAGCCACTTTATACCATGCATTTTGCACCATTTTACGATTTTCTCAAATAAGGCTCTGACGATTTTGATTAAACTTGCCATACCGTGGTAAAGAATTTCTAACAGAGCTAAAATTCCGATATTTTAAATTTTATTCCTCTAAACTACCTTTAATTTTGTACATTCGGAAAGATTAACCACATCATCTTAATAACATTGATGAAGGACGGCTAAATATCCAAGTTGGACGAATTTGATGACCAACTGAAGGATAAGAGAGAAAAACTATTTTTTAATGTAATTTTTGTTTTGTTTTATATTAAGAACAGTAATATAAACGTAAAATATCTGTGGCGGTCGTGAAAAACTTCAGCGCGTAAACAGAAAGTCCTCTGAAACTGAAATTTCACATTTATGACAACCATACGCCCGAGATGTTTTTTACCTGCTAACCAGAAGAGCCACTTTATACCATGCAATTTGCACCATTTTACGATTTTCTCAAAAAAGGCCCTAACGATTTTAATTGAACCCTATATCGATGTGAAATTGGACGGGCTTTAATATTATGTAGCTTTCATACTGATTAAAAATAGTCTGACACGGCTTAAATGCCAATATTTCAAATTTCTTCCTCTAAAGTAGATTTAATTTTGTAGATTATATAAAAATTACCATATTACCTTGTTAACATTGATTATTAACAGCTAAATATGCAAGTTGAGCGAATTTGAAAAAAGAAAAAAAAGGAAAGAAAACTAAAAAATATTTTTTAATGCAATTTTTTTGTTTTTGAACATAAGAACACTAATATACATGTGTGAAAGATAAAGACTTTAGAAAAAAATATTATCATATACACAAGCTTTTAAATGTTAATAGAGAGTGATGAAAAGCCGATAAAACTAACTGATTATTTTAGATAATAATATAATAATTTTTTTTTAAACACAGTTTCTATAGAAATTCCATTTAATTAATTCTTTAATGGTTTCACTCATTTTTATCTCTTACCGTATTTGAAAATTCTTTAATCGGTTTCAAAAACGGAGGTAAGTGAAAGTCGTGTATCGTACGAATTTTTTAAGAGTATGTCTGAGTATACCTTATTTTAGGTTTTTATTGCTTTCTGAATTGAAATGAACATTATTCGATATGATTATGAGTGAAAAATCATTATGAGTGAACACTCATAAATTTACTGTTAGATAAGACGACATACAATATATTGGTATTCCTCTTTTGTTCCATGAATCCCACTTCCCTTTATTATCTGACAAGTGTGAGGTGTGCAAATGCTTTGACATGGTTCTGCTTGATTGACGTGCTTGTACGTGCTAAGCTTGATGGATTGCTTGTACGCGGTTCTCCTCTTCTTCGTTATACGTCTTTCTCCACCTTGAAATAGCCGACCTTTCAAAAAGATTCGTTAATGTCGATTCAAGTATATGAACCGTCATCAGGTATACTTTATAAAGCATATAAATAAATTTTCCAGGTCTGTTATTCACATTACACGGTATCTTATCTTGAATCATTAGGAATCCAAAACCTCAAGATATTAATCACCACATTTCAGCGAGGAACAATTTTCGTCCCTGACGAAGCTGCGTTTCAAAGATGCCCCCGATATTCCGAAGGAAGCCATTGAATGAATAACTTTATTTGCTTTCGGGGTAATCCCATAAAAATATATCTACATAACAAATATATTATACAAAATATACTTCAATAAAGAGTTAGCAAGATACTAATTCATTACGTTATAAGCTCTAGGTACAATAAACAATGATAAATTACAATAAAACCTATAACAAAACAACTCAAAGACAATATATGTATGATATAAGAGTTTCCAATACAATAAATACATAAATATATTATTTTACATAATACGGTGAGACACGATAAATAATCTAATAAAGTTAACAAATACGTTTATTCATTAATTATAAATGATCTGATTTGGCAAGATTGCCTGGCATAATAATAAATATTTTTTAATTCATCAATATCATCGGTGGTAAACAGGGCGATAAAATTTGTAATGGTCATATTTAAGACCCTAGGGATGTAATAGGTTCGGTATGGTGCGTATATGGGGCATCGAATGAAAATATGGAATAAGTCCTCTCTTTCGTTTAGATTACATAGGTTGCAGTTCTCCTTGGGTTTGAAATGGCAGTATATATTGTTAAATGTTAATTTGATATTGTAGTTCCAGAAAATCTTAGTTGTGCAAATATTTGTATGACAGGGAACGGTGCGTTTAATAATAAGTGAAGCTTGAGGGTGTGATTAATTTACCGGGGGTGATTAACTTCTGTTTATCTATTGTCTCCATATGATTTGTAAACAGTATCATTGTTTTGTCCCATCTCTAACTGAAAAATAGCCGGGTTTTTTATTTCTAATATAGACTGTTTGTTTATTCGATTTAATATACAGTATAATTGGTGAAACCAGTTGTATTTTTGTTCTTTATTTGTTGGCTTATGCGTTTTCTTTAGTGTATTGAAGCATATTTTTAGGGAGTCGGTTATCACTGAGTTTTAAAATTTATGCACCCAAGAGAGAGAAAGCTTTAATATTGAGATTAGGCAATGGGGAACATTAAATTCCGACCGTATTAATAAAAAAGGAATATTTTTGTTTAATGCAAATAAACGTTTATAAAAGTTTATGTTTACGCTCTCTATTCTGTCTACATATCTCAGTCCCCATATTTGCACATTATTAAAGAGGATACTCATTGCTATTGCATTATTTATTTTAATTTTGTTTTCCCATGATCTTAGTATTTTTTTTGCACAAAGTGCGATAACAGAACCTATTGCGGTTTTAGTTTTGGATTCGAAGTAGTTAGTGGCTTTGTAAAATATTCCATTGTGACCAGCATTAGGATACTCCCCAAAAGGCTGACAAAGAACCAGATAATGGACAATTGACACAGATCTGAAATTCCCGAAAAGGAGCGACCTTCACCAGCGATGGGTCGACCTCCAGCCTCTCGGTATTCCTGAATCCGTTTCGTCATCCACCGCTAGAATTAACAGGTTTTGATAACAATGAGAATCTGCCATCGGGCGATTAATTTCTGTACACATATACGGAATGTGGTTTCGCTAATATAGTTACCGAAGTTAATGAATCACACACAGAGAAGATATTCAGATAATGCTTTTATTATGAGAAAATAATACTTCTGAATAAGATATACTGAGCTGAGAAGTTTGGATGACTACAAGTGTAAATTCCGAGGTCTCCTTTTATGAGTTGACACAACCAAAGGTACAACAAGAGTGATTAGTACTGAGGATCCGAGGGTAGATATAGCAAGAGATTGTAGGAGGTACGATGCAGCGGCAAGGCTGGCCAAAGCAAGTGTATGCTGGTGTTGGGTATTGTGTCTTCAGTACTGGTGAGGGAGTCAGGTAGGTGGTTCAGGGCTATCGGTACTAATCTTAGGAATACATAATTTTGAAGACAAAGGAAGTTATTAAATATTATTGATTAGTCAATCTTATTCCATAACTCGTTAAGGATCGGACGAAGATTTGGGTTCTTTCAACGTATTTGGGAGAGATGTTGACATTGCGTTAGGTTTTGACGGTCCTTATGATTACAATGAAAATCACTTATTTGATCATTTTTTCTATTCGCACCAAGAGTACAACCAGTATGTTTTCTGGCGAAACATTCGGTATTGTGGCGTGCTAGGTAAGGTTCATGACTTACTGTCTTGCTTTTCATAATGCTCCCAGGTCAGAGATTGCTCATACAGCTACTTTTCAATCTTTTATGCTTTCTGGTGTTTTGGTTGTCACTATTTATTTAATTCTTTTTTTTGATGTCCTTGTAAGTTTTTTTTTACTTCTTTCACTTGATAAAGCTTTGTTTTATTTTATTTATTATTTTTCTATTTTCTTCATTCCGTTTTTTTTTTCATAAAATAGCAATGGAACTCAAGAGAATATATGGACATAAGTACCACTTCAGATTTTATCTTGTTTTATTTATTTTTTTGGTTTAAGATTTCGAAGGTGAACATAGATCATGAACCACTTAAATGCAGGCACTAAATTTTTGGTTAATACAGTCGTAAATTATAATGAGTATTTGAGCTGTGTATCGAGATACCCTAAACAGATCTTTTCTTTATTATAGAAAGAAAAAATTATGTCTAAGATTTGAGAATCGGATAAGGTTAAATAAACGTAATTAAAACATTAAATTTAGCAAACAGATAATATATATATATATATATATATATATATATATATATATATAAACTATTGTGGAAAAACAATTCATTAATTATTTTATAAAGCAACAAAAAACATTCAAACTATTTGACCGATTCAAGTATAATAGAAATCAATAACCGCAAAAATACATAAACATATTATAAAAATTTCAACATGCTAACCATATATAAACATTTAAGCACTCTAAAGCAGTATTTAAGAGTTTTTATGCACTCTCATGGACTCTGCTCTGCATTTGTGTGGGATTTTTTTTTTCATTTTATTAAGACCTAATCATTTAATTTAAAATGGCAATCGTCAATTAATTACAAAGCAAAGTTTCGTTTTATTTTATAGTACATGAATTTAAAAAAAATCTGATGCGTAGAGCACACCACTTTCACTTACATCGGTCGACAAAATTAATTTGAGAACTATTAAATAGAGTTGAAAATATTTTAATGATTTATTTTGAGTTTAGTTGGAAACATATATTTTAGATTAAATAATATAACAATATAAATTTTTTTCTAAAATCTTCAGCTTTCCAACGGTAAATTATACATATCCATCTATCTATCTATCTATATCTATATCTATATCTATATATATATATATATATATATATATATATATATATATATATACATATATATATATTACTATTCTTCTTGGTGATATTGATATATCAGGGCATACTTTTGAACTCGTAGAGAAATTCAAGTATTTAGGTTCAATGATAACAAAAAAAAATGAAATTCAGGAAGAAATAAAGTCCCGGTTAAAGGTGGGAAATGCGTGTTATTATTCAGTTGCTAAGTTACTTAGCTCACGGCTTCTATCTAAAAACTTAAAGGTTAGAATTTATAAAACTATTATTCTTCCAACGGTTCTTTATGGATGTGAAACGTGGCCTTTTCTCCTCTATTTGGTTATCAAATTCGTCTAACATGTATATTAAGCAATTTTTCATTAATACTAATAAAATGATACGGTTATTTTTTTTGAAATCTACAAAATTAAAAGTGCTTTAAAGAAAGAAAATTCAGAAATTCGGAATTTAAGCTCTATCAGACTATTTCAAGCAGAATAAATTCTGCATGATATTGAAGGCCATTACATTTAACATCGATATAGCAAGTTTAATCTAAATCGTTTGAGCAGTTATAGAGAAAACCGTGAAAAAGTGCAAAATGCGTGGTATCAAGTGGCTCTTCTGATTGACCGATTTTTATTTTTTTAAAAATTGCCCTAACATAAAAGTATAGTTTCATACGACTTATCGTTTTCGAGCTAGACTTACAACACACAGACACACAAAATCGCGCGATCACACTTAAGAACAGAAGCACAAACTTTTTTTTGGGACTTGGTCATTTGGACTCAGGGGGTCCTAAAACGCGTATTTCAGTTTAATTGGTATTCGAAAATTTTCACGATCGCAATACTTTTCCTTACTATGTATTTCATATATAGGTAACATAGTAAGATGAATGTAATGCAATAAAATGAAATGTAAATTGACTAATCACAATGCATATCACGAAACCAGTTTTTGCTTAAACTAGCATGTTTATAAAACTAAATCTACACGTGGCTTATAAAAAAAAGTACAAAACCTACAACCTCTCTACCTGTTTCAGTTCTGGTTGTCGGTAATTGCTCTACTCAGTGTTAGTATGTCTTCTGAGTTATCATTATTTATAATCACTGCTGAAAATGATGCTGTCTACAACTAATGTTACATAATTAAATTTAATAACATATTCTGAATACATTGGAAATTGCAATAAATAATTCATTGTAAGCGAATAGACCAAGTTATTTTTATTAATTTATTTAACGTCACTTTATGCTACTATGGCTAATCCGACGATGCTACAGTGGGAGTCCTAAATTTTGCCTATCCAAGTTTAATAGGATAGGGATCTTTAACGAGTACCTGACATCGCACAGGCTAGGGACCACCTTTTAACGTCCCCTCCGAAGAACGGCGTAACTAAGGATTTTTTACTCCCATTAAAAAATCCTAGGAACACCTGCGGGTTTGAACCCGTGACCTTTGGCATGGGAGGCTGTTACGCTAGCCACCCGGCTACAAGTGATCCCTACATTTAGGTCTTTATGGATGATTTTATTTGTGACAAAGTAAGGAGCGTTAAGGATTTTACGAAGGATTTTGGATTGTAAGGATTGGATACGGGAAGAATTCGATGGTTTAGTCGAGCCCCAAAGCTCAACTCCGTAAGTCCATATAGGCCTTATGATAGTCATGTAGAGGAGTCATTTGTAGTTAAGTGGGAGGTAAGAGCGATTGTCAAGTAAGTGTTGAAGTAATCGAAATCGGCGAGCAGTTTCTTGTCGTTTCAGTCTTGTGTGCGGATTCCATGTAAGACGTTTGTCCAGGAGGAGACCTAGGTAGCGGATCTGTTCAGCCGGGACAAGCGGGATATTATTAAAGGATACAGTAGGACAGGATGTCATTGGTTTACGACGGAGGGTAAAGGTAATTTGGAAAACATAATCTTAAAATAAGATAAGGATATTGCTTTATATTTTTTGTCTCTACAACACATTACCTAAATAGAGAAGAAAGTTGTTTAAAAAATGCTCGAAAATGAATAAAAAACGATACTTTTAGCGAGAAAAAAGTATATGAATGGAAAGAGACTCAGCTTTGATTATGTTTTCCTTTGGAGCTTGATCATAAGCCTACTTCATGTAAAAATTTGGATCTCGAGAACATATTCTTTTTTTGTATATTAATTTTCAAAATTGGTAAAAATCGTTTTTCGCGATGTTTATACGGAAATATCTTAAAAGGGAATGAGTAAACAATTATGAAACTAATATAGATTACCAATCTATACGATGAGTTTAATTGTTGTGGTTGTGTCACATGAAATGTCCGTTTTCAAGGTAAAGGATTTTTATTAAAAATACGATATGAAAACAAGATAATTTTATTCGAAGTATTTACCTTCTTTTTCTACACATTTTTCTCAACGTGACACCAACTTTTTTATCCCCGAACTGAAAAACTCTGAGCTTTGAAGTGAAACAAAATCTGAAAACGCACTTTTCCCTTGATCATCATTTTCAAAAAGTTTTCCTTTGGCGAAGTTGTCTAAATTCCTGAACAGTTGGTAATCTGTTGGAAATGCCTCAATAACAAATGAACAACAAAAAAAAAAAAATAAATAAATAAATAAAATAAATAAATAAAATAAAATAAATGAAAGAAAATAAAATAATTATAATCTTTGCCACATTCATACCTATATACAATATTTACATACTGCCCCTGGGAACTCCGAATCGAACCTCTGCATCCAGAAATGGATGCTGAGGCACAATGTCAGGAGATCCCAGCGCCTCTCAGTCAGCCGCGTCACCAATCTAGTCAGTGGAGACTGAGTGAGGGCGCTAGAGCCACACACTCTCAGGCATGAGTGGAGAAGTTGGCCATTGCCAGCACTCCAGTTGATTATTTATAAGAGATCTCTCGGCCACTGCCGCCTCAACCTACGAGGAGGGTTGTAAGGATGGTTGGTACTTGATAGAGATTGTGCCAGGGGATTAGGAAGAGGAGCAAGTTTCTGGTGGAAAGTTGAGAATTTGGATGGGATCAGATCAAGGACATAAGGGATCTTGAGGTCATGGTGTAAGGTCTTGTTTGTAACATAATAGGGAGCATTGACTATTGTTCTAAGGACTTTGGACTGAAAGGATTGGATACGTTTGATGTTCGAAAATTTAGTAGTACCCCATAGTTCAATTCCATAGGTCCACATCGGTTTGAGAATTATCTTGTAAATTAATAGTTTGTTTCCAACGGAAAGTTGTGATGTTTTGTTCAGTAGTCTATATAACTGTCCATATCTTCTGTTGAGCTCTTGTCTTTTAAGTCGAGTATGTGGGCTTAAAGACTAGAAACCACCAAAACATTGCAGATGTTTCTTGCCAAAGTATCAGTAGAAGAGCGCCTAAATACAAATATATTTTGAACTAGAGAGCAATATAAATAATAAAATATATTTTGCTGAATTAGAGAAATTTTTTTAGTATGTATATTTTTAAGACTTCTAGATGTAGTATTAAACATGTTTGGTAATATTATTTAATGTTGTTTTTCTAAACTTTAATTTGCTTTTAAACAAAATTCTATACATTTTCTTCGGGAAGTATAATCAATGAGCATATGGCAGTAGCAACTGGAATTCTATTCAACGATTAGAATTCAAGTTGCTACTGCCATATGCTTAATAATCGTTGAACAGATGTGACAAGAGGATCGTCGATTCGCCATGACTGCTAAAAACAAACAGTCGGACTTATCCTTGCACCGTAATGGTAACTAGTTAGCCAGGATGATGGCACGAAACTACACCATTAGGTCAAGGCAAAGCTTCCCACATCCTCACATATCGGGGTTTCTATGTACTTACGGTAGTTTTTCCTCCTAGTTTAGTTGTGTTTTGTTTTGTTTTGTTCGTTTTTATATATGGGTCAGTCCACTCCAAATCGTCCAGACCTTGCCGCTCGACATTTTTTATTTTCATAATTTGTTTACCAATTATTCTTTATCATTTCCTGAATACGAAACCGTAAATAACATATTTTTATGGCCATTACTCTAAGTAATGCAGCCGTTTCAAGTCAGCTTCACAGTTAAAAACATGTTCTTGGAAAGTCTTTCTGATTCTAAAAAACATAATTTTTTTAAATATTTATTTATTGAAATTTACAACTGTAATTTATATTACAACAAGTAAATATGCTAAAAGAAAAATCACATGAGACAGACTTGTAGAGGAACAACCCAATGGAAGCACTCCAGTAACTATTTAAAACAAGAAGGTCTCGAGGCCATCTTCTTTTCAGACGCCTCGGAGGATTATCAGAAATCGAAGAGGAAGCAAGGGTTAAAACTAGTGGGTTGGGGTGGGAATGGAGTTTGTCATAGAAGGATTGATATCTAGTTCGGGCCAAATCAGCAACATATGGAACATTTAGGTCTTGTTGTTTGTTTATTTATTTAACGTCACTTTATGCTACTATGGCTAATCGGACGATGCTACAGTGGGAGTCCTAAATTTTGCCTATCCAAGTTTAATAGGATAGGGATCTTTAACGAGTACCTGACATCGCACAGGCTAGGGACCACCTTTTAACGTCCCCTCCGAAGAACGGCGTAACTAAGGATTTTTTACTCCCATTAAAAAATCCTAGGAACACCTGCGGGTTTGAACCCGTGACCTTTGGCATGGGAGGCTGTTACGCTAGCCACCCGGCTACAAGTGATCCCTACATTTAGGTCTTTATGGATGATTTTATTTGTGACAAAGTAAGGAGCGTTAAGGATTTTACGAAGGATTTTGGATTGTAAGGATTGGATACGGGAAGAATTCGATGGTTTAGTCGAGCCCCAAAGCTCAACTCCGTAAGTCCATATAGGCCTTATGATAGTCATGTAGAGGAGTCATTTGTAGTTAAGTGGGAGGTTAGAGCGATTGTCAAGTAAGTGTTGAAGTAATCGAAATCGGCGAGCAGTTTCTTGTCGTTTCAGTCTTGTGTGCGGATTCCATGTAAGACGTTTGTCCAGGAGGAGACCTAGGTAGCGGATCTGTTCAGCCGGGACAAGCGGGATATTATTAAAGGATACAGTAGGACAGGATGTCATTGATTTACGACGGAGGGTAAAGGTAATTTGGAAAACATAATCTTAAAATAAGATAAGGATATTGCTTTATATTTTTTGTCTCTACAACACATTACCTAAATAGAGAAGAAAGTTGTTTAAAAAATGCTCGAAAATGAATAAAAAACGATACTTTTAGCGAGAAAAAAGTATATGAATGGAAAGAGACTCAGCTTTGATTATGTTTTCCTTTGGAGCTTGATCATAAGCCTACTTCATGTAAAAATTTGGATCTCGAGAACATATTCTTTTTTGTATATTAATTTTCAAAATTGGTAAAAATCGTTTTTCGCGATGTTTATACGGAAATATCTTAAAAGGGAATGAGTAAACAATTATGAAACTAATATAGATTACCAATCTATACGATGAGTTTAATTGTTGTGGTTGTGTCACATGAAATGTCCGTTTTCAAGGTAAAGGATTTTTATTAAAAATACGATATGAAAACAAGATAATTTTATTCGAAGTATTTACCTTCTTTTTCTACACATTTTTCTCAACGTGACACCAACTTTTTTATCCCCGAACTGAAAAACTCTGAGCTTTGAAGTGAAACAAAATCTGAAAACGCACTTTTCCCTTGATCATCATTTTCAAAAAGTTTTCCTTTGACGAAGTTGTCTAAATTCCTGAACAGTTGGTAATCTGTTGAAGATAAGTCGGGAGAATATGGTGGGTGCGGAAGAACATTGTAGCCCAGTTCTTTCAATTTTTGCACGGTATGTTTTGAAACATAGGGCTTGCTTCCGCTCAGCGAGATCATGAGGTACCCATTTATCGAGCTTTTTTACTTTCCCAATACACTTTAAATGTCTGGAAACGGTAGATACACTTGCATTTAGTATTGCTGAGAGTCCTTTAACTGTTTGGTAGGGGTTTCCTTCTACTGTATGTTTGAGGACATCGTTGTCTTTTACTGACGGAGGTCTTCCTCGCAAGTTTTCCAAGTCGGTATTCCCAGCTAGAAACTTAGCAAACCAACGGCGAATGGTCCGTTCATTTACAATCCCTTCCCCAAACGTCTTGCAAATATTTCTAGCGGCCTCAGCTGCTGAATGGCCGAGTTTAAACTCGTACAAAAATATTACTCGAAAATCGCGTGTTTCCATGTTCATATTTGGAGGTGTGCTAAGAAGTGGGTAATTGACTGGGAAGCTAATGTTTATAATAAAAAGGTAGAGGATTAGTAACTGTTTACTTTAAATATGTAAACATTCGGAAGAAAACAACAGAGACCTGCAAAATCCTTTATGTATTTCAGAAACTATAAAAACGGACATTTCATGTGAAACAACCTAATAAAATTTTTCAAAGGCAGTTTATTGCCAAGTTCAGCAAAATTAAAAGCGGGATATCGCGAAGGGGAATTAATTGAAAAAGATGAAACTTGCACATATTATAGCACTATATGATAGTACCAAAGGATAAAATTTAGATGCTGGGACTCAACTGACTCTAATGTTATTCATTAAGTGTGGATTACAGTCGGATGAGAGCCACTCTGGTTAGGCAGTAATATTTGATTGATTTTATTTCGAAAACAAACTGTGTCTCAGCCACTGCAAAATTAATGAAAATTTGACTATTTCGAATGGATTGACCCATATGCGTGTATTTTTAGATATCAGGTGTTTAAATATTCACTTTAAAGTTATTTGTTTCCCAATTTATCCCAAATTCTTATTTTAATATATTTTTTAATTTGATCCTAGAAAGATATATTACTGGCAAGTAAAAGTCATAAAGGGCAACGTAAAATAAAAATTCTAATCTCAATCATAAAAAAAAAAATAAGGCTAAAGATCAATTATCTTCGTTACTGTTAAGTGTGTTAAATCGAGCATTTGGTATTCAACAAAGCATTGAAACTACTGCAACCTTCTCCTTAAAAAAGTTCGAGTTCCAGATGGATAATTTTAACTCCTAAATCGGTTTCTAATCATGAAAAGAGCAAAACGTATTTTAGTTCCATGTTGAAATAGCACAGATATTTCTTTAAATTTGCCAACATTTTTAACCCGTTTAATTACAGCAACCCTTCCATATAAAATATGAATAACTTCAAAATTGTATATTTGATTTCGTTTCATCATTAGTTAGTCTTTCTTAGTAACTGAAGAAGAACTGCATCTTGTATTATTATATTTTGCATCCTACTTTACATATTTCCTATTAATGCGTTCCTAACTTACTGGCGGAACCTTTAAGGTAAACCACAACTTTTCCTACTCATCCATATTTTCCCAATCTGCTGGAGTGCCTCAAGGTAGTATCTTAGGTCCTATCCTCTACTCCCTTTATAAAGCTGACATTCCACCCCATCCTCGCACTGTCCTCAATACTTATGCGGATGGCACATGTGTCTTATCCGTCCATAATAATCCAACTAGTGCTTCCCAAACCCTTCAGTCCCACATCACAGCTATTGAAGTATGGTGTCAAAATTGGAGGATTATAATAAATCCCAACAAATCCCACCAAATCATCTTCACCCTTCGCCGCAAATCGATGACTTCCTGCCTCCCAGTATCCTTTAATAACATTACCCTTACTTCTGTAGAACAAATCCGATTCCTCAGTCTCCATCTTGACAGACTGAAACGACAAGAAACTGCTCGAAGATATCGATCACTACAACACTTACTAGACAACGTTCAAGACTTCCAGTATATTACAAAAGACTCATTTATATCACTATTATCAGACCTATTTGGACATATGGAATCGAGCTTTGGGGCTCTACGAAACCATCTAATTCCTCCCACATCCAGTCCTTACAATACAAAATCCTTCACAAAATCCTGAATGCTCCTTATTTTGTCACAAATCAACTCCTCCATAATGACCTAAACATCCCATTTGTTGCAGACATAGCCCGTGATAGATACTCCTCTTTCCGTTCTAAACTCCCTGCCCATACAAACCCACTTGTCCGTAATTTATCTTCCTCAGATATCCCTGATAACCCGAAGGCGACTGAAGGCGACTGAAAAGAAGGTGACCTCGGAACCTACTGAGTTAAAATAGTTAGTGAAGTGCTACCACTGGGTAGTTCTTTCTCAAGACATTTTCATGACTTTTTATTTTCATCCTACATATTTACTTATTGCGTTCTTTAATACAGTTGTAAATTACTATAAACAAATTTTTAAAAAAATACTAAGAGAGATTTTCTAAATAAGTTGTCTATTTGTTTGAAGGATTGACTGATGTCTCAGTAATAGTAGTAATTAAGTTGAGTTATCCCATATTGATTTAATAAATGGTTCTAATACAAAGGGGACTTCTTACAGAAATTTAGATGAGACTAAAAAATTATTATAACCGCCGTTGATAGCCAAAATCTTTTGTGATGGAAGCATAATTCTCGTTGGCAACCTCCTGACTTTCTATCTGTTTACGGTGGACAGAATCGATCCGGGTCGCTTTTTGCCGCTCCGGCACAGTGAACGATTCGTTCAGGATAGACCCACTTTCCGCTGAAAGCTCCCACCTCCACAATGGACCAGCCAAGGTATTTGTCACAGGTCGTTCTCGACTTTTCTGGAATCTCTTGGAGTCTATGAGTCCATACAATCGGGGGCAACAAGGAGCCTCTGGGAAACTTTCTCTATCACTATGACGAACTAGGAACGTCGCCTAGATATTAGAAATTAAACCTAGTTTGGAACTGCAATGAAGAAAGGGATAACCCATGTTTTGAGATGAAAAACTGCTTTACTGCAGATGAGAATAGACATTTTTCACTACATAAAAAATTAGTTATGGAAAAAAAAATGTTTTATTTCATTAAGACCTCGACGTCTGTAACTTCACATCGTTTTGGTTGGACGAGTATTTATGACATTTCGCTCCTTTGTAAGTCTGGAATTTCGTTTAACTAAACTTCAGATAAAACATCAGAAGATTATGATATGTCATTGAAGAGTTGTTTTTTTTTTATTTTAAATTATTTTATTGCTATTTACAACTGTACACAGTACAACAAGTAAATGAGCTATTTACAGAACATTGGCTTGGAAAAGTCTTGAGAAGAATCTACCCAGTGTTAGCACTTCAGAGTTTATTTAGTAAGCAGGTCTCGAGGCCACCGTCTTTTCAGACGCATCGGAGGATTATAAGGAATAGGTGCCGATGAGAGGATACGTACAAGCGGGTTTGTATGGGCAGGTAATTTGGAAAGGAGGAGTATCTTTTTTGGGCAATTTCTGCAACGAGTGGGATATTCCATTGAAGAGTTAAAAGCCCGATTTCTAATTCTTAAACTATTTCGTCCAAAGATGTGCATTTAACTATAGATAAAACTTTATTTATTTATAATGCCTATTGACATTATTGTGTTAGACAATTTTTATGAAAGATAATCTCTGTCAACCCTGTTTGAAGTTATAACTAGATCGGTAATTAATAAATGTAGTTAAAACCTTTGATGGAGCAAATCCTTGCTCCGAAAACAAAATGTAACCTAAAGGCTAGCTGGCTTGATGCACAAGGGTTGAAACGTTGTAATAAAAATTAAAATATGTGTGCTGAAGAAAAAAAAAATAATTTCTTCCTGACAAAAGTTTCACGAACATTGGTATTTCTTCAAGACAGTGACGTAACTGTCCAGAACATTGTTATAGCCGAGAGTAAAATTGACTAACCTAACTGGATCCTTAAGAATTTGAAAAAAATTAATTTTGAGGATCTGTAGTGTTGATAAGTTTTGCCCAAAGAGCTACTAAAATTTAAAACTAAAAACTTCGCAATTTCTATTGATACGAGGTGCTGTTTTGATTGAAACGTAAGAAGTAGAGATCCCTTAAGCTTTCGGGATTATACCACATGAACTAAGTTGGTAAAAAGCAAGGACTTTCAAGTTTCTAAACAACTATAGTACAAACATTTTTACATATAATTTAGTTGTTTTAATAGGGTCTTAATTGATAAAGCAAAAACGAACGGAAGGAATGAATTTAATTTTGTATGGTATTTATATTTGTAATAATTACTCTCGCATAATCATGACATCCCTCTCCCTTTTTAATTTTCTTTAATTATTATTTTTCTCATCCTCCAAAAAAACACAAACATTTAAGAATATTATATTGGGTTGTGTCACATGAAATGTCCCTTTTCAAGGCAAAGGATTTTTATTAAAAATACGATATGAAAACAAGATAATTTTATTCGAAGTATTTACCTTCTTTTTCTACACATTTTTCCCAACGCGACACCCACTTTTTTATCCCTGAACTGAAAAACTCTGAGCTTTGAAGTGAAACGAAATCTGAAAACGCACTTTCTACTTGATTATCATTTTCAAAAAGTTTTCCTTTGACGAAGTTGTCTAAATTCCTGTTGAAGACAAGTCGGGAGAATATGGTGGGTGTGGAAAAAATTCGTAGCCCAGTTTCAATTTTTGCACGGTATGTTTTGAAACATGGGGTCTAGCTGCCGCTCAGTGAGATCATGAGGTACCCATGTATCGAGCTTTTTTACTTTTCCAACACATTTTAAAGGTCTGGAAACTAAATCTAGCGGCCTCAGCTGCTGAATGGCCGAGTTTAAACTCGTACCAAAATATTACTCAAAATCGCGTGTTTCCATGTTCATATTTGGAGGTATACTAAAACGTGGGTAATTGATTGGGAAGCTAATGTTTATAATACAAAGGTAGAGGATTAGTAACTGTTTACTTTGAATATGTAAACATTCGGAAGAAAACAATAGAGACCTGCCAAATCCTTTATGTATTTCAGAAACTGTAAAAACGAACATTTCATGTGAAACAACCCTGTTTTATATTATTTATTAACAATTATATTATTTATTTTAATTTTTTTTTTTTTTTTTTTTGTTCAAATCCTTCATTTATTTGTTAAACAGTACATACAATATACGAAAAAATATATCATAACGGATATATATATAATAATAATCCTTCTTTTGCCTGAGGGCATTTTAAGGCGTAATATATACATTCAAGAGGAATTATATATGTAATATATACCCCTTAAATATTTCGCAACCTATTCTATATGGGGGGAAACACTGTCCAGTTGTGCGTGAAAGGACTTATGAAGGCGTTCTGTTTCAATTTCAATTATAATTATTCGATATCAAATATTTTATATTTTTACTTCCTACTTTCCTATACAACAGTGGTCATAGTTTTGAAAATTAATATAATAATTCATTTTACCAGAGAGCTTAAACTTATATAATTTATTTATTGTCTTTACGTGCTTTTATTTAATTTTAAATATACAATATTATTTATGTGTAATCAGCATTTGTTTTTTTAAACATGCGGTTATGTTTAATTTTGAAAAGATTTTTTTTTTTTTTTTTGTTGATTGATACAATTTCTGTGATCACTACCTTTTTATGGTGGTGCAAGATTCCTTGCTTCTAGGATTATAGTCAACGCCATATTGTGGAACTGATCCCTCCAAGTCCTTAATATTACAAAACATATCACGTAGCTTATGGGAAGTCTCCCCTGTTTCCGAAATATAAATATAATTATATTAATTTTAAATCATAAAGTGCATATATACGTGAATGGACGTAGTTGACAACTAGGGCAGTGATTTGGCCTTGAGATGCTGGTAACCATGGAAACCGCCACGGTCAATATACTACCCCTGAATCTACCTACAGCTTTAGCCCTCCAAATTGTGATATTTAGCAACAAAATTCATTAAAGATCTGTAAAATTCCAAAATATCCAATATTTATAGCATACTAGCTGTACTTCGCGGCTTTGCACGCGACTATTTAATTTTTTTTTTTTAATTGCTGTGAGTTAAGAAAGTTGTTTATAATAACTATGTTGGATGAGGTTATACAGTATAAATATACCTGAGATAGCAGTAAGTTAAACTTTTAACTATGTCTATGTATGACAAATAAAAAATTATTGTTGATTGTCAGATATTAATTTTATACAGTTAAATCTACAATAATATGCCAGTAGGAAGTAGCCATACTCTTGATTATCTAATGCTGATATATTTGCTTTAAAACATAATCATTCTACACCATCCTCACTTCTTTGTTACATAAACACATATGTTTTCCACTCGGCGATGGACCCTGCCGTCTGAATCTCGCATTTTGTTTTTGGATTCAGTACTAAATTTCATTATCTTTTCAAAACTTAAACGTTTTTCAGACTATTGATCATTTAAAAAATATCTGGTGCGGACAACAGACGACTTTCACTTACCTCCATTTTTAAAATCAATGAAAGAATTTTCAAAAACAGTTAGAAATAAAAATACGTGAACTATTAAGGAATTGATTAAATTGAATTAATATAGAAACGTGTGTTTTATTAGAAAATCTATTATATTATTATTTAAAATAATATGTTTATGTTCATTTAATCACTCTCTATTAACTTTTAAAAGCTTGTGTATGAGATGATATTTTTTCTAAAATCTTTAGCTTTCCAACGGTATATCACACATGTATATTACTGCTCTTACGTTCAAAAACGAAAAATTGCATTAAAAAAATATTGTTTCTGTTTTCTCCTTTAGTTGGGTATCGAATTTATTCAATTTATATATTTACCTGTTTTTCATCAGCGTTAAAAAGATAATCTAGTTATTATTATTGAATCTACAAAATTAAAGGTACTTTAGGGGAAGAAAATTTAAAATATCGGCATTTAAGCCCTGTCAGACCATTTTATTCAGAATAAAACCTACATGACATTAAAGTTCATTACATTTTACATCGATATAGCGAGTTTAATCAAAATCGTCGGAACCGTTTTCGAGAAAATCGAAAAAAGGTGCAAAATGCATGGTATAAAGTGGCTCTTCTGGTAAGCTCATTTTGATGAAAAAGGTTTTGTCACGTTTCAGGCGTATAGTTGTCTTAAATATGAAATTTCAGTTTCATAGGACTAACCGTTTTCCGCCCGGGAGTTACGACACACACACACAGACCTTTTTGCGGGACTTGGTTATTTGGACTCAGGGAACCCTAAAACGTGTATTTCCGTTGAAAACTGGAATTCGAAAATTTTCACGATCGCAATACTTCCCCTTACTATATATAGTAAGTGAAAGTAAAAACCAACAACAATGAAACTCATAAATTTGGTGGAAACCTACACACGAAACATGGCTATGAAACGAAGTATGATCAAATATATTTGTTATAAGTATTTTAGTATCTTTGCTATTACTGATCAGATTAAGACGATTTTGCTTCCAGGTAGTTAGAAATTCAACTATCGAGTACTTATAGTTTTTCAGGAGACGTTTAGTTTTTTTATTATTCCAAAACTTATTTAGTTTTACGTTTTAGAAAAATATATTTTTTCAAACACTTAGAGGTAGAATTTTCCGAAACCCAGCCTTATTGCACATCTAGATGGTAAGACAAATCTCCAGGAAAAATTTTAACTTCACAACCATAGTCATTTTTGAGATAGTGCAATAACCAGAAAATCGAATGGAATGGGACTTTCTTTTAAATATAGATAAACCATAATAATAGATCAAAATAATATAATATAAGTCATATTAGGCAATAATAGCTCAAAAATATTTTTGCAAATCTATTAATCATATCCCACGAATTGAAATATTCCCCAATACGTCAAATATCATTGGCATATATCATGAAATAATGCTTTTTACCTTTCTGATCTCGTTTCATACTAGCCTCATTGACCTTCGTCGAATCGGGGCAAGGAAAACCTAAACTCCGGAAACGACACACGTCTGATTAATTTATTAATTTTTTCATCCTAAAAATGCCGATGGGAAAAAAAATATAATGAGTAAAAAATAGAAAAGTATGTACAGTTTTTGTAGTAATTAATTACAAGACTTTATCAAATAATTAATTATTAAATAAAATAAAAAATCTGCTGCGCACAGCACGAGACCTTCATTTACTTCCGTTCTTGAAACCAATTTAAGAATTTTTAAACACAATTAGAGATGAAAATAGGTAATAAATTTAATTACATTGAGTTTCAATAGAAACATGAGTTTTATTAAATAATATATTATATTATTATCTTCAACAAACAGTTAGTTTTATCGGCTTTTCATCACTCTCTATTACTTTTCACAACATTGTATATAAGGTAATATTTTTTTCTAAAATCTTTAGCTCTCCAACGGTATGTTATAGGTATATTTTGTTGTTCTTATATTCAAAAAGACAAAAATTGCATACAAAGTATATTTTTGTTTTTTTCTCCTTTAGTTGGATATTGAATTTGTTTAACTTATATATTAACCTGTTTTTTATAAATGCTAACAATATGATTTAATTTTTTTTTTCAAATCTTAAAATTAAAGTTACTTAAGAGAGGTATTTAAAACATCTGCATTTAAGTCCTGTGAGACAATTTCAATCAGAATGAAACCTAAATAATATTACATTGATTTAGTGAGTTTAATCAAAATCGTTAAAGCCGAGAAAAAATCGTAAAAAGATATATATATATATATATATATATATATATATATATATATATATATATATATGTGCATGGTATAAAGTGGGTCTTCTGGTTGGTCGATTTTGATTAAAAACAAAAAAAAATGTAACATCCTCGCTATAAATTTCAGCTGATTTACATTTTTCGTGAATTTTTTAAACAATTTCCTTGGCTACTTAGGTAATATGCTGTAAGGACCAAAAGTGTATACAGTACTCTCATCAACACTCTAGTTTTTTGTTCGTTTTGAAATATGCAAAATTACAGGAATTAATAATTGTTTTAAGAAAATGTTATTTCAACGGCGAAGAGAATGTTATAACCCGAGAAGAAGCTCAGTCTCACTCACCAAATTTATGTAAAAAAAGATATGTAACCTATATTAGTTTCATAATCTTTGACTGAGTCCCATTTTTAACATAAAAACCGCAAAAAACGAATTTTTGCCATTTTTGAAAATTCATATACAAAAAAGGACTATATTGTCAAGATAGAAATTTTTAGAGCAAGTAGGGCTGTGACTACGCTATGTATGAAAAATAATCAAAGGTGAGTCTCCCATTTTCCCATATAGACTTTAAACTCGCTAAAGGCCACATTTTTTATTAATTTCCGAGTTTTTTTTTTTACGAATTTCCTCACTTTTAAGGTAATAAGTTGTAAGCATAAGAGAATATAAAGCATATCCTTATATTATAGTTATTTTTTGTTTTGACACGATATTTGCAAAATTACCAGAATTAGAGAGATTTTCCCCAACACATGTTTTCGGTCGCGAAGCTTACTTAAAACCGCTGCTACACTAAAAGTATTTGCTAGAAAAAAAATTTATCCACGGTTTTTTTTTTCACGGATGAATAGGGAATAACTGGTTAAAAAATCATTAAAATCAAAAATGTTAAGCGGCAAGTTCTGAACGGTTTCGAATAGATTGACCCATAATTTTTTTCGTTTTTGAGCTAGTCTGACCACACAGACATACACACCATTTGGTCATTTGGACACAGGAGACCTCAAAACGTGTATTTCCGGTGAAATTTTTCAGGATCGCAATACTTTCTCTTTATATATAGGTAAGTAAAAGTAAAAATATTTGCATTACAGAAACAGTTTAACTTTCCAAGAACATTTAGCACTATCAAGAGAGTTGAATCAATGCCACGGTCAGGGTCTTATCTGAGGTCCGGTGGCAGCTAACTGTCCTCTCCGAGAAGAGATTGTGAAATCCTCAGAGATCTCCAGCACGCTCTTTATTAGCTCTTTTTTCAACTATTTAGAATTCAGGTAAAAGGAAGGAATAAAAAAACTAAACGAAGTTGAGATAAAGGATACTTAGAGGAGAAAGATGTGCTGAAGATAAGAGGAGAAAGCTCCTGAACCACTGACCCCTTTCACTATCAAGGACTCTATGGTATCTTTCCAAGGTCTTCTATATTTGGCCTGAACATAATTATACTTCCATAGTCGTATTGTGCTATAAATATTCTTATATTTTATAATTTTTGGATTCTATATCATCCAAATACTTCATTATTATCAATTTAAAAAAAAAATCATTTTATTGGTATTTACAACTATATTAACAAAAATACATCAAGTAAATGTGATGTGTTAAATAATACAATGAATTGATATACATGTAGAGAAGCTTCCCATTGGAAGCACTCTAAAAATATTCTAAACTAGAAGGTCTCGGGGCCATTTCCTTTTCAGACGCCTCGGAGGATTATCCGGAATTGATGAGGAAGAAATGATTGAAACTAGTGGGTTAGAGTGCGAATGGAGTTTGCCATGAAAGGATCGATACCTGGACCGGGCAAAATCAGTAACAAAGGGAACATTAAGGTCTTTATGGATAAGTTTATTCGTGACAAAGTAAGGAGCGTTGAGAATTTTACGAAGGATTTTGGATTGTAAGGATTGGACGCGGGAAGAATTTGATGGTTTAGTAGAGCCCCAAAGCTCTACTCCGTAAGTCCAGATTGGTCTTACACGTATAATAGTCATGTAGATGAGCCTTTTTGTAGTTCAGAGGAAGGTTTGACCGTTAGTCTAGTAAGTGTTGAAGCAGCCTAAAGCGGCGAATTATCAATTTATATTTTAAAAAGTTCAGTTTGACCAATTAACAGTTTATCACTTTGGTATTATGAGTTCATCGTAACGAAAAATTCATTTAGTACGAAAATATTATGTTTATTTCATAATGACTTTTCATTATTATATTGTATCGGCATAATTGTCTGATCATTTAAGACTGCGGTTTAACAATAAAAATATTTTGTGATACGAAAATAGTTATCATCAATTTCTTTAAATCTATACTAATATTATAAAGCTGAAGAGTTTGTTTGTTTGTTGGTTTGTTTGTTTGTTTGATCGCGCTAATCTCAGAAACTACTTGTTCGAATTGAAAAATTCTTTCTTTCTTGTGTTGGATAGTCCATTTATCGAGGAAGGCTATAGGCTATATAGCATCACGCTGCGACCAATAGGAGTGAAGAAGCATGTGGAAATGTGGAAAAACGGAGGAAATTTACCTCGCATCCCAAGCCCGTGGTGTGGGGGAACTCACGCCAACCAAAACTGCCCTCGCCCGACCGCGGCCAAATGCGCCAACTGTGGAGGAAGCCACCCTGCCTCTTCAAAGGACTGCCCACGAAGACTGGAGCTAATGAAGAAAAGAAGAAACGAAGCCACTACAAGAGCTGCTGCTTCTTCAAGACAGCCTAGCAGACTAGCCCAGCCGGACCTACCTCACTCTGGACATCTGGGAGGAACCACAGCGCCGGCACAGCAGCAGCAGTACCAGCACCAGGACCTACCCCTACCACCACAACCTACTGGAGACGGACCAATGACAGGTACCCCTCTATCCCCATCACCGGGCCAGAGTGGTACATTAGCCGATGTATTAGCGGCTAATGCAAAACTCAGCTCCCAGATCACCCAGCTGATGACGTCGATAAACAGGATAATGGAGATGATGATGAAGGTGATAAGTAAACATTATGACTGAACATCTCGTCATCAACTACAATATCCGAGGTCTACGTCAGAAGCAGGCTGAAGTTGAACTCCTCCTACTGCAGCATCGGCCATCGGTAGTGGCGCTGACGGACACCATTCTTCCAGCATCTGAGTGGCTGTATATCCAGGGTTACATCGCGTACCGGGAGATGTGCAATCCAGGGACTGATGAGAGTGTCGTCATCTTGGTCAGAAGAGATGTTCCTTCACGGTTAATACCCAACCCGGTTGCTTCTACCAAGGTTACTCACATAGTCACAGTCGATGTTCACCTGAAAACATCGGTACACTTTCTGCTGTGTCTATAGGAGACCCAAGGCTATAGCAACATCTATGAAGCTACTGCTGCAACACGCCCAGGGTAGAAGTCGATTTGTTGTTCTTGGGGACTTCAACGCTCGACATACTGCCTGGCTGTGTAACAGTAATAACATGATGGGTACTTACATCTCCAAGACCAGGATGGCGGTCTTTCACCCGGGGATGCACACCTTCAGGCATGCGGCCCGACCTTGCTGGACATCCACACTAGACCTTCTCCTGACCAGGGATCAGCACACCGTCACGGGGTGCCTTGCACTCCCGTACGGACCGTCTGACCATCGGCCTGTGCTTTACACCTTTGAGGGAACGCCCTCCACATCCCCGGCGAGCAAGTACCTCTTTCACAAGGCCGACTGGAAGGGCTATAAGGCTAGTGTCGATAATACGCTACCCAAGATACAGCCTCTGAGATATGAAGCCGAGGTGGATGGCGCTGTGGCCGTCATCACCACTACCATACAGAAGTCAGCGAATTATAATATCCCTAGGTTCAGCCCCCAGCCGATCGCTCTCAGAAAGCCTCCGAGGCACATACTCGCCTTGGTAGCCCAAAGGAACAACCTGAGGAACGTCTTTTACCGCACGGGTGATTACGGCTTGAAACCGGCCATCAATGCGATGACCAGGCAGATAGCCAGCCTCATGCGTGCCTGGAAGACCGCCCTCTGGCACGAACAGCTCCGGAGGACTCATGACGACCAGAAGCAATTCTGGAAACTCATCAGGACTCATGTCGCCAAGAAGAGGACTGTGCACCTGACGTCTGAGAGCGATCTGTTGACCCCGGTTGAACAGGCTGAACTCCTGGCTACCGACTACGAAGCGAGGGAAGAGGCTCGTGTGAGTGCTGCTCCTGGACTTCCAGAAGGGAGACCTCCGTCCCCCAATGAGAAGCCCATCCACTTCACCTTCAAGCAGCTTAAGTCGGTGCTACGACGTACTAAGGGCAATAAGTCCTCTGGGAAGGACGATATTCCTTATGTCCTGTTGAAGATGCTCCCTAGGAGGGGTAAAGCCTTCTTATTGAACATTTTTAACACGTGCATCCGGTTATCGTATTTTCCTAAGACTTGGAAAGAAGCGATCGTAGTGCCGCTACTCAAACCGGGGAAGAGTGGAGATTCAACGGAACACTATCGCCCGATCAGTCTTCTCTCGCACATGAGTAAGATCTTAGAAAGGCTAGTTCACCACCATCTGATGAACCACTGTACGGAGGAGAACATCATCCCACCTGAACAGACAGGATTCCAACGAGGGGTAGCCTGTGAATACCATCTGGCGAAGTTGCAGGCCCACACCATGGAGCGGATGAGGAAGAACAACGATGCCACAGCACTAATCCCCTTGGTCTGCACACAGGCCTTCGACTGTGTGTCTCACACTCTATTACTCCGCCGTCTGGAGGAGTTCAAGTTCCCTGCCTCCCTATGCCGATTGATCCGAAACTATCTTAGTCGAAGATCTTTCGTTGTAAGGGTCGGCGGGAGCCTGTCGAATCCACACGATACCATCTGCGGGGTACCTCAAGGGTCTGTACTAGGGCCACTACTATTTGTCGTTTTCACGGCACCGGTGGTCTCAGTAAAGCATCCGGGAGCAACAGTAGCAGCCTATGCGGACGACATCGCCATTTACTCCACCAGCATGAGCGCCACCAAGGCACGTGACCAGGCTCAGAAAGCAGCCAACGTCATAGTTGGGGAATTGAAGAATATCGGAATTAAGGTCAACCCAGCCAAAACGGACGCCATCATCTTGTCCTTCCAGAAGGGGAAGAAGAAGTTACCCACCGAGTTTGAGATAGACAGCGTAAAACTTCCTCTCTCCAACTCAATTCTTTACCTAGGTGTGACCTTGGACCGACACCTGACATTCTCCAGCCATGTACGGGAAAGAATCAAGCTGGCCCGCAGGAAGTCCCATAGACTCTACCACCTACTCATCTCGCCGCAGCTCTCACTGCGACTCAAGTTGTAAATCTACAAGGCCGTTATCAGACCGACTCTACTCCATGGTGCGCCCCTGCTCCGCCACCTCTATCAGACCACGCTCAAAAGGCTGCAGAGTTATCAGAACTCCGTCCTAAGGAGGATAGTCAGAGGAACCACACTCCAGCGGGCGAGAAATGCCACTATCCACGAGGAACTCCATCTTCCCTCGGTGCCAGAGTTCATCAGCAGGAGGCACGTCAAGTTCTTTGACGGGTTAAAGGCTTGTGCGAACCCTCTCTTCAGGGACGTAGTTCCACCACCTGCGCCTGGAAGGTGGCAAGGCTCTCTCCCCCTGGTCGACGTGGTCGCCCTGGGAAGGGGTCTGGACTCTGCAGTCTGACCCGCATACATTTAACCACCAGCAAAATGGTTCCTCCCCATTTTACTTCAACAAAGGCACAAAGCCACCCCACTCCTCAAGCGCATACCGCGCCCAGTGCGAAAGGAACCTTAGAATGCCAACGGGCAATACGAGGCCTGAGCCATAGACTGTATATACCATTGCTGCTGTATATACATACAATGTTTTTTGTATTTATTTTGTAAATAAAGTTGGAGGATAAGAAAAAAAAAAAAAAAAAAAAAAAAAACTCGCATCCCAATGATTCCAAATGATTTACCTTTAAATTTTAAAATAATATAATTTCCCGTTGAATTATATTTTGTCGTAACAATTAATAAATCACAGGGGATAGGAATTTACGTCAAGAATGCTTTTCACACTGCCAACTACAGTGAGTGTCAAAAGTATTCGGAAATCGTTTTGTTATTTAAATCGGAAAACCTGTTGTTTAATGGTTTCAAATGTTCAAATTCTCTCTAAATTCCAAATCGGAAACCACTTAATTCCGAATACTTTTGACACTCCTATTTTTGTATTTTTCGTAAATTAACTTTGAAACCATTAAATATAAAATGACTATTGTCGTGATTTTTGGGTTCGTCTAATGTATACCTTCCTCTTAACATTATAAAGTGAGTAACAACTCTTTAAAAACAGAAATAATAACTCAAAAGCAAGTAAATTACATAATGATAGTGAATACCGAATACTTTTAAAGCTCACTGTATATGTCGCATTGTCAAGATCGGGTTGCGGAGAAAATAAGTACGTTCTTCTGCCACAAGAGAATAAAACTAAAAATATCATTTACGAAGAAGTTCTTTAAAATATATTTTTTTTTAAACTGCTAAATCCTGATCATAACTGAAATTTGCGCGGACGAAGTCGCTGGCAACAGCTAGTATGTAATATGTTTGGAAGATTGATACTTTAGAAGATGAAGAAATAGTTGATGTTTAAAAGTGGATAATGACAAGGCTTTACAAATGGATTTATGCAAGGAATTCCAAAATAGGGTAGCACGAATAACAATCGATTTTTGGAAGGAGGCGGATTTGTGGAAAAGTATATAAAAGTTTATGGGCTGGGATCTAGTGTTTACTGATTGGACAGAGGAACATGTGGTAAGCATATCAAGAATGTAAGGAGTTTTTTTTTTGTTTTGAAAGAGACAGACACCTAGGACTTATTGCCGAAGGAAAGAGTGATAGAGCCAATTTAACTCAGTATACCGATTAGAAATATCTGTGCGCTTGGAAATTCCACAAGTGAATCTTATGAAACAATTCAACAGTCTCTCGAGTCTCATATCAAACCCCTCAGACTACACCAGGCAATCGTAGTTAAACCGAGGGAGAATAAGAGAAGAGACGAGCAGCATACAGGTTTTAGGTGGGATAGAATCACGAAATCTTAGAAATTATTTTAGGGTAGCGATGGATTTTCGGTGATTTGAGAAATATGGTTACTCCATGATAGGTTCTGATCAATAATGACTCCAAGTTTTCTTACTGAGGAGTGGAAGTGGATAGGTAAGCTATTGAGGTGAAGTAGTGGATAATATGGAAGAAAACTTAAAAGGTTCTTGGAACCGATGAAGATGGCTTTGGTTTTTCCAGCATTCAGCTTCAAATCATTGGTCGTGGCCCATGCATTGATGTTATCAATATCTTATGTCTAAGCTGTCGATTCATTGTATTTCTGTTTCTTCCTAGATGTTGCATGTAACTCCTTTCCTTTAGATTTGAAGGATATTAAAGTATACTATATTATTTTCGATTAATCTAAAATTGGAATCAACCATTTACCTAAGCAGATTTTCGAATTAATGAGCACCACCAATCAACCATAGTTCACCAATAACTTCCTCACCAACTTCATTTGAAAATAACGGATAAGTTAGCCGGTAGGTTACCAATTTATTTAAGGTAAATTATTACAAAGTAGCCCACGAGTATGTAGTAATCATATTTTCGGTGTTGTTTTGAAAAAATTGAAGGAAAAATGAAAAAAATTGAAATCTCGCTTATATACACGCTTGTAACTACGTTATTTTCGAAGATAGAAAAAAATTCATTATCGTTTTTTAATAAGTATAAAAAAGAAAAAAAAAAAAGAAAAAATTGATATTTTTCACATAAATACGCTTATAACTCAGTTATTTTTGAAGATAGAGAAAAGTGTGTATAGAGTTTTAGAATCAGTAAAGCACGATAAACAAAAAAACAAAAACAAAAAAAAAAAAAAAAAATCATTATTGTTTTCTAACCAAAAAAAAACGCGAATAATTATATAAAAAGAAAAATGAAAAGAAAAAAATTGAAATCCAGCTTATATATACTCTTGTAACTGCGTTATTTTCGTAGATAGAAAAAAATTCATTATCGTTTTTTAATAAGTATAAAAAAGAAAAAAATTGATATTTTTCACATAAATACGCTTATAACTCAGTTATTTTTGAAGATAGAGAAAAGTGTGTATAGAGTTTTAGAATCAGTAAAGCACGATAAACAAAAAAACAAAAACAAAAAAAAAAAAACAACGGAAAAATGAAAACAATTGAAATCTCGCTTATATATATATATATATATATATATATATATATATATATATATATATATATATATATATATATATAATATACGCTTGTAACTAAGTTATTTTCGAAGATAGAAAAAAAAATTATCCAAAAAACCGCGAATAATTATATAAAAGAGAAAAAAGAAAAGAAAAAAAATTGAAATCTCCCTTATATATACGCTTATTATTAGCATAAAAACAATTATCTTGAACTAATGATTGACGTTATGCACTCGGTAACGACAAACTAAACTTTGCCACTCACAAGTAGATAGCAAATCAGGGTTCCAGGAGATCCCAGTGCTATTCTCCAAAACAATTTCGGACCAAATGAAAAAAAAATCATTGAATTTGGTTTACAACTAGCTTAGATATAGCGTTTTGAAATCAGTGGTAGTGTTATGATATGATGTTTTGATTTAGTGCTTTTCATATAACTTAATTGCCTATCAACAGCCATTTAAATAGTTATACCCCAATATTGTTATTTGGAAACAATAAACCATTGTGTAATTATTTGCAGCGTATTTTTTTTTCTTTGAAATTTTATGAGTAAGAGAGGGAATTTCCTTCTACTTCCCTCTTGTAGATGCGTCACATTTGCTACTCATAAAAAAAAAAAAAAATCTCCCTGGGACATGTTTTGTCATAAATTGATTCAATAAGTGTCCAATGATAAACCATAAATATTTTTCACTGGTTATTTTTTCTAGACAAGTTTCGAATATGGCGATTGTAATATAGTTTACAAGCCAAATTCCACTCATTTGTGATTCAATGGTAATAGATCATTGTAATTCTGGTAGTTTCCGACCCACTTAACTCTCATAAATGATTGCAAATGTTATTCGATTAAGGAATAATAATCTTGTGTGCTAACACATCATCAGCCTGATGCAATGAGCGGTGCTCAGTGTGATCCTTTTATTATTGGGTTATGTAATAATTAGTATTAAGTCTATGTCTCATTAATGATTGTATTTATAACAGCACGTGGATATATTAATCAAATGAGGGGTGCTTCGGTTACTAATCGGTGTCCTTTCCAGGCCACTGATCATTGTTTCATAAAGATGAACGTCGTAGTTTGTGTTATCAAAAACATAAAAAAAATTAAGATATACCCAAAACAATTCCTTGTTACTGTAAACGATTTTTTTATTTTTAATCTTTAATTCTTTTTTACTTTCACTTACTATATATAATAAGGGGAAGTATTGCGATCGTGAAAATTTTCGAATTCCAGTTTTCAACGGAAATACACGTTTTAGGGTCCCCTGAGTCCAAATAACCAAGTCCCGCAAAAAGGTCTGTGTGTGTGTGGTTACTCCCGGGCGGAAACGGTAAATCCTATGAAACTGAAATTTCAACAAAAGACAACTATACGAACGAGATGTTACAAAACCTTTTTCATCAAAATGAGCTTACCAGAAGAGGCACTTTATACCATGCATTTGCCCTTTTTTTCGATTTTCTCGAAAACGGTTCCGACGATTTTGATTAAACTCGCTATATCGATGTAAAATTTAATGGGCTTTAATATCATGGGATTTATTCTGATTAAAATGGTCTGACAGGGCTTAAATGCCGATATTTTTAATTTTCTTCCCCTAAAGTACCTTTAATTTTGTAGATTCAATAAAAATATCTATATTATCTTGTTAACGCTGATGAGAAACAGGTAAATATATAAATTGAATAAATTCGATACTCAACTAAAGGAGAAAACAGAAAAAATATTTTTTTAATGCAATTTTTCGTTTTTGAACATAAGAGCAGTAATATAAATGTATGATATACCGTTGGAAAGCTAAAGATTTTAGAAAAAATATTATCTCATATACAAGCTTTTAAAAGTTAATAGAGAGTGATAAAATGAACATAAAACTAACTGATTATTTTAGATAGTAATATAATAGATTTTTTAATAAAACACATGTTACTATATAAATTCAATTTAATTAATTCCTTAATAGTTTCACGTATTTTTATCTCTAACTGTTTTTGAAAATTCTTTCATTGATTTTAAAAATGGAGGTAAGTGAAAGTCGTGTGTTGCCCGCACATGATTTTTTTTTATTCTGCGATGTAACAATAAGCAAATGTACTAGCGAAAACTCCAGCAGCAGACATGATAGGCATGGGGAAGGAAAGTACCAAGCAGCACCCCTTCCAATGCTTTAATTTAGCAGGGACGGTCTCTCATCCAGCTACTTTTCAGCCTTCTTCTAACAATCATTTCTACTATTGACAAGTCGTTTATTAGTTTGCTATAAAAACGACAAAGATAGTTCGTATGTATTAGTCAACTGTTGGTAGTCCGTATGTAGGGTTTCGTTGTTTTCATACCAAGGAGCTGTCGATTGAGTCTCAAAATTGCTTATTGAAATGAGTATGTCTTGTATTTATTGCTGAACCATAAATCTGTGAGTCTTAACTCTTGTGAAAAAAAAAAAAAAAAAAAACTAGCCTGGATCAGTACAACCCGTGAAGGGTCTTGGGTTCAGAACATATACGTTCGTACTGTTTCTAGGGCAACGACAGTGCAATGAGGTGATTAGGCCTTGATCACGCTCATCCGCCAGGTTTTTCCCCAATTATTTTGGGTACCCACTTTATAGAGGCTGAGTCTGCCACAGGAGGGTCTCCATACCTTCGGGTCGCCCCCTGAATCAACAGAATAAATAATATTCTGCTACAGCCGGGATTCGAACCCAGGTCCCGGAGAACAAGAGACTCTGTCCACTATACCACCACACTCCCTCTTAACTCCATATGGGTTTAAGTAGGTATGGTATTTATTCAGTTTATTTGGTAATTTTCAGTTTTGATGATCTGGATTGAAGAGAGTCTAGTAATTTCAGTCGCTGGTTAAGAATTTTTCTTTTCATCATAGGTGTTGTATTTTTTGTTCTTTTTTTTCGGCTTATATGTGCCTTGCATTGCAGCCTAAAGTAGGTAGTATGGGCCGCTCTATCGCCTTAGTGAATCTGACCAAACTGTAACGATTAATCAGTTCGCACAACTTAGGATCTAAAATACGATCATTGCCAAACCGTATCCTAGTAATCTCGGGACCACTACATATCAAAAGAAAGGAAGTTTCATCTTCATTCTTGCAGAATCTGCAAGTCGGTGTGGCTACCAACCTTATATTATAGAGGTTCTTTTTAAGTTGACAGTGTCCTGTTTATGGTCCTGTCACCCTTCTCAGAGTTATTCTGTACATTGAAAGAAGAGTACAACTTCTCTCTATGCAGGTACATATATAAGTGAATATAAAAAATCTGGTGCGGGCAACGCACGACTTTCACTTACCTCCATTTTTAAAATCAATGAAAGAATTTTCAAATACACTTAAAGATAAAAAACACGTGAAACTATTAAATACTCAGTTAGTTTTATCGGCTTTTCATCACTCTTTATTAACTTTTACAAGCTCTTGTGTATTAGATAATATTTTCTTTCTAAAATCTTTCGCTTTCCAACTTAATATAATAAGTGTATATTACTGTTCTTATTTTCAAACATGAAAAAATTGCATTTAAATAAAAGGGATCACTTGTAGCAGGGTGGTTAGCGCAACAGCCTCCTATGCCAAAAAGTCACGGGTTCAAACCCGCAGGTGGTCCTAGGATTTTTTAATGGGAGTAAAAAATCATTAGTTATCCCGTCCTTCGGAGGAGACGTTAAAAGGTGGTCCCGAGCCTGTGCGATATCAGGTACTCATTAAAGATCCCTATCCTAATAAAACCTGGATAGGCAAAATTTAGGACTCCCACTGTAGCATCGTCCGATTAGCCATAGTAGCATAAAGTGACGTTAAATAAATAAACAATTGCATTTAAAAAATATTGTTTCTGTTTTCTCCTTCAGTTGTTTTTTAAATTCGCACAACTTACATATTTAGCTGTTATTTATCAATGCTTACAAGATGATTTGGTTATTTTTATGGAAATCTACAAAATTAAAGGTACTTTAGGGGAAGAAAATTCAAAATATCGGCATTTAAGCCCTGTCAGATCATTTTAATCAAAATGAAACGTACATGACGTTTAAGCCTATTAAATTTTACATCGATATGGCGAATCAAAATCGTCGGAACCGTTATCGAGAAAATCGAAAAAAGGTGCTAAATGCATGGTATAAAGTGGCTCTTCTGGTAAGCTCATTTCGATAAAAAAAAGGTTTTGTAACGTCTCGGGTGTATATTTCAGTTTCATATTTGGACTCAGGGGACCCTAAAATGTGTATTTCCGTTAAAACTGGAATTCAAAAATGTTGACGATCGCAATACTTTCCCTTACTATATATAGTAAGTGAAAGTAAAAAATGAAATAAATCATACAAACTTGTATTAATATTTGGATTAAACACGTGAAACGAAAATTTCGTTTGAGAAAGCGTATACTGACTTTTAAAAAAATTATTTGTATTTCCAGAATTCGCAGACAAGTAAACAACATCACAAGCTTTTTCAGTGAACTATAGATTACTAATAGATAATAACATTGTGAAAATAAAAAAAAAATGTGATAATTGACTGCATATTTCACATTTATCAAGGCAATTAGACGTCGTAATCTAGTGCAATTAGAAATTGGAATTTAATCATATATAGAAATTTCATACAATTGAATTTAAAATTTATGGATTTATTGACAAAATACTCGCCTAACAATTTTAATCTGCGATACCTAAATTTCTTAGACCAACTCAGTTCATTACCTAGGACTAAGACTCAAGATCAAAACTCTACTAGAGAGATTGTGGAAGGTGTGTGTTGCCTGCACCAGACTTTTTTTAACCTACACCGCAAACACGTCAAACAAAAAAAAAAAATGTTTAGACGTTTAATAACTCCTGTCGTTCTAAAGTTTGAAATATATTGCAGGAAGCTTGGCGTTGGGCTGTTGACCTGTTCATGGTCCAAGTGGACATAAAACTTTCTCCACTTTCCACCCTCGCTGGTCTTACATTATAGCAATCTCTTCCTGAATCAGAAATGCCTGCCGTTTAAGGAAGCAGTCGGGAAACATTCCTAGTGAAATAATAACGTATATACTTAGCCCCACACACACATCGTATGTAAGGCTCATTTAAAAGATAATTAATAAAAAAGTATTATTTAGGATTAATAATCAAATATATTCTGACCTGGAGAATAAAAACATCTGGTGCACGCAGCACACGACTTTCACTTACCACCATTTTTAAAATCAATGAAAGAATTTTCAAAAACAGTTAGAGATAAAAATACGTGAAACTATTAAGGAATTAATTAAATTGAATTTATATAAATTGAATTTATTTAAAAAATCTATTATATTATCATCTAAAATAATCAGTTAGTTTTATCTTATTTTCATCACTCTCTATTAACTTCTAAAAGCTTGTGTATGAGATAATATTTTTTCTAAAATCTTTAGCTTTCCAACGGTATATCATACATTTATATTACTGCTCTTATGTTCAAAAACGAAAAATTGCATTAAAAAAATATTTTTTCTGTTTTCTCCTTTAGTTGGGTATCGAATTTATTCAATTTATATATTTACTTGTTTTTCATCAGCTATAACAAGATAATATAGTTATTTTTATTGAATCTACAAAATTAAAGGTACTATAGGGGAAGAAAATTTAAAATATCGGCATATAAGCTCTGTCAGACCATTTTAATCAGAATAAAACCTACATGATATTAAAGCCCATTAAATTTTACATCGATATAGCGAGTTTATTCAAAATCGTCGGAACCGTTTTCGAGAAAATCGAAAAAAGGTGCAAAATGCATGGTATAAAGTGCCTCTTCTGGTAAGCTTATTTTGATGAAAAACGTTTTGTCGCGTCTCGGGCGTATAGTTGTCTTAAATATGAAATTTCAGTGTCATTGGACTTACCGTTTCCGCCCGGGAGTTACCACACACACACATACACACACACACAACACACACACACACCACAGACAAATTTAGAAACGAAATATATTGTTAAAGAATTATTTACATTGTATTTTAATAGAAACAGGTGTTTTATTAAATAATCTATTATATTATTATCTAGAATAATCAGTTAGTTTATGGCCTTTTTATCACTACCTATTAACTTTAACAAGCTTGTGTATAAGATAATATTTTTTCAAAAATCTTTAGCTTTCCAACGCCATATATTATATTACTATTTTTAAATTCAAAAACACCAACATTGCATAAAAAAATATTTGTCTTCTTTTCTCTTTTAGTTTTATATCGGATTCGTTCAACTTATATATTATCTGTTTTTTAGCAATGCCACCAAGATGATATGGCCAAATTCATAAAAGCTACAAAATTAAAGGTGCTTTAGGGAAGAAATTTTGAAATATAGACATTTAAGCAATGTTAGACTATTTCAATCAGTTTGGAACCTACATGATGTTAAAACCCATTAAATTTTAAACTGAAATAGCAGGTTTAATCAAAATTGTTTGAGCCGTTTTTGAGAAAATCGTAAAAAGGTGCAAAATGCATGGTATAGAGTGGCTCTTCTGGTTAGCTGATTGTAATGAAAAAGTTTCTGTAACATCTCGGGCGTATAGTTGTCTTAAATGTAAAATTTCAGTGTCATAGGATTTTTTGTTTACGCGCTGGAGTTACCACACACACAGACCCTTTTGCGGGACTTGTTCATTTGGACTCAGGGAACCCTAAAACGAGTATTTCCGTAGAAAACTGGAATTCTAAAATTTTCACGATCACCATACTTTCTCTTACTATATATTTTATATACAGGTAAGTGAAAGTAAAAATGTTTGTCATTATTGTGAACGAAACATATCTATCATTGACACAAAATCTGCATCAACCAGATTTTGTGTCAATGATAGATATGTTGGTCCACTCTTTAATAAAATCTTATAATTTATTTGGAATTTACCCAAGTCTGTTTTTGCTTACAGAATTAATACGGATTTGTTGGTAATACGCTAGATAATAAAACCAAACCAAAGCGAGCCACAAAATTGTTTGAGCCGTTTTTGAGAAAATCGTAAAAAGGTGCAAAATGCATGGTATAGAGTGGCTCTTCTGGTTAGCTGATTGTGATGAAAAAGTTTCTGTAACATCTCGGGCGTATAGTTGTCTTAAATGTAAAAATTTCAGTTTCATAGGATTTTCGTTTACGCACTGGAATTACCACACACATACACACACCTTTTTTGCGGGACTTGGTCGTTTGGACTCAGGGAACCCTAAAACGTGTATTTCCGTTGAAAACTAGAATTCTAAAATTTTCACGATCACCATACTTTCCCTTACTAAATATTTTATATACAGGTAAGTGAAAGTAAAAATGTTTGTCATTATTGTGAACGAAACATATCAATCATTGACACAAAATCTGCATCAACCACATTTTGTGTCAATGATATATATGTTGGTCCACTCTTTAATAAAATCTTATAATGTATTTGGACTTTACCTAAGTCTGTTTAAAGATCCCTATCCTAATAAAACCTGGATAGGCAAAATTTAGGACTCCCACTGTAGCATCGTCCGATTAGCCATAGTAGCATAATGTGACGTTAAATAAATAAACAAACAAAATAAACCTAAGTCTGTTTTTTCTTACAGAATTAATACGGATTTGTTGGTAATACGCTAGATAATAAAATCGAACCAAAGCGAGCGGTAATGTTGCTAGAAGTATCACAATGCCAAGTACCTGAGTTAGCACCGCATTCACGGATTTGTAAGTCGCTTGAAAACCTTGAACTCATTATTGCCTTCGGATTTACGAAGCAGTGAAGTCATTTGATAGTATTTTCAATTTTACCTCGACATTAATATTGAGTTTCGAAAAGGTCTCACAATAGCATAAATTAACTTCTTTTTTAAAGATATGCATCAGTTTCAAGTGCGATTTATCATTGTTTTTTTTTAAGAATGAATAACATTTCGTATAGGAAATATGACAATATGGCATAGCCTAAATAAAAATTATAAACCTTTATTGTATATCTGATAATTCTATTGGGTTGTTTCACATGAAATGTCCGTTTTTATAGTTTCTGAAATACATAAAGCAATTATTTAGCAAGTCTCTGTTGTTTTCTTCCGAATTTTTACATATTTAAAGTAAACAGTTACTAATCCTCTAATATGACATCGATGTCCTCAAACATACAGTAGAAAGAAACCCCTACCAAACAGTTAAAGGACTCTCAGCACAACTAAATGCAAGTGCATCTACCGTTTCCAGACATTTAAAGTGTATTGGGAAAGTAAAAAAGCTCGATACAAAGGTATCTCATGATCTCACTGAGCGACAGCAAGACCCCATGTTTCAAAACATACCGTGCAAAAATCGAAAGAACTAGGCTACGAAGTTCTTCCGCACCCACCATATTCTCCTGACTTGTTTCCAACAGATTGCCACCTGTTCAGGAATTTAGACAACTTCGTCAAAGGAAAACTTTTTGAAAATGATGATCAAGTGAAAAGTGCGTTTTCAGATTTTGTTTCACTTCAAAGCTCAGAGTTTTTCAGTTCGGGAATAAAAAAGTTGGTGTCACGTTGGGAAAAATGTGTAGAAAAAGAAGGTAAATACTTCGAATAAACTTATCTTGTTTTCATATCGTATTTTTAATAAAAATCCTTTACCTTGAAAACGAACATTTCATGGGACACAACCCAATATATTTTGGTTGTACATAAAATAAAGCAGGATAACGGTTTTAACTAAAAGAAAAAGAAATATTTGTACAAGTTTTTAATAATCAAAATACTCTCCATTACTTTTCTTAGCAGCTTTTCTTTACCTCTAATAGAGTTTGGAATTCATAGAATTTGTAAATTCAGAAAACCTATTTTATTGTTTTCATGTTTGTCAAGCCACTCTCTGCTGCTACAGCAGGATGTCTGCTGCTATAGTAGAAGATCCACTTTTCATCACAAGTAAAACAAATTTCACAATGCTGATTTTTTTTTTTTTTTTTTTTGCGGTCGTTTAATGAGCAAGAGACTATAATTTGGAGTATTTCTATTTCCCCGATCGCCTTGAGGTGGTTACCAAAGGTCGGTTTAATTAAGTTAAGCAGTAGTTTGAAGTACACGTAGTTCCACAAAGTTCTTTGTCTTTGTCATTTGCGTGCCACCTCACTTTGGAATTCCATACCTACCTCTATACGCAATGCATCTTCTTTAACCTCATTTAAAAACAAATTATCCCATCATCTCCTCAGTGATCAATCTTCCGAATAATCGTATAAATAATTAAGAATAATAGTCATATTTCACACTACAGAGGAACACTACAAATATGTTAACAAAAACATATCTTTTTTTTTCCTTTGTATGGTGATTTTTATACGGAGGTAAGTGAAAGTCGTGTGTAACAGATTTTTTCGTTTATCCAAGGTTTCAGTTTTCTTCCTAAACCAAAACTCTAAGAATTCCCAGCTATAGGTATTAAACTACCAACAAGATTTCTTTTTTCGACAGTTTCCTTCATGCATTACGAAAACAACATTTATTAGAAAAGTAAATTTCAATATAATTCAGATATTTAATCAAACAGATTCAGAGTTCCAAATAAAAATGAAAAAATCACCTACATCTCCTTGAAGTAGCACGCGGAGCAGTAAATGCTTCCTGATTAGGTAGATCTAACGTGGTCAACTAATAACAGTTGGTTTAATAAAACCAGAAATCAGGAGAATCAGGTAAATAGCTTATATAATATAAGTTATCAATACTTTTTAATCATTCAATGGTATATCCTTTTATATATATACTCGTATGTATATATTGGGAACAAGATGGCCGCGCTGAACAAGGCGCTAGCAATAGGCAAATAAAGTTCCTCCTGGCGATTATTCAGACTTTTATATCTGCCAATTAGTTTCAAAATGGCGGTCGATTAAAAATGATTTAATTCAAAAACTCAGCTATTTTTGAAAATATGTACAAATTGTATAAGAGCTTTCTAATCAAGAAACCACGACTAATTATAAAGAAGAAAAATAAATTAAATTTTTCCCATAAACACGCTTATAATTCAGTCATTTTTGAAGATAGAGAAAAAATTGTAATGAGTTTTAGGATCAGGACACCGCAAAAATAAAATAAAATAATGAAAAAGTAAATATATTGAAATCTTGCCTATATATACGCTTATAACTCAGTCATTTTTGAAGATAGAGAAAAGATTTATTAAAGTTTTACAAACGAGAAATCGCCACTATTTATAAAAAGATATTTTACCTATAAATGCTTTTATAACTCTGTTATTTTTTAAGATAGGGAAAAATGTGTATAGAGTTTAAGAATCTATAAAGAGCAATAAAGCAAAAAAAAAAATTATAAGAGGTATGATTCCCCTAAAACTCGGTTATTATTGAAGATGAAGAAAAATCGAAAAGATTTTCGAAATCAAGACATTACACTGTACAAAGATAAAATATTAATGTTCTATGGTCGTCACAAATTGTAAGAGGTGTGATCCCCCGAATACGAATAAATAAATAACTAAATACGATTCGGTAGAGCATTAAATTATCTACAAAGCGAAAAAAATAATCTTTGAAATATCAGGAATATATCGTTTTGAAATCAGCTGTGGTGATAGGACATTTTCATTTGACTTATTTATTCCTTTTCATTCTAGTTTGTTGTCTAAAATAACTGTATAAACAGTTATACCCTCATATAGCTATTCTGAAATAACAGACCATTGTGTAATAATTTGCAGTATTTATAAATTGAGCTTGACAATACATCAAAATATTTAATAAATAAATAATAATAAATAAATAAATTCTTTATTATCCTGGGACAAGTCCCTTCAGAATAAAAAATATAGAATTTACAAAATGTGCTTTGCAGTCTTAGAGTAAGTTAAATACATATTAACAAGTTATTAATGACTTATATAAAATTAGACATATTCAAATAAGAAGAAAACAAAAACAATGACAATAAAATAAATAATAATAATAATAAATTATTTACAATTTTATTGAGCCTGGGTATTCATTAAATGATTAAATATGCGGGATTTAAAGGTTTAAAGAGAGTTGGAGTGACGGATGGAAGGAGGGATAGAATTCCATAGGATTGAGGATCGAATGAGAAAGGATCTGTCGAAATGTTCGGTGGGCTGTACTGTATAAAACTGAAGGCCTGGAGCGTGTTCAGCGAGGATGGACAGAGGATTTGAATTGAAGGAGGTCAAAAATGTATGATGGACGGCGGGATTGTTAGATAAAATAAATAGTTCAACATAATGTACAAAAATTTAGAGACTTAAAGCTTCGGAAAATTGAGTGAGGATTAAATGATGAAAATTTACATATTCCTGTGTAAATGGTTTATAAACTTTTAAAAAACAATTAAATAATCAACGAATTTAATTCGTTTTATGATTTTTGATGATGCCAGTGAATGACTGTCAAATGGTGTTCCCTAAAATAATAAACGAAATCCCGTTCAATAAAATAATCCCAGTTACAACCTGTGACGACATTTCTAGTATACGTTCAATACATTGGATGATCACTTGGGCATAGATTCTGGGAAAATGTTCAGCTTTTAGATTAATTCAAATTTAAAAGAACCCAAGGGGTATAGGAAAAGTATATGAATTTTCAATTATAGAAACCTTAGCATTACTGAAAAGAGCGCAGATAAATAGTTACCATCTATCTTCAAAATTCGAAATGGTTTTGGTCTAGTTCACAAATTATTTTAACCTATGTAGCTAAATAATGGTACATGGAAATCAACTAAGAAAAATAAATGTTCAACTCTTGAAACTAAAAGTACGAAAGACATATGACTTCAAATTAGTTGAAAATACATTAAATTACTAAATTACTGTTTTTTAATGGTTTTTAATAGCAAGCAGTTATTATTTTCAATAGATAAATAATTGCATTTTAACAAGCATCAAAAATAATTAATCAGATCACTTGCTCTGGGGGATGGTCTTACTCAATACAATAAATTTTTTTAAAAAAATGACCTTTCAAAACATTTTCCATGGTTAACTAAATTAAAAAAAAAAAAAGATTAAACAATGATTTATTTTTGTGTGTACATATATGTTTATATATATATAACTATATATATATATATATTATATATTTTTTTTTTTTTTTTTTTTTTTTTTATTTATTTATTTTTTTTTTTATTCAACCTTTAAATATTTATTTATTTATTACTATTTATTGGCTTTTACAAACCATATTTTTCCTAAATCTTCATAAATGGCCAGGTTATGAGCTTATCCATCTTTTTAAAATAAAATGGCAGATGTTAATGTAAAGGTTCCAGAATTATTTTGGACTGCACAAAATTCCAGAAAAATCATACTACTGACCTCGGATAAAATACCTAGACAGGAGGCAGAACGCATTTGCGGCCTAGGTAGACAAGTGTGTTAAGGCATCTTTTAATTGAGTCAAACAGCGTCTGTTCTAATCCAGCCTAGGCGTGTTGATATTTTCTTGCGGTCTCGCGGAATATATTTCGACTCTTCCACTCTGAATACAATAGGTTAGTAACTTGTAGAATAATTCTTTCGCTTTAATTACAGTTGTTTAAGGACTTAAATCCCGTATCATAATAGAATATCTTAAACCCCATGAAAGAATAACATGTCTCATTCTATTCGGGTTCTGTATATCATGAAACTTAGAATCTCAAGTTATAAATCAAATACTTACATATTTTGAGACTTTTTAAATTAACTTAAATCAAGAAAGAGAATAAAAGAAGCCTAGACTCGTTTGGAAATCGTGGAACACTGAACGAACGACTCACATGGGACGATTTAAAGGAGTCTATAGAATATATTTAAGACATTCTGACACAAATTTTATGACAATTGCTAATAATAAGTAATATATGGTATATGGAATATATGTATGTGTGTATAGTTCTATAGATCAATTTTCATTTTAAATAAAAATACGATCTAATAAGTGAAACATCGTACTCAAGGCATTAATATTGTTTTATATTGCATATTTATTTATTTTATTAATATTAAGGCCCTTCAATTACTAGAGACATTGTATATTTAAAACTATGCTAATATTTATACGATAAAAATTGTAATTTAAAATGTATAAGCAAAAAAAACAGACAAAATTTATGTTATTATGGTATAGACCTAATTAATTAAAAATCTGGCGAAAAAAATATTCCTTCTTTAATGTTTACCCACAACTCAGTGCGTCATACTTCGTAATTGATAATCTGGAAATCAATTGCTAAAAGACAAATTATTTTGGATAATTTAATTTAATATTTCTGAAATACTTCTTATCATTGATATTTCTGTTTTTTTTGCATATTAATAATTTGAAAAAGCGTTTATTTCCGTCCCTTAAAATATACTTGCAATTTTTGGAGTCATTAAGAAACATTTCTAACATTTGCTGGAAATAAATAAATATTAAACACTAAAATTTTATATAAAAATAAAAATATATATATGTAAAAGCGACATGAATATAATAAAATATATATATATATATATATATATATCGAAAACGTTTCACTATTACGTGTTGATTAGTGTTAAATAGATCAATTTTCATTTAAAAAAATACGACCAAATAAGTGAAACATCGTACTCAATAATTCGAAAAAGCTTTTATTTCCGTCCCTTAAAATATACTTTCAGTTTTTGGAGTGATTAAGAAACTCTACCGACAATTAAAGGAAAGAAATAAACGAATGTTACACAACTAAATTTCACAAAAAAATAAAAATAAATAAATTTAAAAAAAAATATATATATATATCTTTTATATATATTATATATTCATTTATTTATGAACAGTTTTTATTATGAAAATGAAATTTTTTCAAAATGTAATTTTTAGAATTTAAAATTTATTTTTTTATATTTATTATCAAGGATAACAGTAGCCATGATTTTCTAACAAAACAAAATTTTATTTATTTTTTTTCATTTTTTTAAGGAAATAGTTGATTTTTTTTTTTTTTTTAAATATTTATCTATCTATTGAAAAATAGATCGAGATTTTTATCCTACGTGATGGGGTAAATATACAACCACTCACCTTAAGCTTCTCATAAGTACCCTTAAGCTCCAGCCGGTGTACGAAGGGGTTGATGTAGGGGTCGTCGGTGACAGCCACCGGACACTTGCTCTTCATGCTGCTGTTGATGTTGATGTCGCTGTCAATGTTGATGTTGATGTTGCCCCTGGATGTAGAGGTGCTGAGATAGATGTATGTGTGACGGAGAGCCGGCGCTCACTGAGCCAGGGAGAGGCTACCCCTCCAGCCACCCCTCTACTTTCCTATCTTCCTCTCTCTCGCTCTATACAGCTAGGTCGCTTTCTATGAGCATAACTGATTTTTCCTCGGAAACAAAATTCTTTAATCCGCCATTTTTTAATAATAAAAAAAAAAAATCGGATTTTTTCTTTGCCTTATCCAAAATACTACAATAAAAAGCAATATCTTTCAGTTTCGAATAGGTAAGGATTCATTTCGATAAGTCAGCCCCAAGCGTAACCAATAAATGAATATAGAATATACTTTTATTGCTACCGGGGAAGTCCCAATACAATAGGAGTGTGTACATAGATCATATTTTTATAAACAATTTTCTACTTTTTGGTGTAACAATATAGTATAATAAAAAATATATGTACATAGTCCATGTTATTTCCAAATAACAATAATAGGGTATAACTGTTTATATGGCTGTTGATAGGCAATTAAGTAAAATGAAAAGCACTAATTCAAAATATCATATCATAACACTTCCACCAATTTCAAAACGCAATATCTAAGCTAGTTATTAACCAAATTCAATGATTCTTTTTCCATTTTTTGGTACTAATTCATTTATTTAGTAATAATAATAATAGAATAACTTTATTCTGGGACTATGTCCCTTAATAATAACATTTATTAGGAGAAAATGTTTTTTTTTTTTTTGTTATTCGGATTCTGTGCATCTTGAAACGTGAGCTCTCAAATTTTGAGTAGGGGTAATTTTTTTGTTTGGTCGATTACAAAAGTTGATTATTGAAAATAATAAACCAAAAGCATCTATACAGGACTGCGTTATTATTTCTTTTTATTTTCTTTCGATTTTCATTCAAATAAAATTTCCTGATTCCAGAAAACCTTACATTTTATCTTTATCATCAATAATAACCGAGTTATCAGGGAATTACATCTGGAATATGTTGTGGCTTGAACATATAAGATTTTTTTTTTTTTTTTGTTTTTTTCAGTTTGTTCAATCGAGTTGTCTTGATCACGAATTTTTTTTTTCTCGATTTTTCTCTATCTTCAATAATAACCGATTTTTGGTGTATTTTTTATTCATCGCGCTTTACTGATTCTAAAACTCTATACATACTTTTCTCTATCTTCAAAAATAACTGAGTTATAAGCGGATTTACGTGAAAAATTCCAATTTTTTTACTTTTTCTGTTTTGTATAATTATCCGTGTTTTTTTGGTTAAAAAACAATAATGATTTTTTTTCTATCTTCGAAAATAGCGTAGTTACAAGCGTATATATAAGCGATATTTCAATGTTTTCTTTATTCCCAGCGAAATCTATACATACTTTTCTCTATCGTCAAAAATAACTGAGTTATGAGCGTATTTATATGAAAATTTTCCATTTTTTTTTTTCTTTTCTTTTTCCTCTTTTATATAATTATTAGCGGTTTTTTGGTTAAAAAACACTAATACATTTTTTTTATCTTCAAAAATAACTGAGTTATTGAATAAAATCCTTTTAATCGGCCGCCATTTTAAAACTAACCAGCTGATATCAACGTCTAGGTGTTAGGATAATCGTTGAATGGACTAGTATTTTTGTGACGAATTTAAAAAAAAATGGCCCAGTAATTTCGGAGAAATGCCGCGGACGGCGGACAAACGGATTTTTTGTTATTCTTCATTCGGATTCTACGCATCTTGAAACGTAAGCTCTCAAATTTTGAGTAGAGGATTTTTTTTTTTTTTTTTTTTTTTTTGGTCGATTACAAAGGTTGATTATTGAAAATAATAAACCAAAATAAATTGTTAAAGAATTATATATTATATATTATTGTAAAATCGAATTTCAATAGAAACATGTGTTTTATTAAATAATCTATTATATTTTTATCTACAAAAATCAGTTAGTGTTTGGGGTAATCAACTCCAACTCAAATATCAAGATGATCACAACTAGGGGCTCAGTTCCTATGACGTCGCCAAGTGGCAGCACGGTCAACATGAATTTCCCTTTTCATGAACCAGAAAGTGTTAGTTTTATCGGTTTTTCATTACTCTCCATTACCCTTTAATAATCTTTACAATTCAATGTATCTGATAATATTTTTTCTAAAATCTTTAGCTTTCCAACGGTATATTATACACCTATATTACTATTCTTGTGTTCAAAAACAAATTGCATTAAAAAATATGTTTGCACTTTTCTGCTTTGGTTGTTTATCAAATTCGCTCAACTTAAATATTTAGCCGTCCACTGATGATGGCCATTAAGATGATATGGTTAATCTTTGGGAATGTATAAAATTAAAGTTAGTTTAGAGGAAGACAATTTAAAATATCGGCATTTAAGCCCTGTCATACTATTTCAATCAGAATTAAACTAAAATTATATTAAAGCCTATTAAATTTCACATCGATGCAGTGAGTTTAATCAAAATCGTTTGAACAGTTTTTGAGAAAATCGTAAAAAGGTGTTAAATGCATGGGATAAAGTAGGACTTCTGGTCAGCCGATTTTAGTGAAACAGTTGCTGTAACATCTCGGGTGTATACCAGTCTTAAATATGAAATTTCAGTTTCGTACAACTTATGATTTTTGCGCTAGACTTACCACACACACAGACACACACACACGCAGACCTTTTTGCGGAACTTGGTTATTTAGACTCAGGGGACCCTAAAACGCTTATTTCCGTTGACAACTGGAATTAGGAAATTTTCACGATAGCAATACTTTCCCTTACTATATATAGGAAGTGAATTTAACAAAATAAAATAAATAATTATAATTAGCAAAAAAGATATATCCATTTCTTATGGCTTCAAAAAATAACAAAATCATAATAAATAAGTGAAGATACAATTTTTAAGTCATTGATCTATCACAAAACTTCTTAAATTAAGACTTACTCGGCTGTAAAAGTACAATTGTTAAGTATTTTCAGAGGTTATATTTCTTTTGGATAAGCAGTAGGAAGTGTAGGCTGGGCATGATGTGAAGAAATGGTGAATATTGTCCACTTCTTTCTTATTGCAGATGGTCCAGTTTTCTATTGGATTGAATCTATGCGTTATGTTTTTCATTGTTATTTGCTGGAATTTATTGATAGCATTCCGGATTGGAGCCATAAGTTTTTTAGGCGTCAAGGGCAGGTCGGTTGTGAGGTAGGTTTTAGTTATTTGGGTTCTATTAAACATTTCTATATAATTCGGACAGCAATTTGATATTCCTATTTTGGTTAAATCAGACATTTTTAAGAGATTTTTATGCTTCTGAAGTTTATTTATTTTTTTTCGGTTGGCGCGACAGGCTTTGGAGGCCCTTGGCCACGCGGTATGGTTTATATTCCACACCGTGATGCTCGATGACATTTTATAGGGTAGGGTCATCACTCCCTACGCCTATTTTTGTGGGTGGCCATCAATTAGCTGACGGGTTCCACATACCCGGGGGAGATAGTGAGTGAATCCCCATTTATTTGTATGCTTGAAAAAAGTCCTCCTGGGACTGGCATTGGAACTCACAACTTCAGCGTGACAGGCTTGCGCGCTAACCACTCAGCCACGGGCTCCCCAAATTATGCTTCTGAATTAGAGTTTTAATTATATTTTTCCTCTCTTTTGCATCCTTACAATTTGTAATGGTGTCTTTTTCGTTACATATGATGATTAGTTGTTTCAGTTGTTGTAAAAAATTCTTTTTTATGGTATGGGGAAGTTTCTCAGCTAATTTACTGAGACTTAACCAATAAATGAACTCATTTTATTAGGTTCCTTTAATTAAAATGATCCTTTTCATTCAACTTATTTTATTTTCTTATTTTTTGTCCCTACGTTTCGGCTCTTTGCCATTCTCAAGGGATCTACAAAAAACATTTTTTTTTAAATTAAAAGATACACAACATTATTTTTTAAATTCTTATAAATCAATTTACATACCTCTTTATACTCCTTTATACACTCTATACAATATATAGTATATATATTTTGTCATAATTCAGTAAAATAAAAATTAAAACTATTACAGGCTGACCAGCCCTGTCCTGGTTGTTATCATCTACTGGATTAAAGAAATCTATTCCCTCACTCTTAACTATTGATATCAAAACTAATATACACACATATATTGTTTTATTATCTCTCCTCAGTCAAGTCTACATTTATTTTCACAGCCAAAAATTTTTTCTTTTAAAATTCTTTAATAAATTATTACCATACATAAACATATACATACACCACACACACACACACACACACACACACACACACACACACACACACACACACACACACCCACATACACATACATACATATATACATACATATTAATACATATACATACATACATATATATATGTGTGTGTGTGTGTGTGTGTGTGTGTGTGTATGTGTGTGTGTGTGTGTGTGTGTGTGTGTGTGTGTGTGTGTGTGTGTGTGTGTGGTGTGTGTGTATGTATATGTTTATGTATGGTAATAATTTATTAAAGAATTTTAAAAGAAAAAATTTTTGGCTGTGAAAATAAATGTAGACTTGACTGAGGAGAGATAATAAAACAATATATGTGTGTATATTAGTTTTGATATCAATAGTTAAGAGTGAGGGAATAGATTTCTTTAATCCAGTAGATGATAACAACCAGGACAGGGCTGGTCAGCCTGTAATAGTTTTAATTTTTATTTTACTGAATTATGACAAAATATATATCTATATATTGTATAGAGTGTATAAAGGAGTATAAAGAGGTATGTAAATTGATTTATAAGAATTTAAAAAATAATGTTGTGTATCTTTTAATTTTAAAATAAATGTTTTTTGTAGATCCCTTGAGAATGGCAAAGAGCCGAAACGTAGGGACAAAAAATAAGAAAATAAAATAAGTTGAATGAAAAGGATCATTTTAATTAAAGGAACCTAATGATACAATTATTCATTCAAACTATTCTTAATTGTAATAAAAATTAATTGAACTCATTTTCTTTTCTTAAGATTTTTCAAAAATCAATAAATTTTTGAAAAAAAAAAAAAAAAGGCTTTCGCTTACCTAGGTTGTTAAAATGAATTTACGAACTACTAAACAAAGTTAGAGTTGAAGGAAGTTTAAGGAATTTTCCGTCTTGGCTGCAGGAACAGTTTCGATGGAACATTGTTTTAGATAAAATAATATAACAATACTAGTTGACCGTTGAACTGCCATATAAATTATTTCTAGGGAATATTTTGGATTTTTTTATTTTAATTCTTTATTGTTGCGTTCCAACTCGCCTCAACTGGCCCATACCAGTGATGCGGCTGAGACACTGGCGCTGGAATCTCTTGGATTCTGCATTTCCCTCAAGCAGATTGTAAATATTGTATATAGCTATGATTGTATGTATAATCTTTGTATTTATCTTAATTATAGATTTTTTTTTCTGTATATATATATATATATATATATATATATATATATGTGTGTGTGTGTGTGTGTGTGTGTGTGTGTATGAATTTTATTTTATTTTTATGTAATTCGGCTTTATCGTTGTTTGTTGTTGATACTGTATGATGTGGTCCCATATCACTATTACTGTTGTTCATTTTGAAACTCTCTCAATAAATATTAAAAAAACATCATTGCACTATATAACATACACTAGCTGTTACCAGCGACTTCGTCCGCGCAAATTTCTGTTATTATGATCGGGATTTAGCAGTTTTCAAAAACATATATTTTAAAGTACTTCTGCGTAAATGATATTTTTATTCTCTTGTGGCAGAAGAACGTACTTATTTTCTCCGCAACCCGATCTTGACAATGCAACATATACTTCAAAGTGAGCTTTGAAAGTATTCGGAATTCACTATCATTATGTAATTTACTTGCTTTTGAGTATTTCTGTTTTTAAAGAGTTGTTACTCACTTTATCATGTTAAGAGGAAGGTATAAATCAGACGAACCCAAAAATCACGACAATAGTCATTTTATATTTAACGGTTTCAACGTTAATTTACGAAAAATAGGAGTGTCAAAAGTATTTGGAATAAAGTGGTTTCCGATTTGGAATTTTGTGAGAATTTGAACATTTGAAACCATTAAACAATAGGATTTCCGATTTAAACAACAAAACGATTTCCGAATACTTTTGACACTGAATGATCTGGTAAATTTACAAAATTAATTTTTTATTCTTGAAAAAAAAAATAAACATTTCGGTTATCTGGTTCGTGATATTGCTTTATGGAAGTCTCTTTTAAAGATTTGTGAATTAAAAAGGATTATATAAATTAAAAGTTGTGAAATATAAGTATTAAATGAAAAGAAATAGGAATTCCGGATAGTTATGACACTCACTGTAGTTGGTAGTGTGAACAGCATTCTTGACGTAAATCGATTCCTATCCCCTGTGATTTATTAATTGTTACGACAAAATATAATTCAACGGGAAATTATATTATTTTAAAATTTAAAGGTAAATCATTTGTAATCATTGGGATGCGACATCTATTTCCTCCGTTTTTTTCCACATTTTCAACTGATTCTTCACTCCTATTGGGCGCAGCGTGATGCTATATAGTCTATAGCTTTCCTCGATAAAAGGACTATCCAACACATAAAGAATTTTTCAATTCGAACCAGTAGTTTTGGAGATTAGCGCGTTCAAACAAACAAACAAACAAACAAACTCTTCAGCTTTATAATATTAGTATAGATAATGCTGTACCAAAAGTAGAACAGTCTATATAATTAAGCATATAACAACATAAATATAGGATATGATTTCTCATTAATAAATTAAAGAAAAATAAACATAAAAATTTAAATAAACCCCAATGTTAAAATATTTATATACAATTTATTTTAACTTTTGCCGAGTCATTAAAGACACTATTCTACTTTTCTTAGTAGAATAGCACTCCTTTACGATTTACCAACTCTGGCCGTTTCTCTTCAATTGCTGCCTTCAATCGATCAACTGGGCGCAGTAAAAGTCCGTATTTATAATTTGTTTTTTTGGAAGGAGCTCAAAATGGATGGGTCCGTTCTAATCCCATCAAATACTGAGCATCAGCTTTCTTGGATGCAAGCCGGCCTTTGTTGCGAGCGGCGTCGTTCCAGGCAACCCCCACGATTTTTTCGGTTGGTGTTGATGTAGAGAATCCATTTTTTTTCACCAGTAACAACTCGTTTCAAAAATAGATCCTCCATATTTTTATAGTAGCAAACCACAACATGAAATCCTTTCATAAGGTTCCTTTTACTGAATGGGGAATCCAAACGGCTTAACGACAGACGTACCCGGCCTTCTCTAGATGATCAAAAACGGCCGATTTGCAGGCTCTTAACTCCACAGCTATCTCACGGACAGTAATTCGTAGATTGTTTGCGATGACCGTCATAATATCCCCGATTTCAAGATTTGAACTCCGGTCAGCCCGGTTTTGGTCTTCCAAATTGAAATCTCCTGATTTAAACCGCGAAAACCACTTCTGAACCGTGCTATCAGCAATCGAATCGCTGTCATACACGGTAAGAATCTTGCACGTTTGGGCCGCGTTTTTCCTTGTTTTTTTTTATAACAGCTTAATATGCCGAAAATGAATTGAATCGTCACCCATTTTGGTTTGCAATAAACTACACTACTGAGACTTAATAAAGACGAATTCAGTTTTTAAACATAGTAAATTCCATCAGAATTAAAGGTATATAAATAAACATTTTAGTAGAAAAAATAAAAGGCAAATTTTATTTTAAAAATCTCTACGAACTTTTCGGACAACCCAATACTTACGTTGATGACACATGTGCGTTATCCGTTAATAATGATCCTGTTGCTGCAAATCCTACAGAACCATATATCTGCGATAGAAGGATGTTGTAAAGAATGGAGAATTAAAAAAAATCCTATCAAATCATATTTACTCTGCGTAGTAAACCAATGATTTCCTGCTCTACTGTATCCTTTAATAATACCCCACTAATTCCTGTAGAGCAAATACGATACCTAGGACTCCATCTTGCCAAACGTCTCACTTAGAATCCTCATACAAGACTTAAACGACAACAAACTGTTCGTAGATACCGATTACTACAACACTTACTTCAGAAACATTCAAAACTTCCACTCTATTACAAAAAGCTCATTTATGTTACCATTATCCGGCCATATGGACATATGGAATTGAGCTAGGGGTGTCTACTAAACCTTCACATTCCACCCGCATCCCATCCTTGCAATCCAAAATCCTTCGACAAATCCTAAATGCTCCTTAATTTGTAACTAATAAAATCATCCATAGAGACCTCAATACCCCACTTGTTGTAGACAGCCCAAAATCGATACACTTCATTCAATTCCAAACCACCATACCATACAAACCACGCTTATCCGTAAACTCTCCTCTCCATCTCTTCCTGATAATCTTCCGAGGCCCATGAAAAGACTGTGGCCTCAAGACCTGCTAATAAAATAAACATTACAGTGTTACCTAAAAGAATCATTGAAGTGCTACCACTGGGTAGTTTCTTCACAAGACGATATTAGAAATTTTAGTCCTTTTTCTTGTTGTATATATATATATTATATACAGTTGTAAAAATCAATAAAATATATTTTTTTTTTTTTTTTTTTTTTTTTTTTTACAAAATCTTTGAAAAATCATAACATATAGAGATTTGATAATGAGCTTTTTAAATACATTCACTATGTTTTATCTTATAAATTTAGATATTGATCGTTGAAATAAAAATGTAATCAATTTAGGTTCATTTTGGAGTAAAGTGAACTTCCCTACAAAATTCGACGCGGAAAACCCTGGGACATTTTACCACTTAATAAGGGAATGGTATTGAAATATTTCTGACAGGTTTCACCTTTTTTGGGGGGAGAGAGGAGAATCTTTAATTTAATTCGGGTTTTAAACTTAATTTTACTGTACTAATAGGCCGGTGTAACATCAAGTTTTTGGTGGCCCTTTGGTCGACGTTTTCGCCAAGGAAAGGGGTCTGGACTTAGCTGTCTGAACCCACCATATTCTGAAAGCCTGGATGATGGTTTCCCCCCATCAAGTTAAGTTTAAGGCGAAAGAGGCAGTTGCAACCACCACATATTGTGGACTTAAATGTTCGATTAAAAATACCTTGAAAGGTAGATTAAGTCCTTTATAAGGCCTGTGACTGCTGCATTATTTGTTTTTGCAATTGTTATATATATATTTTTTGTAATTTCAAATAAAGAAAATTACATTAAAAATATTCTACTCGGAATACTCCAGTATAATGCATATTTTTTTTCTTGAAGCTTTTATTATTTTCAATTTTTAAATGAAATTTCTCTTTTTCTCATGGCTTTGAAAGTTTTTAACATACAATATTTATCAAGATGCACAATTAATGACTAAAATAAAGCATACTGTAAAATAACAAGCAAATTTAAAAACATCAATTCATTGAGCATCAAAACAAACGGTATCAGTTTTTTTATTTTGTTATTAAAATTAAATTAACATGCAAAAGTAACACAAACAACAGATAAAGTAATAATTAACACGATTTTCTAGTTCCTCGGACTAAATCCACTGTAGGATAAATAATAAAAAAATGAGGACGCCAGAAATTCACATATGTTTTAGAAATATTTATAAATATTTTTAAAGGATATTTATTTTCTGAAAAGTTACTAGAAGCCTGGATTCAAAGAGCAAGCTGGCCTATCGGTTCGATCCCAGGTCAAAGACTAGATTTTCAAGAACCCTTGGTGTAGTGGTTGGCACAAAAGCCTTCAATGCCCTAGATTACAGGTTCAAACCCGACAGATGGATCTATGATATTTTCAAGGGAATACAAAATCTTTGTTTATGCCGTCCCTCAGATGGCACGTAAAATAGTGGGCCACGAGCACGCACAATGTCAGGTACTCGTTAAAGATACCTATTCTAAAAAACCTATATAGCCACAATTAAGGGCTCCCACAGTAGCATAAAGTGGAATGGAATTAAATAGATTAAGGAAAAGTTGAAAATTGAACTTCTTTTAATTAATAGTTCAAGTAAGTTTTTCTAGATAGCAGCACAAATCAAGAAATAAAAAATAAAAATATTTCTTTTTAGCGCCATCAGATTGCCAGCATTATCCAACCATTTATGAAATCTTATTATTTTAGCTCGAAAATTTAATTTTCGAAGGAGAATTGTTTTTTTTCAACATTTCCATTATAATAACTACAACCCTACATTGTTGATCATAGACTACTGACGCTATCTACTTGGACTACAATGAAACAACTATAACCTTCTAAGTGGCTTATAGCGTAATCAATATAATGATGCATTTAATAATAAAATATAGTAAATATATGGTGTTTGATATATTTTGCCCTTAAAAGGAGGAATGAAAACTCAAACAAGAAACTATATGCTTAGAAAGATTATTAAAAATATATATATTAAGTTGCAACTCGGTTCAATAATCCTTGAAGTAACACGTCAAACTTATTTCTTAGGAATTTGACATTGAACAATTAGTATGATATTAGTGGGGCTGGAATTTCCCATTGGTGAGAATTTGCATTCCAGCGTTGAATGTAGATTAGATTTCAGTAATCGTTTTATCTACCACACCTTATCACCTCGATGTACTTATTTGTGGATCTGGTTAATCTTTCTTACTTCAGACATAGTTTTCTTTTAAATTAATTGTGCTTTTAAATTATTCCGGTGTTTTGTTTTTAGTTGCTGATTTCATAGTACGAAGTTCACGTTATGAGCCAATCCGATCCAAGAATGTCTTCTATAGCATCGGCATTTTTAAAAAGAACACTTGCTGACATCTCCAGTAAAGAAGTTCAATCCCCAAATTTCAAAAACTACGTTGTGAGTAGAATTAGTTTTATCCCATCTTGTTAGGTTTCTGTGGTATTTCCTCTAGTTATCCTACCTATGATAATTCTTTTGCATATCAATATATGTTCCTGATCATTAATATAATAAGTGATCAAAGAATTAACATGATAATATAGTTTTTTGTCAGCCTCAGTAGTACAAACCAAATTGGGAACAATAATAAAAAAACATCTTATCTCCTAATACTCATATGGGTTCCTCCTTTCTCAGTACTATAAAGATAAACATGACATAAATGATCTATTTTTCATTCACTATGAATGAAAACAAAAAAAATTAAAATTGTTATGAGAAAGAGACAATTGACAATTATATCTTTTATCAATCATTAATAATGTAAAATTATTTCCTAACCAAAAGGAATCTGAAAAGCAAGTAGTTATAAATGACCTCAAGTATTTTTTATCTCTATTCTTATTTACAATGTAAGTTTTGTTACTTAATATAAGGTCTGCATTGAATGACAGGATAAAAAAATCAAACACAGTCTGGTAATAAATTACTTAATAAATGCTCATTTGAATTTATGAAGAAAAAGTATCAATTTTTTCTGAGCAAATATTAATATGTTATTAAATAGGAGGCTCATTTCATAATGTTACAGAAACATCTATATCTTGATTTCTTGTACTAAATCAAATAATTTACACCAAAAGTAGTTCTGTTTTCCAAAAAGTTTACATTACATTACATGGTACTAATGTGAAACTACTTGGAAATAGTTAACTCAAAGAAAATAAAATCTTTTTCCATACTCAATCCATTTATCCCAACTGGAATGTTAGTTATATTTGTTTTTTATGGACAAAACTCTGATCAGTGATCTAAATATATGAATATAAAAAGATGATAGAGTAATAAATTATTTATTTGTATTTTTTATTTTTTACTTCAATGGTTTGTCATAATTTTTGTATTTCTTTATTTCCCATTCCTTCATGTAGTTTATAGTTTGAACCTTCTTTAATACAATAGTAGGAAATTTATATAATACACAGCTAATTATTAAATTTAATAATTTAGGACAACCATTTATCAATTCTACCATTACTCAACCATTTATCAGTTTATTATCAATATTATGATGTAATTAATAGTTCATCAGACACCCTGGTGATGTAGACTAGATATTTTTTAATGATGGGCTCACTCAGTTTAAAAGTAAATTGTTATGTATTCAAATTTAAAAATTTGGTGTTCCTTGATTTAGTTTTATTTTCAATTCTAGGAAGCAATTAAATCACTGAACTCACTGCAAAGTAATGCAAACGTCATTCAAGAAGCACGCAATCGAGTGTTGAACGGCACTAGCAAACAGTTCAACAATGTTGATACAACCTTAAAGTATATTAAAAGGTATGTGTAATTTTATCGTGATTTATTGTTAGTTTTAAGGAGTTATAAACTCTGAGCTTTCTTTACTAACAGATTGATTAATTAAATACATCTAGTTGCATTATATTAATTATTGCCTTGTTAAAAGGCATTTGTATTTTGGTAAATTATTTAACTGTCTCCATTTGAACTAGACTAGGGAAGGATTTTTAATATAAAGGAGGGGCACATAGATAGGAGAGGTGTAATTAAGTACTCCTGAATCTAAATAGTAATTTCCACACTGTAATTTAACTGGTATTGACACACAATAAGCAGAGTTTATATTTTGGTATTTAAAAGGAGGAAGTATTTTGCCCCTACAAGGTATCAATCCTTCCATGACATATTCCACTCCCACTCTAACCCACTAGTTTCAATCCTTGGTTCCTCTTCCATTCCTGACAATCCTCCGAGGCGTCTGAAAAGAAGATGGCCTCTAGACCTAGTTTAGATTACCTAGTGGAGTGCTGCTAATGGGCATATTCTCTTTATGTCTTTTCATGTATATTATGAGCCAATTTACTTGATGTATTTACTAATACAGTTGTAAATTTCAATAAATAAACAAAACAAAATTTTAAAAAAGTAGGAAGAGGTTTGGTTGATTTGATTCTTTAAAACACATCTTGTTTCAGATCATTAGGTCGAGATGATCCTATCAATGTTAGATTCAGGTTTAGTTATGACTTGTCTAATAGATACACATGGATATTAGCTTATATACTTTTTATTAACATCTTCCTTATCGAGAAATCAACATCTTTTAGTACACTAAGCTTTAGTTATTGTACTTACTCACACTTCTGATCTGAATTTGTGAAGTACAACTGTGGTCTTGATGAACCTTTTTTACCTTATTCAGGCTATACACAGCCGTTACATAATTCTGTTGAGTTATTTAATGTCACTTTATGAAAGTCTCCCAGTGCAGTCATGGTCAGGTATCTTGATTTATTTGTTCATATCATTTGCTATACCTTTCTTTAAATATCTGGGGGAGGGGTGGTGATTAAAAGATACTAATACTATTCATTGACCTAAAATTTTCAATTTTAAATAAGAAAATAAAAAAATTTTCAGTATTTTTTAAAAAAACTTTCAATGCTCTTTTCCTCAGTACAGATACATTTTTCGGGTCCTAATTATTCCCTCAAAATATTTTACAGCTTAAATACATTTAATGGTGGATAAGTTGAATAAGTAGTTAGTCCAATGACACAACAGTTTATATTCTTTAAATTGATTTTATCATTTAACATTCACTAAGGCATTAATATTGGAATTTTCTTTCTATTTTTTTTTTAATATGTGCCCAATCATTTAGATTGATCCAGATAAAAATGTTTGAACTTTTAATAAATTGACTGAATAATACTTTTCAATAGATACATACCTTCTCTTTTAGAATTGGTCTCCCATTGGAGGAGATAGAACCACGAATTATTCATATCAGTGGAACAAAAGGCAAAGGTTCAACTGCTATTATGACTGAAGCCATCCTTCGCCATGGCCCTTACAAAACTGGACTATTCCTATCTCCTCACATTACTTCTGTCCGTGAAAGAATCATGATTAATGGAATACCACTATCGCAGAAGCTCTTTATCGAGTATTTTTGGTCTGTCTTTGATGTTCTCTCACAAAATAAAGTAAGGTTTCAAGTTGTTTTGCAATGTGTGCAAGTATACTACACTATAATTCCTAAGGAAATAATAATTATGTCCAGGGATCTTTCTATTTTTTAGGATAATGATTTGGACATGCCATCATATTTTAAGTTTCTTACAATTATGGCTTTAAAAGTATTTATTTCAGAAAAAGTTGATGTTGCTGTTATCGAAGTTGGCATTGGAGGAGAGTTAGATTGTACAAATGTTTTCAAGTAAGTTATTATTTTTTTAAATATGTCGTTTTGGAATTCAACTAATGTCCTTTAATATGATTTGACTTATAGGAAAACACCCGTTGTAGGTATTACTTCCATTGGTTTGGACCACACAAAGCTGCTTGGAGATACAGTTGAGAAAATTGCATGGCAGAAAGCTGGTATCATGAAACCTGGCTGTATGGCTTTTACTGTACCTGGCCAAAGTTCTTCAGTTCTCCAAGTATTTCAGGAGAGAGCTAACGAGAAAGAAGTCAGTATTCTCTTTATTGGATTACCTCATTTATAAAAAATATATATATTATTTGTATAAAAGGTATGCGTTCATACTTCCCAAATATTAATCTGTGAACAAATTTATATTAATAATAATTAATGTCTGAATTTCCTTTTTACTGTCCCTGTCTCTTTTTAAAAAAAACATTTCTGTAATTAAATTTTAATTTTTATTATTTAGATGTAAATTTAAGAATCAAAATTATTTTAACTTGAATTTCTTCTAAAACATAACTTACAGGGGTAGCTAAAAATTTGTGAGAGTGAGGTCTTGTGAGAGTTCGCGGAAATGGAGAAAGGCATATTTTTTTTAAACAAACTGGATAATAACATCAAATGTTACTTTTTAAAAAATCCTACATCATTAAATATTATTGGAAGGAATTAGTCCGGGTGGCGGTCATTAAATGAAACAACTAAATAGTTTCAACTATTTAGTTGTTTCATTTAATGACCGCCACCCGGACTAATTCCTTCCAGTAATTCTCAACGGTCAACTAATTACATCCACAATTAAATATTATTTTTTTAAAAAATTAATTGATAAAGTTAAATAAAAGCAAAAAAGTGTAATAATATACACATCATGAAAAAATGTTGTTTTTTAATGTAGGAACTCCATTTTAAGAAATTAAACATAATTTATAATAAAATTTAAATTATAGAAAATATGGTATTTGAATATTTGTTATAAAACATTTAAGTATATTAATTCACTGACACCGATTTCACCAAATCTATTCTTTTGCCGTGTAGTGCGCCCTTAATTATACTAGTATATAATTAATAATATTAGTGAATATAAAATATTGCAATAATTTACCAGAGAATTGCAAAAAATTACTATTCTAAATAGGATAATTGTATCTCACTTCTCATTTAGTCTTAACACATCTTAACTTTGGGAACTTAACGTTTGGCTTCAATACTTTGAGATCCTAATTTTTTTTTTTTACTAAATGGCTTGTTTTATAAGGGCCCAGATGATTTCAGAATTTTTACTTTCACTTACTATATATAGTAAGGGAAAGTATTGCAATCGTGAAAATTTTCGAATTCCAGTTTTCAATGGAGATACACGTTTTAGAGTCCCCTGAGTCCAAATAACCAAGTCCCGCAAAAAGGTCTTTATGTGCATGTGTGTTCGTGTGTGGTAACTCCTGGGCGGAAACGAAAAGTTCTATGAAACTGAAATTTCGTATTTAAGACAACTATATGCCAGAGATGTTACAAAAACATTTTCATCAAAATCGGCTAACCAGAAGAGCCACTTTATACCATGCATATTGCACCTTTTTATGATTTTCTCAAAAACGGTTCCGACGATTTTGATTAAACTCGCTACATTGATGTAAAATTTAATAGGCTTTAATATCATGTAGGTTTCATTCTGATTAAAATAGTCTGACAGGGCTTAAATGTAGATATCTTAAATTTTCTTCCTCTAAAGTACCTTTAATTTTGTAGATTCTATAAAAATAACCAAAATATCTTGTTAGCATTGATAAATAACAGCTAAATATGCAAGTTGAACGAATTTGAAAAACAACTAAAGGAGAAAACAAAAAAGATTTCTTTAATGCAATTTTTTGTTTTTCAACAGAAATATACATGTGTAGTATAACGTTGGAAAGCTAAAGATTTTAGAAAAAAAAATTATCTAATACAAAAGCTTGTAAAAGTTAATAAAGAGTGATGAAAAGCCGATAAAATTAACTGATTATTTTAGATGATAATATAATTGATTTTTTAATAAAACATATGTTTCTATAGAAATCCTATTTAATAAATCTTTAAAAGTTTCATTAATTTTTATCTCTAACTGTATTTGAAAATTCTTTGATTGACTTGTAAAACGGACGTAAGTGAAAGTATTGTGTTGCCTGCACCAGATTTTTACATTATCTTTTTAAATGCTAATAACATGATGCTAGTTCCCATAAAATATTTTTTCTTTGTAATAAATATATTATAATAAGATAATTAATATTTTAATTTTAGTAATTCTTTTTTTAGTTTTAACCTGAATGTTTCAGTGTAGGTTTGAAGTGGTACCAGATCTTTCTGAATATACAATTGACCATGAAAGTTTCAATTACCCACAAAGATTGAATGCCTCATTAGCTATACAACTTTCAAAGGCATGGACTAATTGGAACAACAATGGTAGTCGTGAGTGTTAAGTTAATTTGTTTTCTAGGATTAATTAGCGTTCTATCCCCAGCCGACCAGCAAATAACTAATAAATAAGTACATAGGTTGAATAATGAGAAAATTAATTACATGCTTGGAAGTTAAAATATCCTTTAAGTACGCTGTTTTTTCTGGACTTAATTTGATTGGCTACAAATAATTAAATTATATAAACAACCTGAGATGTTTATGTGAGTTCAATAATTCTATCTTAATACAATAATGATCTTTTAGTAGGTAAACAATTAATAGGGAAATGACAGTGATTTAGGTCATCCATCTTACAAACTATAAATGATTTTAAATAATGTTTAGTAATTGTCTAAGAAAAGATCTGTGCTTCTGGTTTTTCCAAAGTATAGAGGAAAACAATAAAAATTTACATTGAAAGTATTTCGATTGTGTTAAAAAATTACTTATCGAAAATATTTCTGAAACCTATATCATTTAATGGGAAGCACGTGGCTGAGTGGCTTGCGCGCTAGTCTCTCATGCTAAAGCTTGTGAGTTCGAATCCCAGGAGATTACACCACGAGGCTGAGGGCCTACACGGCCTGTCGTGAGCCACTGGAAGAAGAAGAAGAAGATATCATTTAATTCTTTGTGTTTGGCCGAAACCGGATCTGGAATTTCTGAAGTGTGGAGAAATTGCACCAGACATGCCCTAAGTGCACTCTGACGTCACTAAAATTTACTTTATTTTAGATTTTTTGTATATTCATGTCTTATTTTGTTCATATTTTCTTGGTTTTAAAACTGCACATCTTGCTGCTTAGAAGTGTTGTAAAACCAGCCCTGACAGGTGATAGTAGAAAACAAATATTTTTTCACAACAGCCAAACATCCACATTCGGTTTTAGGTGTATCAAAATGCTTTGGGTTCCAGGAATAAGTTCGATGAGTATTATTTGATAATTTATGTACTTTCAATTTAAATTTTTGTTATGTTAACTTTACTTTTGCCTAACAGCCAGACTTTTGCTTCTGTTTTTAGACGGTACCCAACTATTATTTAAAATTATTTTTAGGTGTATATTCGATTAGTGACTTAAACCTATCACTGGCTCTGGGACTATTAGGGCAACTTGCCTTATCACACTTTCAGCCCTAGTTATGAAATATTTGCAGTATATTTAAATGAAAGAGCAGTGTGGTTGAGTTGACAGAGCACTAGACCACTGTTATCTGGGTCCCAGATTTGAACCCGGCTGTGGCAGGATAATTTTTCATGTCATTTAAGCTGTGTGGACACTCTGGGTTAGAGATACCCCCTTATCCAGTTGATATATATATATATTGTTACAGACTATGGGGTGTGAGAAATGAACTACTCCAGTTTACAAATTACAAATATTTATTAAATAGAGAATGTACAAATACAAAGGGATTCCTAACCATTATAGTTACAATAATAATTGAATTACTAGCTTAACTACTAAACAGTATACATATAAAATGAGGTATTCCTAACAAATAAACTACTTGTGTAACTTTATACAATCTGCTAGACTTATTCTAAAACTTACAACTATAAATTATATATAAACTATAGTCTTCTAATTTCCCACCGACCGGTTATCACAATATTGACACACAGTTTCACTACACTGTCACGAATTGTTCACTGTCACCGTTCACTGATACATCCACTTGAGCAAGATCAAGACTGACTGACCCAGGCGTAGTGGACCGGTATTTTTACCACCACCGAAGGTTCTAGACACGGCAGGTAAGGACCGAGAGGCGGGTGGGACGTTCTAGGTACTTCGAGGACCGTCCAGGTACTTCCAGTCTAGGCGTGGTCTACCTGTCATTGTCTTGACCGTAGCAATATAAAGTGGATATCCAAAAAATTGCAGGGAAACTGGCCAGCTGAGAATGATCTTGGCCTAATCACCTTTGTACGACTGTTGACCTAGAAATAGTGTAAATATATTATGTATTAAACCCTAGCATCTTCATGGATAGTTGAGGTCCAATTTTTTTTAGTTTTTTATTATATTTAAAATCAGAATACTGGAATCAACCCAAGTAATTAACTATTTAATTGCTGGACTCACATTTTGTTTCAATTTAATTTGTTTATAATAAACTTTATATTTTAACTGTTTGTTGGTGTGGAGATATATTTTATATTAGAATTTTGTCTTGTATTAAAAAAAATAAACAGCACTTCTCTTAACTAAACTTAAAAACAGGTAATCCAAAAAGATGGTGGCCTTGAGACCTATTAATAAAATAATCATTACAGTGTTACTTAAAAGAATGATTAAAGTGCTACCACTGGGTAGCCTCTTCACAAGACTATTTCATGCCATATTTTTAATTTCAGCCCTTTTACTTTTTGTATATCTTGTATATACAGTTGTAAAAATACATTAATATAAAGAACAAAATAAAAAATAAAACAGGTAATATGGAAGAAAAAGTATTTAAACTCATAAATTTTCAGCCTGATAATTAGATTATTTTGTTTAAGTTTAAAAAAAATTAGCTAAAATAAATCTTTTTTTTTTTATATTATAATTTAGTTCTTTTATCCTCCAGATTCAGGCTACAATAGAACGGAGATTAGCAAAGATCAGGAGAAGGTATTACTAAATTGCCAGATCCCTGGCCGATGCCAGATACTGAGAGGGAATGGCGATAATATTTGTTATTATCTTGATGGCGCCCACACAGTCGAATCAATGGAAGTAGCTAAGAAATGGTTCCAAGAGATGTCATCAAAGTATATTTATTTTTTATTTAAAATATTTAAGAACCATTGCTACTATTATTCACTATTATTTTTCAATAAACAATTAAAACGTCATAAAATTTAAAGATTTTATGAATGATATTAACTAAAAAGTACCAAATTTAAGCGGTATTCCTTTCTTAGATATGTATGTTGAAATTAGTAACTGATTTCCTATTAATAGTTTAATTTTTCTTATCTGAGTTTTTCCTGCAAATCATATTTTCTTCTTCTTTCACCACCTCCTTTGTGCCATTAGCGTGGAGGAACACAACCTTGGCCCAACTCGCCCACTGATCCGTCACTGGTCTTCCTCCTCATACCCAGCATGGTGCTGCCATCTGGCTCTCCATGTAGTCACAATACATCTGCCTGGACCTGCCTCTAGCTTGCCTACCCTCTGGTTTAGCTTCCAGGAACCATTTAGCTTTTGATCATCGCCCATCTGGTACACATGACCAAACAACTTTAGTTGGTGCTCCTCTATATGAATAATCGTAGGCTTAGGCTATCACCTTGCTTGATGCCTTTATGAAACCTAAAAGGCTCCGATTCGGATCCATTAAGCCGCACTATTCCCTTGGAATCCTGATATACCAATTTGACCTAGCATTCCAAATCTCTTGGTGAGGAATTGAGTCAAATGCAGCTTTCAAGTCTATGAATGCCAAAAATAGCTTTTTCTTCTATTCCACGCTTTCTCAACCAACATTCTTAGTAAGAAAATATGATATAATTATAGTTTAAAGCCAGCCTGCTCCTCTTCCAGATCTTGCTCCAACAATCTCCTAAGCTTGTGTTCCAATATTCTTGTTTATAATTTATAAATCATATTTTCAAACTGCATAATCAATCTATATTCAATAAAATATGTTATATAATTTAAGTTAATTCATAATCAATTTATGAAGCCTTGTTACAAATTTTTCTTAGCGAAAATTTGTCTTCATGTCTAAGATTTAACATTTTTGTTCTAAGAAATTGCGCAATTATTTTATTTTAATGAAAGGGTATAGCCGGGTTAGAATGGTAAATCTGCTTCCGAGACTTTTTTTACTCAAACTTGGAGGATCGATTTGGTGTCGAATAAAATTAATTCACCTAAATTTTTAGCTTTTTAATTCAATAGGTTTTCTAGATTTTTTTAAAAACATCTTTTTTTGATTTATTTTATTTTTTAATAGTAAAATTTGAAATTAATGAATGATGATTTTTTCTCTAATTCTTAGGAGTCAAAGTCATCAAAAAATTATATGATATGATTCTTATTCTAAAACCAAAGCCAATTTTTAGCGGTAGAAATAAAACTAAAATATGTATTTTTTTAACCTTTTTAAAAGTGTCAATCACGAATTTTTTTCATAAAGTTTTTTTTAAGCTCCTCTGCACTGTAGAATTGTTTCAAAAATTTTAAAGTGGTGGAACAATGTGAAAAAAATAAAATTGTTTTTCCCCCGAAATCTTGCGTTTTAAGAAACTTATAGTTTTTAGATTATCGAAAAATGTGGAGAAATCCATAGAGAATTCCTAAATAAGCAGGACCTTTGAAGAAATTATTGATAGTGGCTAAATAAACGTCATGTAGAGCGCCTGGCGCACGTTTTGAAAAACATAAACATATCTTTAATCCAATCATTTTGTAAAAAAATGATTGAAAATGTTTTATATGTAATCCAATTCTGAATTTCTGATGATAAATAATTGTTTACACATTTTTCAATAATAATAAGAAATATAAGTTAAATGGGAGATTTCAGAAAAAAAATAAGTTCATATCGTTCCACCACTTCAAAAAATTTGGAAAAAATTCCTGTGTATAGAGGAGTATAAAAGACATTTTCTGAAAACAAATTGAGATTGACACTTTTCAAAAAGATTTAAAAATACATATTTTGGTTTTATTTCTTCCGCTAAAAACTGGCTTTGGTTTAAGAATAAGAATCATGATCATATAATTTTTTCATGCCTTTGACTTCTAAGAATTAGAGAAAAAATCATCATTCATTAATTTCAAAATTTTCTATTAAAAAAAAAAATTAAAATAAAAAAAAGGGTTTTTAAAAAAATCTAAAAAACCGTTTGAATTAAAAAGCTAAAAATTTAGGTGAATTAATTTTATTCTACACCAAATCGATCCCTCAAGTTTGAGTAAAAAAAGCCTCGGGACAGATTTACCTTCCTAACCCGGCTATAGCCTTTCTGTTGGGAATTAGTTTGTTTTATAATAAACTGTAATTTTAATATTTTCTTAACAGAAATGCTAAAAAAATTCTCATTTTCAACGTGACTGGGGGACGCTCTCCGATCAATCTTCTACAGATGTTAGTTGACTGTCAATTTTCCGAGGCCATATTCTGTACAAATTGTATATCTGAAAATGAAGACGATCTACCTGAAGGTAAATCATTACAGATCTTTCAAAAATCAATTCTTGCCAAAGTATAATTTAACATTAACTGTGTTTTTGCTACTTGATAGACCTCGTCTGCAAAGGGACATTTCTGGAAGAGGCTATTAATAAAACCAAAGAGAATCTGAATGCTTGGAAATCGCTTGGAGGTAGCAGCGGTCATGCGGTAACATCAGTAGCAGAAGCAATATTACTAGCCAAGCAATTAAGTGATGATCGCAGTACTTGTGTTCTGTTTACTGGGTCCCTACATCTTGTTGGTTCGGCTCTTTTCCTGCTTAGACCAAATCATGAATGAACGTGAGGTTAGTTCTTTTATTTACATATGAATAGTTATGTTAAAGAAAAATTCTGAAGTGATTAAATCTAAATGTTGAAATAAATCACAGCGACTGGTAATATTAAACAATCATATTACTTTTTAAATTAATAGGACATTAAAATCTATTAAGGCCACACTATATGTCAAGAGAAGAGGCAAGTGAAAATATGCTAAAGCTAGTAGTTGTATGAGTTGACGATAGTAGTGGGAGGCTAAGGCATATTTTTTTAAAATGAAGAATAATATTAAATATTTCTTTTTGAAAAATCCTATATCATTTAATATTATTTTTTTTACTTTCACTTACCTATATATATATATATATATATATATATATATATATATATATATATATAATATATATATATATAGATATATGAAATAATGAAGAGAAAGTATTGCGATCGTAAAAATTTTCAAATTCGAGTTTTCACTGGAAATACACGTTTTAGGGTCCCCTAAATGACCAAGTCCTGCAGAAAGGTCTGTGTGTGTATTTATCCCTGTGTGTCTGTCTATATATGGTAAGTCAAAGTACTTTTGCTGTCAAAGACTTATTAACATTGTTTTAAATTCAAATTAATTAAAAATGTATTCTAGCTCCCCTCTCCTCCCTCCAGTATTCTTAATACTTAACATTATCTAAACTAACAATTGTAATATACACTTTATGAAAATATCTTTTTTTAAATTTAGTAACACCATTTTAAGAAATTAAACATTATTTATAATAAAAGTTTTTTAAAAAATGATTAAGTTTAGTAAATGATTAATATAGAAAATACTTATTAATTATTTATTACTAGCTGTTACGACTTCATCTGCATCAATTTCAGTTATTATGATCGCTAATAAGACGTTTTTAATAGAATATATTGGGTTGTCCGGAAAGTTCGTCGAGAACTTTGGACAAAAATTAAAATCTAACAGCTTGAAATTTATTTATTTAATTTACAAAATAGTTACCACCGTTAGCAATTACTCTTTCCCAACGGCTTGAAAGGTCCACTATCCCTTTTTTCCCAAATTCACCGACCTTCCTCCTGAAGAACATTAAAAGGTCTGTTCTGACATCATCTTCTGAAGAGTAGGATGATGTAGAGAATCCATTTTTCCTCACCAGTAACAACTCGTTTCAAAAATGGATCCTCCACATTTTTTTTTCAGCAGCAAAGCACAACATGAAATCCTTTCAATAAGATTCATTTGACTGAGCTCATGGGGAATCCAAACGTCGTAACGACACACCTTAGATGATCAAAAATGGTCGATTTGCAGGCTCTCAACTCCGCAGCTATCTCGCTAACAGTAATTCCTGGATTGTTTGTAATGACCATCATAATATCCTCGATGTGAAGAGTTGAACTCGGGCCAGTCCAGGGTCGGTTTTCCAAATGGAAATCTCCTGATCTAAACCTTGTATACCACTTCTGAACCGTGCTATCAGCAATTGAATTGCTGCTATACACGACGCAAATCTTTCTTGCAGTTTGGAATGCTTTTTTTCCTTTTTTAAAGAGAACAGCATAATATGCCGAAAATGAACCCAACCGTCACTCATGTTGGTTTTCAATAAACTACATTACAGATCCTTAATGAAGACGAATTCAGTGTATAAACATAGTTGATTCCATGAGGATTGAAGATATATAAATAAACATTAGGCTCGTGATTCATTTTTAGTAGAAAAAAAAAGGTAAATTTTATTCTAAAAATCTCTACCAACTTTTCGGACGACAGCGCGACATATAGTTGGCCGTGTGAAAAGCAGTCTTGACGTGAATCGATTCCTACGTGTTGAAATGTTTGTCCTTCTGATTTATTAATTGTTAAGGCAAAAGATAACTTAAAGGAAAATTGAATTCTTTTAAAATTAAAAGGTAAATCATTTGCAATCATTGGGATGCGAGGTCAATTTTCCCCGTTTTCCCCCAGATTTTCCACTGATTCTTCGGTCCTATTGGTCGCAGCGTGATTTTATATGCCCTATAGCCTTACTCGGTAAATGGACTATCCATCAAAAAAATAATTTTTCAATTTGAACCAGTAGTTTCTGAGATTAGTGCGTTCAAACAAACAAACAAACTCTTCAGCTTTATAATATGTTAAGGTGTGTGGGTGAAAATAATTCACTATCGCTGACTTATCAAACGTTTTCACATTTTACTTGCCTCAAATCTCGCCGAAGGGTCTTGTGTTCAGTAGTTATACAGATTCTTACTGTTTCACAGCTAACGGCAGGATGTGGCATGGCCTTAAGTCTTCACCCTGTGATACAATGCCTTATATGATTTCCAATTTATATGATTGCTTATTTTATTTCCAGAATAGTGTACTAACCATGTTTAACTGAGGAGCACTTGAAGTGAAGAAGTCAACCAGTTGTAAATATAATAAATAAAACTGTATATATAGATGAAATATATAACTTAATGAAATAACCAATTATCTATTTTTTATTCCCCCTTAATCATGACAATCAGTGTGATTATCTAGTGGCACAATAAATGTATTTGCCCTATGTTATCAAATCTGCAACTTATCTTGCAGACATCTCTGGCCTGTCTGTCTCAGGTAAATTAGATCCTCCAGTGCACTGTTAGTCTAATTTTATTTGCATCATTAATTGCAACAAACCTCTGGTGAACAAATGATTTTGGTGATGAAAGTTGCAGCATTGTTTACTATATGTTTCTGCATGATTAATGAAAAGAAAAACACTGCAAATTATTACACAATGGTTGATTATTTCCAAATAACAATATTAGAGTATAACTGTTTATAAGGCTGTAATATGTAAATTAAGTAATATGAAAAGCACTAATTCAAAGAATCAAATCATAACACTACCACTGATTTCAAAACGCAATATCTAAGCTAGTTATTAACCAAATTCAATGATTCTTTTTTTCATTTGATCCATCAATTTAATTCTCTATCAAATGGAAATTTTTGGTATTTATTCATTTATTTATTAGGAGAAACAGATTTTTTTTTTTTTTTTTCATTCCTTATTCGGATTCTACGCATCTTGAATCATAAGCTCTCAAATTTTGAGCAGGGGTATTTATTATTTTTCTTTTTTGTGGTCGATTACAAAGGTTGATTATTGAAAATAATAAACCCAAAAGTGGCATACTGATCTTTTTAAAAAAAATAATAATAGTTCAAAGTTTAAGATAAATTGGGAAATATAAATAAATATTTTAATATTAGATAGTTGACCATGTGATTACAATGAACGATAAAATGGTTTGGGTGGCAGTCAAAATTATTACAAAATAGTAAAAAAAAACTATTTAGTAACCCTATAATAAAGGGTGAGATGGATTAGTAGCCCTTATTGCCCTCATAATGGCTCACATTTTAGAAACGAAACACTGGAAACATTGTTTACTACGCTGATTTCTGATTTATCATCTCAATAGTAGACCATACACAGTCAATACTATTTATTTATTCTAGTTAATATTTTTTTCATTATTTGGTAATAATTTTAATCGCCACCCGACCATCTCAAATTTCATTATAAATAAATATATCCTAACTTACAGTCCAGAGTTGTAAAATTAAGTTATTCATAACTCAATTAAAAGAAAATAAAGCAACATGATTTATTCCTCTTGCTATTGAATTTGAATATTATATTACTTTCACTTACCTATATATGAAATATACAGTAAGGGAAAGTATTGCAATCGTAAAATTTTCTAACGTTTCCAGTTTTCAAAGGAAATACGCGTTTTATTTAGTCCAAAAAGGTCTGTGTGTTTGTGATAAGTCCGGCATGAAAACGAAAAGGGGTACGACAATGAAATTTCATATTTGCGACAAATATACGCTTGAGATGTTCCAGCAACTTTTTCTCTAAAATCAGCTGACTAGAAGTGGTACTTTATACCATGCATTTTGCACCTTCTTACGATTTACTCTCAAACGGCTCGAACAATTTTAATTAAACTCACTATATTGATGTAAAATTTAATAATGTTTAATATTATGTAGGTTTCATTCTGATTAAAATAGTCTGACAGGGCTTAAATCCCGATGTTTCAAATTTTCTTTCACTTAACTACCTTTAATTTTGTACATTCCTAAAGATTAACCATATCATCTTAATAACATTGATAAAGGGCGGATAAATATAAAAGTTGGACGAATTTGATGATCAACGAAAAGATAAAAGAGCAAAACTTTTTTTTAATGTAATTTTTGGTTTTTTGATAATAAGAACAGTAATATAGACGTAGAATACACCTTTGGAAAGAGAAAGATTTTAGAAAAAATATTATCTGATACACAAAGTTGTAAAATGTAATATAAAGTGACTAATGGAGAATAAACTTATTACTGATTAACAATTTAATATAGTTATATTATTAAATCTAAATTATATATTTCCAACGAAAATGAATACATGTTTTATTAAAATCAACTTAAAATATTTTTTCACGTTAAAGTATATTTAATATTTTTTAAATTTATTTTAACAATCAAGATTAAGTGAAAGTCGTGTGTTGCCCGCACTAGATTTGTTTGTTTTTTTGCATTTTAAACCTTGAATAAGTCACCTTCTCAATAAACAAATAGAAAGTAATGAAAAACAAGAATAAGATAAAAGGAAACTAAAATAATAACAAACTTGTCTACAAAAGTCATATATTTAAGGTTATTTATGTATATATATATATATATATATATTTATATGTATAGAATACATGTACAATGTGTATAAACTAACAATTACTTTCATTCAATAATACTTATGTATATATTTATATATATATTTATCAAGAGGTATATACAAAACATAAACAATGAAGGAAGAAACAATAGTACATTAATAAAGCTTCATCAAATGCATTTAAGATATCATCATCAACTCTTCCCTATTTTACTTATTAAACATTTACAATAAAAAACAAACAAAAACGGTTTTGTATAAAAAGTCACATATCTAAATATATTGGGATTTGTAATTTATATCTGGTTTAATTTTTTTTTTCTTTATTTATTTTTATAATATAATTTCAAATAGATAACTTATGAATTAATACTCTTATATATATATATATAAATGATTGTGTCGCAGGTAGTCACAGTTTTATCACCACAAGATAAGTTCTAATACACGCAGAAAAGTATAAAACATTAGAGCCTCCACAGGCTCACTATTGTACCAGCTTAATGAGATTCATTTTGGAAAAAGGTTATCATTGATAACATTTATTAGATTAAATGACTTAACAGTTTCCTATAATGAATTTAATACTGTTATATTGTTAACATGTTTATGTAGACGATTACACAAAAGCAGCCTGAGACATTACAACAACAAGTAACACTATATACACTAATTGTAAGTAACTATTAGTTTCTGCTTTATGATACCTCCTTTAAAAACTTCCTTAGTTCGGAAATGACCATTTTTACAATAAACAAAAAGAAATTTTTAACTTTTATATGAAATAACACATGTGTGTGATTTTAATAAATATACAAAATGAAGACGAAAACAAATAGTTTAAATGTTTAAACAAAATAAAAATTAATAGGATTTAATGACTTTATTAAAATATATTAAATTACAGAGTTTAATATATATAAAATTATGTCGATGACAATAGTAAATTATAATAAAATAATGGATACTTACGAATACTAAAAAATAAATACTTTCATTCGAAACTATACATATATAAAAAATAATAAGACAAATTTACAAAAAAAAAAAAAAAAAAAAACTTAACAATAAGCTCTCTCTCTTGTTTTAATTAGCTATGAATATATTTATAATTATTTATAATTCTTCCATAATTTATTTATATAAAAACTATTTTATATTTTTACAAAGGAGTCTAAAAAGATGACAGGCACAGGCAACTGAGGTTTTCTAACTTTCTAAAATCTAAATTATAAATGTATGGATACTTAGCCTTAGTTATATACCCATCAGCGTTTATGTATACATGCATACATTCGACTTCTCTCTTAAGAGCAAATAACTTCACAGCTGAGACATCATACAAGTGGAATACTCAAGTTAAAAATTAGCTGGTGTAAACTGTACCATGACCTGCAGCCTATCTATACATAACATACCAAGTCAACCAGCAAATGTAAGACAGGCGATGTACAACCCAATTCTAAAGAGAATAAACGGGTAGGCTTCCACTTTTGTGTTATATTTAGGTTGGATTAGTAACAAATTCCTGTCACCTTTTAAAATTTTAGTCACTAAATAAGGAATCATATCATTTCAACATCCTCTAAAACTTTAATGTTTTAAATACCTCCATGACTAGATTGGTTACTGTTGTTAAATAATTTATATCAGTAAATAACTCCTAAATATATTTATCACTGCGCTAAAACAAAGATGAAATTTAGACTTAAAATAAAAAATACGAGTATAGCATTATTACATGCAAAACTGTGTGATAGAGGCATCACCTCTAGTTTGATAAAACCTCTTTAAATGAGTTATTCCTTTCTAAACTTGTATTAATTATATAGACTTCTGTAAAATATTGAGAAAAAAAAGTTAATACTATCTTTTTTTTTTTTTTTTTTTTAATTTGTAACCAAATATCAATGATGAATTCCACTATCACCCCATTCAGATCTGTTTAATTTAAAATCAATACTAGTTAAATAATAATATCATCTTATGCAACGGTTTACTGATAACAAATATATGATTATTGAATAAATACAAATATATATTTGAATTACTTATTAAATACATAAACCTAACAAGCACAATATATTATTTATGATATATATTACATAATTTATTGGTGCTAACACACCTCATGATCACAAAAATCATTACTGATATTCCTGTAGATTTCGCAACAATAATATAGATCGTTAAAATAATGAGCTTTTTTAATGATAAAATTTTTCCAGTTACAGTGAAAAAGTAATATCACTTGATTTGTGCAATTCATACAACAAATCTGTTCTGAGGTGGTCAATATAAGATTGCCATTAAAGAAAAGACAAAAAACTTAAAAACATCAGCAATAATTATTATGTTTATTTTATTAAAGCTATGATTGAATGGTTAGTACACAGCTATAAATTGACATAAGTTTTCTAGTCTCATAAATTCTGTATTACAAGGAATACCAACTATAAAAGCAAGAAAAATAGTAACACAGAACAAGACAAGAACTAAGGATGTTTGTCATCGTTTATTTCAATTTTGGTGTAGGGTATTCAAAAATTCTGAATAAGCAGCATAGAAACAGAGTGAGGAAACAAGATGAGTTAAACAAACAAGATGTGACTGGTGGCAAAATACTTCAAAATTATATTAAATAATCCCAACTTTGATTCAAGATCTAATTTTAAGGTACACACTAGAGATCGACACAACCTTTGTTGGCAGATAAGAGACTACTTGAAATTTGGTCATTTAAAAACCAACAGATGACTGGAAGCAATATGATTGTTTATCAATTTAATTTTAATTTTTTAAGTATATACAATTTCAAATGAATAAAAAAATATTGCACCTTTGAAACAATTGTCAATTTAAAATAAAATAATACCCAAAACATTATTAATAATTTAAAAAATACAAATTACAGTTGAATGATGAGAAACAAACACAATATTAGTTAGAAATAGCCAAATACGCAGCACAGATGAATTACTTCTCTAGAAATCGGTATTAATCAAATATTTAAAGCTAAAAAAATTAATACAGAGGTAAGTTAGATATAAATGCACCTACCTACCTCTGTCTATAACAGTAACTGATATATTTAAATAATCTGTCTATTGCTAAAATGATTATGATAGTTAAGGAAGTCGGAAGCAAACATTCTTTGACGGTTGGAAAAAATTGGCACAGAAATTTCATATTATTATCCGTTGTCAGTAACTATTTTTTAAATTTAGGCCATTTCGATTAAATTGAGAACCAACTAACCTATTAGCGAATTGGAATATATTTAAAATTCAATCATTCAAACAATCCATTGAAGAAAACAAAATTAATTGACTACTCATATTGAGCATTTTATTCATCAATTAATTGTTTGCATTAAAGTATTACATGTGTAAAATACCTAAGATAGATATAAACATAAAAACTGGATGTAAAAAACGGCTGCCAAAAAAAGAACTTTAGTTCAGATCCGAAAAAGTAAGTTATGTGCCATTGCCAAATACCTAAAAAACCTACCAACAAAATAAACAATTAAAAGCAACACTTAAAAGTCAATCTTATACTCTTTGTACCAAAGTCCTAATAAAATCAGAAGAAAAAATGGTTATAAATCAACACTGCATAACCATTGTTTTCATAGTTTTGAGTTTGATGACACGTTTTTATGACCATACGATACCAACTACTTTCAATTAGTAGTGATTAGTAATACAATCATGAAGTATTTATATTATTTAATAAATCAAGTTATTTTATATTCATGATTATTAATTTCAGATGAGATGTGTTTTGAAAAGAATTAACTATTGGCTAATAGTAAAAGCATTGTAGGTTATCTTTCATATTAATGGAGGGTCATGATTGGATGTAATTTAAATGACCCATATTACCCACTATTTCACTATTCCACATTAACAAAATTCAAGGAAATTCCAATTTGGATCTGCTGCTCAACTTCGCTGAGTTGCTATAGTACACAGCTACTTAAACAATCCTACATAAGATGTTTGCAAATTGAGACAATTTCCAAAAAGTACTAAATCCATTTTTTTTTTAATTTTACAGGAAGAGCAAAAATCTCTTATTACTAAACCAATTTATTTTATTATTTTTGCGTTCAAATATAAAATTGTTGCTTTACTATATTAATTACTTAATTTTTACCTCATAGTAGGAAAAATTGTTGTATTATTTGGAATGGAATTAAATGTATATTTAGAAGCTTTTGAAAGGAACTAAAAGTTTTAAACACATTTTTAAAGGACTTATTCTTTAGGTTATTTAGATGAAATCCAATGACACATAATGATTTGTGGTATATTAAAGTAAGCATACAAACCGAGCATGTTTTAACTTTAATCGCACAAGAAAAAAAATAATGAACCAATCTTAACTTAATTTTACAAAAAAACATTTTACAACACATTAAGAATATAGAAACCAAAATATCTGAAAATCTATGCACTCAGCTCCAGGAGAAAAATTAATTTTCGCAATCAAGCAATAACCGATCATTAAAATATATATATATATATATATATATATAAGTTTGTGTTGTTCTTAGGTTTCAGTCAATGAATAAACAATTTTATCTATGCGACGTTTCGAGAATTTATTGTTCTCATAATCATGCCTTAACAGTGGAAAAAAAACAAAACAGAACATTAATATTATTATACAATAATTAATATATGATGTTATTGTTAGAGATATAAAAAAGAGTACATTGAACAATGAATAATCATACAGTAGGTACATAGATATTTTAAATCTAATTTGTTCAATGTACTCTTTTTTATATCTCTAACAATAACATCATATTATTGTATAATAATATTGTATAATAAGATTATTGTATAATAATATTAATGTTCTGTTTTTTTTTTTTTTTTCCACTGTTAAGGCATGATTATGAGAACAATAAATTCTCGAAACGTCGCATAGATAAAATTGTTTATTCATTGACTGAAACCTAAGAACAACACAAACTTAAATTATCAACAGTCGAGAACTGATCAAACAATATATATATATATATATAAAATGCTTTTCTTATAGTAAAAGTTCATAAACCTTCTTTCGGTGAATTCTTGTTCTTTCACAGCTGCTGTAAATATGTAATGATGTCTATTCTAAAGAATTGATAACACTGAAATTTGTTTTGGAATTTATTGACACCAATTAATTCATGGGCCGAAACTAAATTTTTTTTTCTTCGAGAAATAACACAGCTCAGTAATGGATACATGAAAATGATCTTTCGGATATTAAGACACAAACTGAATTAAATATTACTTATTTTCACAGATACATTAATGATTACTGATATTCATCGATTAAACGTTTCAATTTTATTAAGGCATTACCTCAGCCCTATAAGTTTCCCTGAATATCAGATAAAATACTTATGAAATGTTATGCCTGAAAAATGACTTTTTATGATGAAAAAAAATCTTAAGATTTCAAAAGTATATTAATACTATGTACAAATCTATCTGCCTTAAATATGATGACGAGGCATCTGAAATAAGCATCCGCTAAAATTAATTTGTTAAAAATGTCATTATGTTTCTTTTGATTTTCTTTGGAGTCGACAAAGAGGGAATAATTCACGAACAGTTATTCAAATTCAGGGCGAAAACATGATGCACAAACCCACAATGTGCTCTTGCCACACTCCTCACCTTAGTTAGCATAACACCAACTAATGTCATTAGATAATTTGAACTTCATGAGTCTACAGATTGATTTGGTTATGTTTCTCTTCAACTTAAATTGTGTAAGTTCAATTTTTCATTATAAATTTAATAACACAAATGAAAAATCTAAGAATACTTAACACTCATTTAACTTCAGTTTATTAAAAAATTTAAATTTTACTATTGAAAGTGGAAAATGGTCAATAATTTAACACACAACATTCGACTAGCAGAAATACTTTTTAAAATTTACTTAACGATTAGATAGTTTTAATAATTCATTAAAAGTAATAATAATATATAAAATACAGATAAAGTTAAGACATAATTATAGATTTCAAATAATCAAATTAAGACATTCTTAAAAATTGCTGCATAATACAAATGAGGGAGGACAGATGAATAGATAATGCATAATAATTAAAGAGAGAGACAGAGAGAGAGTTTGAAAAAGAGAGAGAAAGAGACACTAGATGATTGGTTGACTAGACACAATGTTATAAGCTCCGCATAGAACAACATGGAAACAGGTATGGGGTTAGTGAACCTAACATCACTTCAATTGTTAAGTAAACTACATCAACTCTTTCGTAACAAAATAGTTGTTGAATAATTGTTTATCAACGTCGATAAGCTTTACTTTTTTTCGTTGTTCATGGAGAAAGAGCATGTTCAAAAGCTCTTGAAGATCATACTGGAAGGATGACAAAAGGAAGAAAAACAAATCAACTGCGAGAAAAAAGATAAAATAAAGTTCCTCAGTAATAATTCCCTAATAGAGAGCATTCGAACCCACCCTCTCAGGTGCCATATTCACCTACTACTTGCTTTTCATGAGCTACTCTTGTACCTAAGGAAGTGGGTACAAACTAAACTCGTATATATAATACGGGTATTAATAAAACTTAAGGGCAACAGTATGTTAACTGAATAAGATGACAGCTGAGAATGACAACTCAGTTACCATTTGTAGTTCTGGGAGTAATGACCTTGTCCTGTTTGTCTGTTCCATAAATCTTTCCAGCTTTTTTGGCCATGTTCCCGAGCAGCTCTAGGGAACATTTGTGGGTAGACCTCAATGACTGGAGCCACTCCTTCAATCCAATGTCATCCTGAAAAATATAGAAATAGAAATAGAAAAAAAACTTTATTCTGGGACAAGGTCCCTTGAGAATAACAATTATGAACAAAATAATAAATTATAACTGGCCAAAAACAATATATAACTACAATTAAATAACGCAATAATGAAAAAAAGAAAAAAGGGTCAGAGTACCATCTCTATTTACAATTTCAAGAAATAAATAAATAAGAATAAACATAAAATTTAACTTTTACATCTCATTAAAGTAAGTGAATTAAAGTCAAATTCACCTTACATAAGTTGGCATAACAAAAATTAGCTAACATCTGTCTGAAGAGAAAGGAAGTATTGAAAGAGGAGGGATTTAAAAGATGATAGGGAAGGAGCATGACGGATGTTTGAAGGGAGAGTATTCCATAAGGCAGTAGAACGGGCTAAAAAGGAGCAGTCATATTTTTTGGTTCTATGGAAAGGAGTGTGGAGGTCAGACAGACGGGATCTTGTTTCCTGGTGATGGGTTGAGGATTTAAATACCAGAAGACTGTAGGCATAAAATGGATGGTGGGAGCTTATGATTTGATACATATATATGTATATATATATATATATATGTATATATGTATGTATATATAATATATATATATATATATATATATATATTTATAAACACAAACATTTGAATATACTGATATTATATTATAACAAAAATCAATTAATTTTTAGATGAATAAAAAGCGATGATTCAAAAATACTGCTGGTAAATTAAGTTCCAAACGCACTACCATAAAATAGACAAATATTACACATGGAACTGAGGTAAATGAGATTTTGAACACTAATATTTCAAACTGATTTCTGTTAATCCAATTAAGCTTGTAAAGGTGCACTTACAGAGTTTGTGAGGACAACCTTAGCCTCCCGGGTCCTGATGTTTATGCACTGCTCTCCCTTGACAGTGACAAGGTCTGGGGACACTTCTTCGACCTGATCCATGAACACAAGCTCTGGTTTGGTACTTCCAGACTCGGGATGAAGCTCCAGCCGATTAGGATACAGTTTGGCGTAGCGTGTCTGCCAAGCGGAAGCAAAGGGACCGCCTAACTTCTTGATGTAGCCATGAAGGATACAGTCAGATTCTGCAATTAACACATTATTTTTTTTAAACAGAAACGCGACCATAAGAACAATAAATACCAGAAAAGTTAAAGATTCTAGATTGTTTAAACAATCACAATTAATTTTGATAATACAGAAAGTCAGACACTTTTTCTGTTTTTTTTTTGTTTTTTTTAACCAGATAAAACAACAAACTAACGATTTCATGGAAAAATAAAACTTTTAGAGGAATATTTATCTACTGTTATTAATTTAAACTATTGTTGACAATATATACAGATAAAAATGAGTCCCAATTTCCATTGGTCACGGCATCACACGTGAACGGCTGGACCGATTTTACTAATTTTTTTTATGTTCATAACAATCCAGAGAAAGTTCTTATGAAAGAAAAATTAAAAAAAGTTTATATATTCCTTATTTTTTCTTTAATTTTTTAAGATTATTATCTTAAGATTGAAATGGATTAAATTAGCTTTGTAGTTTGATGAATTACCCAAAGCAGTCAGAAGTAAGTGTATTAAAAAAAAATTTGTAAATCCGATTCCGTCGCCGCAAATCAGTCTTATTCAATCCGAGGCTTTCATAATCAGTTGAGTGTTCATAACCAGCAAATTATTTTATAATAAATTTATGGAAGAATAAAATAAAGCCAAATTTTTCTACCCCTGTTAAACTATTGTTACGAATTCTTCCTCTCTCTTCATAAATGGCCAAGATAAAGGCATATAAAACCTTTAAGTGGTAGCCATTTTTAAAAGAAATCAGCCCAATAGTATGAGAAAAAACTGTGTGTGACCAACCAATGAAATGATTTATTTTAGTTAGATTTAAAACCGCAAAATTTTGAGAGTGAGTTTAATTATGTTTTTGGATGGTTACTATGATTCATTATTATAATTAAAAGACAAAAAATGAATACAGGTTCGGATACAAAAATTTATAAAGCTGAAATAATACTCTTTCAAGCACTAAAAAGATAAATTTGTACCTAAAGTAAATAACTGGCAATAGTACATTGAAATAAATAAAAATTATATTGAAATAATCAGTAAGAAAGCAACAAATGCCATGAAGCAAAAAGGAACAGGGAAATCTGGAGGAAAGAAGCAAGTAGATGTATGGAGATGTTAACAGCATTTAATTGATACGGCTACTAAGAAAATTAACAAGTAATTTCAATTGTAATTATAATAAAATACTGACATGATCCAATTCTACATTACATAAGTCTCAAATTTATCTTTAATAACAGCTAGTCCATGAAATACAATTTTTAAAAAAATCTGTAGCACTACAACCCATGAAGAGTTATGGACCCAGTACTCAGTACATGTAGAGATTCGTACTTCTAGTTTCTAGGCCAACGGGTGTGCAATGAGGTGATTCAGTTGAGATCACGCTCAGCCGCCAGGTTTTTTCTCCATTTTTGGGTACCCACGTGAAATGAGGCTGGGTGTGCCCCAGGAGGGTCTCCATACCCCAGGATCGCTCCCCGACTGAAATAACAGAATAAATAATATTCTGCACAGCCAGGATTCGAACCCAGGACACGGAGCACAGTTGACTAGCGCTCTACCCACTAGACCACGCTGCTCCCTTTATCAAATACAATTACTATAATTTAAATATTAAGAAGTCTGAAGAAGGTAAAAGAAGAAAAATGACCTACCTTTCTCATCGGTGTCAAACCGCTGCTTCTGCTTGGCCTTTTTCTTCTGTTCTAGCCTGTCAGCTTCTAGATTGATTGTTTCAAAGACTGTTTCGGCCACCTCACCTTGCCACCTCTCTGATATCACTAACGGGAAGTTCTTATACAGCTCCTGATCAGCTTCTGTTAACTAAAGCACAATAATATTAGAATGCGCACACAAAAGAATTAATAAAAATTATCATTGTAAAAAAAAAAAAAATCTAGAATTGCTCTAAATAATATAAATTATTAAATTTGTGTGAATGGGTATTCCTATCTCACGAACAGTTTTATAACTAATTGTTTTGAAGTAAAAAAGAGAAAGTAGAAAACATTTGCTTCACAATCAAATACAATGAAAATCCAGATAGAAGTAATCCATATTTTTAAAGACTGTAACAGTTGCACTGTCAATCACAACACGGAGGTTACAGACGGTTTTTCAGGTCCCTCAGTATTGCCAGGTGGAAAGTAATTTAATTATTAATATTAATTTTTTACCTGCAACACTGAGGTAACCAACCAATTACCTGCATTGTGTGCATCGTGTGTGTGGACTTAAAACACATTTTTTTAAAATTTAATTAATCATCAAGAAGAAGCTTATTTTTTATTTCTTATTTTTCATCATTTTAATTGTGTTTTTAATCGTTTTTTATTTAATTAAAGTAACTTTTATTTTATAACTTTATTTATTTTATTATTATCTAACATCCATCAAAAGACTATTAAACTTTAATACAAAATAAGTTGTGAAACATTTTGACTCTTCAAACATTTTGCAGAATCATCATGGCGACTTAATTTGTCTGGAATCAATTAAGTTTTATTCAAATAAGTTGCAAAAGAAAAAAATGTCATCATATTATTCCAAACATGATACAAATTTTATTAATCTATTTTTTTTTTCTTGGGCACTTTTTTTTTTAGAAATTTTAATCGCTTCCTCTACAATCCCTGATAATCCTCCGAGCCGTCTGAAAAGATGGCCCCAAGAACTTCTAGTTTAACATAGTTTTTGGAGAACTGCCAATGGGTAGTATCCCCACATCTGAATCATGACTGTATAATCTTGTATCTCATTTACTAGATGTATATCATTATACAGTTGTAAATATCAATAAATCAATTTAAAAAAAAAAAAAAAAATACCCTGAATTTTATTCCATCAATTAGCTAAATTTTGGAACATCTAATGAAGTATCAATGACAGAACCACCTATTCACTTTTACCAGTGCTATATAATTTAAATTTAACTTGAAAAATTAAAGTAATTCACCACTATTTTTTTCATACGAGTACAAATGTTAAATATCACATTTCAGATAGAATTAACAACACCACAAGTAACTATACCTTAATGCCTTTGGTATCTTCCTCGTCGAAGGATCCTATGTCAAAAGCATCAGCAGCATTAACCTCTCCCCTGGGAGGTATAAGAGGTGGCGGGTACTTCTGAACATAAACCTGCTGCCAGTCCACACCATCAAAGAATGGGTGTTCCTTGACTTCATCAGCCCTGCACATGCAAATGAAATAAAAAATGGTTTGTTAAAACTAAACAGAGCAGCTAGATACATTGTCATTTTGAAACACAAAGTAAATGTATTAATAGTATTTTTAATTTATAAAGGTTTATACTGGAGTTCTGACACTGATCAGATCCTCTACTCATGTACTGTATATATGTGGCTATTGTGCCCTAACTCAGCCTCCACTGGCTCACACCAGTGATGCAGCTGAGAGAGAGAGGCGCTGGGATCTCTTGGATTCCGCTTATTCCTTCACAAGTGGAGGGAAAAGCTCAGTTTGGGGTCACTTTAGCAGATTGTATATATTGCAAATCGTTATATATTAGCAAATAGCTTGTATAATTTTTATTTATTTGCCGACTTTGTATCTATCTCAATTATAGGTTGTTGTTTTGTTTTTTTAATATTATTTTATTTTTTTCACAGAACGGCCATAGAGACCACGCAAATATCATGACACTTGGCTTCTTTCTTGTTTTTCCTATCTTTCCACTTCTCTCTCATTATCTCCGCGTGCCGCCGCTTTCTTTCCTCCGTCCAAGCGAACTCCCTTTTTCGAACTTTTCTTCTTAACAAGAACCGAGATCTCCTTTAGTCTCTTACCATACCCCTCTCTGTCCAGACAGTCCTGGTTTGTTATTCCAAGTCTTTCCGTTTCTTCTTTCATCTGCTTAATGTATCTTCCCAAGCTTTGGTATCTACAGATTTTTTGGAATATTTCCTTGTTAAGTCTTTCTGGGGCCATTCTTACCATATGTCCGTGGAATTTCAGTCTCCTGATCCTTATTTCCATTTCTAGATCTCTTGTGTCCTTGTATATTTCCTGATTGGACCTTAGCCTGTATCCTTCTTTTGTCTTTTTGGGGCCGTAAATCCTTCTTAGAATTCTTCGCTCTATTCTCAACAATTTTTCCAGACTGGGGAGGCATGTGGTTTCCGTCCCGTAGTGTATCACAGGTTTAACAACTGTATTGTAGTGTCGTATTTTTGCTTCCGTGGACAGGTTTCTCTTGATGTATATGTTACTGGTTGCAAAAGTTAGTTATTCCAATTTGGCTATTCTTTCCTTGATACTTTCTTTTTCTGAACCATTATTACATTTAGTCTCACCCAGGTACTTAAATTTATTTGTTACATTTATTGACCCGTATTTGGTTTCCACTGTTTTCTATTTGAAGTCTGCGTCTGTGGTGATTAATTTTGTTTTTTCGTAGGAGATTTGGAGAACCACTTTTTTGGCTATTTTTCCACAATTCCTTCATTATCCTATCTAGTACCACGTTGAACAGTTTTGTTGAGAGACCGTCTCCTTGTCTGAGTCTATTATTATTTTATAGTATAGATATGAATTTATTTATTTTCTATTTTATGTAATTTGACTTTATCACTATTTTTATTTATTTATTTTATGAATGTTCTTATATCACTATTACTATTGTTCATTTTTGTAACAAATTGAAATATATCTCAATAAATAAATATATAAAAAAAATAAAATAAAATTATTAAGGAGCCAGTTTGTCCGCATTAATCAACATATAATGAGTTTTTGAGAGAGAGTAATACCATTAAATCTAAAGTTTAATGTAGCAATACTTACCCTCTACCACCGCAGCCTAGCCTCTTGTCTATGTCACGTTGAAGAAGCCTCTCCAAAAGATCCCTAAGGTCATTCGAGAAGGAATCTGGCAGCTCAACATTCTGCAACATATCAAATGACTGTTTCGAATAAAGATGAATGATTTTCAAAATATCCTCGACACAAGTAAATTACAATTTAAAAAAAATCAAAGAAATAAAACAGTATTAAATCAGTAATTTTGACTATGTTATACACATAGTCATAATTTATAACTGTAAAAAATTTCATTTTCATAATAGGAATGTGAGGTACAGATAAATATACACACACATGCACAAATTATTATTATGATATGGTATGATATTATATATCCTGCAAGGACCATAGCTCCATTAGATAGACAGGTGATGGATGTATACAATAATAAGAATTTATTTTAATTATTATTATTTATTTATTTATTATTTAATAAAGCATTTTTCTCTTAAATTGTAATACAGAGATGTAGATTAATAACCAGAAGGAGGTAGCGAATGTACATCTTTACGAAGAATTCTACAAAGCTTAGGCCATATTGCACAACATAAAAAGAAAAAAAGTTATTACCCATCCTCTTCTACCCGAACCCATACTCGTCCTACAATCTTCGTCAAATAAATTTTCTTTTCAGGTACACATTAATATTTTGTTTTGTTTTAGTTTCTTCCTTCTTCTTCCATTTAGTTTTTTTTTCTTATTATATAATAATCAACAAGCAGAGGCCCCTCACCTCTAAAATATATGGACCCGCACAGGGAGTATAATTTTATTTTTTTTCTAATTAATAAGCCTTCAAATACCAAAAGGTAATGTAAGTTAACACATATTATAGTACATATTATCATGATATCTATATTAATATTTGATTTTTATTTGTTTGAGGGATTGAAAAAAAGATTCTTTTCTAATACAAAACTATAATATTTACAATTATTTTTCCCTTTTAGTTATTTATATTATTTTATTTTTTATCAATTTATTTATTTCTCTTTACAACTATATTTAAAATAAAAAATAAAAAACCCTGGGTCTTGATGGCTGATTTTTCTTTAAGTAATATTATGCTCTATATTGTCAAAGATCAGTTATATCATATATTATATGCGATGCGTAAATCTTCATCTGTCATCAGTTACCTGCTACTCTCACCAACATCTCATCTCAAGCCATCATGATAGTTAAGTTTGAAGCTGTTCACATAACTTAATGGACATTTCTTTATTTAATTCATAAGTGAAGCTTTTATTATTTTTTTTATAATAAACTATTTTACTTAATATAGGGAATTTTAAGTTGGTTTGTTTCATCATTGATATAAAAAAAAAAAAAAAAAATAATAAATAATAGAAATAAGAAAGAACCATTGTTGATTCAGTTCCTATCAAGGTTTTTGCATCTTCTCCATCTGGCAAATTTATTCTTTGGTTTATGAAACACTCCCCCCTCAGGAATATCTCTAGAATAGCCAAATTAAATTGTAATTAATATTTAAGAGACAGATGGGGATGGATGCAGCAATATATTGTTGTGATATATTAAATAGGCAAAAATAATAAAGAAAGATCAAGAAGGCTCAAAGTGATCGGCCAATCAGAAAAAAGAATCAAAATGCGCAATAGAGCGGGAATAACATGGCATGTTTTCCGTCAATGACTCTCTTATGTTGTGGATCATGGACGAGAACAGACGCATGCTCACACAGAATGGATTATGCCACCAACCATCAAATCATCTATAAATTTAAGTCATCGTAGAGAATAGTGCACTACTACATTGAATATAAGAAAATTGAAGACATCTATTGAAAAATAAGGATTAAGAACCAACTGAAAAGAATGAAATCAGATGAACTATAAATTTTTAAATTTTCAATCTTTACTAGTTTTAAGTTAATTTTAGGTTGATATTTCATATATTGTAACATGTTTCAAATATAATATAAGTTTTAACCTTAGCCAAGACTACGAAATTATTAATTAAAAATCCATATAAACCACTAATTTCATTAAACAAATAAAATATTATAGTAATATATATGAATATATATAGTCATAGAATTTTTTACAGGGAGTAAAAAATCCTTGGAGAGCCAGTGTCTGAGTAGCTAGTATGCTAGAGTACCAGACCAAAGTTGAGAATTTGAATTCCAGTCCTCAGAGGACTTTTTCATGCAAAAATATGGATTCAGTCACAGCCTCTCTCCCCTGGGTATGTGAGCCGACTGGTGGTCACTCACAAAAATAGGTGTAAGGAGTGATGACTCTACCCAATAACTTATCATTGAGAATCGTGAGTGTATTTCCTAAGATATTACACTATGCAGCTAATGACCTACAAGGCCTGTCGAACTATCGGAAAAAAAATAAAATCCGTGGTTATGCCGTCCTTCATGGGAGACATAAAATAGTGGTGTCGAGCCTAAAGGATGTCAGGTACTCACTAAATATCCATATCATAATAAACAAGGAAAGGTCAATAGAAGACTACCACAGTACAATTGTCTGATTAGCCAAACTAGTATAAAGTGACATTAAATGAATAAACAAATAAAAAGATGTTATTAATTTATAAAAAAAATTGGAAATAAAAAAAATAACTTTTGTCAAAAAATGGTTACCCAACAAAACAAGTATCGTTAATGAAATCGCCTGAGAATAAAATCGCAGAAACTGCAACATTGGAACATTAAGAGTTTATTAACACAGTTGCACTTTCTTAACAAAAACCCTAACAAACTGAACCTAATTACTCACACCATACATTTCAGAATTTAGATAATACTCAAATTTGACCAACCTGAAACAATAAATCAGCAAAGAAACAGTTTCAAACAAAATATATAAGAGATGACCATTGTTGAAAAATCAGTAATATCATAAAAAATTCTCTAAATAATCAATTTGAAACAATAGTAAGCAAGTCGAAAAATTTAGAACATTAAAAAAAAACATTTAAGCTCTCCATCATAGTGCTAAATCATAAGTTCCGATAACTGATTAAGAATTTTAAACTTTAGAGCGAAAATCAAACAAGCAAAACTATTCACTGATTATTTCTCACAAACCAAAAAAAAAAATTAAAGATCTATAAACAAGAAATTATTTTAAAACCAACTTTTTATTTCACCTATTAATATATTAGATCATTAGGAAATTGCATAAATAATCACATTAGCCTATTACAAATGATAAAAAAATATTACCATTGTAAGTGTCATGCGATCGATCTCGTGTTTGTCCTTGGTTTTATGCTGCCGAAATGGACTATGTCCCTTCAAAAGTTTGTAGAGCATACATCCAAAAGAGAACCAATCAGCACTTGAGTCATAAGCGGTGCCTTTGGACAGCACCTCTGGAGCCATGTAGCCATGGGTACCCCTGATTTAAAACAAAACAACCACTATATTTCACTTCATATAATATGTACAAAATTTGGAAATAATGCCATTTTATTCTGACTTAACACATAACCTAACCCGACATGGGCTGAAAAGGAGTTGGATAAGAGAGGGACCTCCTGACCTGAAAATATAGTTGTGCTTAATGCCAGGAGGATTCACCACTGAGTGCTGTCTCCCTCATGCCTAAACATACTATGTTTTCCATATTTGTGAAATACAACCCATTTGCTTATTGTATTTATTTTACAGGTCCAAATAAAGTTATTGAGTTAAAAAAAAAAATAATAATAATAAAGTAAATTCTGATTTTACAAAGCTTTGAATTTAGCATCAAATTAAAGTAGCCTGACAGGCTAAAACAGAGTCTCTCAGGGAAGAACTGTGTATTGAGTAGTAAAATAAGTCAGTAGCATTTTGTAATGGTGATTTCAACAAAAATTTCAAATATATATAATCATTATATTCTACGATATCCCGTGTCATAGAGTGAAGGTTGTCTGTGACCAATACTTGAATTTGATCATCATCAACAGTTGAAGAACGCTTGGCGTCTTCTAAGTCAAAATTTCCGGTTCCGAACTAGGAAAATCACTTACGGAGAGTGCTTTCTCCTAAGGCATTATTGCCATACACACAGTAAATTTTGTTAACCGTCTGTGTAGCAGATTTTTTTTTGGAAATAAAAAATCATTAAATGACATAAATGAACATTTTTTTCTCTTCCGTTTTGAGTCAGCAGGAATCTCATTTAAAACTGATGTAAAAAAAAAACACCTTAACTAATTTTTTTTTATAATGTGTAAAGATTATTGATCAATTAAAGATGGTTTTATAATAATCACAGAGAGGATTAATTGAAATATATAAAAAGGTTACAAACTTATTTCACAAGCCAATAGTTCATTGAGGCGAGATAAGTTCAACCTCCTAACCTCCTAGGCATGCTTACTTCACTTCCACACTCTAATTTTCAAATTTAATATTCTTGAGATGATTTAAAAATTGGACAAAGAATCATTATTCAAATAAATCCCTTTCTGATAGTAGTCTTTCAGACTGATGAGCTAATGATGGAAACATAGTCAGTTGTTTGTTCAACTATTTAGTAGTATGCCAACATGTTATGAAGTAAAACGGAGGTGGACATTTATTCTCTCATTGTGTGAGTGTAGGTGATCTTTCATTCAACCATAAAAGGGCTCTAACATTCAGTAAGATAATAATTATTTGTATGTTAATTGTATGGGAATGATCCCAGTAAGAAATGGTTAAACCAATGGTTAAGTCACAATATCATTGATGTTTTTTTAGGTTTATTAATAATAAAATAATTAAAAGTTATTCTTATCTAATACTTACCTTATACTCTCATAACCTTTATGCTTAAAATTGACTATTCGAAAAATAAGAATTTAAAGTTCCTGTAAGACATTAATGAACTTATTATTTAAATCGTAAATAATATAAGAAAAAAATTCTAGAAATTGTAGATCTATTTCTACTTTCATAAATGCTCATTTTCTCTAAGTTCCCACATAACAGTATGTAAGACTACTTGGTATAATGGTTTTATTACTCGTAAAGAACTAATAAACTTTTCCATTTAATTACTTAATCTATTACTATCACTTACCTATACATAAAATATACAGTAAGAGAAAGTATAGCGATCGTGAACATTTTTTAATTCCAGTTTTCAACGGAAATTGATGTTTTAGGATCCCCTGAGTCCAAATGACCAAGTCCCACAAAAAGGTCTGCGTGTGCACGGTAAGTCTAGCGCAAAAACTTAAAGTCGTATGGAACTGAAATTTTATATTTAATTCAAATATTCGCTCGAGATGTTATAGCAACTTTTTTATCAACATCGGCTAACCAGAAGAGCCACTTTATACCATGCATTTTGCATCTTAATACGATTTTCTCAAAAATGGCTCAAACAATTTTGATTAAACTCGCTATATTGATGTAAAATTTAATGGGCTTTAATATGATGTAGGTTTCCTTCCGCATGAGATGTCCTGCCCATGCCCACTTCATTTTTCTAGCATAAGCAATAGCGTCTGCGACATTTGTTAGTTTTCTTATTTTATTTGCGTTAATTTTGTCCCGCAGGAAGATTCCTAACATAATCCGCTCCATTCTTCGTTGACATACGTTTATTTTCTGTTCTAAATTTTTTGTGAGTGACCATGTCTGGCATCCATATGTAAGCACTGGGATGATGCAGCTGTTAAAAGCTAGTGCTTTATATTTTATTTCCAGTTGGCTTTTGAATATGATCTTGAGGCTCCAAAATTTTTTCCACGCCTTACCTATTCTGGATTCTATTTCTTTTGCGTCTCTATTTACAAATGATATTTTTTGTCCAAGATAGTAGGCTTCTTTGGAAATCTTCATGTCTGGGAGTTGGTGCTTAATTATTTCCGAAGACCCGTTGGTCATTATTAGAGACTTTTCAGGGTTCAATATCAGACCATGGAGAGAGCTCTTTTCTTTTAGTTCATTAACCATTATGACGAGTTCATCCTCCGAACTTGCTATTAGGACAATGTCATCCGCGAATTTCAATGAATTTAGCTTCGTTCCATTGATAGAGATTCCCATATCTTCCTAATCTAGGGCTTCGAAGATTCGTTCTAATTCTGAAAGGAAAATGGTTGGTGATAGTGGGTCTCCCTGCCTAACTCCTTTCCTAATCGGAAATGTATTGCCTTTCCTTTCCATTTCTATGTATCCTTTGTTATCAGTGTACATCTCTTCTATTAGTTGGACATACCCTTTGTCTATTCCTCTACGTTCCAATGCTGTCCCTATATTATTGTGATATATACTATCAAACGCTTTCTTGAAATCTAGGAATCCCAGATATATTGTGAAATTATATTCGTTCGCTTTTTCTATCAACTGGTTTATTGTAAACTGATGGTCTATTACTGACATGTTCTTTCTAAATCCTGCTTGATCTTTTGGAAGGCTTTCGTCTATTGTTTTAAGTATTCTAGTATTTATTATTTTAGAAAAGAGCTTGCAAAGGTTGGAGCAAATTGAAATGGGGCGGTAGTTATTGATATTTTTTCTGTCACCCTTCTTATGAATTAGAATTATCTTTGACATTTTCCATTCATGTGGTATTTCTTTTTTCTTAAGAATTTTGTTAAAGACAAAACATTTAAGCTATCACCTCCGGATTTCAGAACTTTGTTCGTTATCCCGTCTTCTCCAGGGCATTTGTTATTTTTTAAATTTTTCGTAGCTGCTTCTACTTCATTTCCATTATTGGTAATATCGTATAATTTGTTTCATCGTTCTTATTTTTTGTTTTGGTTAGGTATTTATCTGAAGAGTACAATTCCTTAAAGAAATCTTAAATCGAATCTATGATCTCTTGCCTATTGCTTTCCATGACTCCTTTCTTGTTTTCTAAATTTGTTATCCAGAATTTACCCTCGTTTAGTTCGTTTCTAATCCTTTTTATTGATCTACTATTGCTAAGTATATCAACCATTCGTTGTTCTTAAATGATCTTAAGTCCTGTTTGATATGGTGCCTGATTAGTTTATTTAGGTAGGACTTATTGGAATTAGGTGAGTTTGAAATCGATATTTTTCTTTTTTCTATCAGTTGTAATGTAGTCTCGGACAATTTTGAGCGATAATCCTTGGGTTTGTATGATTTTAATTTAGCCTGAGTAGATGCTTCCTGGATTCTGTTTCTAATATCTATATACAATTCTTGGATATCATTGTGTTTTCTGTTTTCAATATATCTTCTTATTTCTTCCATCTTCTTATGCAGACATTCGGTATTTATGTTTCTTACAACTGGTGTGGAGTAAAAAGGTCTGTTTTTCTTCATTTTATCAAGTCTTAGGGTGGTCCTGATCATTCTATGGTCTGAGTTGAAATTTATATTTGACAATATTGCGCAGAGGCCGACAACGCAAGCGCTGGGTAGACAAATTGAGAAAAAAGGAAGGTTCTTTGTGGATGAGACACGCACAAGACAGAGTGTTATGGAAAAGCTAAGTGCCAGCAACTCAAGTTTTAGGTTCGGCTAGTCTCCGCCCAAAAGACTCTAATCTCCCATTCTTTGGGAAGGTCTATATGTAAATATTCATTTTTTTGTTTTGTTTTTTTTATACATAATGGAGATTATTAATAACTTTGTATTTACATATAAATAAAGGCTTTATTATTATTATTATTATTAGGTTTCCTTCTGACTGAAATAGTCTAACAGGGCTGAAATACTGATATTTTAAATTTTCTTCCTCTAAAGTACCTTTAAACTTGTACAATCTAAAAGATTAACCATATCATCTTAATGAAATTGATGAAGAACGGCTAAATATACAAGTGGGACGAATTTGATGACCAAATTAAGGATAACTAAGGATGACTAATTGCGGTATCTCCAGGTTAATTAAATCTGCTCTACTATCAAAACAAACAAATCTCAAATTATATAAGACACTTATAAGGCTTGTCGTGTGCTATGGTGACGAGACAGGAATGCTTAAAGTAGCCAACCAGCAATCCCTTAGTATATTTGGAAGGAAAATTATGAGATGAATTTTCAGTCCTACAAAGGAATAAGGTATAGGGCGAAACCGAGAATTGGCTGACTTGATGCAGTATGGAAATGTTTTAAGGTTCATTAAATCTAAAATAATTAGTTGGCTGTGTCATATCGAACGAATGTTAGATGAAAGAATGTCCAAATAAGGACAAAGAATGGCAAACCATTGTTGGAGGGGCCGAAGTTCATCTTGGGCTGTAGAGCCAGATAAGAAGAATATAACAAAACAACAAGAATCATAATGAAATGAAACTATAAATAAAAACAAAACTGATTTAAAAAGCTATTCCCACTTACACACTAGCATGTGGTTTCTTCTTGCTAAAGTCACATGCTAATCCCAAATCAGAGATCCTGACATGGCCATGCTCATCTAGAAGGATATTAGCTGGCTTTAAATCTCGATACACGATGTACCTTCGGTGCATATGCTCCAGCCCTGCACATATAGAAAAGAAATAATTATAATAAAATGTATCCAATCAAATTAAACACATTCATGAATAGTTAAATAGATTATATAAAAATAGAATTATTTCTTGAAAAATAACCTACAAATATTTCAAACAATAGAACTATATTGAGTAAAAGTTATTATTTTCACTGAATTTTTATTCATAAGTTTTAAAAATAATTGTTTTGTTTTTACTTTATTTTAGTATCGACCAATTTATATTATATTAGGCTGCACTAGACTAGAGACAAGATCAGTATGTCTAAACAGAAGCCCTGAAAAAAAAAATGGTTCTTCTATGGGTTGAATTTACAATTTTCATACTAGTAGATAAGCCTTGATCTATCTGTAAAACAAAAACAAAACTACATTTTATGATACTTCAGCCTCATCTAGGGTCTTACATTAGAAGTACCTTACTTTAAAATAAAAAATAGCAGTTTTATCAAGCATAGGAAAGCAGAATTGTAAAATCTGTAGCTCTCACACCACTGTTTAAACTTGACTTAAGTAGTCTGTATGATCTTATGTATTGCCTCAGCGAGTAATAATCAATTCTTAAATTATATGTGAGTAGAAATGATGTCAGTTTATGAGTTAGAAGTAAGGTAGAAGTAGCTATCATTTAATATCATCAAACAAACTAGACTTGAGTTAATCGTGTATGTACTTTCATTTAAAAGGTTTTGAAGAAACCTTGTTTTTATTCAAAACAATATACCTAAAACTGTTTAAAAAAAAAGCTCTATATTAAAAAAAAAAAATTACGTAAAATTCTAATATTGTGTTCCATATTTTTAGTTTTATTTTAAAACCAGTACTAACCAAGGATGACTTCAGCTGCATAGAACTTCATTTCTATCTCATTAAAGACACCATGCTGAGAGAGATGATAGTGTAAGTCACCGCCATTCATAAGATCTAGGATGAAGCAGAGCTTGTCGGGGGTGTGAAAGGCATATGTCATGCAAACGATGAAAGGGCAATCGACCTGCAACAAGGTTTAAAGCTTAATCCCAACATTTTTTTTCCCCGATTCCCAATATACAGAAATATTTTTATAATATAATAGAATAGAAAGACACCACTAGTAATTTCAAAAGGCTATTCTCTGATAATTCTGAATCAATTTCAATGATTTTTTTTTCTTTTCTTTTGTAGAAAATCTAATTCTCTATGAAATAGCACTAAAAGCAAAAAAAAATTTTTTTGGTATTAATTTCTTTATTAATTAGGAGAAACGGATTTTTTTTTTATTCGTTATTTGGGTTCAACGCATCTTGAAACATAAACCCTCAAATTTTGAAGAGGAGTATTTTTTTTTTGCTTGATTACAAAGGTTCATTATTGAAAACAATAAACCAAAACAAATAATTCAGTAATTGTGGCTTGGCCACATAAGACTTTTTTTCCCTCTCTTTGTTCATCGAGTTTTCTTGATCTCAAAAGTCTTTTTGATTTTTCTCCATTTTCAATAATAACCAATTTTTGGTGGAATTACCTCTATTATAATTTATGACTTGAATACACAGATCAACTATTTTTTAAATTTATTTTTTCTTTATTATTGCAGTTTGCTGATTCTAGAACTCTATACATATTTTTCTCTAGCTTCAAAAATAACTGAATTATGGGCATATTTATGAATAAAATTTCATTTTTTTTCTTTTCTTTTTTCTCTTTTTTATAATTATTCGCGTTTTTTCAGTTAATAAACACTAATAAATTTTTTCTCTATCTTAAAAAATAACTGAATTATGGGCATATTTATGAAAAAAATTTCATTTTTTTTTCTTTTTTCTCTTTTTTATAATTATTCGCGGTTTTTTTGGTTAAAAAAACACTATTAAATATTTTTTCTATTATAAAAATAACTGAGTTATGGACGTATACATGGGCAAAATTTCAATTTTTTTTTTTTCATTTGTTTTTCTTGTTAATACGACTTTACTGATTTTAAAACTCTATACACATTTTTCTCTATCTTCAAAAATAAATGAGTTATGGGCGTATTTATGGATAAGATTTCAGGTTTTTTCTTTTATTTTTTCTCTTTTTTATAATTATTCTCGATTTTTCAGTTAATAAACACTAATAAACTTTTTTCTCTATCTTAAAAAATAACTGAATTATGGGCATATTTATGAAAAAAATTTCATTTTTTTTCTTTTTTCTCTTTTTTATAATTATTCGCAGGTTTTTTTTTTTTTTTTTTGGTTAAAAAAACACTAATAAATATTTTTTCTATTATCAAAAATAACTGAGTTATGGACGTATACATGGGCAAAATTTCAATTTTTTTTTTTCATTTGTTTTTCTTGTTTATCCCACTTTACTGATTTTAAAACTCTATGCACATTTTTCTTTATCTTCAAAAATAAATGAGTTATGGGCGTATTTATGGATAAAATTTCAGGTTTTTTCTTTTATTTTTTCTCTTTTTTATAATTATTCTCGATTTTTCAGTTAATAAACACTAATAAACTTTTTTCTCTATCTTAAAAAATAACTGAATTATGGGCATATTTATGAAAAAATTTTCATTTTTTTTCTTTTTTATAATTATTCGCGGGTTTTTTTTTTTTTTTTTTTTTTTGGTTAAAAAAACACTAATAAATATTTTTTCTATTATCAAAAATAACTGAGTTATGGACGTATACATGGGCAAAATTTCAATTTATTTTTTTTAATTGGTTTTTCTTGTTTATCCCACTTTACTGATTTTAAAACTCTATGCACATTTTTCTTTATCTTCAAAAATAAATGAGTTATGGGCGTATTTATGGAGAAAATTTCAGGTTTTTTCTTTTATTTATAATTATTCTCGATTTTTCAGTTAATAAACACTAATAAATTTTTTTTCATTCTTAAAAAATAACTGAGTTATTGAATTAAATTTCATTATTGAAAATGGAGAAAAATCAAAAAGACTTTTGAGATCAAGAAAACTTGATTCTTGATCTCAAAAGTCTTTTTGATTTTTCTCCATTTTCAATAATAACCAATTTTTGGTGGAATTACCTCTATTATAATTTATGACTTGAATACACAGATCAACTATTTTTTAAATTTATTTTTTCTTTATTATTGCAGTTTGCTGATTCTAGAACTCTATACATATTTTTCTCTAGCTTCAAAAATAACTGAATTATGGGCATATTTATGAATAAAATTTCATTTTTTTTCTTTTCTTTTTTCTCTTTTTTATAATTATTCGCGTTTTTTTTTTTTTTTTTTTGGTTAAAAAAAACTAATAAATATTTTTTCTATTATCAAAAATAAATGAGTTATGGATGTATATATACATGGGCAAAATTTCAATTTTTTTTTCTTTTTCATTTGTTTTTCTTGTTAATACGTCTTTACTGATTTTAAAACTCTATACACATTTTTCTCTATCTTCAAAAATAAATGAGTTATGGGCGTATTTATGGATAAAATTTCAGGTTTTTTCTTTTCTTTTTTCTCTTTTTTATAATTATTCTCGATTTTTCAGTTAATAAACACTAATAAATTTTTTCTCTATCTTAAAAAATAACTGAATTATGGGCATATTTATGAAAAAAATTTCATTTTTTTTTCTTTTTTCTCTTTTTTATAATTATTCGCGGTTTTTTTGGTTAAAAAAACACTATTAAATATTTTTTCTATTATCAAAAATAACTGAGTTATGGACGTATACATGGGCAAAATTTCAATTTTTTTTTTTTTCATTTGTTTTTCTTGTTAATACGACTTTACTGATTTTAAAACTCTATACACATTTTTCTCTATCTTCAAAAAATAAATGAGTTATGGGCGTATTTATGGATAAGATTTCAGGTTTTTTCTTTTATTTTTTCTCTTTTTTATAATTATTCTCGATTTTTCAGTTAATAAACACTAATAAACTTTTTTCTCTATCTTAAAAAATAACTGAATTATGGGCATATTTATGAAAAAAATTTCATTTTTTTTCTTTTTTCTCTTTTTTATAATTATTCGCAGGTTTTTTTTTTTTTTTTTTTTGGTTAAAAAAACACTAATAAATATTTTTTCTATTATCAAAACTAACTGAGTTATGGACGTATACATGGGCAAAATTTCAATTTTTTTTTTTCATTTGTTTTTCTTGTTTATCCCACTTTACTGATTTTAAAACTTTATGCACATTTTTCTTTATCTTCAAAAATAAATGAGTTATGGGCGTATTTATGGATAAAATTTCAGGTTTTTTCTTTTATTTTTTCTCTTTTTTATAATTATTCTCGATTTTTCAGTTAATAAACACTAATAAACTTTTTTCTCTATCTTAAAAAATAACTGAATTATGGGCATATTTATGAAAAAATTTTCATTTTTTTTCTTTTTTATAATTATTCGCGGGTTTTTTTTTTTTTTTTTTTTTTGGTTAAAAAAACACTAATAAATATTTTTTCTATTATCAAAAATAACTGAGTTATGGACGTATACATGGGCAAAATTTCAATTTATTTTTTTTAATTGGTTTTTCTTGTTTATCCCACTTTACTGATTTTAAAACTCTATGCACATTTTTCTTTATCTTCAAAAATAAATGAGTTATGGGCGTATTTATGGAGAAAATTTCAGGTTTTTTCTTTTATTTATAATTATTCTTGATTTTTCAGTTAATAAACACTAATAAATTTTTTTTCATTCTTAAAAAATAACTGAGTTATTGAATTAAATAACTTTTAATCCGCCACCATTCTAAAAAAAAAAACACCTGATATCAACATCTAGGAGCTAGGATCATTGTTGCATGCTCTAGTATTTTAGGGGTGAATTTAAAAAAAATTGTTCCAGCAGTTTCAGAGAAATGTCGCAGATGGAGGACATACGGATTTTTTTTAAATATTCATTATTCGGGTTCTATTTATCTTGAAATGTAAGCCCTCAAATTTCTAAGAACCGTAATTTTTTTTTTTTACAAAGGTTCATTATTGAAAAACATTTTTTTTTCTCTCTCTCTGGCACGACAGCCTAACACCCTTGGACTCGTGGTGTAATTTCCTGGGAGAATAAACTCACAATTCTTGATGGGATGTAACAGGGTAGGGTCATCACTCCCTATGCCTTATTATTGAAAATAATAAACCAAAACAAATAATTCAGTACAATATTTTAATATCATTATAAATAACAAAATTAAAAAGAGGTAAACCCACCCCTGTGCTAACAAGAGACAGCATAATCCTTTCATTGAGTGCCAAGGTCTCTCCCTGTTTCATCTTGATCCTTTTCTTATCAAGACATTTCATAGCATACATCTTGCCAGTATCTGCCTTCCTGCAACCGTAGACCTCACCAAACCCTCCTCGACCAATGATCCGGTGAACACTGAAGTCGTTCATAGTAAGCTGCAAAATAAGTCTTTAATAAACTTTTACACATATTGATGGATGAATATTTGATTAATTAAGACACTGGTCTGATGTACTGAAGGTTTAATCAAGGCAATTGAGTCCTTGAAAACTAAGAAGAAAGATATCTAGGGTTTTAAAACTGGAATGTTAAAAGATTGATTCAATCGGTATTTAAATTGTGCCAAGAGGATTTAAAACAGGCAATAATTAAACTTTAATTTGATACTGAATCTATTCTTAAAACTTCATAAATTTATGTATATATGATACCCACACACTAACTTGTCATAGATGATCCACTTTTCATCACTATTCATTTGAGAAATGGGTCCATTTTGTCGCCGTTCAGAAGTAAGATGCAAAGAGATATTCAGTTGTCCAGGTTTAACTCAGTCAGTTTGTGGGGTATCCAAAAATCGAGGTGAGACATTTAGGCTAAGCGTTTTTAAATGTTTTTGAACGGTTGCAAAACCATTTTCAAGGATCTCCACAATTACTCACAGCTGAAGCGACCAGTCTTGTCCTATTAGAGCCTAGATATCACTCGAATCAACATCGATAGGCCAACCACTTCTGGGTTTATTATCAAAACTCATATCTTCAGAACAAAACTTGGTAAACCATTTTTGAGCTGTATGTCCTGTTAAGGCATTATCCTTATAAACCTTACATACCTTTAATTTCTCTATATAAAATTAAAAGTGCACATTGTCATTTGACATCTTCACTGTGCTGTAACACAAACAAAACAAATGCCAATGAAACTAAACAAGCCAGTTTAGAAAAGTGGACTTAGATCTATGGCTATTGTGCGCCATAGAGTCAAAAATGGTGATATTAGAACACAAATTTTGTTGCAATAGCAAACTTCAGAAGGCTATTTGGATTGACTAGTTTGTTTTTCACAGGGTGTTCTAACCAAAAAGAGTGAACCTTAACTTTGAAAGCCTGTCAAAGCAGCAGATTATGTGGAAAGATGTTTCATCTTCCTGTCTACATAGTCTACATAAAGGGGTATTAGAGATACCAAGTTTGAACATGTGGTAGTTGAGTTTTCCGTGTCCTGTGTAAATACCAGTAATGGTAAAGGTAATGGACTTTGACCTTTCCGATAACGATAATTAAAGTCAGATAAGACAAAGAGAACTGGAAATATTCGAAAAAAATTTGAACTACTAACAAAAACCAAACGAACTTATGGTTCCACCCAATGGAATAGTTTGTTACTTACATTTGCCAATATTTTAAATGATCTCATGTATTGTAAATAATTAAAACCAATATTCAAATTTTCCGCAGGAAAATGCTGAAATATGGACTTTAAGCCCATGAGCCCATAAATGGAGTGGTAGGTAAAGAAAATATATGACATTTAAATGCAGCACAAATGGCTTAGAATTTATGTTGTTTCAAATGATTACTTCCAACAATAATGGAACAAACCTGGAATAGATAAACCAGAACACAGGAATTTTGAAATAAGTTGCCAAAATGATTAAAGGGTATCAGGTAACAATTGGCCAGTTTTGAGAGAGAACATTTTTTTTTCCAATTCTGTTGAGAACACCATTATTTTTATTCATAGTTTTTACAGTAATTTAAAGTGTACCTTATATCCACACTACGTATACATCTTATCTTACATACATATATATTGCTACATACTAAAATAATTATTAAATAATCACCTCATGTTTATGTGCACGGTTATCTGTAATCTACAACTACTCTTTGATATACATCCAAAGCAAAAAAAATCTGGTGCGGGCAACACACGACTTTCACTTACCTCGATTTTTAAAATCAATGAAAGAATTTTCAAATACAGTTAGAGATAAAAATACGTGAAACTATTAAGGAATTAATCAAATTGAATTTATATATAAACATGTGTTTTATTAAAAAATCTATTATATTATTATCTAAAATAATCAGTTAGTTTTATCTTCTTCTCATCACTCTCTATTAACTTCTAAAAGCTTGTGTATGAGATGATATTTTTTATAAAATCTTTAGCTTTCCAACGGTATATCATACATGTATATTACTGCTCTTATGTTCAAAAACGAAAAATTTCATTAAAAATATATTTTTTCTGTTTTCTCCTTTAGTTGGGTATCGAATTTATTCAATTTATATATTTACCTGTTTTTCATCAGCGCTAACAAGATAATCTAGTTATTATTATTGAATCTAAAAAATTAAAGGTACTTTAGAGGAAGAAAATTTAAAATATCGGCATTTAAGCCCTGTCAGAACCATTTTTATCCAAATAAAACCTACATGATATTAAAGCCCATTTAATTTTACATCGATATAGCGAGTTTAATCAAAATCGTCGGAACCGTTTTGAGAAAATCGAAAAAAGGTGCAAAATGCATGGTATAAAGTGCCTCTTCTGGTAAGCTCATTTTGATGAAAAAAGTTTTGTCACGTCTCGGGCGTATAGTTGTCTTAAATATGAAATTTCAGTTTCATAGGACTTACCGTTTCCGCCCGGGAGTTACCACAGACACACACACACACACAGACACACACACACACACAGACCTTTTTGCGGGACTTGGTTATTTGGACTCAGGGGACCCTAAAACGTGTATTTCCGTTGAAAACTGGAATTCGAAAATTTTCACGATCGCAATACTTTCCTTACTATATATAGTAAGTGAAAGTAAAAAAAGCTTTCAGATTTTTTTTAAAATGAAGGGATGCAAGATCTTTTTAAATATTTCATACCAATAACACTTAATAGGATTTAGATATAACACTGAGCAACAACTATTTGTTTAACCAAAAACCATATTGGAAAAAAAACATAAATATAAACGGATATTAATTCATTCACATTTCATAATTCTGCTAAGTTAAATTCATTCTTTACTCATTATTTTCATATTTAAGAACATAAATACAAGCTTTTCTATGTTAAATAGTTGACTATATATATCTAATGAAGGAGTTCATGGTCAATGAATAATTAGTAAAAACTATTTGTTGGTTTTATTAAAAACTATAACTATTTCTAGTTTCACAAAAAATAGTTTTTACAACCCGGAACATCTCATCCTGCAATAAAAATATGGTATAAGAGAAAATTATAGGTACAGCACTAATATTAACTTTTAAACTAACCATTCAGAATCAACGCATTCAATTATCAAACCAATTAATACAAAAGTAAAAACAAATGAAATGAATGACGAGTTTACCTAACAAGAAATGATCCTCTGCCAAACAAGGAGAGTTATTGGGCTTTACACATAAATATGAACAAAGTCTGAAGTCCATGTAATTACAAATTCTATTTTAAGAAAATCAATATTGCTCTCACTTTTTTTAAATTTTACAAAGAGGGAGAAAGAATGGATTATTTAACAGATTAATAATTTATTCTATCGAGAGTTTGAAGATTCTTGTGGGTACCTCACATGATACATTTTAACCTGCCCAGGGTCAATCCAAATCTGAATTATTTCAGGCTCAGGGTTCCTCAAATAATTATTGAAGTTAACATTTTTTCATTTCAAAGTAATAAAGGTATCATAAAAAAGAAAAGATCTATTTTACAAACGACAGTTTTTATTTATTAATTAAAAGTTTATACATTTAAAGTTGTATTAAAGAGATCTTATATTCACTATGCGGCAGATCACTGAAAAAGTAATAGAAAAGGATAAAAGTGTTCTGGCATACTTTGTTGACCTGGCCAAAGCATTTGATCGGGTCAGGAAACAAGACATCGTGAGGGAATTCAATGAAAGGAGAGTTAATGAAGGATTAAAAAGCTATATCAGGGCTTTATATGAACCAGCGAGGTATCATCAGAACATACAACCATTTGTCGAAAGAATTTAAGATATCTCAAGGCATCAGACAAGGTTGCAGTCTCAGCCCACTGCTGTTCATAATGGTCCTAGATGGAGCTCTAAAGAAGGCCAAGTCGAGAATGAGACCCTACTGCTTAGGACACTTGAATCTATCGCCTACCCACCTCACCATGCTTGCATATGTTGATGACATCGTCGTATTAGCCAATAATGGAAGGGATCTCCAGTTCAATCTTCGCGTCCTCTAGGAAGCACTTAACCCCATAAACATGGAAATAAATACCCGGAAAATGAAAATAATGAAGATAAGAAGAAGAGAGAACCGAATTGGACGAGTCATCAGGCTAGGAGCAGAAAAGATTGAGCACATAAAGAACTTCAAATACCTAGGCAAACATCTAAATGAGCAGGGCTGGGTGGACGAAGACATAAAGGAAAGAATAAAGTCTGCCGGAAGGTGTTTCCTATCTCTTAAGAAGGGCTTTATAGGCAAAAGAGAGGTCTCCAACCATACAAAAATAGTAGTAAACAAAACAACCTTCTTACCTATATTGACGTATGCCAGCGAATCCTGGGCCCTCACCACTAAACATAAAAGCCAACTCGAGGCTATGGAGATGCGTTACTTGAGAAAAGTTGAAGATAAGACGAAGAGGGACTAAATAAGGAATACCATAATAAGATCCAACCTTGATGTCAGATCGGCTGAGGATATTGTTGAAGAAATTCAGCTAAGATGACGGCCATGTCTCAAAAATGTAGGAGGTTCGCGTGGCAAAAGCAACATACCAGATGAAAGTAGAGGGAAGGAGACCAAGAGGAAGACCTAGAAAGACTAGGGAGGATGGGATCAGGAAGGCCTGCAGAAAAAGAGACATAGATTGGAAATCAGCAAGAGAAATGACACAGAATAGGAATGCCTGGATCAGCCTTTACAAGTGACCCTCTCACACTGCTGTGCGGTAGAGAGGAAAGATGAAGAAGAAGAAGTTTATACATAAGAAGCAGAGAACGAATAAGTTTCCGGGATTCAAACCCACAGGTGGCCCTAGGATTTTTTAATGGGAATAAAAAATTCTTAGTTATGCCGTCCTTCGAAGGAGACCCGAGCCTGTTGATGTCAGGTACTCGTCAAAGATCCCTATCCTAATTAAACCTGGATCAGCAAAATTTAAGACTCCCACTGTAGCATAGTCCGATAAGCTATAGCAGCATAAAGGGACGTTAAATAAATAAAAATAACAATCAACAACGAATAGATTTAACCACACCATAAAATGATTCCTCCACTTCCACCCAGTGGCTAGAATTCTTGTCTGGTCTAGAAAGAGTTCATAGATGAGTTTGAAAATCTCAAAAACAACACCCAAAAAAGCAGTGACCATAATAGGTTTTATAAGGGCACAAAACAGTTATTGAGGCGTTATACAAGAACTTTTCCAGTTGAAGTTTGAACATAAAATACAAAAAATATCAAAAGGACCATTTGACAAAAATTACCATAAGATTATGATAAGTTCTCAAAAAATATTTGATATTATTCCAACTAATCTTAGTCAACTTTACATACAAGTTCTCCCATACTTAAGGAGCAAATCCTTTTTCTTATTAAATGGGAACATAAATAAATACTAATTTATTGTGATTTTAAGTCCAGGGTGAAAAGTTCTACACAGAGCTTAAATTTTTAAAGTTCTGCAAAGAACCTTAAATAATCTTATAATAAAAGGTGTAATAAAAAATTAGGGTATGAATTTTAAAAAATCTAAGATAAAGTCTAAGTTAGAACAAGAAATTTAAAAAATAAAAATGCAGTTATTTTGGATCACTGATATTAAAATATTACACATTCATAATTATTGTTATTACAAAGGGAATTAAACAACTTTCAAACGGAAATAATGATAAAAAAGGTTAGGCTAAATGCATAAAATAAGTTATACATACTTCTATACACGAGGTTGTGAAGTACTCAAATAAGCTACACTAGCCATGCCATACATGCTTCAGCTACATCACTTTAATCAATTCTAATCCAACAATAGAACGATAGATCAACAATTCTTACTTACTTGAATATTTAGTTCTAAATTCTTCCATTGGCAGAATCTTGTGTATTTTTCGCTATATGAATGAAAATGGTAAGTATTAATTCATTAACATGAATTATAACAATTTATAAACATGAAATTGTTAAAATTAAGTCTTAGGTGATTATTAATTATTATTGTTTTTTTTACCTTTCAAGAAACTTTCTAAATGGTTCTCCTCTTAGATGGTTAAAAATTTCTTGTATGTAGGGCTGCAATTTTCAATAGATGAGAATCGACAACAAAGCTTTGAGAAATAATTAAATATGATCGGTAATAAAATATCTCACCTCGAACAGGTTGACTGGAACTTCATTTTTAGTTAGATACTTCTGCACATGAGCTACGGCATCTTTAGGGTAATCCTAGCAATAAAATAATACATCAGAAGCTAATTATTAAATATTAATTCAAAACAGTTGTACATCAAAAATATAACATTACATAAAAAGTAAGATGTACACACATACACAGATGGATTTGTTTAATCCAATAATTGGATCTAATGTAGTATCTTGAAATGTATAAACTCTACTTTTTTTTTTTTTTTTTTTTTTCCCACCCATCTTGGCATACTTGTAAAAAGATTTTGAAGAAAATCTTGGGGTATATTGTCCCTAACGTTGGTCGTCTTAAATGACTACCAGTCTCCCTGTACCTTTGGTACTTGAAACGGTAGAATAGTGAATCCCAAGGCGACTCGCAATGATTTGCCTTCTTCATAGAGAGTGATGATTCTGACCATATCATCATGACTTAAACAATTCATTGTGAATAAAATTAATTGTTTAAACTAGACTTAAGAGAAAAGAGAGAACAGACTTAAGGCAAACGAAAGATAAAACATGGACTGAAAGGAAATTTGAAATGATTGAAACAAAATTCCATCGTTTGTTGGTAAACAGTGAATAAAAATGATATGCCTAATTCCTAATATCTCTTATTCAATAAATAATATTATTATAAATATAAACAAAGTCTGGATTAAGATTAAAACCAAGAAAATCTCGAGAATTAAGGGTGTTGCAATACTTTTGACAGGGAGTTTACATAAAAATTATGATATGGTAGAGATAAACTGATTATAATAATATATATATATATATATATATATTTTTTTTTTTTTTTTTTTTTTTTTTTTTTTTTTTTTTTTTTTTTTTTTTTTTGTGAGTAAAACATTGGAAACTTACATGGGCACGCGCTAAAAGCTCCTTCATTATAAACTTGTCATATATCTGACGGGCTGATTTCCTTCGATCTTCTGGATTGTCTAGCTTTTCATACTCTTTTATCTAAAAGAAGAATTAAATTATTTATAATTATAAAACATTCATAAAGAAGTATGAAGTCGTTTAGTGAGTATTGCCACCAGGGTCCTGATTTGAGTAGACCATGCACCCATACCACAACAGTACAGTAACACAGAATACTAAAACTCAATTCTAATGAAAGATCACCAACAGTGCATAACCTAGTACCACCTTCCTTAGGAACACTTTCTAGAATTGAACTTAATCGCTTTTAACTCCAGCATAAAGAAGAAAAACCATCAGTAAACTGGGATAAAGAGAAAGGATGACGGTCCTACCTGAAAAAAAATGTATGAAATCTCTAACATTTGCTTTGATTGAAAATTGCCAATGAAAACAACAGGAATGACCCAGCAAAATATCAAATTTTTTGAATACAGAAATTTTGAATGCTTAATCTTCTTCAAGACCCTGAGTACTGAAACTGCACCTGGAACAAAAAAACACAAATCGGAGAAAAGTCTAATTGGTGCTTTAAGATACACAGACAACAGAAAGCTAAAACATAAATCAACAAATTCATTAAGGAGAAGAAAAGTTTAAAAATAAGGTAAGTTCTATAAGTTACAGAAAAATGACAAACACGAGTTTTTGAAATAACAAGAAAAAACAACAGGAAAAAAATTCTAAAATCAAATGCCATCACCAAAATACTACTAAAATCAGTATTTGATAAGACATTAAGCATCATAATCGCTAGAATAAAATAATTTCTCCACAACAGAATATCAAGCTCAAACACTAGACTGCAACAGAAGAAAAATATGAAAAAAAGTGAAACATATAACAGAGGAAAGGAAACCAAAAGTGAACAAATATCTTACTAATGAAGAGTGACCAAATTGATGAACAAAGACTAAGTACCATGCTTGAAATGATATGGTCTCCAAGTCAATGCCAAACCTACAAAAGAATGTTATGGAACGTCCAGCCAATATATATAATATTTACTTGCTTGTTCGACATTATAATAGTTGTTGCTAGACAAACGCTGAGCTTTAATTTGCTACAAACCAAGAAAATGAATGAGAATCTGTCAAGTGATTAAAAAAACAAAATAGAATCATATGTTATTTTATTACTTACTGATGTTTTGATAAAAGTTTATTAGGACTGAAAAAATAAAAGAAAAGAGGAAGTAGTCGAAAAGAGAGATAAAAAATGGTATTAACATGATATAGCATCTAAGGCTGCAAGTCAGAATAAGATCAAGTTCAAGAGTGTAAGACAATGATGTAATGGAAGTATAAAATAATAAATAAATGATCTAAAAGATGTAATAAAATAAGAGGTTTATAAATCACCTTCCCAACTAAAGGACATTCTTTAATTTATGTTTACCAAACACCAGTAAAATTATAGTGACAAAGTAAACCTCTTAATGCATTTTAACTTCAGCACATAATAAAATAGTAAGAATTTACCAAACCAATCGTACAATTATTAAATAATTTATTAAAAACTTGTATGTTCATATTCATTAATATCTAGAACTATACAGGGCGTGTATACTTAAAATTTATTTTTTTAATAATAACACAATTCATACCTCTTCATAGAACTTTAGCTGTGGAACTGCTTCTTCTGATATGTTTTCACAAAAGTCTTTAAATAGAAGGAAGCCTGAGAAGTTAAAACAAAACATTTTAAATAAGACTTTAAAACCCTTTTCAATAAAATACAATTTGAAATTTAAAAAAAAAAAAAAATAGTTTGACAATTCATTCCAACAAAATTTGTACTAATCTTCGGATTTAAAAATAAATGAGCCTTAATGGAAAGTACTTATTAAAATTGCAATGTTTGGTATTTAAATTAACTTATCTCTCTCTCTCTCTCTCTCTCTCCATATATATATATATATATATATATATATATATATATATATATAATATATATATTTTATATATATTTTTTTTAATTGTTCACTAGTGGGACAGGCCATGTAGGCCTTTAGACCCGTGGTGTAATCTGTTGGGAGAACTCAGTCACGTTTCTCAATGAAATTTTATAGATTAGGGTCATCACTCCCTATGCCTATTTGTGTGAGTGGCCACCATTTGGCTGACGGCTCTTACATACCTGGAGGAGAGGCTGTGTGTGAAACCCTATTTAATTATATGCTTGGAAAAGTCCTGCCAGGACTGGGATTCGAACTCACAACCTTTGACGTGATAGACTACCACTCAGCCACAGGCTCCCCATATAATAACGGCATTTTACTTTAATCCATAAAAAAACAATTGATAACAACAAACATCAATCAAGTTCAGAAGTTTAAAATAAACACTTGGAATTAAACTGAAATACTAATCTACTATAGAGGGGAGCCCGTGGCTGAGTGGCACGCTAAAGGTTATGATTTCGAATCCCAGTCCCGGTGGGACTTTTAAAAGGATATAATTAAAAGTGGATTCACTCACAGCCTCTCTACCAGGTATGTGAGACCCATCAACCTACTGGTGGCCACTTACAAAAATAGACATAGGGAGTGATTACCCTACCCTCTAAAATTTCATTGAGAATCGTGGTAAGGAAAGACTCCCAGAAGATATACACTAAGCCGGCCTGTCGCGCCAGAGAAAAAAATAAAATAAAATAAAATTTACTTCAGCTGACATTCTAAGGAAGGTGGAAGTAAAGGGCTAGAGATAAGAGGCCCGCTGCCTGAAGCGGAGCTGGGGAGGACACCTGGTAAGATTGAGCGACACCCGCTGGGACAAGTGGAGCACAGAGTGGATCCCCAGGGATTTGGTGAGGTGCAGAGGAAGGCAATGGCTCAGGCGGAGGGATGAATTCGCAATGATGGGTGAAAATTGGTGGAGAGTGGCCAGGGACCGGGACTTGTGGAGAAGGGTTATGCTGAGGCAGTGATGGAGAAATAAAAATTAAAAAATAATAAAAGTGATAATAATAGTGGTTGTTCTGATATTACTGTTTGTTTTTTTTCAAAGGTTTATTTTATGTTTTGATTTTAAAAACCATCAGAAGTTTTATTTTATTTATTGTAAATATTTTGTACCATACACTAGACTCCTTATGTTACCTCCCGTAAGGGAGAGGCTTTGGTCTTTTAAAAATATGTTAATAAAGCTCTATTTATTTAGTAATTTACTTTCATTATTTATCTGTAATGAGAATATGACAATTCTTGAAAAATCAAGAAGTACACAGATTAAAACATTGGAAAAGTTGAATTCCTAGCTAGACTGAAAAAATTCAAATATGTGAATTAGCTTTGAATATAAATATAAAACACATTTGACAAGCTTGCGTAACTTTGGGTAACTAATTTTTAAAGACAGAAAATTTTAAAAAATGGTAAAAAAACTAATAATACAATTACTCATACTACTTACCTAAAACTTGATTGAAGATCTTATCAAAATTAACCTCATTTTTTTTCTCTAAATATTTGTGCATTACGCTTCGAACACTGTAAAAGAAAAAAAATCATATATTTAATAATATCTGCAAAACTAATTTTGAGTTATGTGATCAATCTTCAACCTTTCAACTTAATTCAGAGGAGCCCTAGAGGCGCCAAAAGCTTTAGTAACTTTGAATTAATATATTAACAAGCTGAAATTTTGAAAGAAATGTACCCTACTTCAAGAGTGTTCGCAAAACATCAAAAACCATGTTATAGGTGTTATGAAAATGATTTCAACCTTCCCTCCATAAACAACCTTCCAGTTCAAATATCTTTATTATTTTAAAGAATTTTTTTTCAAATAAATTAACAAAAACCCATGATTGAGAACGACAATCCTGTATAAAACTGTATTCAATATAAATGTACTAAAAAAACAAACAATTACATCAATTGATTCTGAAGAACAGCTTGTAAATCCAATATGATGCAATTTAAATATCACAAAAATTATAAAATTGTATAAAATTCTCAATAAATATAAAAAAGTGAAAGTATGTAGATGACTTTAAACTCTTCAACTTATAACATTTATATATTTAAATTTAATATATTCAATATGGATACTTATATAAAAACAAATATATTTTAAAATAAAAAGGATTATAAATGGATAGTATGCGATAAAATCATTGTAAATTTAAAGATTTTAAAATAATAGACAGTACCTACTTGTTTATGATTTTTCAAGAATAGATTTATTTAATACTTCAATAGCATCTAATGTTAAAAAATAATTCAGTAATTTTTATTTTGATAAAAAACTAGAAAGATAACACAGCAAAAATTGAAAAATTATGTGTATTATAAAAGTTAATTAAATGTGTATGGCTAAATAATTTAAGAGGAATAATCGATTCTAATTAATTTTTTTTTCAATACTTATATAGTAGCAAATAAGTACATTATCATTCTAGTGATATTTAATTGGAATAAAAATAAACTATGAGCATATTTTAGGGTCAATGATTTTTTTTTTTTTTTTTTTTTTTTTCTTGAATTCGAATATCCTAAATTAAACAATTAACTGTTCTAACATTTATAAAAAATAGATATTGCGCATTTCATTAATTTTGTTCATTGTATTTTTATAAGTTATACCTAAAAGCCACTCTTTTACTGACTTTTTGTCCTTCAAATTTTTCAAGGCTTCATAATTATGGACCCCCATTCAATTAAGCCAGCCAAGATATCATAACAGTAATAAATGTTCAAACAAACATCAATACAAATCAATAAACTAACAAAACAGCAGATAAAGTAAACATAATTTATATCTTGGCAACAATAATACTTAATGACTTAATTTTATTTTTTTTTATTTTTACTTATTTATTTTCCTTCTTTTTGGCTACAGGCATTTAAAAAACAATGCAAAGCCACTTAATATGTTAGGATTTTATGACTGATTCCAAGAAATGTAAATTTTGTTATTTTTAACTATACAAAATCAGTCATTATATGATTAAAGTATGACAGTATAAATATAATTCATATTATAATCGATAATTAGCACAAGAATTAACCTTCCAAACTTAACTATCTCAAATATAAACATTAACTACGAAGAATTTGGTTTGATATAGACAATGAGCCAATCAACAGCTAAGAAGCCATCTGTTTAATAGCAAGCAGGCACATTTTCTCAACAAGATTAATTCGAGAAAAAATTCTATTTGAGGCATAAGATTTATTTTTGATATAACACCTTTAAATTGTTAATATCACTGATGTTTAACTAGATAGATTCGGAATAATCAATTATATTTGAAGTCTTACATATCAATCAAAAGAGTGATAAGTTTTCTACATAATTTGAACTATGAACAACAATTTTTTTTGTTTTTGATCAATCTGTTTGGTTAATTTACATTTAGAGTATTATAATAAAATTATGAAAACTCGATTTAAAAATAAATTAAATGGATTCAAATACATGAATTAACATAATACCAAAAATAAAACAATTAAAACCTGTCTTATAAACATAAAGAATAGTACTTTCTATATGACTATCTGTAAAGTCTCTACACAATAATTAGTAAACTAAAAACAATTGATAACATAAATATTAAATTTGCTTTACAAAATTTGACTGAATACGAACTCATTTAGTATTCGCATAAGTCAAAGGATTCTAATACAACATAAGAATAAATCTTGCTAAATTTTAAAATAATTTAGTAAAAATTTAAATTTTAATCGATAAAATTTGAATTCAGCAATGTCAATAGGAAGAGAAAAACAATGTCAATAAGAAAGTTAAAAAAAAGAGTATGACATTTACAAAAAATATGTGTATACACCTAATAAACTAATCACTTAATAGCTCAAGTATGACAGTAGTTTAAAAAGTAGCTCCAATAGTCATATGTAATGTCAAAAACCAAACAATACACAGCCAGTATTAGAAATTAATTAATCTCTTCAATATAAATATCAAATAAAATAAATATTAACAGGAAGCAATTATAAAACGAAATACGATAACAAACTGTCAAGAAATGAACAAGTGTGACTGATGTAAGGATGCTCAAAGATAAATGTTTACATTGAAACATATACAATCACTCCAACAGGAAGAATGCTCTCATAGACTCAAGCATTCAGCAAAAAAGATCTTCACTACATGAATGGTATGACTAATGGAAAAAAACTTTAGAAAATAAAACAGTATATTTTAGACAATATTAAAGGCATGATATTAACACTAGATAAGTCTTCAAAACACCACTTAATATTATATGAAAACTATAAAATACGAATGTAATCTATCAAATTCAAAAGTATTTGATGAAATCACTATAATAAAGAACCATGTAACTTCATTACCTAGGGTCAGGTAGAATTATCTTCTTACTGGCTCTGGCAGCTGGAGTACACTTACTCTTCTCCATTGCCATCAGATAACTAACATCAGCCAGGACAGCTTCCAAGTCTGCCATTTTTGCTAAATTATCTGTCACTTGTCAAAAACTTGGTCACTTCAGGCCTGGGGCCTACTCACGATCACAACAACTCTATAATCTTCATATTCAACCAGTCCCTTCATATAGGATACGACTACTGCCTCTCCCCAACCCATTTTGCTATGACATATAGAATATTTCGAAAATCCTGATGGAACATTTTGCTAATATAAAACTAGAACACCAACTTCGTGGATAAACATGACTTAACACAGACCGAAATTCTTAATAGCAGAGAGAAGCCAGAAGACTGAGGCAGGGATCAAAGATCTACGCCTTCTTGGGTATGCTACTCGTATAGAGACTTTCACTGTGTTACACGCCAATTTAGAAAGGTTCAACAATTTAATATGCTCCAACATTGAAAAAAAGTATTATAATGGAAACTATTAAAGATTAAATATTTTAAACCTTAAAAACTGCTTTTAAACGAGCATAATACGATCAAACTAGCTGTACATTAAGCTGTAATCAGCTGTTTCACGTCAACATACAAATACATATCACTTCCAAACTTATTTCGAAATTTCTTCAATTTAACGAGTTAGGCTTAGCAAATTGTGTATTAAGGCATGGAGGTTGAAACTGAGGAAATATTAGTGGATCCAGCCACGCCTTCGGAACTATTAACCACTGGTAAATTATGTTTTTCAATACAGAAAGGATAATAATATTTAAATTTTTGTACGTCAATATTGTCATGTCATCTTTCTGAAATTTTCAATCTAATAGTAAACATGTACGTATTATTTTAAACATAAAAAAAAGGAGCAATGTATTTAATGTTGCAATGGGATTAGTTATAACCTCTTGGAGTATGTTGTAGAAAAAGTATTCTGTATCTTGAGAATTTCATTCTTAATTACACTAGTAGATGGTATTTTGATTATGCTGGGACAGCTCCATTTTTATTTTCTATGGTTATTATTTCTACATTCTTCTAAGCTATATAATAGCTTGTGATCTGGTCAATCTATTCTTTCACTATTAAATCATCTTAGGTTTCTTTCAGGTCCTGTGTAATCCAAGGTTATCTGAAATGGGTTAGCTATAATTTTTTTTAATCTCATTTTCTCATGATTGTATTGAAAATTGTTTTGATTTGTCATTTGTTGTTATGGCCTATCCTCTGTGTGCTGAACATGGCATACTAACGCCAATGAGCTAATCAATCAAGGGCTATTCAGCAATTGAGGCAGGCAAGTGAAAACTGCGAGTATGTGACCAGTCAGCGATAGTAAATTATCTTTTAGTTTCCATGTTAAATCTGTTTTTTGAAAATTGTATAAAGGTGCAAAATGCATGGTATGAATTGGTACTTCTGTTTCATTATTGTTTATCTATTTATTTAACGTCACTTTATGCTACTATGGCTAATCGGACGATGCTACAGTGGGAGTCCTAAATTTTGCCTATCCAGGTTTTATTAGGATAGGGATCTTTAACGAGTACCTGACATCACACAGGATCGGGACCACCTTTTAACGTCCCCTCCGAAAGACGGCGTAACTAAGGATTTTTTACTCCCATTAAAAAATCCTAGGACCACCTGCGGGTTTGAACCCATGACTTTTAGCATGGGAGGCTGTTACGCTAGCCACCCAGCTACAAGTGATCCCACTTCTGTTTCATCATTTTTTGTGAAAATGTTTCTGTTACGTCTCAGGCATATATTAGCCTTTTATATGAAATTTCAGTTTCATATGACTTTTCTTCACGCTATCACACCCACCATTTTTCAGGACTTGGTCATTTGAACTCAAGGGGCCCTAAAATGTGCATTTCCCTATTATGTGTAATTGACTTGTCAAGTTGCATTAGTTTTGATATTTGAGATTCTCCTGAATCGTTTTTATTGCTCTTGTGTAACATTCTATTCGAGAAGCTGTATGCCTCTAATGTCATATGATCTTATGTTTAAGGTTTTATTTATACACAGGTTTGATTTATCATAATTTTGATACCCTTATTAGAATTATCAACTGAACTTTATCTTATTTTATTTTGCTTTAACTAAGACCTATATCTTTGGCAAAATTTTCGGCACACAATAAAATAAGTTTAATTATTTTTGTTCTTATTTACTGACCACATCACATCCTTATCCTCCTTAGTTAATTTTTGCACTTGATATTACAAACTGTCTATTTAATAATTTAATCAATAATTTTTAAATAGTGTCTGAATGACTTCATCTATTATTTCATATTCGTACAGACAAATGTATATTATTTTCTAATTGCTATGATAATAATTTAAGTTATACAATTTTGTTTAGGTGGTTATATCTTTAGCCAATATGGTTGGTTCATATTTGCTGGACTTGTGGTGATTGGTATATATTGGAATAAGATACAAAAACATTTAGACCGTTGGTATGACAAAAGAGAATCTAGGAAATATGCTGAGAAGTACCATAAAAGTAAGTACAATCTTCTATAAATTATTGTTTTATAGTGTTAAATATTTTGGTTGTGTTTTATTTTATTTTGGTGGCATTGGCAAACACCATACAGCCATATTATTAATTATATTTTTTTTGTTAAAAACCTGGTCTACAACAGACAGCTTTCACTTTACTCTGTTTTTAAAATCAATTTTAAGGACTTTTGAGCAAATTCAGAGCAGAAAAAAGGTAATTACATTCAGTTTCGATGGAAACGTGTTTCATTAAATAATCTGTTATATTATTGTCTGCAAAAATCAGTTAGTTTTATCTGATTTTTGCTATTCTTCATTACTTTTTACAATTTTGTGTGTAAGATAATATTTTTTCTAAAATGTTAAGCTTTCCAATGATATATTTATTATACCTTTATATTACTTTTCTGATTATCAAAAAACAAAAATTAATTGAAATATTTTTCTTTTCTTTTGCATTTGGTAAAATTTTTTCTATAGTTGGTTTTAAAATTTGTTCAACTTCTATATTTAGCCGTTCTTTATTAATGCTAATAAGATGATATGGTTAATCTTTTATAATCTGCAAAATCAAAAATACTTTATTAAAAAAAAATTTAAAATATCGGCGTTTAGGCCCTGACATAGTATTTCAATCAGAAATTCTGCGAGTTTAATCAAAATCGTTAGAACCATTTTTGAGAATATCGTAAAAAAGTTAAAAATGCATGGTATAAAGTAGCACTTCTGGTTGGATTTTTAAATAAATATGAAATTTCAGTTTTGTAATACTGTTTGTTTTTGTGCTATACTTAGCTCGGACATGCAGGCTTTTTCATGCGACTTGGTTATTTTAACTCAGAGGATCCTAAAACGTGTACTTCCATCGAAAACTGGAATTAGAAAATTTCGCAACTTTCCCTTACAATATATTTCATATATAGGTAAGCGAGAGTAAAAAATGAACTAATGTTCTATGTTTTTGTATATTGATTTTGAAAATTTATAGATTCTGCAAACCATCCTGTATTTAAAATAATAGTATCCAAGAAGGTGGCATATATGTATAATTTATAAATATATATAATTTGCCTGAGTGATTGTAACTAAGAACAAATCACACAGCCTGAATCATTGTAAATTTTTTAACTACATACATATTTGGGTTCAAACCCGCAGGTGGTTCTAGAATTTTTTAATGGGAGTAAAAAATCCTTAGTTATGCCGTCCTTCGGAGGGGAGAGGTCCCGAGCCTGTGCGATGTCAGGTACTTGTTAAAGATCCCTATCCTATTAAAACCTGGATAGGCAAAATTTAGGACTCCCACTGTAGCATCGTCGGATTAGCCATAGTAGCATAGAGTGACGTTAAATTAAATAAACAAACAAATAAATAAACTTTATACATAGCTATAGGCCTGTCCTGCTTTCAACAATGATTGTTAGGTTTTCACTCCTTCAATCCCCCTGAAGAAGGTCTAAAATTTAGGCCAAAACGTAGGCACTATTAAATTAAGTTTCTACTTAATCGTGTGTTGATTTGACTACGATTCTCCCCTAATAATATGTTAATTGAAATCAGTCCCCAATATACATGCATTAAAACATTAAGTATTGGTTGTTATATAATGATATCTCAGTCAGGAAAGAATATGTATTTACATAAATATTTTAAGTCTCGTTATTAATGTGATGAATCACTCGTAAACATGTGATATTAGCATGTATATTTTCTTTTAATTGATGATTATATGTTCTTATTTATAATTTAATACTTATATAATTCAGATACAAAATTATTTGAACCATTCTGTTCAATTCCTCCTATAATTAAAGTATTATTTTTTAATTTGTTTAATTAATAAAGTATTTGTGATAAAGATCCAGATTTAGCATTAGAGAGAGTAGAAGCAATGGAAAGAGCTCGCAAAAAACAGCAGGAAGAACTGAATAGAAAAGCACTTGAGTACCAAGAAAAAATGAAGGAGGTATGAGTTTTTAACTCAAAATTATTAGTAATATAAGTATATTATCTTAGACCTTAAGTTTACTTAATTTTTCTTGCTTTCTGAGGCTTTTCAGATACAGTCATTTCAAGTAATATGACAGATTTTGAGTAAAAAATTTTCATGTTTAGATTTTGTCTTTATTAGTATTTATAAATTTACCTAACATGAATTTTTAAATAAAAACATGAGTATTCCAAAAAATATTTTATTGTTTTCTTACTGCTTATTATTTATCCAACTTTGTAACATGATAATAGGAAAAACCAGATGTTTGACTTTAGTTTTGAAGAGTGATAACAGAGAGGTTACACTCAGTGTTTATATTATTTGAACAATCAATATAATGTTACATGTAACATGATAATAGGAAAAACCAGATGTTTGACTTTAGTTTTGAAGAGTAAAAACAGAGATGTTACAGTGTTTATATTATTTGAACAATCAATATAATGTTACATGTAACATGATAATAGGAAAAACCAGATGTTTGACTTTAGTTTTGAAGAGTAAAAACAGAGATGTTACAGTGTTTATATTATTTGAACAATCAATATAATGTTACATGTAACATGATAATAGGAAAAACCAGGTGTTTGACTTTATCATGTTACAACTTACATTTAGATTAAACCAAATGAGACAGTTTCTTTTCAATTATCCGAAGGCATTATAGATGAATTGAAAGTTTCTCACTCTTAAAGAAGGCCTTCCTTAGCGTGATGCATATTTCATTGCATTTGGATTTTTATAAGATTTGATCAATAAAATATGTGTGATCTTGAGGACTAATTAAAATAATTATTTATTGAAATTTATAACTGTATCAATTAATACAAGTAAATATGCTAAAAGAGAACTGACAGAAAACAAATGTATCAAGAAAATACCCATCGGTAGCACTACAGTAACATTCAAATCTAATCAATTCTAGCTAAAAAACCTATTCAATTGCTTTATTAATCAATCTCCCAAAAGTTCAGAGATAAATCACTGGCAAAATAAACAATTGTTAGCATTTTTTAATTTTAATTCACCATTTTGGCCTCATTGTTACGATAGGTGACGTTTTAGTTGTTGCGTGTTCTAGTTCTGTAAAGAGCTCATTGAGTTAGACAGAAATATTAGCTTTAGAAAATAAAAATAAAACTTATTTTTATAAAGGCGGCGATACACTGTGAGAATTAGGGTATGTGTAGGTGAGGTGAAATTCGTGATTCGTTGGTGAAAGTGAATATCACATACTTTCAACATATTATAATAAATATTCAATTGCCAAATTTTCTATATTACTTCATCATTTATAATTTTTACCTTTTATCATAGATAATGTTTAATTTCTTAAAATCGAGTTTCAACAATAAAAAATCTGGTGCGGGCAACACACGATTTTCACTTACCTCCATTTTTAAAATCAATGAAAGAATTTTCAAATACAGTTAGAGATAAAAATACGTGAAACTATTAAAGAATTAATTTAATTGAATTTATATAGAAACATGTGTTTTATTAAAAAATCGATTATATTATTATCTAAAATAATCAGTTTTATCTGCTTTTCATCACTCTTTATTAACTTTTACAACTTTGAGCATTAGATAATATTTATTCTAAAATCTTTAGCTTTCCAACGGTATATTACTGTTGCTATGTTCAAAATAAAAAAATTGCATTAAAAATATATATTTTCAGTTTTCCCCTTTAGTTAGATATCGAATTCGTTCAACTTATATATTTATGTGTTTTTCATCGGTGGTAACAAGATAATATATTTATTTTTATAAAATCTACGAAATTAAAGGTACTTTAAAGGAAAAAAAAAGTAAATTATTGGCATTTAAGCCCTGTCAGAGCATTTTAATCTGAATGAAACCTACATGACGTTTAAGCCTATTAAATTTTACTTTGATATAGGGAGTTTAATTAAAATCATCGGAACCGTTTTCGAGAAAATCATAAAAAGGTGCAAAATGCATGGTATAAAATGGCTCTTTTGGTAAGCTCATTTTGATGATAGGTTTTGCAATATCTCGGGCATATATTTGTCTTTAATATGAAATTTCAGTTTCATAGGGCTTACTGTTTTCGCCGGGGAGTTACCACACACATACATACACAGACCTTTTTGCAGGACTTGGTTATTTGGACTCAGGGGACCCTAAAATGTGTTTTTCCGTTGAAAACTGGAATTAGAAAATTTTCACGATCACAATACTTTCTCTTACTATATTTAGTAAGTGAAAGTAAAAACATGTTTTCATGATGTGTATATTACACTTGTTTGTTTTGATATAACGTTATCATTCAGTTTTTTTATCTTTTTAAAAAAATAATATTTAATGATATAGGATTTTTCTAATAGTAATATTAGATGTTACTATTTAATTTATTTTTTTTAAATAAGCCTTCCCCCTCTCCTGCTACTTTCGTGAACACATACAATACTTGTTTTTACCTCACCTACACATACCCTAATTCTCACCGTGTGTCGCAGCCTTAACTGTTGTGACTAGCTCTTTAACTATTAAAATCACCTACTTATAATATATACGTATGATGTATAATGTATACATCACTTATAATATATACTTCTTAATAATCAGGTTTATATGTGTTAGATAAAAAAATGACATTGCATTTCTTAAATTTTGTTTGCTTACTTCATTACATTTCTTACCTTCTTTATTTATGGATGTTTCATTCCCATATTTCATTTTTCGTTCTCCAAGCTGTAATTATCTACTAAATTGAAGTGTAGTTTTGTTGGTTTATAGCGTGAACGACAGCAGATAATGGAAAAGATAGCAAAGGCTGAAAAACAAGAAGGTGGAAACAGACTTGGATACGACAATAGTCCATCTACTTCTAAGGGATTAAAGTCAGGTTGGTATTGATCTTCTTCTTGATAGAACATATTATTGCTATTATATGATAAGATGTTTGCCTCTCTGAAAAATCATATTTAGTAATAAATCTATGTGAAATTAATTTTAAAAAAAAACTATCCATTCGTTCTTATTAAATTTAGATATTAAATAAGTTGATTTAAAATATCCATTAAACAGAATTAATAAAATTTTAATTTAGAAGTTTGTTGCTTATTCTATTTAAGATATATATTATAGCTATCATATTTAAGACAGAGGTGAAATTGCTTATCTGAATAGATATTTAGGTTTAGGTATCATATTTAAGTGTTGAATTTACAGAAGATAAATGTATAATAATATTATAGGTGGAATAGTCAGGAATCAGTCATTTTTTGAAATTTTTTTAATTTTGCCAACATTTCGGCTCAAGCTTGTGAGCCATCATCAGGGCATTACTGAGCCATGTCCAAGCATAAAACTCTTTTTTTAAATAGGAGTTTTATGCTTGGACATGGCTCAGTATTGCCCTGATGATGGCTCACAAGCTTGAGCCGAAATGTTGGCAAAATTAAAAACAATTTCAAAAAATGACTGATTCTTGACTATTCCGCCTATAATAGTTTCTACAGTCGACTAAACATCCTCAATGTATAATAATAATTTAAAATTTTGATTTATTCTGTATGCTAATCTGGAACACTGCTAAATAAATATGTATACGTGCATTTTTCGTGCTCCTCCAAAATAAATAAACAAACTGTTTAAAAAAATGTTTTGTGATACCTTGAACAAATACAATTGGAATTTAATTTAAAACTGAAACCCCAAATTATGACTGATTTTTTTTATTACAGTTTAAATATATTTTTCACAAAAATAGTCATTTTTGATGATTTCTTGATTATATTGGACCTTAGTTCAGTTTCATGTTAGTTTTTTAATATTCATATAGAGACATATTTTAATCTATATATTTTTAATATTTCCTCTTTACTGATTCAATTGTTGGATCAGGACTGAGTCAATAAAATTGCAAAGTGCTCATCTATGTAGTATCTATTTGAAATCAGTTTTATCGGAACAGAAAAAAATGACAAATTAATTTATTGAGTGTTCAAGTCCATATTTTGATTCAGGGGATCATGTGTTTTAATTTTTCCTTTTCCTTTTGAAGTTCAGGAAAGAGACTAGTCTAATATTTATTTATTACCAGTTGTTGTTTTTTTTTTTTTGTTTTTTTTTCATATAAAGTTAACAGTACAATTTATTATTTATGCAGATTATAACCCATTAATGGGAGACGCCAGTAGCAGGTACAAGCCTCCAAAGAGAAGTGGTTGTTCTGGCGGTGGCTGTGGTGGTGGCCGATGAATCACTTTAATTAATATATATTTTTTCTTATTCTTAATATTCTAGGCATAACCAATACAAATAGTCAGTTTCTTATTGTAATAGACTAATTTAAGATTACATTGTTTATTTTGATATCCTTATATATTTATTTTTACAATTAAATGAAGTTGTTATTTATAATAAGTGTAGTAGAAATGTTTTGATTATACTTCAATAATCATTAGTTATAAATATGATGAACTCTATTTTAATCTTTATTATATTTATATTGTCATGCATTTTATGTAGTTACAAATAATACAGTAAAATACATGACTTAAACCGAATTAAATGAAATAATTTCCAAATGTTGGATAGTTCCTATGGTACTTAATGTATAATCAAAGAAGGCTGGGAGGAATGTCTTAATTTTTGGTTCATGTCAAGAATATATTAAAATTATAGGTGTTTTTATTGTGGGAAAATGAATACAGAAAAAAATACAATTAAAATACCAGTTATAATTTATTATATTCATCAAACAACTATATGGATACTGATGAGCATACGTATATATATATATATAATATATAGTAATAATACAGAACTGCCATTCAATTTATACAATATATTATTTTATTAATTTTAATTAACAAAATAGGAAGCCTTGTAAAAGGAGGTCACTTTCTCTAACAGTTAATCAGTCTTATAGAATAATATTACAAACATATATATATTTATATAATAGGCACAATAAGGCATATTATAATATATCTGCCATTAATAACTTTTCAAGATTTTAATAGTCATTGATTATTACTACTATGTAATCACAATGAATTAATATCATAGTAAGCATACTTTATTAATACTTTTGTTTTATTGTTAATTGTTCTTCCTGATTTATACTAATTAATTATCCACTTATTCATATATTTTTTCATCATATTAAACCTTTAAATGACAATCTCCATAAATTTATTTTTCTTCTGAATCATTAAAATTTAATGTGGAACTTGTCAAAATATATGTAATATTTCAAGCATGATCTTAAATTATTGTTATCGTAGTTAGCATGACAATTAAATAAATTTTTTATATACCTTTTATGAGCAATAAATTATTTAATATATTTGCTTGTATCCTATCATAGTCCTGGAATAAACTCATGGTGACATTCCAAACAAATAATTATGTATTGGCACAATTTTGTAATAAGTGTATACCCCAAACATAAATACATTCAATCATTAACAATATTATGAACATATTTAAGGTTAACAAAATAATTGTTTTAATAGTTAAATACAATCCATTGTTTTATTAGCATGCTAATAACACATTTTTTTTTAAATTGGCCAGAACTATAAATCTGTTAGTTAAAACAAAAAATCATTGCACAACATAATCTTACATTTTACATATTTTATGTAAATATTTCAAATTGCATAACCTTATTCTCAAGTTATATTACATAAAAATAAATGAAAAAAAAAAGTTACATTATTTAAAAGCAATTACCAGCTCTCAAGGTTTCTAATACTTTAGAAGGGAGGAGAAAAGAATGAATTAAAAGAAGAAAATATATGCTTTTAAAGGCGTTAAAGATGTTAAATACCCAATAAATATATAATAAATCTCCAGAGCAATTTCAATCTGATGTGGGAGGACGTGGACGGAAGAGATCCTTTGGTTTTGCAATAATATTTACATACTAGTGTTTTACAAACAGGAATGGTATGTGGTATTTGAAAGGCCCCAACACGAATGATGCTATTTCTGTAACCTATCAATGAATTATTACCAAGTTCTCTATGGTAACAAGAAAAGATTTTTTTTTTTTAAATTTAAGTTATTTATAGAACACATCCAAAAAAATAAGTTTTTATTATCTAAATTAAAACAATCACAAACATTTTATAAAAATATCAGAAAACTCAATTAATAGAGAGAAAATATTAACCCTTCGTCTAGCATGGCAGATCAGTTCAATTACATAGAGCACAAATATCTGTGGTTAAGTGATAGAATAAAATAATGAGACAAAGCATATGTAAAAAATATCTACTTTCAAGAAGTATTGATAATTTTATTTACGAAATAAGTTATAAAATGTGATAAATAAATATTGATGATTTTATTTTAAGCAACAAAACTTGATAAATAAATATTGATTATTTTATTTAAGCAATAAAATTTGACAAATAAATATTGTTTATTTTATTAAAGGAATAAAACAACATTTGCATGAACAAAGAAAAAATACTGTTTTCACAATTATTTTTACTCAAGTCTTTTTTTTACACATTTTAAATATATATAAAGTTCAGAGCAGTTTAGGCATTTAATCAGAATATTGATAATGTTTACCTCCTTCAAACTAAACGTATAGATAATTATGTTTGAACAAATTTGATAAACCAATCTCACAAAAATAAATGCCTAAGTGCAAGAAGTGATAAAATATTAAGTTAAAAGTAGGATAAAAAGCAGTTTATTCAGAGTGGATTTTAGTACACTAAAAAAATAATAGTGATTTCATGTTAACAGAGACCCTTATAGGTTTTAGAACTTGATTTTTTTTTTAAGAATCATTTAATTGTTAAATTACATTAAAAGAGATACCGCTAAACGAAGGGTACTCCAAAGTTGTGAAATAAGAAAACGAAGTAACAAATACATAACACTCGGATATGTAAAATAGTCATATATGAAAACAAGTTGAAATTCTGAGTGGACAAATTCTAGCATATGGAAACATGAAAAACTTTAGATGCTTTATATTTTATCTGGATGAATGAGATCTGTTGAGACGTTTCCAGTCAGTCTGCCTACCTGATACACTTTATTACTTTATAAAAAATAATTTAAAGCAATTCTTTATGGGGAAGAATATTTTATTAACTTTTATTAATGTCTTATATTATACCTATACTGTTTCACTTAAAATAATAGCCTCTTCTTGCTAGTCACTGTAGATGGGACAACTAAAATAATCTGTGAAATTATCAACAGAAGAAAATGTCCCAACCCAAACAATTGGAATCCACTTTATACCTAATTTTTCATAAAATTATAAAGGCATTATTTTAAAAGGAAAACTATTTAAGTTTCTAATCTTATAAAATATAGTTATTATTCAATAAAGCAAAAGTGCTATAGGAACCCTGGCACCATCAATAGAACTTCATACAAGATTGTAAGCTACCATTCAAAGATATATAAACAGAAAATGTAAGTGTCAATATCATAATCAAATGCAGGATATTTTAAATTAAATCAGAAATTAAGCTTCTTAGCATTGTTATTAGTAAAGAAAACTAACCAGGATTTCATAAATTTAATGTAAAGCATCTTCATTTATAATATTATTCATACTCAAAAGTCAATGTTTTTTTTTTTTTTTTAATTCCAATGATATTAAGCAGAACAACATTGATACAAAGCAATAAAATAAAAAATGTGTTTAAACTAAAAAAATAATTCTTGATAACTGTTAAAATGTCTTATTTGCTAGACCTAAATCAACAGGGGATAAATGAGGAATGTTTCATGTCTTCAGTTTTATAGATTTGTTTATGGGTAAAAAATTTAATGAGAGTCGATCCAACCTAAGAGGAAATCATAAAAATCAATGGAAACCAAAACAATGAACTTTTGTGTACGAAAATCTCAATTGTCCTAATGAAGATAACTTTCCCCTAAATATTATAACATAACCATTAAAAGTTTCAACTGAGAAAACTATAAAAAATATTGCATATGAAGATACCAAAATATAATTTTTCATCAATCACATATATTTTTCCTTCATATATAGAACAATAACGACAGGAAATATAACGAATGTGGATCGAAATAAAATTCAATGTTTGACGTACTTGTTAACACGCAACCAACTGAGTTAAGTTTAAACTATTATTACAATTATGCTTCATATATTACGCAAATTTACAGTCCAGACAAATTTTCAATAGCTAAATGTAAAAAGTAAAATAGAACACAAGTATATTATAATTCAAATGTGTAAAAAAAAAAAAAAAATATTGGTCCAGTGAAATATTAGTAGTAACTTTTATTCTCCTATCTTAAAGTAATATCAATAAAGTAGTTAGTATACAAACACAGATATGCCCTAATTTACCTTTATAAAAACAGTTTCACTTGATATATCTTAAAATATAAAATTCTATTTCATAATGACTAAAATTTAAAGGGAAAAAATGTCATTAATTGTCCCATCTACAGCGTAACAAAAACAGTCCAGTCATACGAGTGCATACACATGAGCTTCTGTGTAACTAACTGTATGACCAGATCGACGGTAGCATACTACCTGTGCAGCAGAAGAGGAGACGGGAGCCTGTAGCCCCTACTCTTCTGTCATTTGAAGCGCTTCACCAATAAACGATTCGCTTCAGCTATTTTGAAAGCCAACTGCCTTACGCTTTCTGCACACTTCTCCAATTCCGCACATTCTACTTGAAGCCTCATTGTTGAAGTATTTAATTGATAGAGCGCATTTCTCACTACATCATCAGTGGAAGCCTGGACAAAATCAATCAGTGAGATGCCAAAAATTAAAAAAATGCACTGCATAAAAAAAACTGTAAACAGAAGGTTTCAAATTATAAATTTAACTCTATTAATTTACAAATATCAAATGCTAGTTGTTGCCTGCGACTTCATCTGCATCAATTTCTGTTATTATGATCACTATTGAGAAGTTTTTAAAAGAATATATTTTAAAGTACTTCTGCGTAAATGATATTTTTAGTTTTATTTTCTTGTGGTAGAAGAGCATACTGATTTTCTCCGCAACCCGATCTTGACAATGTGACATATAGTTGGTGGTGTGAAAAGCAGTCTTGACTTAAATTGATTTCTACATGTTTAAATGTTTGACCCTGTGTTTATTAATTGTTACAGCAAAAAATATATTAATGGGAAATTGAATTATTTTAAAATAAAAAGGTAAATCATTTGGAATCATTGGGATGTGAGGTTAATTTTCCCCGTTTTATAGCAAAAAGCCTTTCTCGATAAAAGGACTATCCAACACAAAAAGAAGTTTTCAATTTGAACCAATAGTTTCTGTGATTAGCGCATTCAAACAAACTCTTTAGCTTTATAACATTAGTACAGATTTATCAAGGTCATTAAACAAATCCAATAAATACAGTTTAAACTAACTCATTCCAATAAAGCTTCATTAGTAATGAGATTTCTATTTTCATAATTTTTATTTCCATTTTAACTATGACAGTTATGAAGAGAAAAAAAAATCATCTTCTTTTAGACTTAAAATTATTATTATTTTTTACAAATAATAACTATAAATTTCTAAAAGGAATTAGTCCGGGTGGTGGTCAGTGAATGAAACAATTAAATAGTTTCAACCATTTATATGGAAACGGAGTTGTTTCCATTCACCCACGATACGCCCTGATGACCCACAATGGGGGTCAAAATGTTGGCAGAAAATAAATGGTTAAAACTAATTATTTTTTTCATTCACTGACTGCCACCCAGACTAATTCCTTCCAGTAATTCTCAACAGTCAACTGTATCTACTATAATAACTATAAATGTTTGCACCAACAACTGTCTTTGCACAAACTGTTTTAAATTACTGAAATGGAATAAGTTTAATCTACATTCTATTGAATATTGAAATAAACTGCCAAGATAACTATCACCACATTAGAATCAGAAGTTGAAATCATTTTTATAAAAATAAAGATAAAGGATACTAATTGTTTGGTCTAACGATCATTGTGAAAACTGATACATACGTCTTCGAGCTTGTAGTGGACTTTATGACTGTATGTTAAAAAGAATATATTTAAGCTAATAGCATGAAATGTTGATGTACTTGAATTGCAGGAAAAGTCACAATTACAATTTAGATGGGCTTTACATTCTTATGTACAGCCTATGGGGCTATACATATGGTTACGTTTTTCATGTTCTCTCTTCCTCCTCCTCGCTTCATTGTCCTACCTAGAGCGACCATTTTGAAGAAAAAGAATTCTACGCCAGTGGTTCCCATCTGGTACTCCGCAGTGGTTCTGCAGAAGGTCCATGTCATTGGAAAATTATTGTAATTGTCTTAACATAAAATATTTGTGAAGTCTTGGTTTTTAATAAAACCACATGCTCTAAATGGACAAATTTAAAATTCTACGTGATACGATCGCTTGTGTTTACTGACAGGGCTGCTACAGCACAATCACACTCTTAAAATTGGTCATTTTCTAACATTTTTAAAATAATGAGTTTAAAGAGCAGATGTATTGCAGAAGATAATGATCGATATTTTATTTACTGAAATACCTTCTTCGATGAGTTTTAAATTCACTTAAGGTCATTTTATGCTCCTGTGGATATTGGACGATATTAAAATAGAAGTCCTAAATTTTGTTCATTCAGGTTTTATTAGGATTGGAACCTTAAACGAGTACCTGACTTAGCTCAGGCTCTGGATTACCATTTTCCATTCCCTATGATAACGAAAGGCATAACGAAGGATTTTTCATTCCTTTAAAAATTCTCGGACCACTGCCAGGTTAACAGTAACTTTTGGTTATTTAATTTTTCCCAGATTGAAGTCCACTGCTAGTGGCTAGTTCTTTTTTCCTTATTTCTATTTTCCCTACTAGGCGATTTCTATGGTACAGAGTTTCGGTAGAGGTATTTCGCATACAATGTATGTGATACAGCATAGTCCAATAAAAATATAAATATATATCTAATATTCAGGATTTGGGGGTCCATGCCATTGAAATGGATTGTATGAGGGGATGTTCGAAATTGTTTTGTTGGGAACCACTATTCTAGGCCATTGTTACAGCAAAGGATTCGGAATAAAACGTTTTGAGTGAACTATCTTGGCTTCTCTCCTTCTACCATATGTTCATTTAAGTACCGAAAATGGCCGCTTGTGGAACATTGATTAAACTGTGCGTACATTTTACGTGAACACAAATTTACAAGCATATATTAAAATTTGATAGGTATTCTGAATAAACCTTTAGAACTATAATTAAAAATTTCAAGTTTAAAAATTAAATGATTCTCCATCTTCTACATAACAGAACAGTATTACATTAAATGTGACAGTCTGAATGTTATGATAGAGATCTGTTTGTGGTTCCATCACAAGTTAGACTATAATATGCTGAAGAAAATTGGAATAGTCATTATTGAAACAGTTGGAATCCACTTCCAATTTTTCACCGATGATGACAAAAAGCAGCTGCTGATTTCAGTAGGTTTTATTGAACTTTGAAAAGATTATATTGAAGTTTTCTTTTATCACAAGACAACCACTTGATACTGCTTCGAACTATTCTAACATTAATCAAATATTAAAATAAGTACTTATCATACTTGTGGAAAGATAGCAGTTAGTTCTGCCACAGCCACACGTATTCTCTCTGCACAAGGAACATAGACATAGTTTGATTCTGTCGGTCGAACTGAAGACCAGAGCTCTTGTATTCGTTTGGTGACCTGGGTAGTTCTGCGAATCACCTCCTCAGAGAGAGGCATCACTCCCTACAATAAAAAAAGTTAAAAATTTTTGGTTATTTATCAAATTATATCCTGTCCTTTAATTCATTCTAAAGGTAGTCAATAAATTCTAGCCTACTTTTTCAGGCCAGAACCAAATAAGTACCCTGAAGCAAAAGCAAGCTTTATTGAGTTAAAATTAAAAATTGAAGAATTGTAAATGCTAAAGATGTTATTGAACAGGCAATGGGAGAAAAACTGATATGTAAATTAACTTATGCTGTTATCAGTAAATTGTAGTCAAATATTATAAATTGAGAAAAATCATATACGTCCATTACAATAATTATATTGAAGAGAAAAAGCAAAGCATACCCTGACAGTTTCTCTAGCTTCATACATGGACACTGGTCTGTTGCCGACACGCATCAGGTCCATCACTGGTTCTGGTTCATTGGGCCCACTCAATGCAGATTTCAGCCTACAGTTTTCTTCAGATACATCACTCATCTGATTAAGTATTTAATAAAATTAATTCCATCATGATAATAGAATAATAAATGATCGGTTAGTAGAATTGGAACTTACCGCCTTAGTAAGGTGATGGACCTGCTGGGCTAGCTGACTTTCTCTCGCTTGAGCCAGTGCAAGACGCTCTCGTAGCTCCCTCTCTACAGAGCTCTCGGTATTGGCAACAATACTTTTGACAGGTTCAACTAGAGTTAACGGGAGCCCTCTTGAGTTCTGGGCCACCTATGCAATAGCGATGGCAAAACATTAATAGGATAATGAAATTTTCTATTCACTTACAAGAAGTAATACACCTAGTTTTGCCATAAATACTGTTAAAAAGTAGAACTTTGTTTACATCCTTGGGTATTATTTAGATAATCCTCACCTCTATTTCCTGAACATGTCAGGGTAATAATCCCAAAAACTTCATATTTCCCTTTCGCTCAGTTGACATGGAGTGGGGTGATAAAGAAAACCAAATAGCTGTGCCTTACACAAAGTTGAAAAATGAAGGCCAGATATTTTCAACACTTTGAAACCTTTGGGTATCAGCTGTATGAGCATGTACTGCACGGTAAATAGATATAATGAGCTCCTATCTATAAGTGACATACTTCAATTGGGTCGTCCCCGCATTTACAATGCCCGAGAATGGCAAATGCAGTGAGAGCAGTGGCTGCGTGAATCAGAAGAATTCAAAAACAATAAATTATGTCTAGGTATATGCGAATCTCTGTCAGATCAATGTCTCGCATGGTAAAAAGTGACCTTGAGATGGGTGCATTTGAAAGAATGACAAGACAATAGCTTTGAAAACCACAATGGCACATACCAACGGGTTAGGATTATCTTGGATGCGTTAGTATTTTTGTGCTGAGTTTTAAAAACATCGATCCAATAGTTTCGGGAGAAAATGGATGGCGAGCAAATAGATATTTTATTTATTCATTATTCGGATTCTACTTATCTTGAAACGTAACCTCTCAAATTTTTTAAGGATAATTTTTTTTTTTTTTGTTTGATTACAAAGGTTCATTATAATAAACCAAAAATAAATACTGCAGCACTTAACTGTATTTTTTAACACTAATAAAATAAGAAATTACGTTTAAGGATTAAACTTGAAAAAAACAACAGCCTTCTATTAATGGTAAAAATAAAAACTGAAATGTTGGATTAAACAATGCTACCAAAACGTTCTACTATTTAAATTACTTATATATAGAGTCCATAAAAAATAAATACTTCTAAGCATACCATTATCGCTAATTGTTCAGCAGTCGCATAATCATCATCTGATGCAACACTGTCATAGAGAGGTTCTTCATCAGAATTGATCTTGCCATCTAAAAACAAAAATATGAATATATCATAGAAGAGAGATGAAAATAATATGCCTCTATTTTACATTAGCTTTAAATGATACTGACTAATATTAACAAGTTGGCGACGATCAGCATCATGTAATATATCAAGGACAAGTGCTGAAAACTCTCCAGGGGAAAGTCTTGCCAACTTCTGCCTCCCTTGGTTCCTCATGGTGCTCAGATCTGGGTCTACTGGTAGAAAGGGTACTGTACTGTACTCAAGCGAAGCTCCGCTCGACAACCAAACTATACAAAACAGTTTTTGATATATATATATTTAAGAATTATTAGATAAAATAAATGATAATAAGGAATAGTTCACCAAACATTATTTTTTATATAACTTTAAATAATTGCTCAACATATTTTTAAAAATTGTAATCATGAAAGACAGAAAACATTTGTTTTGACTAATAATAGCTAATAATTTAAGTTTTTTTACAGAAATTTAAGAGAGTACATCTCTAACTATATTTATAAATTTGCATACAGCGTTATTGATGAATAACACTCTATATATTGGGAAATTGCGAATTGAGAAATACTTACTCGTTTCTGTCTCTCTCCTATCCACTTCGTCATAAACATCAGTAGCAAGGTCTTCAAACTGTGTATGAGACAGCTAAAACAAAAATAAATAATTATGGCTATGAAATCATAAAATATTACATTTGAATTTCTAAAGATGATTGTGCAGTGAAACAACCTGTGCAATGCGAGGTCGACCATGGCTGTTGGGCTCAGGTGTTATAACACAGTCTCTTTCAGTTGGTATGATAAAATGTTGACCAATTGCATGGTCAGGTCGCATTCGGGTCAAAAAGTAGATCAACCGATCAGTTACAGTATACAGCATTTCAGTAAGTCTCGAATGGATCTCCCGGTGACCAACAAGCCTAAAAACAAATATCTTCAATTATAAACAAATATAGAATAAGTTTACATGTTTAATTAATAATGGAAACTAAAAGGATATTAAGCAACTTAAATGACATTCAAACCCACCAGAACTCTGATCAATTTTAGCATTAGGAGACAAAATAATAGTAGGTTGTTGCTAGAAAACTTTTAAAAGAGACCACTGGAGTATATGCTATAGAGATAAAGCAGTTTTTCTGAGACATTTATTCCTGAAAAATGTCAACACATCTAAGGAAGTAATTCCAGTAGAGATCTGCATGTCTAAAGCATTCATCAAACTTAGAATCAGTAATAATTATTCTGAGATACTTTAGGTTTGAAATAACCTCATTCCCTTTCACCTGTTTTATTTAATTTATCATTAAAATATATCATTGATAGCGTAATTTGAACCGAAAAAGGTTTAAATTGTTATGGTAAAATTATAGTTCTGTTAGATGCTCAGAAACTATACAAGTAAATACTAGTGCATTAATGAAAACTGGTAAAGAAATAGGACTAAAATAAATGCAGATAAGATGAAACACTTGATTAGTAGTAGAAAAAGTAAAAATGTTAGGGATATTGGTATATCCAGATTAACGTTTAGCATATTGAGAATTTAAGTAATTAAATTCTATGGTAACTAGAAAAATAAAATTTTTATTTTTCCTCATCATCATAGTTGCCTCTACAGTCTGTCACTGAGTTTGGGCTTTCTTTAACAACCTTCTCTAGTGTGTCGGGTCTGTTTTCACTCTCCAATTACAGATACTCAGAAGGATCCACATGTCCAAATACAACATACAAAAGAAACATGTTATTTTTCAATAGCTTAATTAATTAGAATAAAGTTGGAGGCTGATATTTAACTTCACCACTATTTTATTTAGTTATGATGTACAACGTTTCGGCTAAATGCCATCTTCTGGTGCAAAAGATCAATCTTATCTAAGGTGAGTGCGTACTTACACCCAGAAGACTCATGTCTGAATAGGATGTAAGTACCCACTCACCTTAGATAAGATTCGTTGTACATCATAACTAAATAAAATAGTGGTGAAGTTTTTTTTTTGTTTTTTTTTCACCCCTACCTCGCCTTTGAGGGCTATACGGGGGAGTTCTCTCGGGCCAGGGGGTGAGGGCGGCAGATATATGCCGAGATGAAATCCTTCCAGCACGATAGTCGAACTCGTAATTATTTGGTTTTAACTTTTCGGTTATCTGTTGCTAGGCAACGCGTGCTAACACGCTCGGCCACCCCGCCCTTAAAATAGTGGTGAAGTTAAATATCAGCCTCCAACTTTATTCTTAGGCTTTGACCTTCCCCTTAAATAATCTACACCTAATTAATTACTTAGATTAATTACCCCAACTTCTGTCAAGAAACTTAAAGATTACAATTTAAAAAACTATAATCCATATCAATTTGGTGAGAGTATATAGAGTAAATAGAGAGTGGTGTGTAGAGCACTAGTCTACTGTTCTCCGGGTCCCGAGTTCGAACCCGGCTGAGGCAGAATTATTTATTCTGTTATTTCAACCATGGAGCGATCCTGGGGAATGGATACCCTCCTGGGGCATACCCCTCTATAAATTGCGTACCCAAACATTGGGGCAAAACGTAGCTGCTGAGCATGATCAAGGCCTAATCACTAGATTAGTCATTAGTCGGTGGTAAAACTATACGAATCTCAACAGTACTGAACCCAAGACATGGGTTGTAGAGGTATAGATTTATTTTTCTTTTTTTTTTTTCTTTTATAATCCTTCTCTAGTTCTATAATATAGGTGTGAAACATCGTAGCTAACATTAAAGGAAGTACAACGCCTTACGGTTTACATTCAAGTTTTGATCCAAAAATCCTACTTCCAATAATACACTGAAAATACTACTAAGTATCCAATTAGCATACTTGAGATGATAGAATTGGATGGCAGAAATGGGTGTTTAAAGTTTGTAGGTTTCATCTATTACATCTAAACAAATTACTGATAGATTAATATAAACTGAGCCAACGGTAAGCATCCAAGAGGTAGACCAAGACATAGATGGGAGAATTATGTTCAGACAGATATCACGTAATCAAAATGCAGTTTGGAATTGAATGAGAGTAATCACATATATCATGACAACAAAAAATGCTATTGTGTTATATATTTCATAAAAATAAACATCATTACCGGGCAACATGAGGGGGCGAATTCCCATTGGCATCTCTAGCTGACGGATCTGCTCCATAGACTACTAATAGCTCCACTTGGTTCAGCTGGCCAGCCTTAGCAGCAACATGGATAGGTCTCGTTCCCTTTTCCTAAAATTAACAGAGGTTATTTAAGTTCTTTAAAATGTACATATGGTCATAATAGATGGAAGATATAAATTTAATAGTTCTTAATAAACCCTGGTAAGACAATGGTTAGCAAAACGTTAACAACTAAATATGAAATTTCCCAGTTATTTACAGATAAATGATGAAAATTAAATAAATGAAGCAAGTTATTTAAAGATAAATTGACGAAAATCAAATAAATCAAGCAAGCTTAAATTGAAATATTGAGTGAGTAAGCTATGTTTTCCAATCTCTATCTGGCAACAGGCACTTTATACAAATTTATCACTAAAAATAAAAAAAATTATAGGTCTATAAATATAAATATCATTAAAACTAAGAATTTGATCTTAAAATCGGAACAATTGATCAGAAGCAACACACCACAAAAGAGTAAACAAACCAACTGACTGGGTGAAGAAAGTTAGGATCTGCCCCCTGAGCTAACAGCTTCAAAGTCATAAGGATTTTAGGTGTCTTCACAATGGAATGAAGTTGAAGGTTCAGTTCCTCCTCGCTTTCACCACTGCGAAAGATAAACTGCAACTCTTTGTGCTTTGCTCGGATGAAATCTGCTTTTGTGGGGCTGAAAATAGTATAATCTACTAACTTATGTTTATTAATTAAATAAATCAAGAATAATTTAGCCAGCTCTCCAACCAGAAATAGGTATGGTAAATAATGCAAATTTAAATTTGAATTGAGCAATATACAAGTAAGGACTAATATCTAATGATAATAATAACTATATAATTTAATAAATTGAATTTTTAAGAACTTAAAATAATCGTATATCAGTATAACTTATTTATTTTATTTTATTTTTTATTTTTATTTTTTTGTTCTCCCCTACCTCGCCTTTGAAGGCTATACGGGGTTGCTCGGGCCAGGGGATGAGGGCGGGGGATAAATGCTGAAATAAAAGACCCCCACAGCACTGAGTCTCGAACTCGTAATTATTTGTTTTTCAAATTAACTGGTCCTCTGTGTTGCTAGGCAACGCGCGTTTAAAGCAGCGCGCTAACCTGTTCAGCTACCCCGCCCCTCAGTATAACTTATTACCCTGAATAAGACAAACTCACAAAATGATCCATCTAATTACACATTTTAAAGAAATGACAAAACCTATCTAATGTATCGTCCTCCGAAACCAATAACAACTTCACTATGAGTTGCGCAATATAACACATATCCACTTTACATAACATAAACCATCTAATTATGTAAAGATGTCTTTTTGATGACAAACAATTATGCATACCATCATCTGGATGGTTAAAACTTAATACATCAATATCTCAAAATACAATTAAACAATTTATCAAGAATCTTGATAATGTAGACTGTATAGTTAGTCAATTATAAATAACTATTATAGTTCTCAGGTTAAATAATTTTTTAATAGGAACAACAAAGACTGAAGAAAACTACCACTTTCATGTATATTCACCGTTAAGATATATAAAATAATAAAAAAATCCCTGTACCTCTACAACCCATGAAGGATCTTGGGCACAGTACATATAGAGATTTGTACTGTTTCTAGGCCAACGACCATGCAATGAGGTGATTAGGCTTTGATCACGCTCAGCCGCCAGGTTTTTCTGCAATTTGGGTACCCACTTTAAAGAGGTAGGATCTGCCCCAGGAGGGTATCTACCATACCCTAGGGTCACCCCTGAGCTGAATCAACAGAATAAATAATATTCTGTCATAGCCAGGATTCGAACCCAGGGCCTGGAGAACGGTAGACTAGTGCTCTATCCACTAGACCAAACCACTCCCAGATAATTTAATGACACATCTTAAATATACTCAACAATAAAACTAGGTTTATCAATGTTTTAGATGATGGGAAACAATATGCTAAAAATAAAAATATTCAAGTTTTTAAGGGTATATTGTATATGTTCAAGTAAAAGTAAATTTATAAACAGATAGTAAATTTTGTTTAACAAAAGTATATACGGTTAAAGAACAATAAAAATGGACTAAATAAATTTATCTGTAAAATTAAAAAAAAATAAGTCATGGAATATTACAGTCTTGGCCAAATGAGAGTAATAATTTTCCAAGGGTAGAAAAACAAAATAATATAAAATGAAAATTTTTCACCATTTAGTACTATTTTCGTACATGGGTTATAATACAAATATAATTATATTTCAAAACTCATTAATATATAAATAATAAGAATAAGAGATGGGAAAAAACAAGTTTCAAAAACTTATTTGCACTTTCTTAAAAGTAATTTTCATAGAAGTTTACCTCTTACACAGTTTAAGATATTCTATTGATAAATTTAATAAAATCACACTATAAAATTACAAAATACACAATATAATAAATGACTCACTGTACAGGGTCCTTTGGTGTAGGTTTTTTCTTGGTCTTGATTTCAGGCAGAGTGTGCTCCCAAATGCTATTAACACCACTACTATTGAGAGTCTGAATCATCTTGTAAAAAAAATTAAATTATGCACATAAATGACTAATTATTAACATTACTGATGCGACAGAGTTCCTATTGCAATAGAATACAAATAAACTTAAATTACCTGCAATTGTGTTATATTCCAATGGACTTTTTTTAATGACCTAACTTGAGATATATGCCTACCTAAACTTCTATGAATACTACAACATTCATCACAGATTAATAAACCCCTATTGACAAGAGCCCAAGGTGGATCTATGGACAGAATATATTTAATTATAAATGCCATAGTAACAAAAACAATATTAGAGTTGTAAAATACAAGAAACAAAATAAAATATACCTAATGATCCACAATCAGCACAAACTGAATTTAATAAAACACTTGATGACATTATTATTTACTTAAATTCGCCGTTAACTCAAACCACACATGTCATTAACTTATTTAATTAAATAATGTGGAATTTTCCTGAGTTGGAAATCTTAATTTCGTATAACGAACATACTTAACTGATATAAATTATTTGTCACTAATTGAATGAATTAAACATCAGCAGTAACCTTAATATTCACTCCTATCTTGGGATGATACCAAGGAGCTATTACTCTTCAAAGGTATATAGGATAACAAGTTATTCATTTGCTGATAATATCTAGAAAAACAATCAAATCTTAATTTTAATCTATTAATTCATTGATTTTTTCTTTACATTAATCGAATATCAACAAACGAAAAAATTGCTATGGTACCTACACTGCCGGACAAAATTAAAGGATCACTTACAAATATTTATATTATTATTACATAAGAGAGAAAAATAGGGATTCCTTTGTCCCAGACTGGACTTTGTGTTGTATCTCATCAAGTTAATCCTCTACCTGTTTATATTCCCACCCGTTTATGGAGAAAAGGGTCAGTTAATCCTCTTCTTTTCTTTTCCCTATCAGTCAATGGTTAGTTGTTAGCAAAGATTCACCTTATTGAAGATTTTCTAACATTTAAGAGACTTTAGTTTTTACTTATGAGTTTAGTAAGAACGTTGTGATGGCCAACAGAAGAGCATTGACCGAAGAGGGAATCAGTTCGTGCTGCTGTTTTGAGTGAAGAAGGGTTTTCTCAAAGGCATATTGGGTAACGGCTCCAACGGTCACAATCCGTAGTGTCCAGGGTGCTTAATAGGTACCGTCAAACTGGAGGGCATACAAGAAGAGTCGGACAAGGCCGTCCAAGGTCAACTTCCCACCGTGACGAGAGATTTTTGCAACTGCATGCTCTTCGGGATCGCCGATCAACTGGTAACAGTCTGCGTGGTCTCCTCCAGAGGTTCAGGAATGTGCAAATTTCAGAGCAAACCGTGAGAAGACGACTCAACGATTATGGATTGACCTCCCATCCTTCAGCTGCTGGACCTCTTCTCTCCAGGGAACACCGGGTTGAGCGCTTGAGGTTTGCTCGGGAGCACCTAAACTGGACTCAGGAAGATTGGAGCCTCGTATTATTCAACGACGAGTCAAGATTCTGTCTCCGATCTCCAGAAAAGGTATGGTGAAGGTGGGGAGAGAGGTATGCTCCATGCACTTTTTCTCCAAGGGTTGCGTTTTGTGGTGGGTCAGTGATGGTGTGGGGAGGGAGGGGGGGGACATAAATTTAAACTCCCGTACAGTGTTGGTTCTTGTGAACCGTGGCTCTATAACTGCTGACAGGTACATTAGGGAGGTACTTGAGCCACATGTAATAACTTTCGCCAGAAATATCGCAGGTAACTTTATTTTTATGCACGATAATGCCCGACCTCACGCTGCTCGATCAGTGCAAAATTTCCTCAGACAAGAAGAAATTGACGTTATGGTTTGGCCATCCAGAAGTCCAAATATGAACCCAATATAGCATGTATAGGACATGCTTGGAAGACGTGTCCGCGCCCGAGACCCACAAAATTTGGCAGATTTAAGGGAAATGTTAGTGGAAGAGTGAAACAACATCCCAGAACAACATGTAAGAGCCCTGGTCGCTGGAATGGGCAGGAGAATGGAAGCAATTATCAGAGCTATAGGTGGGAATACCAATTATTGATCGTTTTCCTCGAATTCTTTCTTTTCATTCAGTTTTGTTATTTCATTTCATTTCAAAGATTTACTTTTTCATTTTGAGACTGTAGGACATGTTTATTTTTTTATTTGTTTTCCTATTAAAAATTTCTAGAAAAGAATTTTTTATTAACCTTATAATAAAGTGTGACTTCCAAAGAAAAAAGAATATTTTCAAAATACCCTATACAGTTCAGTAATTTCAAAATATTGAAGTGATCCTTTAATGTTGTCCGGCAGTGTACATACTTTCCCCTTCTAACCACACAATATATGATTGAGCAGAATGCCCAGTAACTTATTCGCACCGACTTGTCTTGATCCGAAAACATTTCAAACATATCTTCAGCCTTTATTGGATCCTCCATCCATTCATTGCTCGTTAATGAAATCTACTGAATGCTGGTAGTTTTATCTGGTTTTACACCCAAATGTTCTCTTCTATACTGAGGCGTGATTTAATCTTGATTTAATTCACTTATCTTCTCGGGGAGGAGGCCCAAGATTTAAATTAATCACAACTGAAGTAATTAAACTTACATGATAAGTGATAATGAAATAACTGTCTCTCTCAATCTAAATTACCTCAGATACATGTGATTCCCCTGAACATTACTATGTAGCTCTACATCCCGAGGTGGGATTTGGCTTCCCTGAAAACGTACCAGTTCTTTCAGCACAACGCTCTCCTCTTCCAATTCCTTACACCAAGATTTTCCAATTCCTTTTCCATATCCTGAACCCAATGTCTCTTAGGTTGTCCTCTTCTTAGGCTACCTTTACATTTTTCCAAGCAGAATCCTTTTTTGTATCCTTGGAGTCATACATCCCTTCTACGTGACCCAGCCATTCAATTCTTCTTGTTCGTATGAAGCGGAAAATGTCATGAGATAGCCATATAAGTCATATAGTTCACTGTTCTTTCGGATTCTCCATTCATCCTCTTTCAACACAGGGCCATAAATTTTACAGATAATTTAACCTTAGCGTCTCACCTACTGAAATCAATTAATCTTAAATTTAAATTAAAAAATGAAATTTAGACCATTATGCGATGGTGGAGACCTATATAAACATAGTACTCAACCCAGGACACCTTTCCTGAGAATACGAATGTTTGAGTAGTGACCAGTCAGACTATTGAGAAACTATAGCTCTTGTTCTACAAACTTTTCAATCGGTCTTCCTTCCGTCAACCATCGAGCCTTTCGATCATCACCCGTCTTCCAAACATGTATAAACTATTTCAGCTGCCCTCTTTAATTCTTCAACAGTTCTTACTAGCAATATGACACTCTCAACATTGTTTTCTTTAGTCCCACCTTACTGTCTACTTACCTCAGATATCTCATTTCCGATTCGGCTCACATGTTTCCTTAGAACCTTTTAACTTTCTGAAGAATACAGACATTACAGAAAAAATATGTAGATATTTTTGTCTCTATATTCACTTTTTATTTGGCTATCGAAACTGAAGTAAATTCAGAAATACACTCCTTGACTTTCATATTCTATTCAATATCTTTTGGTCTATTCATCCATCTCTTAACATGGAACCCAAAAAATCAAAAACATTCAACACTTCACTGTTTTTATCTTTATCCATCCCTTTCAAGAATCCACTAAAGTCTGGAGCTAAAGTGACTTTAAAGTTTGCTTTATTAGTTCCCAATCATATTTGGATTTTCACACAGCTTGATTTTTAGCATGTTAGAACATACCTAATTAATGGTCATTGGGTTTATTACCGTCAGAATGAGTCGCGGGAATGGGGAATGCGGCACACTTCAAAATTATTGGAAATTATAAAAATAAAATATTAAAAAAATATAATTATAATTATAAATATAATTAAGCATAAGGAAAAAAGGTGAAAATAGAAATTGTCTTACTTCCAGTCACGTAATTTATTTTCAGTTCAATGTAGTCTATACAAAGTCATTGATATACCTTGGATAAAAAACCTATATTTTAAAACCATTTGGCCTTCCTGTATATATTATATATAAAAATACGTAAAAAACAACAACATTGTTTTGACTTAAAAATGGTGAGAAAATAAATAATTCAACATCAGATATTTATTAATTAATCATACATAAAATGTCATAATACTTATTTTATTTCCAGCAAGTAGTAGTTTTAACAAATAATGTTCTCGACTACAGTATATCATCCGAAGATATTTTTGGTTATATACTATACTCTTTTTCTTCTGTTAACAAGGGATTCTTATTTTTTTTTCCTACTCAAAATCCTTACCCGAACCCAGTTGGATGAGCAAGACAATATATGTTGTAGCTGTGGCTGCTATCTGCAACAATTAAGAAAATGACTGATATGAGGTGAGTCAATAAGAATAAGAATGACTCACTGTTCCGATGAATCATGATACAACACAAACCATTGTAAATTTTTAACATTCTAAAGTAGAAATATTTAGTTTTCAAATATATCTTTTCCGTTAAAAAATAACGAGGATAACAATTTCATTTAATTACTTATTATTACTGAAAATATTTGTAGATAATTTATTAGCAACTTCGTTCTAAAACTACTATGTTAAGGATGATCAACACTTTATTGCGGAATAGCAAGTAGAAAGTAAAGCAAAGTTAAAAAAATAAAACTGGAAATAGAAGAAGTTTAAATAATAATTTTAGTAATATCATTAACTAGTCATCATTATTTAAATAACATTTAATTCACGTGTTTATAAATAGTAATATAATTGAAATGATGGATCATTCAAAAGATAAGAAACAAATTTAAGCCTTCATGAAATATTTTATTATGACTAACAACATTAATATAAAGTGACTGTCTTTAAGTAAAATTGAAGATCGTTAAATAAAGTATTAAGGTAATTTTGGGTATCAATAAAGGACCCCCATCAATTAATATATTCTCGGACCTTAATGTAATGTCTGCAAAAAAATTATACATGGTCTCAATTATGAGGAAGCTGTATTTTAGACGGGATGAGCTAGACGGGAAGATTGACCATCGTTTTTCTACAAGACTGAAAAATTACTTTAGCTTAGTTGTGCCAAGACCAAAACATACTTGGACGACACATCAGACTCGTTATTCCATTGCTACTGTGTACAACAATATTCCTCCAAATTTTCAATTTTCTCACACAAATCCTCCAAAGTATTCAAATCATTACTACAATGTTGAAATGTGGGCTGCTCAGTGAAGAAAAAATTGCTAAATTATTGAATCGAAATTACTCATCGCTACAGACATGTCGTCAATTCCAGCCTGCGTCACTCATTCTGATATTTATCCTGTATACTATTAAAGTTATAGAGTATTAGGCAGTGGAATAAAAGAACCTTGTACTAGACAGCTTGTTTATTACTGCTATATATACAAACAACATGGCGCAGGGGACGCTACCAACTGGGCTGTACTGTTTGTTGTTGGGCTGCTGTACACCTAGGTGGAAGTTCAGTGCCACAACTATCTTTACATATACAATCGATATTTAACACACCCCCTCAATTGAATGTTTTCAAATATATACATACACAAGTAAATATTCAATTGTATCTCACATACAAAACAAGTAAAAATATTATTCTACTACAAAATTCTACACCACAAAACAAGTAAAAATATTATTCTATTAAAAAATTCTATACAACAAAGCAAGTAAAATATTATACTATTACAAAATTCTATACAACAATTTTAGCACAATATATATACATGACATTAATATATTAATTAATTAAAGCCTTCCGAAACATTTGAAACTTATCAAAGGCAAGTGGTTTTGTGAACAAATCTGCCACATTGCGGTCAGAATTGATGTGTTCCACAGATATTATTTCTTTGGAAATAAGATCTTTAACAAAATGGAATTTTATATCAATGTGTTTTGCTCGTTTAGAGTTTTCACAATTCTTTATAAAAGCTATAGCACTAGTGTTATCCACCAACAGTTTTCCACTTATTGTTTCACCACTGAACTCACTAATTATTCCACTTAAACTCACAATTTCCTGTGATGCCATTCCTGCTGCAATGTACTCCGCTTCCATCGTTGACAGAGCCACACATGCTTGCTTTCTTGAATACCAAGCTATAGGATTGCTTCCGCAGAATGCTGCAAAGCCACTTACACTCTTTCGTGTTTCTATGTCACCTGCCCAGTCAGCATCTGAATAACCAATAAGTCCTAGGTTGTCACTTGGTTTGAAAGTAAGACCCATATCTCGAGTTTCTTTGAGATATCTGAGTATTCGTTTTGCAGCTTTCCAAGACTGCTGAGTAGCTTTATCTAAACATCTAGATAAATAGCTAATTGGGAATGATAAATCCGGGCGAGTTGTTGTGCTCAGATACATAAGTCCACATACCAAGCTCCTGTATGGTATATTTTCATCTAAAGGTGGACTGTCAGCGTTAAGTTTAAATCCAACCTCCATGGGGGTTGATACCTTCCTGCACTCTACCATATTATAATCTTCAAGGAGTTTATCAATAAAGCGGGTTTGTGTAACCCTTATTTTCTTTTCTTGCCTTTCAATCTTCATTCCTAAAAATTGAGAAGCCTTCATTTCTTTAATGCTGAACTCTCCTTTTAAATTGTTCACTAATTCTTCAATAGCCTTTTCATCCCCTGTAATTAGGCCATCATCCACAAAAAGAACAAAGAATACCCTACTCTTGTAGTAAAGGCATAAATCATATTGGGATCTCTTAAATCCCAATTTTAACATAAAAGAATTAAATCTTTCATTCCAATACTTCGGTGCTTTCTTGAGTCCATAAAGTGGCCTATTTAGTCTCAGAGTTTTTGTAGAACAACTTACACCTTTAGGTGGTTTTATAAACACAGGATAGTCCAGTGAGCCATTGAGAAAGGCTGTTGGCACATCAACTTGTCTAATACTCCAATCGTTTTGGCATGCAAATGACAAGAGAGTTCTTACAGTATCCATTCGGCAAACTGGTGAGTAATTAAATACACAATCATCTTGAGTTTGTTCTTCAAACCCTCTTGCTACCAATCTGGCCTTTTTGATTCCATCTTCCTTCACTGTGAAAACCCATTTAGTTGTGATTGGGACACTTCCATTCGGTGCTTCCTCTTCAGACCAAGTGTTCATCTTCTCATGAGCTTTTAATTCTTTAATAATGGCTTCCTGCCATTCCTCCTTTTTATTAGCATCCTCATAAGATGATGGAACTCCATCTGATCGGCTTACCATACAGTATGCATTATATAACTCATAATCATTTAGGAAATGAGGTTTTGACCGGTTTCTCTGAGGTCTAGAAGTTTCTTCTGAATGCTCTGGATTGGATTCTTCATTCTGAAGTCTTGAAGGGTTTTCTGACTGCTCTGGATTACAATCATTCTGAGGTCTAGAAGTTTCTTCTGGCTGCTCTGAAATATTAGTGTTATTCTCTTCACCATTTTTCCTTCCCTCTTCATAGCTTCCACCACTATTATGATCGACAATAGGTACATTTTTAACTTCTTTATAGGGCATTTGGCTCTCCTCGAATATCACATCTCTAGATCTAATAACTTTCTGCTCGTCTGGCAACCAAATCCTATACCCACCACCACAATAACTTACCATCACCCCCTCCTTGCTTCTGGGATCCAATTTGGAACCTTTAGGAAGAATGGTAGGCCATGCTCGGCAACCAAATATTCGAAGTTTAGACAGATCATTTCTGCCATTCCATATTAATGAGGGAGTTTCACCTTTACTTAAGGCTGAAGTAGGTGACCTATTCAGTTCATAAGCAGAACATCGAGCTGCTTCCCCCCACAAGAACTTGGGGATACCGGAATCTGATACCTTAGTACGCATCATGTCTAATAGTGTCCTATTCATTCTTTCACTCTTTCCGTTCATTTGAGGGCTATATGGCAATGAATATTCTAATTTTATACCTTTATCTGAACAATATTTTTGAAAAAATTTAGACGTAAATTCTCCTCCATTATCTAAACGTAGCCTTTTCACCGGGACACCCTGCTGCCTTTCTAGTTCCGCTATATAATCCATCAGGTTTGTTTCAGCTTCGCTCTTCATATGGAGAAGTTTGACATGCACAAAATGAGTGAAGTCATCCAAAATCACCTGCATATACCTATGTCCTTCAACTGATTCAGGATTGAAAGGACCACATATATCAGAGTGAATTAATTCACCAACCTTTGATGTGCGTTTCCTATTATTTGAAAAGGGCTGTCTAGTAGCCTTACCTTCAATGCATGCCGAACACTTCTTGTCACTATAGGGTAATCCTAAACTTTTGAGTCCATGCCGATTCAAATGTCCTAGCCGTTTATGCCATAGATCTCCATCCGTAGCACTTGAAATGTTGCACTTGACTTGATTATCACTGGGTTCATCAAACGTAAATATGTACAATCCATTCACTCGTGGACAACTCAGCTTAAAATTTCTTCCACAGATTTTCATCTCCTTAGAATCTGTAATCACTTTTAAGCCTTTTGAGGTAACTGCACTCACTGATAATAAATTATGTTTTAACCCTGGAACTATCAAACCTTTAATGTTTACAATCCTACCTTGAGAGGTTACTCTTAGGGTACCTTCTTTTCTAGTAAACATCTTATCACCATTAGCTATATGTATGGCAACATCATGATCAAGATTCGAAACATTTGACAAAAGGGGTTCCAATTCTGCCTTAAAAAGATGGTTACTCGCACCTGAATCAACTAAGAACACATTGTTAGATGATAGTTTAACATTACCACAATTTAGGGCCACCATTACAACTTCTTCTTCTACATCTGCCGTATTTCCCTGGATTGTTCCTCTTCTTTTCCCACGAAAGCTTCTATTAAAGGATTTACTTCCACGGTTCTGCTTATTTTTGGGACATTGTGCCTTGAAATGTCTTTTATCCCCACATATAAAGCAACCACTCTGTGCTTTAAATGATACTTCTGATGATGATGCACTAGCTGATGACTTTGACTTTAACTTTGTATCTGTATCTAGAAGTCTGGCTCGCACAAAATCCATTTGGACTTCTAAATTAGTTTCTAGAGCTGTCACAACTATGTTGAATTCATCTGGTAAAGACATCAAAAGGTGACATACCTTGTCTGACTCTCCTAGAACTGTGCCTTGTTCTTGAAGGTTTCGGATAATGGTATCAAATGCCAAAAAATGTTCTTCCATATTTCCATGAAGAGAATATTTCAGGCCCATCAACTTTCTGTACCAAGTCAATTTTGAAAAAGAGGTAGATCTGACAAAAACCTTCTTTAAAGCATTTATCATTTCCTTGGAAGTTTGGCAATCCATGATTATTTCCAGATGTTTATCTGAAATGCCTTGGATAATGATGGACTTTGCCTTCGAGTCTTTAATGAGAAATTCCCTTTTCTCAGCACTAGAGGTAGGAGGATCTGCTTCCAACACATCTTTTACCTGTTCTCTTTCCAAAATAGATGACATTCTGAAAAAACAGCTGTTAAAACTTGTTCCGACCAGTACTGGAACTCCTGAAGTAGTAACTGACGCCATAGTACCGGTAAACAAAAATCACTAATAAAATAATATCACTTCGCGACTACGCGTTGACACTATACACAAATACTATGCTCTGCACAAAAATACTCTGGGCCCATAACCTATTAAAGTTATAGAGTATTAGGCAGTGGAATAAAAGAACCTTGTACTAGACAGCTTGTTTATTACTGCTATATATACAAACAACATGGCGCAGGGGACGCTACCAACTGGGCTGTACTGTTTGTTGTTGGGCTGCTGTACACCTAGGTGGAAGTTCAGTGCCACAACTATCTTTACATATACAATCGATATTTAACATATACAAGTATATCTATGCTTTATTGACTTTTGATTTTGTCAATTGCTTACTGTGTACTATGTTATGTATCTTTATATTGCTTATCATGTAATTCAATCTTGTATTTACTTGCCTTAATTTTATATCTTGAATATATGAATTTGTATCCCTTATTGCTTTTGGTTTAGTCAATTACAGTTTATTTCTGTGTACTGTTTAACTGTTTCTTATAATTGTTTTTTGTATTAATTAGGGATTATGTAATTCAATTTTATATCTGCATGCCTTAATTTTATATCTTGCATATATGTATATGTATTCCTTACAGCTTTTAAGCTTAGTCAATTACTGCTTCATACTGTGTTACTTTTTCTTTATAATTGTATTTTATATTCCTTATGTATTACATTGTTTTTGCTGTGTAGTGTGTTACTGTTTCTTTATAATTGTATTTTATATTTCTTATGTATTATATAATTTTTTTTTGCTGTATAGCGTGTTACTGTTTCTTTATAAAATTGTGTTATATTATTTAAGTATTGTATTGTATCATACTGTGTACTGTTACTGTTTGTTATTGTACTTTTATTGAATTGCCGCAGGTGAACTCTATTTGTGACTTTTGGTGAAGTTTATAGTAAAAAAAAATTAGCCTTTCCCATTTACTTGCGTATCCACAGGGAGAGGAGGGAAGGGGTTGGTGATAATAATTTTTTTTCTGGACATTCCCTCTTGTAGAAAAACACTAACTATTAATAACTCTATACCATCAAAAGAACCGTAAGAAATCAGTGAGCTACTCCTGTTGGTTATAATTTATTTTTTAATACTTCCTGATAAAATATATCGTCGTATGATGGTCACTTTGCTTTGTTGCATATTGTTATTCTCCGATAATTTATTAATAATATTCCTTTATTCGAATATTATAGACCTAGGAAGACTTGGGAGGAAGAGATCAAGAAGGCCAGAAGAAAAAGGGACATGGACGGGAGTTCAGCAAGAGAAATAGCGCAGAATAGGAATGAATGCCTGGATCTTCCTTCACACGCGACCCCTTCACACTGCTGTAGTGGTAGAGAGGAAGGATAAAGAAGATGAAGAATATTAAATATGATTATTAGTATTCAACAAAGCGTTGTCGATTCTTTGATAACCGTTAATCCATTTTTGAATTTATTTTTTTATGCATCTAACGTCACTTTGTACTACTGCGTCTAATCGGACGATACTACAGGCTGTCCTAATTTTTGCCGATACAGGCTGGATTTGGAAAGGGATCTTTAACGAGTACCTGACATCGCACAGGCTCGGAACCTCCATTTTACGACCCTGATTTATATAAAATAAGTTTTTTTTTTTTTATATTTCTGATACTTATACTGTTCTTTTTTTCATAAATTTGGACTCAGTTTGTAGTGAGTTGTGTCATATCCTTTGAATAAACGCATTGTGATGAGCTGGTTCACTGCTGGAAATATAGTTTCAAAAAAAAATTGAAATCCAAAAATCCATTTTAGAGAATAAAAATATTACAGATGTTTTGAGTTTCCGGATTAATTTGTTTTCTTCCCAAACCATTTTTAATAGATTTATTTCAGAGCAATTATTATTACTATTAGAGTTTTACTATTCAAAATTACCAACTTTAGGACGCACACTTCTATCATATTCATGTCTTATAAATTGAAGGCAATGAAAAAAAAAGTGATACTCACACTGTGAAGTAAAGTAAAGTCTAATGGAAGAAATCCGAAGGCTTCAAATACAGTGACGGGTTTGTATGCTAGCTGCACTCTTAGCTGGGACTGTAAATACATTTTTTAGTACCACCAATAAATTATTTTCATGAAATTACAATGTAAAACTTACACTTTTCTGCAGAATATTGGACTTGTCATTCAGCATTGCCTCATATATAGCATCATTAAACTCCTTAGACTGTAAAGAAGAAATATTTATTGATGTATGTATCCACATCACTCAGGGAATGACTGTTTGTTTGAGAATTAATGTAAGAAATTCTCATCTTTCAGGTTCTCAATGCGATGAAATGTCTGTTTATTAACTCAATCTAAATAAAAATAGATATGACTGTTCCGTCCTTGTTTAGAGATATGGCAGGGCATGCACAATAATCATTTCTAAACGCCAGGTTGATAATTCGTTTAATAAATCCTATAAGTTATTAATAATATTGTTAATATATAATTATACACATACAAGTCTTGATCACAAAACATTTACTCTAACAATAGTCATGTTAAATTATACATGACAAACAAAAAACTCCACACTTCAAATAATTAATAGTAAATGACTAATATGCTGGACAGAATATCATCGACGTTTAATTATTGGCCAATATACTATTGAGAAAGCATTGACTTACGTTAGTACACGGCTCCACAAAAAAAGTGGTGCACTTTGAAAATCAATTAATTTTTTTTCCTGTGAAATTAATGTACATTACATCAACACTTTTATAAAATAGTATTCTTTTGGGATAACTTGAAGGTAAAATTTTTTTTTTTTTTTTTATATATTTATTTATTGGAATTTACAACTGTATAACAAGTAATACAACAAGTAAATTTGAATGAAACATAAAAAAGGCATGAAACACATGTAGAGAAGCTTCCCAATGGAAGAACTCTAAAAATATTCTAAACTAGAAGGTCCCGGGGCCATCTCCTTTTCAGACGCCTCGGTGGATTGTCAGGAATTGAAGAGGAAGAAAGGATTGAAACGGAAAGATTAGGGTGGGAATGGAGTTTGTCATGGAAGGATTGATACCTCGTACGGGCCAAATCAGCAACATATGGGACATTAAGGTCTTTATGGATGAGTTTGTTGGAGACAAAGTAAGGAGCATTGAGGATTTTACGAAGGATTTTGGACTGAAGGGATTGGATACGAGAAGAATTCGATGGTTTAGTAGAGCCCCAGAGCTCAACTCCGTAAGTCCATATTGGTCTTATGATAGTCATGTAGATGAGCCTTTTGTAGTTAAGTGGAAGATTAGAACGTTTGTCATAGGTTTACGACGAAGGGTAAATGTAATTTGGTTGGATTTGTTGGAATTTATTTTAATTCTCCAGTTCTGACACCATACTTCAAGGTCTCTGAGGTGGGAGGAGGTAAAATTAAGATTAAGATTAAGAAAATAAAGATTTAGTTGGAAAAAAGAGAAAATTAACGAAAATTTATTATACGAAAAAATTGTTTTTCTCTTTTGAATTAAACCTTCAATAACGCGTATTGCTTCATCTTGCTTGAATTACTAATAACCGCAATAATCAACGAACAAGTGGACAGTGCCGTTCCTTTAGTCCATAATGTTTTTAGTTAAAGAAACGCTGCTCGGGCCTTAGGATTACCTGAAACCGTGATGCAAACATGGTTCGTGATGTTTCAATTAGAGCCGAAACTGTCAGAAGAAGACTTGCTGAAATGAGCTTACATCCTAGGAAGGTAGCCACAGTTCCCCAGCTCACTATAAATCATCGAAGAGCCCGTTTAGAGTTTCCTCAAAAACAATGTTGTGGAATGAAAATGAATGGAGGATTGTACTCTTTTCAGATGAGTCACGTTTTTCATTCAACTCTCCAGATGGACATGATAGAGTTTACCGAAGGTCAGGTGAGCATTATTCTGAATGTAACATTGTTGGGAGAGTGCAATTTAGAGATAGATCAGTGATCTCTGGAAGCGAAAATTGATCTCTATGTCTTCAACAGACCTTCCCTAAATGCTGATCTGTACATAATAGAGATCCTTCAGCAATATGTTATACCTTTTGCTCTATTTATAGGAGAAAATTTTATTTTTATGCATGACAATGCTCGACCACACACTTGCAAACTGTGTTCATCAATATCTTAATGATACACCAATCCAGAATTAAAGATAGCCAGCTCGTAGCCCTGACTTAAATCCTATTGGACATTTCTAGGATGAACTTGGCAGATGTGTAAGGTGAAGAATTGACCCTCCTGAAAATTTACAGTAGCTAAGAACTTCTTTAGTGGAACTATGGGAGGAAATCCTGCAAGATGTAGGAAACCTAATTAGAAGTATGCCTACAAGGTTCCAGGCAGTAATTCCTGCAAGAGGAAGCAATACCCGTTATTGAAAGTTGAGCTCAACAGAGAAAAGCAATTATTGTTAGTAACGTAAATTTTCGTTAATTTTCTCATTTCTCCAAATAATCTTTATCGTTTGTGTCTTACCTTAATTTTACCTCTAAATTATCCCAAAAGAATACTGTTTTATAAAAATGCACATTAATTTCACAGGAAAAATAAAATAAAATGATTTTTCAAAGAGCGCCATTTTTGTTTTGTGGAGCAGTGTAGTTCAGATTGTATATTTTCTCCAGTCTGCCAAGTAGATAGGTTTATTCATAAAATTGACTTATATAACCTTAAAAAAAAAAAAAAAAAAAAAAAAATGAAAAATGCTTTAATCAGAGTTAATAACTAACACACAGGTTAGAGATAGATTTAACTTTTCTAAAAACGATTAAATTTAAAATTCTTCACTCAAGCGGCGAACTGGAGCTCAAGAAATGCACCCGCGGGACTTGTTGCACCATATTAAAGTATTGTTTATTTTAAATAACCTAATTTTGGACTGCATGAAAAGGAAAAGAGGGGGGGGGGAACTAAGTTTGGTATACGATATTATATTGCGTTTGTGATATATATATATATATATATATATATATATATATATATATATATCTTTAGAAGATAACGCTTGTTTATAAAAGAACACATAGAAGAGTTTTATTGCACATTTTCTTGAATGATTGATTGTTTTTCTGAAATAAACAAAATAAATAAATAAACATAGTATTACCTGAGAAGTGAGATCTGCGCATAAGAAAGTGATAGTGCATAGTTCCAACACCCACATCAAGATGTATGTACCACAGCTTGCGAAGTGGTAAATCACCTTCAGTCTCATGCTATTGTACTCAATGTTTATATAACTGATAAAATATATATTTTTTACGATGACAATAAATGCAACTGTAACCACAATAAATGCAATGTTGGAAAAAATTTCATTGATATTGCAGCAGCACTGGTAAAGTTCGATGTGGAGATGGACAGTACGTTCAACTTTCTGCCTCCAGCCGAGATCCATTTCCGTTTTAAGCTCATGAACTATCCCTCTAAGGGCTGTGAAGTACATATTTATTACATACAGAAGGCCATAGAAAGGAATGAGAAATAAATGAAGAATGAAATAGGCAATATTTAGCGTGAACATGTAGATCAGATTGTCCCACCAAGACGAAGCGTTATAAGGCACCAAGAAATGTTCGCAAACGGTAAGCATAAGTAACAGTACTCTCAACGAACTGTGACATAAAATGAAACGGCAACTATAATTGATCCTCATATTTATTTTATTAAGGGCGCTGTGGATAACCTCCAAATCATTAACTACACTATTGAGTTTCCTTCCCAATTTAAGAGAGATAACGAAACAGAGGATAATTGCTACTACTAATATGGAAAGCTCGATGAAGTCGAGGTACTGAGTGAGAGCCCAATGGTAGTTAGTTTCTGTCAAGAAACATACACAAATATAAATAGCAAAAAAAAATGCACCGAGTGTGACCATGCCTCTGACCAGGGCACTGAAAGACATGCTTCCATTGCCCCTCCCTACAAACAGGCCAAACAGCTTCGGTAGCAGAACTGTCCGTTCCAAGAAGTCGTGAATGTTACTTGATCTTAGCATGAGGGCGAATAGCGTTGGTGATTGAAGTATGATAAATAACTATTATTGATTCCATAACAATAATTATAGAATTAATGATGTTTACGTTCTATCTAATGATGAAACAGATCGATATGTCCTGTATTCATGCTTTTACTCCATTGCCTAACATTAAATGTCAAAATCTTGACCAAAGACTAGCTAATGTTCACCCTATTTACTAAGAATATTCCTCCAAAATAATAAAATGTTACTCTGCATTGAAGGCTAACAGAGAGGAGTGGATATATTTTATATCCATTTCATAATCCCTAAAACACAATTATTAAGGTATCCGAGATGTATTTGGGTGTGTGTGTGTGTGTGTGTGTGTGTATGTACATATAAATAAACTCCCCATCAAAAGTAGTGCTACACTTAGAAATATTTGAATTTTACAAAAACGATCTTTTTTTATAATAAAGAATGGTTCTGAGGTCAATAATAAACATTTTTAAACGGGAAATAAACAAGTTTTATTAAAATAAATTACAATATTTCTTCCAATCAACAAAACATTTAGAATTTTTTTGTAGTTACAACTTTAAATTTTAAATTACAATTTCAATTTTTAATTTACATTTAATAAGACGTATTTCTCCCTCTGGCTTGAATGACTGCTTCCACCCCTTTTGCATACTTGTAAAAAGACTTTGAAGAAAATCTTGGGGTATATTGTCCCACTCCTCCAATGCAGCTGTCTTTAACATTTCTTTTGGGATAATCCCAAACGTGCTCGATTGGGTTAAGGTCAGGACTTCTGGCTGGCCAATCAATGGTGTGAATATTTTTGGTGTTCAGGTATCCAGAAACACATCTTGCCTTGTGAGGACAAGAATTATCATGCATGAGCAATGATTCAGAGCCTATGAATGGCATAAAACGCACTACATGATCTTGATGAATCATTTCTACATACCCCAAAGCATTAAAAGCCCCTCCTTGGATTGGCACTAATTCGGTGCGCGCCTCCCATGATATGCCATCCCAGAACATGATAGAACCTTCTCTAAATGGCTCAGTTTCTGAAGTGCAGCACTGACTATACCATTCTCCAGCCCTTCTCCGAACCCTTTCACGGCCATCTGGGCTTATCAGTGAATAAAACTTTTTTCCATTCCTCAACAGTTCAAGATTGGTGTTCCCTTGCAAAGCTTAATCTTTTTACACGGTGTTCTGTGGTGAGAAGAGGACTGGCCTTCTTGACTTTAGGTTTGACTCTCTGTCTTCTAATGACCGTTGACTCCGAGATTGATAACCCTCGAACACCAGCGATCCAGATTTTAATGGAAGACGCAGTAGAATTACGCTTCCGAAGTGCTTGTATTTTAATGAAGCGGTCATCTATGGGTTGGTTACCCTGGGACACCCTGACGTTGATCGTCTCGAATGACTACCTGTCTCCCTGTACCTTTTTATGGCCCTTGAAACGGTAGAATAGTGAATCCCAAGGCGATTCGCAATGTAACGTAATGTGGGTGAGCCAGTGGACTGTATTTTGATTTTTTAATTTTTTATACGAACAAAAAATTATTTTGGCAGCGTGTTCGCTGAACGAAAAAAAAAAAAAAAACTCACCTCTCGTCCCTCCTTTCTGTCCTGGTTCCTAAGGGGATTCAGGAAATAGGAAAGGATGAGGTTAAATAGAGAAGTATGAAGGATTCTTAGGACCACCTCAGTCAGCACCATCAGCTCCCACGACGATCGGGAACTCGCTATCTAGGACGATCTACGGCGGACGAAGTTTAAGAAGCAAGTGGGCCCACTTCTCTTAAGGATTAGTGGGCTTGCTAGGATATTAGGGGGCAGCACCTTCCGGTATTAAATTTAAATTTAAAATGAAATAATATTTTTCATTCCCGCCTAAACATCCCCCCGCCTCTGAAAAGTTATTTTCAGATAACGTTCAAATGACAAATAACAATTAAACAATTATGATATTAATAAAACAAACCATCACCATTTAACACAAAATATTATATACACAATAAGAATAATTATATACACAAAAAAAAAATATTATACATATAGACATATTATAAGGCTCAAAATAAAAATTCTATTGTGTTGGTAAGGGGTACAACTTGGTGACTGGTCTCCTATAGCGACCCGTCGCTACTCGGACTACCGCCACTCTTACCACTCCATCGGCCCCCGGAAACACCTCTTCAACCACTCCAATCGGCCATTTTAACGGAGGAAGATTCGGCTGATCTACGATTACTATGGTTCCTACCGTTAGAGACACAGAAGATTTAGACCACTTCTTACGTGTTTGCAGCTCGTGGAGGTACTCCTTTCGCCATCGGACCCAAAAAGACTGGACAAGTTGGTCGACTAGCTGATATCTCGTTAAGCGATTAACCTCGATATTTTGGACATCGCGAGTTGGGAGATATTTCAGAGGTGACAATGTCAAAAAATGAGCAGGAGTTAATGCAAGGGGTACCCGCGGATCCGTACTTAGTGGACAAAGAGGCCTGGAATTCAGTACAGCTTCAATTTGAACCAAAACCGTATTTAACTCTTCGTAGGTGAGTAGTTGAGTTCCAATTACGCGAAATAAATGGGATTTCACACTTTTAATGTTAGACTCCCAAAGTCCTCCAAAGTGAGGAGCCCCTGGGGGGATAAATTTCCAATCAATTCTATATTCGGAAAGTTGATTAGCCATTGTATCCTGATAGTCCCTTGAACTCAGCAACTGTGACATTTGAGCCAATTCCTCTTGAGCACCCGAAAAATTCGTCCCACAATCCGAATAAACGGTTCGACATGGCCCTCGACGCGACAAAAATCGACGGAAAGCGGCCATAAACATGGGGGTAGATAATTCTGACACCATTTCAATATGTACCGCCTTGGTGGACATACATATAAAAAGACAAATATACGCCTTAAAAATAAAAGGATTTCGTCTTCTAGCCATCGTAATACGAATTGGCCCAGCGTAGTCTACTCCTGTTTGTTCGAAAGGCTTACATTGTGTAACCCTACAGGTGGGGAGATTACCCATTTTCGGAGGTACGATCGAGGGGCGAACCCTGAAACACCGATTGCATTTTCTTTTCCTACTTCTAATAATTTCTCGACCTGATAGAATCCAAAATCTTTGTCTAAGCAACGATAATAAGAGATGGGGTCCAGCATGACAATTTTTTTCATGATAATAATCAATTAATCGAATGATCAAAGGATCCTTCTTTGGCAAGACAATCGGATGACAGCTGTCAAACCCAATATCAGCATTCTGCAAACGACCGCCGACGCGAATGATTCCACGGTCGAGGAACGGAGACAACCGTTGCAGTTGAGCCGAACAAATTTTTCCCTTCTTTAATCTGTCGAATTCATGTGGAAAATGAATCATTTGGACCACTCTACACAGATATATCTCGGCGGTGTGTAAGTCTCTTTCTCTAATACCTATCCCTTTGGGTAATATTCTAAGAAACCTCAATACAAACACCATCGTTCGTAATAACCGTAGGTAATTCGAGCAACGATCGACTAAAGCCCAAATGGAGTTTTCTTCTATTTTTTCCGGTTGTATTACGGTCAAAATGCTAGTACCTTTAGATTCCGGAAGATTTTCCGGCTCCTCTAAGTCTAATTCAATGGGCCAGACACTTTCATCAGAACCCAGCCAAATCGGTCCCGTCCACCATAGGGCATGACCAACAAGCTCGCCTGGTGTTAAGCCTCTAGACAGACAATCCGCTGGATTGTCATTGCCTGATACATGCATCCAACTATCGATGCAACAATCCTGTATTCGAGACACCCGATGAGCGACAAACGTCTGCCATTTGGACGGTGGAGCTTTAATCCAATGCAACGCTACCGTTGAATCCGAAAGCGCAACGATACGCTCGACCTGACAGCGGGTGCGAAGGGTAGTTGCTGTGGCTAGCAACAGATTAGCTAAAAGTAGGGCGGCACAAAGCTCTAAACGAGGAATGGTTTGGAACTTCGAAGGAGCTACCTTGGATTTTGCACACAATAAAGAAACCCTAAAAGATTTCTTTCCTGTCTGGATCCTTAAATAAATTACGGCTCCATAACCCATTTCGGATGCGTCACAAAATCCGACCAAAGTCACTCGCGAACCAACTAACACGCCGATGTGTCTCGGAACAGATATATCCGACAGCGCTCTTAATTCCCTATGACAACGTTCCCACTGAATATCAACAGAACTGGGTGGAACTTGATCCCAATCTAAACCCAAACGCCACAACTCTTTAATCAAGCACTTGAGAAACAAAGTCAGGGGTGCTAGAAGGCCCAAGGGGTCGAAAATTCTAGCTACGGACGAGAGTATATTGAGTTTTGTTCCGGTTTTGTTTTCGTGATTGACTCGAAAACGAAAAATATCCACGCTTGGTTGCCACTCAAGACCCAAAACAGCTAACGATAATCCTGTTTCAAAATCTTTTGCTGAAAAAGATTTATCTTCGTCCGGGAAAAGAGCTAGCACTTCAGGAGTATTAGAAGCCCATTTGGTAAACTGAAAACCTCCTTTTTCGAATAAAATATTAGTTTGGTGATAAAGACGTTCGGCATCTTGAACCGAGGGGACCGAAGTAATAAGATCGTCCATATACATATCGTGTGGTATTCTACCTTTGGTGGCAGGGAAATTTCCACCTTCTTCTTCGACCAAATGATGAACCGTACGAAGAGCCAAGTAAGGGGATGAGGTGATACCAAAAGCGACACAGTTTATTTCGTAAATCTCCACGGGATCTTCCGGCGAAAATCTCCATAATACCCGTTGGTAACTTCGATGAGATTCATCTATTAGAATTTGCCGATACATTTGCTTGATATCCGCCGTCAAAGCTATAGGAAATAAACGAAAGTGTAGTAGCAAAACGAAAATATCCGTTTGTAACTTTGGACCCACGTGTAAAATGTCATTTAATGACAAATGAGAAGTAGTTTTTGCACTAGCATCAAAAACTATTCTAAGTGGTGTACTCGAACTACTGGGTTTGAATATAGCATGATGTGGTATGTAATAGCCACATTTATCCCTCGGATTGGATACCAAGGACATGTGCCCTTGCCGTAAATAATCAAAAAAAACCTCTTGATATAATGCCTTAAATTCCGGGTATTGACCTAAACGTTTTTCTAGGTTTAAAAATCTTCGTTTAGCCATCTCAAACGAATCCCCCAACCGATCGGGATTATCCTGAAACGGTAACGACACCACAAACCGGCCTGATTCCAAACGGCGCACCGATGATTTAAATATACTCTCACACTCTAATTCTTTGGGTGAAAGAGAATTAACCAAGCTTGGGACCTCTTCGATCTCCCAAAATCGTCTCACCACACTATCCAGCGATGAATGGCAAACGGACAAACAATTGACCCCTTCAGATGGTATGTCTAGAACTGGTGCCCTTCCCATAAGAATGCAACCCAAAACACTATCTACTGCCATCAACTGATAAGGTTCTCGTCGGTATTTCTTTTCTTTTAATAAATGAGGCACCAACTCGGCCCCTATAATCCCATCGATATTACCCGGTAAATAAAATTTCTCATCAGCGAGTTTCAGACCCTTAAAATAAGAAAGTCGAGACAAATCAATTTCCCTAGCCGGCAATTTCTCGACTATCTTATCCACTACCAAAGGTTCAATTGTAAAAGAAATATTCGGATTAATTTTTGAACTGAAGGTACAGACTGTTTTTCCTAAAACCTGATTCACTCCTCCTCCAAAACCTACCACCGATGTTTTCAACGGGAGAATAGGCAGTTTAAACTGTTGGCATGTTTTCGATGTTAGAAAATGACACTGGCTGCCTGAATCGATTAAAAACCGCGCCTCGTACCTTTTACCTTTGTTATTTTGTAAATTTACAACCGCAGTAGACAGCAAAACCATAGATCGCTCGGCAGGAAAACGATTTTTAAAATCCGCCATCGAACAGCAATTAATCACAGGATTCTGCTGACTTTCCGGCCCAGATTGTCGGTCTGGAGTATTTTTCGAAAAATCAAAATGTAACAAGGTATGGTGTGGTTTATTACATTGGGCGCAGGAACTCCCTTTCTGGCAGTGAGGGGCTAAATGATGAGGTGAAAAACATTTTAAACAAGAAGCCTTTTGTTTTATAAAACGAAATCTATCCCACGGAGACATCTTTAAAAATGTTTTACAGCTAAGCAATTGATGGGAGTTTATATTGCATTTTAAGCACTTAGCATTTTCCCGAGCATCATTACTTGCGCTTCCTTCCGCTTGAGCGACGAAAATCTTAGGTCTGAGATTTTTAAACGATTTATCCGACCTGGCATTTGAAGAGTTATGTTCCCAGGGAAGAGTTTTAATTTGTTTCTCGACGAACGAAACAAAATCCTCATATGTGGGAAGGTCTTTTTCCCGAACCGCGGCTTCGAACGCACGACGAGACACGGGGTCTAAAATTTTTAAACCACGATTTAAAAATATTAAATCGGATAAATTATCCATATTTAATCTTTTAAGAGCTGTTATGGGCCCACAAAATTTATCTAATATCGAATTTAAATTTTCTCTTGTCTCTACCTTTAATGGTTTAAATTCGAAAATCTGTTCTAAATAATTATCTGTTAGGGCTCTAGGATCATTATACCGCTTTTGTAAAGCCTCCCAGATGATCGGATAATTTGCCGCTACAGGTGGTAAATGTGTGCAAATATTCGACGCTTCCCCAGTCAGCTTTGAAACTAAATACTGAATTTTGTGCTGATCAGTTAAAGTTGCATTTTCGTGTATCAACGATTTAAACATTTCATAAAATATCGACCATTGAGAATGATTTCCAGAAAACGAAGGCAATTCTATCTTAGGAAGGTTAAACTCTGTTTTACTAGACGACTGGGTTGGTAATGGCGCCCCGGAAACCGATGCAGTGGCGAGAAATTTTTTATTTAATTGTAGCTTGTCCGCAGTCGCTTCAATGTAGCCTATCATTTCCATATGAGAATCGTTAAAGGTTGGATTAAATTCAGAATCGAGCTCCAAGTTTAATTCATTTATTTTGAATTCTATCTCGTCATATTCCTTTAAAGTGTTCGGTATTAAACGATAAAGCGTTTCAAATTGTTGCAAAACTTTTTTATCCCCTACACCTTTTGATAAGTCGTAAACCCTTTGAATACGCTGGTAGAGTTTAAGTTGTTTAGCACGACAAATTTTTAACGTTGATTCGATTTTCTCACTCATTTTTAATAATACTAATCAGCAATAACAAATAAAAAAGATTAATTGTTAATAATTATTTTAATAAGATTAATTGTTAATACTTATTTTAATATGATTAATTGTTAATAATTATTTTAACAAGATTAATGATTAACAAAAAATATTATTTTACTTCAATTAATTTATTATATTTAAGTAGAAAATAAAATAAAGACGAACTGGATTTTTCCACAAACTCAATTAATTAAATATATAGTAACTAATTGATTTAATAATAATATAGAAACAAAAAAAAATATATAAACCTTTTTTTTTTCAAATTAATAATTAAAGAAATATCTTAACCTAGAGTTAAAGAAATACATAAAAAACATTCCTATTTTCGGTTAATTTTAAAATTAAATTAAATTAAAAAAAAAAAGATTATTACCATTAATATAATAGACACAAACTCTAAAAAAAAAATTAAACACTGAAATTAATCACAAGAATATACAGAGTTCGTTTTATTCTATTGGTTTATTCGGTGTTTTAAATTAATCAATTAAAGTTTATACTTTAAAGCAAATCATTACGAATTATTTAAAGAAAATACGCTAATATATATATGTTAATGGATTGACCGTTGGACTCTGTAAATACTATATGTATTTGTATATATATGCTAATTCTATGTTCATTGTATTTAGCCCGTTGTTGCAAAAACTAATGTAAAAAAAATATATATATACTATTCTATTATTATCAACCGTTTATTAAATGAATTTATTATTATTATTATTTTTGTAGAAACTATTAGTTCTTATTTTTCGTTTATAATATAATCACAATCGGCCGAACAAAACAAATCCGGCCCGGAGGACCAAAATGGGTGAGCCAGTGGACTGTATTTTGATTTTTTAATTTTTTATACGAACAAAAAATTATTTTGGCAGCGTGTTCGCTGAACGAAAAAAAAAAAAAACTCACCTCTCGTCCCTCCTTTCTGTCCTGGTTCCTAAGGGGATTCAGGAAATAGGAAAGGATGAGGTTAAATAGAGAAGTATGAAGGATTCTTAGGACCACCTCAGTCAGCACCATCAGCTCCCACGACGATCGGGAACTCGCTATCTAGGACGATCTACGGCGGACGAAGTTTAAGAAGCAAGTGGGCCCACTTCTCTTAAGGATTAGTGGGCTTGCTAGGATATTAGGGGGCAGCACCTTCCGGTATTAAATTTAAATTGAAATAATATTTTTCATTCCCGCCTAAACATAATGATTTGCCTTCTTCATGGAGAGTGATGATTCTGACCGAATCATCATGACTTAAACGTTTCATTGTGAATAAAATTAATTGTTTTAACTAGACTTGAGAGACTAGAGAGAACAGACTTGAGGCAAACGAAAGATAAACATGGACTGAAAGGAAATTTGAAATGAATGATACAAAATTTCATCGTTTGTTGGTAAACAGTGAATAAAAATGATATGTCTAATCCCTAATATCTCTCATTTAATAAATAATATTACTATAAAATATAAACAAAGTCTGGATTAAGCACAAAACCAAGAAAATCTTGAGAATTATGGGTGTTCTAATACTTTTGACAGGGAGTGTATATATACAACTTTTATGATTTTGTATTTATAGGTAATACAAGGTAATACAACTTTAATTAAACATTATAAACTACTTTCTTGCACACAATGATTAAATATATCGATTTAGTAACCTTATAATTGGATAAATAAAATCTAATCTCCCATAATGTAGGCTTTGCTACTTTCAAATTGACTTTAATTACAATATTAGTTTCCTAGCAGCATTTAAATGTTAAATTTCTAATAACTATGAAAACATTCAAGTTTAATTCTATTGAACTAACCAGAAGCAGCATTTTTTGTCATATTATATGACAGGATTCTGATGAACGATGTTTTGTTTCAAGCTGTAAAAGTTATTGTTTTTAAGACATTTAAAAACCTAGTACTCACATCCCTCAACTTACATGAAATACTATTTCAATCAAGATAGACCTGCGTGATGTTAAGTACTATTCCATTATATATCATTTTAACATTTTGGATGTAATTAGTTGACCGTTGAGAATTACTGGAAGGAATTAGTCCGGGTGGCGGTCATTAATTGACCGCCACCCGGACTAATTCCTTCCAGTATATCATTTTAAGTTCATATTATGAAATTACTATGTAATTAGTTTATGGTCTATTACCTTAATTAATTTATATATACTAATTTTACCAAAAAATTTGTGAGTTAGTGTCGTCACCCCGTTGCTGGATCTGTGCCTTCCTTCGCCAGCAACTTCCGCCAGTCGTCTCTGTTTTGAGCAACTACCATCCAATCGTGCACTCCTAGGATGATCCGAGCGTCAGCAGAAACTCCTTCCTCCTATCTATATGTCGGCCTTCCTATTCATCTTGTTCCTCTTCACTTAGGCGTGCCACATACCCTGCCTATCGTAATTGCCCCAGTTTGATGACCTGAACTATACTCAGCTCGTTAAATACGTCGTAAATCCTATTTGATCCAGGCTCCATAAACTAAAACCCCTCCAAATATCTTTCGAAGTATAATCTATTCAGACAGGAGGGGATTTTGTTTGCTATTCTTGGTAGTAATTAAAGTTTCCGAGCCGTATATTAGCACTGGGCGGATTATCGTCTTGTAAAGGTGAATCTTGGTCTGAGGGGAAAGAATATGATTGCAAAATTGTTTTCGTAGACTGTAGAAGCACTGGTTAGCTAAAAGTTTTTTTTTCTATTTCAAAAATAAAATAAAAGGAATAAATATTAATAAAAAAACAACAACAAACAAAGCAAGGAATCTAAAATAAGCCTACACTGTCTTTTTTTTTTTTTTAAATCAAGATTATTTGTTGAAAATGTAATTTTGCAACAATATTAAGAACATTTCTTGTACTTATCATGATTAGAGTAACATAAGGATCAACCATGGAAATATAAAAATATGGTTCAAGAATAATTATAAAAAATATTTATCAATCTCAATAGTTATATTTATTAATACTATTTCATACATCACACAGCTACATTGTCTTGAACATTAAGCACTATAATAAAAAAATATTGTACTTTTTTTTTTAAATAGAAAAATTCAGATAAAATACAGATATGGCATTATGTTGGTCATATGAAAAATAAATTGATATGATGATAATTTATACAACCACAGAAGTCGAGGTATTAATCATATTGAAGAGTAAAAGCAGTTTTAACAAAAAAATATCACTTGTATTGGAAGAGCTATCACAACAATTTTACTAACATCATCCATGAATACATATTTAATTTTTGAATGTTATAACCTTCACACAATAATGTTTTGATCAGCTACAATCAGAAGAAGGCACTCAAACTCAGACCAAGGCTACCATTCAGTCCACAATTGTTTTCTTATCATTAATCCACTGCAATATTCTACAAATGGAGGAACTCCTATTGGGTCATACTAAATTATAATACACTCCAAGTGAACTACTACGGAAAAGCAGTATCTTTTTAACAACTTAGATTATGTAATAGCTAAGTAAATCTTTCCAACCAATTATGCTCTTTTTATTAGTAGAACATCATAAGGTTCAGTAACCTCTAAATCAAAATTTATAATGATATAAGATTTTTTCTTCGGTTATTTGAGATCAACAGCGTTTTAAAAATAAAATATGTATTTTTTTTTTTGTATAGAATTTTCGTGTTAAATTAGATAAAAATATTAATTCTTATAACATTTTTACAAATTATGAGAAAAACTAATGTTATATTTAATTGTTAAAATCAAAATGAAGGCCATAGAATTTAAATAAAACAATAATAACCTCAACAAATCCAATTAAATACATTAATATGAATTTTTAAAATTAAATTTCTCAACAAACGAATGCCTCAAATTTTATTATAAAGGTAGGAATAGAGTAACTAACCTATATTTATATAAATTATAAAGAAATTAACAATTTACTTAGGCATGGCAAGATAAACAAACTATAATTATTTTCATGTTTAGTAATATCATTATGGAAGACCGTAATCGTTTATATGAGTTAAAGATACATCAGAAGAAAAAATAGATACGTATCTAGTAAAAAATCAGCTATCTCAAAATGTATAATAATAAAATAAATCAAGGATAAGTAAAATTTATAAAGATTTACACTAAATAATTAGTTATATTGAGGATGTATCGTAGTCAGAAATAATCATTTTGAATATTTTAATTTTTCTACCTATTCATTATTCTACCTACTATAAATAATTAGTTCTTTCAATCTACATTTTAATTGTAAATCATCTCACAGGAAAATTATTAAGAATAAATACACTACGAATAGCATAATTTATAAAAGACACCTAAATAATAAAATGAACCAACAAAATGTTGAACAACTAATTGTTAGTGAAAACCAAAAGAAAGTTCAAAGGCTAAAAATAAAAAAAAAAATGAATATCATGAACATAAGGGAATTAATGAATGAAGAATATATTAATTTTGGTATTAAACAAAATTCAGAAATAAGGGGTTTTACTTCATATGGATTAAGTGCAATGTCTGTCAGTAAAAAATATTGGGATCTTTGTATACCAAAAACTTACAAGAAATGAAAGATGTTTAAAAAAATGTATACCATGTAACATTACCAAATAAGAGAAGAATTTAATCACATAACTGGACGGAAAAATTTAATTTAAAAGGAATTTAAATGCCAGACAGAAGAATGTTTTTAGTATAATAATGAATAATACTTTTAATTTACAGGTACAATAAACAAGTTTACTGTAATACTACAGTAAAATTTATTGCTGAAACAAGCAGTCTTAATTAGGTAATGGTATACCATTACAATCAATGTAAAGATGTCATGAAACTTCATCAACATTAAATTTTATAAGGTTTTTCAACAGACTTCATTAAAGTTTAAAGAAAAAATAACTGGATGATCTACCTAATATAGTTTACAAGATGTATCTGTACCTCAGAAATTAAAGTACATATTTTTATAGTCTTAAGAGAAATGCCTAAAATTTAAAAAAATGTTATTTTGATTATAAAAAGTTCGAAAGTCATGACAAAAAGAATGGATTGAATATAATATTCAAACATATACTAAGTTTTTGTTTAAAGAATGCTGTTTTTAATTGAATCAAGACATGAAAAAAGGAAGGATATAATGGGCCGGTTATGTAACTAGAATGGAATTCTGATAAAGCAACTGTTGATTGAAGAGCCTCTTCTCATAACAAGTTGCAGAAGACAAAAGTTGAGATAGGCTAATAAATTCACAAATGAAGTTCTGAACATTGTCAGGCTCAGAAATTAATTTAGTTGTAAATAGCAGTTTTACAAGATCCAAGAAAATAACAAAAGAGGAAAAAAGCCAAAACTAGTTTGTTGCTACAGAGCACCTATCGGTCTAGATGATTTAGCTAGTAGTAGATGATTTCCAATTAAAAAATTCTAAATTTTGAAGCCATTAACATAATGAAACTTTTTGTTTTTAATATACATATATATTATACTTTGAAAACTATTTTGGATTGATATAAATCATAATGAGAAACCAAAATAGTAGCAAAAAACATTGGAGAGTAAAATAATAATTAATAACTAAGTATGCATAACCTAGTAAACACATAAAATTTTCAATGAATTTTTTTATCAGTTTTCAGAAAACCAAATAATAAAATAGGACCAGCTGATCATGTTCAGCAATATGTTCTGATTAAAAAATTGTTGAAAAACATTATTTCAGTTAAAAAGAAATTCAACTGTGATAAATAAAAGATACAGGCAAAATTAAGATCATTATAAAAATAATTGATCTTAAAATATATTTTAATTACAATATATGTGTAAATAAACACACCATAAGTGTACCATGTTTCAGAAGAGTCTAGGCCAAAATTCAATTTTGTGATCTATTACTCCACTGTATGTTCAATAGACTCCATAAACCAAAGGATGCTGTTGATTTCAAAGTCAACCTGATGAGGTACTTGAGATAACGAATGGTTGTCATCATATGCCAGCAACCTGTGAACACAGTAGATTATAAGCAGCAGAAGATTAAACAACATGGATTTATGAAGAAGGCATCCTGCTAACATCACTTAAAAAAGTTGAAATAAGTGAGGCTTAGAAAAAAAAAACTCTCAAAAAAGGTAATTATAGCTAATCGAATGGGTAAATATCGAAGAGTAAGATCGAAGTGTAGGTGGAAAGATTTATTTAGGCTTATCTTGTGAGCAGAGATCAACAAGGCAGAGGATCATCCATAGAAACTTGTATTTAGTGGCACAGCCACCAGAGAATGAAATATTATAATTGAATTTCATCTTATTTAAAATTTGCATTTCCAAAAATTTCTATAGGGTATATTAGCCAATATTGAGTGGTGTTCATTAACACAATAGAACAAAAAAAACAACAACTAATATTTAGAGAAGTTCGTAGGGAATTGGTCATAAAATAAATCAGACTAATAAGAAAAACTTATTATATTTGTGTCCCAACATCTCGGCCTAAATTTTAGGCCATCATCAGGACTAAGAAAACAACTACTAATTCAGCAACAATTGTAAAATATAGGCTTGATGCCAATTTATGCAGGTTTTCTCCATTGTAATATATTAATACCAATTGTGTAAATAAAAAAAAGAAAATCCTAAAACTTGTTCCTTATATACCACAATAAACCTTATCTAATACCCTATCTTTCTCCAAGCATTTAATAAAAAAATTTTCAAAACCAGGAAGAAATTGAAAATTATTTTTGTGTGTTTCTTGCATCCAGGGGTCCCGATTTTTTTTAAGCTGGGATAAGAGAGATTGTTGAATGTTGGCAAAAGTGCATTGATTCTGATGTAAATTACTTTGATTAAATATAAATAGTTAAAGTGAAGATATGGCATCAATGCATTAATTTTGCATGAACCCAATGCCTCCTGAACAAAGCAATATGAATCCAGATAAGGATATTAGAAGAGCCTATGGCAGACTTTAATTTACAAATGACACATAAATAGTAAAGAACGACAAAGAAGAACAGTATATATTACTAGGAAAGAGGCTAAAATTATGACACCAACAGAATTTTTCAGAAACAGAAGTAAGACTTTGTAATAGGTTAGAAGTAAGCGCACCACCTTTTCCTGGATTTCAAGTCTGCGTATGATAGCGTAACCGACCCGAACTCTACCAGGTGCTAGAGGAAATGAGCATACCCAGGAAGTTGATATGTCTTGTGAGAATGACTATGTTGGGCCCGAACAGTGTAGTCCGTATCAGATCTGACTTCTCCAAACCTATCAACATGAATTGCGGCGGGAGACAGGGTGACGCCCTTGCATGTCTTCTCTTTAATCTGGTTGTCGAGAGAGCAGTATATCGATCAGGAATCCAAATTTATTCAACAGTACAGTCCATATATTGGGATACGCAGACGATCTCGACATAGCTGCCAGATCTCAGTGTGCCCTAAAGGAAGCGTCCCTTGCTCTGGAACAAGAAGCATAAAGTCTTGCAAAATACTTTAGAGACAGGCACCTCTAAAAAAAAACTAAGGTTGGCTTATATAGGACTCTGGTTCGCTCGGTTCTTCCTTATGGGTCAGAAACCTGGGCCTTCACTAAAGTCAGTGAGAACATGCTTCACGTGTTTAAAAGGAAAATATTAAGAACATTTTTTGGCTCGATCCGAGAGAGAGATACCTGGAGAAGAAGGAAGAACCAGGAACTCTCAAGGTTGTATGGTGATCCAGATATAATTAAGTGGATTAAGATAAGGAGAATCTGATGGGAAGGTCATGTGGCAAGGACGAAGGAAGATGAGATTCCCAAGAAGACATTGGTCGAGGAACTTCATGGCAAGCGAAGTGTGGGCAGGTTGAATGTGAGGTGGGCTCCAGCAACAGACAGGGACAATTGGCAGAGACTTTTAGAGGAGGCCTTGACCCGTTAACGGGTTGTTGCGCCAACTATGTATATAGGTATGTATCTATAAAAGTTGAAAAAAAAAAAACGGTATGATTTTTTAAGCAGCCTGAGCACAAAAAAGTAGAAAAAACTGTTTAACACAACGATAACATTGTGGAACTAACTAATTATTTATTTCAAAAACAGTATGAAATTTATTGATGAATCTTGCACAACACTAAAGGTAAGTTCAGAGGTTATTTAGAATAGTTATGATTATATAGAACTAAATAAAAAGAATGGTTATTACTGGAGTGTTCATTTTATAATATCAACTAAGTTTGAATTTTCTGATCAAACATTAATACTAACCTAGTCTTGACACCTCTAGCTTTCAGCTGCCTGTAGTACGAGTAGCCCTGGTAAGAGGGTACCCGCAGATCCTTCTTACCGATGAGGAGAAGCACTGGTGCAGTCACAGATGATACAATGTTAAGGGGTGATTGAGAAGTCATTTTCTCAAACATGTTAGAAGTCATTTGAAGTGTTGGTTCGAAACTATATCCTCCTTCAACTGCAGCCCTGTATAAATTACAGACAATATTAGTTTTAATACTGAAAATATTTGATCATGTTAAATACAAGTTTATCAACAATAACTAGAACACTGGTTATATATACTGAGACTATTTGGATAAATGGAAAAATCTTTAATTATGATGGGGATGAGGATAACGATATTTCTATTACAAGGTTCATTATTATAAACTAACATTTCCTCTTTTTCATAAAAGGCCAATTTAAGGATGTATAAATTGTATTAATTTTAAAATAAAGTGACCAATATCAAATTCTAAGGATCCACAGTTGATCTCAGACTTTAGATGAAAACCTTTAAACTATCAGCCTAATATCCTATGAGAAAAGGCAGCTGTCAGACAATTTACTTTTTTCTTCCATTTTTTGATTATAGGTCTCTTGAAACACGAAACCTTAAATTTTGAGGAGTAGATAATTTTTCTTTTCAGGGTCAATTAAAAATTGAAAATGGTGAGAAAAAACATCAAGACACTCATAAAATGTGTTTGTCAGAGCCTTAATATAGGCTACATAGAAAAATAACTGGTGAAGCAGTTTTTACAGCAAAGGTTCACAATAGACAATCTCGTCAACTTACCAATCCTGAATGTCCGACATGGCAAAGGCTGTAGGTAGATCTAGAACTGGGTTTCGGACTGACAAAGATTTATAAAATGACTGAAAAAAACAAAACAAAACCAAAAATTATTCTGAAATTTATGAAAACTTACCAATCAGGGATGTCAGAACCAGGGAAAGTTGTCAGGTCACAAACAGGATTAAGAGCCACACAACTTTTGTAAAAACTCTGGAAAATAATTAGTGGATAATATTCAACCCAGTATTGTAATTAAATATATATGTATAAGAGATTATTTAAGAAGGTTGAGTAATGAAAAACTGTATTATTGTATTTTTTTAATCCCCATTTTTAATAAAGTATACTTTAATAGGAGTAATAAATTGAAATTTCAAAGATGGTAAAAAGATTCCAATTTAGGGTTAGTAATGGAAAATCCATTGCCCGAAAGGGAAAAGGATGGCAAAAGCTTAGATATAATAATTTTGAAAAGAAAAGAAGAAAAAACTTTTAATTAGTTTTAATGCATTAATCAATTTCCTCTTAACATGACAACCACTGGTTTACATGATATATAAAAAAATAAATAATACAAATTAAAATTTAAATGAAACTTTTTTTGAGGTAAATATAATCAATCCTTTTAGAACTTTCACCCAAATAATGAATAATATAAATACAAATAATGTATGGAATAGTTTAAATACAAACATTGTATAAAACTAGATTATTTGGGCATTAACTAACACCTTGACCATTTTGCTCCACATGTTTTTTTTGTTTTTTCCCCCCACGGAACGGCCTTATGGACCACGTAAATATCATTTCTTCCTAACTTTCCCCACCTTTCCTCTCTTCTTGATTCTTTCAGACTGCACTCTTCTTTCTTCCTTGCTCCATACCCTTCTCACTTCCTTCGCACCCACGAGAATCCTAATCTTCTTTAATTTTTCCCTATATTCATCTCTTTTGAGACAGTCTTGACATGAGATTCCCAATTACGCCGTTTCTTTATCTACTGAATCATTATGAATAAGATCTCCTTATTTATTCTGCTCGGGCTCATCCTGACCATACGACCGCAGCCTCCTTAATTTAAGGTCCGTTTCCAATTTATCCATTTCTCTGTATAATTCTCTGGTAGGCCTCAGCCAATATCTTCTCCAGTAAATTTACTGGCCTTTAAATCTTCCTCTCTATTCCCAAAAGTTTCCTTAAGCTAGGAAGAGAAGTGGTCACCATTCCATGCAGCATAACCGGTTTGACAACCGTATTGCAGTGATTTATTTTTGCTATTACTGAAAGACTCTTTTTACAGTATAGGCTACAGGTGGCAAAGCTGAATCTTTCCATCTAGACAAACCTCTCCACCGTGCCCTTTCTCTCAGACCCATTACTACAAAAAATGTCCCCTAAATACTTGAAGCTATTTTGTTTTAACTAAAAGTTTCATTCCGTAGTAATCACCTCTGTTTTTTTTAACGATATTTTCAAGCCGAATTTTCCAGCTATTCATTTTAAGGTGTTTAACTGCCCTATTGCTTTATCCACAGATTCCGCCAGGAGGGCCAGATCATCAAGCATACGCTAGACAATTTACTCTGATTTTATTCTTTTTGGTCCATATTTAACTGTAATTGTTAAATGCTAATTTTTTTTCTAATTTGATGCAGAAAGCTCTAATAGTAAAATAGTACATATTGTTTATCAATAGACAGATATGGTTTTATGATAGGAAACACTGAAGTTATTCAAGGTTGAAAACATTGAACTATCCATTAGATCAGCGGTTCCCGATAAAAATTCTTCGCAGTCCTTCACTTCCATGACGAGGATCCCCTAAATCCTAAAAATCATGAACAGGCGCTGAGTTTAAGAAACAACTATGTTAGAATCAGAGTGGTGTAGTTACAACATTAAGTTCCACAACCCCACTGATTACTACCACATCCATTCATGTGAAATACCATTGCTACAGGAACTCTGTATACCAGAAATAGCCAAGTAAAATAATAATAAGAAGATGATGTTCTAAGGGCGTGTTAATACTGTACGCGTTTTGGGGGCTGAACTGAAGCATTAGTGGGTCTCTAGAATTCTAGGAACCCACTACCTACCGCTTCAGCCTAAAACGCGTCCTAAGGGTTTATTTCAATCCATGAAACATTGAAGTACTGACATTTAAAACCAATGCAAGATAGTTATTCATTCAAATGTCCTTTAAGCTCCTTATTTGGTGTTATAAAATCAGCAATTTTATGTAAAGGTAATTTAAAATAATTTCCCAATGACCACTGGCGGACCCCCTGGATTTTGTCTGCCACTAGCTGGGAACCACTGCATTAAATCAATAGAGATAAGTAGATTAAACTTTACAATACATATAAATTATTAATCTTGATATTTCCATCATTCAAGATAGACAAAGATTAACAGTATTTTAACTTTTATAATTCACCGTTCATTTTTTTACTGTAATATTCTTAAGGGGATTTTAAGTTATGGACTAAACTATAGAATTTTCCAAGATCTTAAAAATTATAATTAAAATATTTACTCCAAGAACACTTACTGGATACTGCCCAGCTAGGTGAAGTGACAAAAATCCACCATGAGATCCACCAAATAAGAGGATTTTTCAGAAGAAAGTTGACCTGCAAACATCTTGAGGACAGTCTCCGCAGCCTGTTGAGAGTCCCTAACATCAGTCTTACCAACATTACCCAGGAGGAAGTCTACTGAGGCTTGGCCAGCACCAACTGATCCTCGATAGTTTGGCATCACAATGCCAAATCCTATGAAAGATGCCAAAATAAATAAACAAACAATAAAAAAGTATTATATCATAAGTTTTATATTAAGGATATAAGTCATACAACAAAAAGTCCAGTGATGAATAAATAGTTATATTTAAACAGTCAACAATATTCTTTAAAAGTATTACCAACCTAGAGATGCAAAAAAGTTTGCTACAATACTAAATCCATTAGTGAATGCAGCATGAGGTCCACCATGAGACCACAAAATCATAGGAGCATCTGTGACATCTTTGGGAACCATGTACAAAACAGAAAATTTGCCTGAAAAGAAAACATAAAGCACTTTAAAACTAAAACTTTAGATTTATTAAAAAATAATTATCTATTAGTATAAAACTGAATTATTTACTGTAACTATTATCAGAGTTAAAGGATGCAAACTAAGACAAATATTATAAATTTCAAGTAAAACCAAGGCAATTAAAGAATCCTGTAATTTAAAAAATACTATCATGTCACATGTTTGGTACAAAGCAACAATAGTTTAGCTTGCGACAGCGAATAAAAATAAGATTAAATCAAATATTAAAAATGTTGAGATTCTAGTCAGATAACAATACCAATGTTCTGAAAAACAAAACAAAAAACTTATAGCTAATTAAAAAAAAAATTAAAAATTAAAAATTCATTTACTCACTAACACTTTCTGCTTCACAATCTGCATCGAGCCTGAGGACACCAGTTTTGAAGCCATTGATGATCGGTTCCTGTTCCACCAATGTTAGCCACTCAATGACACTTGTACCAGACATTTTTCCCAACAATAACGATGGAGGTGTGTCCAACGAATTGCGGTAGCATAACACCAAATCCTTGTAGATATCGAGAAAACCGAGGCTATAACTGTCATCAGAGTCATCACTGAGTGCCATTATAGTTTTGTTAACTGTTAACATAGAAGAAAAAAATTAAAACTACATTGCTTCTATGTAATTAAAGATTGCAAAATTGTAACTATAATATGACACATGCAAATAAACCAAATTAAGTAAACCATGCATGATATGCTCTATTATGACTCGAATTTCTTGAGAACTAATAATAATATTGCATTTGTGATGGCCAGAGAAACATACATGTCAAATATGTAGAAGTTTATGTTAAGTTTGGCATTTAATGAATACTGACTACTATTTTATTCTAAGCTTGAATGGAGATTCTGGCCACCTATTCCAATATTAACCTTAAGGCCAACCATCAAAATGTACTAATTACCTATGTTGCCCTTCTTAGGTTTGCGTGAGGTATACCACATTATATTCTTGTAATAAATTAAAGTAAGCCTATCAGTAAATTTTATACTGTTTTGGGACAATTAATTTGTTTTAACAAAACAAAGTAGTAATCCTGAAATGACTTTATACCACATCAAAGTTTAATCTGTAATCATGGAATCATTTCCCTTCATTACATGAATCAATTGTTAACATTTTTAATTATTGAGTAGAATTTGTAAACATTTTTTTTTTTTTTTTTTTTTTTTTTTTTTTCTAGCTAGGCATTTGTTTTTTTAAAGGGAGATGTATGTATAGTATCAAATAAGCTGACAGCCATATCTGGTAACAACTTCATGACCATAATCGATTCTGTATCCCCTATTTCTAGAAAGAGATACTAATATATTATTTGTCATTAAATAATATTCCTAGGGTTTATTTTTACTTTCACTTACCTATACAAGTATATGAAATATATAGAAAGGGAAAGTACTGCCATCGTGAACATTTTCAGCATAGAGTTTTCACTGGAAATACTTGTTTAAAGGTCTAAATGACGAAGTCCCGCAAAAAAGATCTGTGTGTGTGTTCATGTGTGGTAAGTCTAGCAAGAAAACGATAAGTCATATGAAAATGACAACTATACGCCCGAGATGTTACAGCAACTTTTTCACCAAAAAATCAGCTGACATTTTGCACTTTTTTAAGATTTTCTAAAACATGAGTTTAACGATTTTGATTAAAATTGCTATATCGATGTAAAATTTAATAGGCTTTAATATCATGTTGGTTTAATTTTTATTAAAATAGTCTGGCAGGCCTTAAATGACGGTATTTTAAATTTTTTTCCTCTAAAGTACCTTTAATTTTGTACATTCGATTAAAAAAAAAATTATATCATCTTCTTAGCATTGATAAAAATGGGTAAATATATAAGTTGAACAAATTCAGCATCCAACTAAAGGAGAAATGAGCAAAGAAATATTTTTTATCCAATTTTTTTTTCTTTGAACATAATAACATTAATATAGATTAATAATATACCGTTTGTTGTATACTTATACCGTGTATAAGTTAAAGATTTTAGAAACAATTATATCTTATACACAAAATTGTATAACTTAACGGAGAGTGATAAGAAGTCTATAAAATTAACTGATTTTGGTAGATAATAATATAATAGATTATTTAATAAAATGACGAGCAGCGTGGTTTAGTGGATAGAGCACTAGCCTACTGTTCTCCTGGTCCTGGGTTCGAATGTCAAAGGACAGGACATATGGCAGAATATTATTTATTCTGTTACTTCAGCGGGAGGAGACCCTTTCATGGGTTGTAGAGGAACAGATTTTTTTTTTCTATTTAATAAAACACATGTTTTTATTGAAACATAATTTAATTAATTCTTTAAACTTTTTACTTTCACTTACCTTTATTTGTTTATTTATTTAAATGTCACTTTATGCTACTATGGCTAATTGGACGATGCTACAATGGGAGTCCCAAATTTTGCCTATCCAGGTTTTATTAGGATAGGGATCTTTAACGAGTACCTGATATAGCACAGGCTGGGGACCACCTTTTAACGTCCCCTCCGAAGGACGGCATAACTAAGGATTTTTTACTTCCATTAAAAAATCCTAGGACCACTTGCGGGTTTGAACCAGTGACCTTTGGCATAGGAGGCTGTTATGCTAACCACCCAGCTACAAGTGATCCCACTTACCTTTATATTTCATCTCTAACTGTATTTGAAAATTCTTAAATTGCTTTTAACAACTGAGGTAAGTGAAAGATATGTGTTGTGCGCACCAGATTTTTTCAATTCAATATTAGGATCATGACAGAAATATTTTATATTACAAAGATAAAAATATAAAATTTTGAAAATGAAAAACAGTACCTATGTCGACTAGATAAGGTTTGAGACTAGCCCTCTGAATAGTATTGAGGACTAAAGTCTTGTTATCTGGCAGCCAACATCTCGCTGGCAGGCCCTGGCTATAGATTCCATAAAACTGTTGGCCGTCAGCTGTAGTAATAGAATCTTTGACAATATCTACGACTATTGAGCTCTGGAACAGGTAACAGGTTTTTAGTCTTACTTACTAGAATCTTGGAATTATTTTTTAAGTTCATGACACCTGAATTTTTCCATTAATAATGGTCAAACCAGAGAAAATAATAATTTCTTCATAATGATGTATTAGTTATTTATATGGACAGTAATTAAAATTAGATTTTAATTACTATTTACTGATTTGTTAGTGAACAGTATTTAATTAGAAAGAATATAGCTAGTATTTACTATTTTTCAAATAGGAAAATTAAGATAATTTTTTTGTCGGCAAGCCCATTTAAACAATGGATAAATCTACTGGATAATTAAATGAGAACAGAACAGTTTTGTAATCTAAACATTGTTAATCAGTAGGTAAAATAGCAACTGTACTAAAAACAAATATGATTTAATAATAAATATTTTTTTATATGATGAAGAAAAAATAATGAATTAATAAAAAAATATAAAATAAAAATTTTGTAGTCCCATTATAGTTAGATCATTTTTACTTTCACTTATCTACATATAAAATATATAGTAAGGGAAAGTATTGCGATCATGAAAATTTTCGAATTCCGGTTTTCGACGGAAATACATATTTTAGAGTCCCCTGAGTCCAAATAACCAAGTCTCGAAAAAAGGTCTATGTCTGTGTTTGGTAACTCCCAGGCGAAAACGAAAATTCCTATGAAACTGAAATTTCATATTTAAGACAACTATACGCCCTAGATGTTACAGCAAACCAGAAGAGCCAATTTATACCATGCATTTTGTACTTTTTTTACAATTTCCTCAAAAACGGCTCAAACAATTTTGATTAAACTCTATATATATCTATGTAAAATGCAATGGGCTTTAATATCATGTAAGTTTCATTCTGATTGAAATAGTCTGATAGGGCTTAAAAGCAGATATTTTAAAATTTCTTCCTCTAAAGTACATTTAATTTTGAATATTTAAAAAAATTAGGTACATCACCTTATTAGCATATATAAATAAAGGCTACATATGAAAGTTGAGTGAGTTTTATAAACAACTAATGGAGAAAAGTGCAAACATATTTTTTTATGGAATTTTGTGTTTTCGAACACAAGAATAGTAATATAGATGTATAATATACCATTGGATAGCTAAAGATTTTAGAAAAAATATATTATCTGATATGGAATCATAAAGGGTAATGAAGAGTGAGGAAAAACCGATAAATCTGATTTTTGTAGATAAAAATATAATAGATTATTTAGTAAAACACATGTTTCCATTGAAATTCAATTTAATTAATTCTTTAACAATTTATTTTTATCTGTACATGTATTTAAAAAGTCTTCAATTGATTTTAACAACGGAGGTAAGTGAAAGTCGTGTGTAGAGCACACCAGACTTTTATTGAGGTATATTCAAGTTACTCAAGTCTATTCATAAATTAATATAATAATTACTGTACAAATGATAATTAGTCAACATTTAAAATAAATCTTCATTATTTTCCTTTCTTTAACCTGCGGCTAAGTTTAGTGCTATGTTTCAAGTTAAAATTTGACATGGTCTGACATAGTTCTATCACTTCAATGAACCATGTAACATCCTGTATGTTTTGTTATTCTAAATACCACTACCAATATGGTGAATAACATTTCTCGCAAATTAATTTCAATGTGTTTGCTCATTTCCATTAACCAATCTAATACAGTAGGATGTATTGTGATTGATCTTGCTCAGGATCGTTCAAAGAGCTACAGTTCAACCTAGTAATTGTATATTATAAATAGGATTTTATATTTTCTAAAACAATACTCAGTCTGGTTGTTATAAGAAAATGTGGCATAATTAACTGAACTATTCAAGAATAAGAACCAAGGGCCATCACTTCTACGCTCTTTGATAAGCTTATTCATCAACCAAGAGAAAGTGAGCCTTGTGTTTTTACTATTTCAGGTTGACCTTTGTAATAAAAGAAAACAAGTATACTGTATTAGATTTACCTAGACCTTCAAAACTAAACTAAGGAATGGGCTAGATTCCTAAAATCTAGTAATCATGAGAAATAGATCCTAAATAATATTTGAGAAGTAGTATAACTATTTCCAACCTTTTCTGTGGTCCAGTCATAACAGATCAGTCTGTGACAGGCATGGTGTGGTCCTCCAACTTCTCTCTCTAGCCAAACTAGAGAGCTCATATCTGGGGAGAATTTTGGACTCCTCACAGCTAATTTATCACCACTCAATTTACCTTAAAAAAATAATGAGTCAATAAAAATGATGAACCTCATAAAGAAGTCAGTAACAATGAGTCTTTCTTTAAAATTCAAATAAAAAAGCGCATATTAGTCAATTTTTACTTTCACTTACCTATATATGAAATATATAGTAATAGAAAGTATTGAGATTCTGACAATTTTTTTAAAGGTCACAGGTTTTAGGGTTCTCAAAGTCCAAATAACCAAGTCCCACAAAAAAGGTCTGTGTGCATATGGTAAGTCTAGCACAAAAACGAAAAGTCGTATGGAACTGAAATTGCATATTTAAGTCCGAGATGTTACAGCAACTTTTTCACTAAAATCGGTTGACCAGAAGTCCTACTTTATCCCCTGCATTGAGCACCTTTTTACGATTTTCTCAAACATGGCCCTAACGATTTTGATTTAACTCGCTATATTGGTATACAATTTAATGAGCTTTAATATATTGTAGGTTTCATTCTGATTGAAATACTCTGACATGGCTTAAATGCTGATATTTTAAATTTTCTTCTTCTCAAGTACCTTTACTTTTGTAGATTTAAAAAATTAATCATATCATCTTTTTAGGATTGATAAAAAGTGGCTAAATACAAAAGTTGAATGAATTTGATAACCAACTAAAGGAGAAAAGAGCAAAAACATTTTTAAATGTAATTTTTGGTTCTTGAACATAAAAACAGTAAAGATGGTCGCGAGACCTTCTAGTTTAGAATATTTTTAGAGTGCTGTTGATGGGTAGCTTCTCTACAAGTCTTGTTTATGTATATTTTATTTTAGCCTATTTACTAGTTGTAGTAAATAGTTATATCAATAGTTAAGACACTACTTGTAAATATCAATAAATAATTTAAAAAAAAAAGAGCAGTAGTATAGATGGGTAATATACCATTAGAAAGCAAAAGATTTAATTAAGAAAGAAAATTATCTCATACTAAGTTGTAAAAGGCAAAGTAAAGTGATGAATAAACTTATTACTGATTATTATACATAACAATTTAATATTTTTATATTATTTAACCTAAATCATATATTTCCAACAAAACTGAATAAAGTTTTCATGTACAATAACAATTTTTTTTTCAACTTTAAGTTTATTTAATAGTTCTTAAATTGAAGTGAAGGACAACGGATATTAAATACACCTGTTGATTTATTTAAAAAATGTCCAGATGCATGATAATGATGGCTCATGATGCATATATAAGTTACATAAGGTAGCTAATAATAATGGTCTAATCAATAAACAACTGGAAAGCACGGATGGAGAATGTGTTTGTTTGACATTAGAATGTTAAATAGTATTAGCTAATCATAATCCAGTCTTACAACATTTATTGTACAGAATAAATTGTACAACAGTCTAAAAGTTCTGGTAATGTGAGGAAAACATTTGTGGTTAAATTATATAACAGTCATAACTATGCTTCCTATGTATATTTATACATTTTTAAGACAACAAAAAACATGAATTTCGACTCACGGCAACTTCCATCTGGCTTTATGTGTACAATCCAAGACAGCCTATTGGTGCAGAATATAAGACCAAGTCGCCAAGGCAGATTGGTCCAAGCGACCGCCACTATTCCACCATCCGGAGCCCAAACAGCTTGCCCAAGGCTATGATCCTCTGGGCAACCAGCAACGATACTAATTAACTCCTGCTCTAAATCACAAATGCACAGCACTGGTGAGCACTTCCCAACCAATTGTTCACCCCAATCCTCGGCAAACTCATATTCACAGCCCTAAAAATGAATGTTAACAAATAATAAGATGAAAATAAAACATAATAATTTAGCATCTTGACAAAAAGTTAAAAAGAAACAGAAAATAATGTAGTTTCAGCTATTATCCATAAACCTATTAATGAGCAGTTCATTCAGATCATCCTCATCAAGAGAGGAAGTCCGTTTACTATCTTCTTTGTCTTTAAGTTTGAAGCCTCCCTCCTGAAAATGTATGAACCACTATTGAACAATGGACTTATTTGTGCTTCTCTCGTCTCAGACATGATTGATATTTCTGCCCATTTGGACCTCTGTTCCAGGCCTTAAACTCGTAAAACAAAATTATACGAGTATTATCTATTGAAGTCTTAGTAAAGACAGAATTATTTCTAGGCAGCGAAATGCTACTGAGGTGAAAAAACATTGTATAACAAAAAATTAATAAATGTTGACATTCATACAAATGAATAATTTAGTAAACATAAACAATATATAGAGGTATATAAAAGAAAAATCAAAGCCCAGACAACACAATAGATTAATCACCTTCAATATTGTACTAAAAAACACAAATTCTATTCAGATATATTTCTATTTACTACAAAGTACATCTTTCCAACTGCATTTCCTCTTTCTCTGATTTCATTATCGATAATTACATATGAATAAAAGTGGATGTCAGGACATTTAAAACTTTTAAAGCATTCAATATGTCTCACTTAATAAAATGACACAACTAACGAATAATAATATTTTTTTATTTTATTTTAAGTATATTCTCTAATCTTATCTCACTCTTAACCAAAAAAAAAAATAAATAAAAAAATAAATAAATAAAATAATAATCTACATACTTTTTTAGTATCTTCATCATTCTTTCCAGAAAGTTTAGCAGGAAGAAATGGTTCTGCTTTTGGGACTTTTTTTTCAGCTACATATAATATTTTGGTTTCACAGGATGACCACTGGAAGGTAGAAAATTCACCTAAAATTATTTTTTTAAACTTAAAATGAATACAAAATTAAGTATGTTTTGTCAATTTAAATATAAAATAGGTTATTTGTTAAGATTTTTAAAAATGTATTTTATAAATACTGAAAATGATTTTTTTTTAATTTGACTGTTACGTATAGCATACTCTCAGAACTACAGAACATAGGGCATTTAATTAAATGATAATTTTGGATTATAACAGGAATTAGGAGTTAAGAACAAGAGAGAATGTTGAAATGGAAAAACCACCTTAAGTTGGAGGTTGAGGATTGGCAGTATGGATAACAATGGAAAATATTCTAATTAAACATAAAAATATTTTAATATTTTCTTACTATCGGTATTAACATCTCCATGAAGATCAAAACTAGTTAAATCAAAGAGTTTCCAAAGAAAATTTTTCTTCCAGACTTCTAGATGCTGTTTCTTTGGTGTTTTCCCAGATGCAGGTATTTCTCTAAATAAAGCTCGGTACAAGCCCGATGGTGAATAAGAAGTCAATAGTCTACAATAAGAGATTACTCCTGGTAGTTACTTATACAAAATAAAATGAGTTTCAATTATTAACTAGGAAAATCGGAACAGAGCTTATAGTACAGAAAATGAAGAAAATCAAAATCAAATAAATACTAAAAGTGATTTTAACAGTTTATAAGGAGTGAAATTATTGCTTAAAACATACAGTTTAAATTAATTAAGTAATTTGGGAACAATCTCTTCTTTTAATAAACATTCATTTATTCTTCATATATAATTGACGTTTCGGTGCTAATAATGCCTCATCTTCAGAATCTTTAGTCAATAACTATTAACAATTCAAAATTAAATTAATTTAAACATTCAACAAAACACAAATATCACAATTAATCAATTCATACATGAACAACTTCAGTCTACTCCTAGCCTTGTGTAAAATTGTTAATAGAATATGGATATTTTAAAGAAAATGATAAAGTTGTAACAATCAATAGATAAAAGAATGACCATTATTTAATCAAATAAGGATATTTAATAAATAAAAAAATTTGACAATATTAGGAGATGTTTTTATGTAAGTAGAGATGTAATGCTGTTCAAATTATTATAGTGTGATAATGAATTGATTAATTGTGATATTTGTGTTTGTTGGATGTTTAAATTAATTTAATTTAGAATTGTTAACAGTTATTGACTAAAATATTCTGAAGATGAGGCATTATTAGCCACGAAACGTCAATTATATATGAAGAATAAATGAATGTTTATTAAAAGAAGAGATTGTTCCAAAATTACTTAATTATATTAAAATACTCTTCATAATAGGATAATTTAAAAATACAGTTTAAATTAGTTTAAAATAATCAACTTAAATAAACTATTTAAACTTTTTTTTTTTAATTTAATAACTACAGCACTGACTAAAATAAACTAAATTTTTCCTTTAATAAATGGCTGGCTTAATAGCATATTAATAATAACATTTCCAATAACATTTCCAACTAGTAGTGTGTTTGTTTCTGTTAAAATTTCTCAGTGTACTGATTTATAAACTCTTTATTTTTGTAAATAGCTAAGTGATGGGGTTAATCATTCGCATCACAATTGAAAAAAAAAAATGGCTAATAATAATTTAGAGTTTCTAGAACCATCTCTGGATGACTTATGACTAGTGCCAAATCAATAAAAAAATGGTCCAGTAATCTCTCAGACATACAAAATATAGATGGATTTTTTTTTTATTCCATAATTGCATTTTTTAACGCAAGGGCTAGTAAATGTGCTCTACTAGTGGGGTTTAACGATCCTCCGGTCTCCTGAGTTCAGTACACAGTACATTTTCACACAGCAGAACAGTACAATTAAGACATACACTGACATTAAGGACACTAACAGTACATACCTGAGGATCACCTCTCAAGACCCTAGCCAGTCTAACTGGCAACCAGTTGTCCCAAGGTACCGCGGCCTCTTCTACTGGGCCAATCACCCGTAGTGGAGTACAACCAATTCAAAGAAATTCAGTAAACAGCCTAAGATATGGACAGTCTCAACGGTAACGATCTGGCATGTTAAAGGATATTAAAATAGGTATATGGAACATACGCACTCTCTATGGAAAGGAAGTGGAGATAGTCGAGGAGATGGAATCTTACAAAACATAGGCATCCTAGGGAAATGTGAAATAAGGAAGAAAGGTTCTGGTGAAAAGCGACTGGACAAGGGATATACTCTGCTATATTCAGGAGTATCACCAGGTAACAGAGCAAAAGAGGGAGTTGGAATGATCTTAAGGATGAGCTTTGTCAGAAAGTCCAGGATTGGGAACCGGTCAACTCTAGAATAATATCTGCCAATATCATTCTCTCGGTGGGTAACGTTACCCTCATCCATGTCTATGCACCAACTGAGGACTCTTATGTGATAGAGGTGGAACAATTCTACAGCGACTTAACTCGAGTAAATGAAAAAAGTAGGAATAGGAATTTAATTATAATGGGAGACCTCAATGCAAGGACCGGAAGAGACCACAGAAGAGCCTGTGGATGCATGGGTTATCATGGAGGAGAAAGAACTCTAAACAATAACGGAAGGCGCTTATTGGATTTCTGCATTGATAATGACCTTGTCATTGGCAATTCATTTTATCCTCATAAACAGGTCCAAAAGATAACCTTTTCAGTCCTGGAAAGAACTGCTAACAGCGTGATAGATTACTTTCTTTACACCAAGGAAATAAGGAGCTACTTTACGGACGTTAAGGTCATTCAGGGGACTGAAATAGGAAGCGATCACATGCTTCTGATCGCCGATACCCGAATTCCGTCCGTGAAAAAGACTAGATTTAAATCCTTTGAAAGGATCGAAATAAAAGAAGATGCGGGAACCCCAAAGACAGATGGAGTACGAGGATGAGCTGAGGGTTCTATTGGGAGAGCTGGACTTTGAAAAAGACCTGGATGATCTTGGTGACCAGTAGCCATACTGGAGTCCGCATCAAAGGTATGCTGTGTTAAGAAGGTATCAGCTAAGTGGAAGCGTTCAGATCGGTTGAGTGAGGGAGCTTAGGGTTGTTATCCGGGAAAAGAAGAACTTCTGGAAAAAGTACTGCAGAGAAAAAACCAGAAGCAACTATGATCAGTACAAAGACGCAAGAAACAGTATAAAGATGGCAGTGAGATAAGCAAAAGGAAAAGCTTGGGAAGAGTTCGGCCGATCTCTAGATGATGACCATAGGGAGAATATTAAACTCTTTTGGAGAAAAATAAAAACCCTCAGAGGCAGAAAGCCCAAACAAATAAGAAACATAAAGGATGAAAAAGGAAAGGTGGTATCTGAGGAGAAAGAGGTCTTGGAGACCTGGCGTGGGTACTACGCAAGACAGTTCAAGGGCAATCAAAAAGAAGAAATCTATTATCTCAATGGGGAATCCGAAATCGAAGATGAAGGAAATGACCCAATTGAGGAGGAAGAGGTCGAAAGGGCCATTGCGAAGATGAAGATAGAAAAGCAGCAGGGCGAGACAACATAGTCCCAGATTTTCCTTAAATATGGAGGATTAGAGTTGATAGGGACATTACAAAAATTCTTCCAAAGAGTTAGGGAAGATAAAAAAACCCTCAGGAATGGGAGTACAATGTTATAGTACACATCCACAAGAAAGGAGGTCAAGTGATTGCTCGAACTACAGACCTATTTGCCTGTCTCCCGTGATCTATGAAGTGTATACCTTTATTCTTGAAAGCCTGTTGAGATCAATGGTGGAGCCCATTCTGCAGGAAGAACAGTGCATTTAGACACAACAGACAAACTCAGGATCAGAGGTGGTGACAGATTTCACGTATTTAGGCACAGTGATCAGTAGATCAGGGAAATTGGATTCAGAAATCTCAAGTAGAATTTCCAAAGCTAATTCCGTCTATTACCATATCTGCAACGCAGTTATTGGAAAAAAGAGAAGTAGCACAAAACGTGAACTTACACCTGTTCAAGTCCATCTTTCTACCAGTATTTATCTATGGAGCAGAGAGCTGGATTATGAATGAAAGGCTACAAAGTTGCATCACTGCCTCGGAAATGAAGTTTCTTAGAAGAATTGGGGGAAGACACGGAGAGACTGTGTCCGGAATGAAAGGGTCAGGGAAGAGCTTAATGTATGCTCTGTTCTGGAAGTCATAAACAAGAGGCAATTGGATGGTACAGGCATGTCTGCCGAATGGACCACCACCGGAACCCAATTAAAACAATGGAGGTAAGGCCCATAGGAAGAAGACCTAGAGGACGCCCAAGGACCTCCTATATCACCCACATGGAGCGAATAGGGATGCGTAGAGGTAAAACTCTAGGCGAGATAAGAAACATTGCCAGGAACAGAGACGGTTGGTACTAATGGCTGGGAGCTCGCCTACGCTGAAAGGCAAATGGGTCGAAAAGAAAGAAGAAGCATTTTTTAAAGTTTCAAAAGCTTAGCCTTAATTTTTTTTTCTTAGTCATTTAAAAAGTTTCATCGTTGAAAAGAACCTACAGAAATGAAAATATAAATATATGTTGTATTCCAATATAAATATAAATATTTAAAAAAAAAATAAACTATCAAAATTTATAAAGATACTAATACTTAACTATTAATGTTTTTAATATTTTTGTACATAATATGTAATTTACCATGAACCACTATTTTATAAGTACCCATAAGGATAAAAAATCTTAAATATAACCATATAAAACAAAAGTCAAAGAGACTAAACCGATATTTACTCAGAAGAAATGTCTGTAGAAGTTAAAGTCTGGATTTCCTTTGTTTCATAACTGACAAATTGTGTTAATTCAGAGCGAACAACCATCTTCCTTTCAATATTCCTTTGAGACCATGATGATTTCACAATCGCATTAGGTTTGTTACTATTTAAAATACAACCTGACACAGGAGATGAAGATTTCTGAACAACATTTTTATAAACTGTAATTATTTTGTCCATCTGAAAAACAAAACAAACCAAACATCATAAATAAAATTTAAAATATATTTTTGTAATATAGGTACCACTTGAAAAATAATGAATATTGTATGACCATTTTTAATTCTGAGGTATTATTGTAACACCAGTTAATCTCAGATTATAGAGCTTTAGGAAGATCATTTACAGAGGATTTGAAGTAATTCTTATACATTGTATTACAACACAGATGAGCCTCCATTTCCTTGAAATTACAAAATGTTAAAAAAAAGAAAAGGTTCCATAAGACGCTTCACTTTTTGATCCCTAGGGGTATGCAGACCATTAGTTGGGAAACACCATTCCAATGTATTGGTATCATAATGGCTGTATAACATTCTTCTGGGATTCGCTCCTTTTCCCATATTTCGATTATAAGGTTATAGATCTCACGGATCAATCCTTCACCATCACATTTAAGCATCTCACTGGTAATGCCTCAATTTCGAAGGGTTTTTTACTAATTAAATTTAAAATAACCTCCTCTATTTCTTCTCTGTCTGAGGATTCTAAATCTGTATCCTTTATCTTGAACATTAACTATTAATATTTCTATATAGTCAGGGTTAATAGTTCATTAAAATAGTTTCTTCATCTTTTAGTTTGTCCACCCAGTAGCAAACTCTACTCAGAGATTTTATATTTAATATATTGAACACTATATGACAAAAAGAAAATCTGGTGCGGGCAACATACGACTTTCACTTACCTCCGTTTTAAAAATATATTAAAGAATTTTCAAATAAAGTCAGAGATAAAAATTAGTGAAACTATTAAACAATTAATTAAATTGAATTTCAATAGAAACATGTATTTTATGAAAAAATCTATTATATTATTATCAAAAATAATCAGTTAGTTTTATTGTCTTTTCATCACTCGTTATTAACTTTTACTGATCTTATGTTCAAAATCAAAATTGGCGTGCTGTGCTTCATTGACAAGCCACCAGGTTGCAGCACGGTCAACATGAATTTTCCTTTTCGGGACCCCAAAAAACAGTTGGTTTTATCGGCTTTTCATCACTCTCCATTACCATTTACAATTTCTAAAATCTTTAGCTATCCAACGATATATTATATATCTATATTACTATTTTTGTGTTCAAAAACACAAAAAATGTATAAAAAAATATTTTTTCAGTTTTCTCCTTTAGTTGTTCATCAAATTCGCTCAACGTGCATATTTAGCTGTTAATTATCAATTATTTTTATAGAATCTACAAAATTAAAAGTACTTTAGAGGAAGATTTAAAATATCTGCATTTAGGCCCCATCAGACTATTTCAATTAGATTGAAACCTACATGATAATAAAGCCCATTCAATTTTACATCAATATAGCGAGTTTAATCAAAATCGTCAGGGCCATTTTTGAGAAAATCGTAAAAAGGTGCTAAATGCAGGGGATAAAGTAGGACTTCCAGTCAGCCGATTTTATTGAAAAAGTCGTTGTAATATCTCGGACTAATAGCAGTCTTAAATAGGAAATTTCAGTTCCGTACAACTTTTCTTTTTTGCGCTAGAGTTGCCACACACAGATACACAGACCTTTTTGTGGGACTGGGTTATTGGGACTCAGAGGACCCTAAAACGTGTATTTCCGTTGAAAACTGGAATTCGAAAATGTTCATGATCGCAATACTTTCCCGTATTATATATTTCATATATAGGTAAATGAAAGTCAAAATCTATTATATTATTATCAAAAACAATCAGTTAGTTTTATCGGCTTTTCATCACTCTTTATTAACTTTTACAAGCTTGTGTATAAGATAATATTTTTTCTAAAATCTTTAGATATCCAACTATATATTATACATCTATATTACTATTTTTGTGTTCAAAAATTACATACAAAAATATGTTTGAACTTTTCTCCTTTAGTTGTCTATCAAATTCCCTCCACTTTCATATTTTGAGGTTATTTATCTATGCTAATAAGATGATGTACCTAATTTTTTGAAATATACAAAATTAAATGTACTTTGGAGGAAGAAATTTTAAAATATCGGCATTTAAGTCCTTTTAATCAGACCATTTTAATCAGAATGAAACCTACATGATATTAAAGCCCATTAAATTTTACATCAATATAGCGAGTTTAATCAAAATCTTCAGAACCGTTTTTGAGAAAATCATAAAAAGGTGCAATATGCATGATATAAAGTGGCTCTTTTCGTTAGCAGATTTCGATGAAAAAGTTTTTGTAACATCCCAATTGTATAGTAATCTTAAATAAGAAATTTCAGTTTCATAGGGCTTTTCGTTTCCGCCCAGGAGTTACCACACACAGACACACATACACACACAGAGACCTTTTTGTGGGACTTGGTTATTTGGACTAAGGGGACCCTAAAACGTGTACTTTCATTTAAAACTGGAATTAGAAAATTTTCACGACCGCAATACTTTCCCTTACTATATATAGTAAGTGAAAGTAATATACTTGCTAAAGTTAAATTAAGAAATTTATTTTAAAACTAAACTTAGAATGAAAGAGCAATAATTAGAGATATTAAACGTTATATCTTTTTCCCAACTAGAAACAATATCTGAAAATTAGACTTGTGGTTTTAAAGGTATTCTGGAAAAACTAATCTTTTTCAATTAATATTTGTTAAACTTTGTAGTGACAAACTACATCACAAGATCTGTGAAACCCTTCCTATACGCATCATACATCAAAATATTGAGAATTAGAAACAATCTTATCACCAAGAATATAGCACTGTAAGAAGAATATATGCTGTAATTAGATTTTTATGAGTCAAAGGGATTTCACTATTATTGAATGACCCAATAAGAACACTATATAATAATAAAAAAAAACAAATAACTAATTTATAAGCAAGTTTGAAGATATTAAAAAGAACATAACAGAATATTGTTCAATTACTATATTATTTTCACAAAATTGATATTTAAGTTTAATAGAATATAATCTTTAATGAATTTTAACTAATAAATATACAAAACCTTTTTAATTATATGTTCTATGTAATTAACACTTTTAAAAAAATAATAAAACACTCACTAAGAAAGAGAAAAATCACAAACCTTAACTGACAGGGACAATTTATGATCAACCTTATCAAAGCTAATCTGATAAGAAATGTTTGAGGACACAGAAGTCAGGTAAAAGATTGTATTCTTTGTTGAACATATAGACTTAAAAATGATATAATTGCAGAAAACGCAAATAATTCACGTTTATGACTCCTGATGCGAAATAAAAAATAAAATTACCTGTTTGGGCATCGCAAAAGGAATAAATCACCTAAGTGATAAATTACAAAATACACTGGATTGCTGATTAAACTAAAATTGTTACTTAAATGAAGGAACTGAGCCTTTAAACACTGAATATAAATAACTTGTATAAGGACCAAAGAGGTTGAGGAAAGTTAAATGTGTTTTAAACGTTTTCGTTCAAGATTAAAAAATACAGTGAACTCACAATACCTATTCATACACTCGAGTAAATAAAAATAGAAAATTTGCCACCGGGAATGACCACAAGGCATTGTGAATTTCCTCCTTTTTTCTTTCTTTTCTTTTTTTTTTTTTTATTCGATCGATTATATTGCATATACGAAAATAGAAGTTACATGGAAGTTAAGAATATAGTAAATTTATAATTTGTGAAAGATTTTCTTACATGGTTAATAAGGAACTGAAACTACAGGATACATCGAAATAAAGTTAAAGAGATGGAAAGGCCATTTCAAGATAGAATTTAGATTGATCTTTCAGTCACAAGGTAAAAAGTAGTTTAACACATTATTGTGAAATCTGCAACTCCTCTTCTGTTAGAATCTGCGTAGGTAAGGAGAAAAGAAAACTATTTCTAAATTGCCTTGTAGGAAGAAGATAATGCAAAAGTTCGTTTAGCTTACGACAGTTATGAACTAAGACAGATTTACTTGAATTAGAGATATTATACTTCACTGAAGCTGAGAGCATTTAAGAAAAATAAAACAGAATCGCGCTAATGGTGTGATGGGAGAAAGCAACCAAAGGGATTCTGCTACAAAAGCGACATACATGAACAGATGCTCAGAGGGTAGGAAGGATAAAATGAAATTGTAAGTCCAAGCAAGATATTTCAGACTCACACAGGTCTGCAAATGTGGACTTAAATAAATGAACAGTGGAATGGCCATATAAAAATAATATCCAAGATATTTATTAGCTTACTTCATTTTAAATAAATTATAAATAGACGAGACAAGTCATTCGATTCTGATGTGTTCTGAGTTGCCCATGAAATGAGGAAAACCTTACATGTTACTAGTGATATTTAAGTGTTTCTCCACTTGCCTAGACACTTGATGCCTCGAAAAAGTCAGCTATTATAGAGCATTATATTTTTATGACCTCACCCCCAATCAATTTCTCCCTTTTCTTAAAATATTATTTGTATTCAAAATAACTTCTCCAATACGTTTACACCAGCACCTTGTAAAATAAGTTTACACCAACGCGCTAACCCACTCGGTCTTTTCAATTTTCTTCGTACGTAACGTACCTTTAATTTTGTGGGTTCGAAAAAAATCAACCATAGCATCTTGTTAAAATTAATTAAAATGGTAAGTATACAAACTACAGATCTTTCTTAATGCCGTCCTTTGGAGGGGATGTGAAATGGTGATCCCGAACTCTACGATGTCAAGTACTGAAAGGTTCAAAAGAAACCTATCCTGATTAAGCCCCATAAGGTAAAATTCCCATTGTATTATCGTCGGATTACCACAGTAGCAAAAATTGATGTTTAATGAATAATTAAAACTACATAATAATTAAAAAATCCTTACTGGAAGGAATTAGTCCGGGTGGCGGTCATTAAATGAAACAACTAAATAGTTTCAACTATTTATTGTTTGCCAACGTTTCGACCCCCTTTGTGGGTCATCATCAGGGCTCATGGTGGGAGAATGGAAACGTTGGCAAACAATAAATAGTTGAAACTATTTAGTTGTTTCATTTAATGACCGCCAACCAGACTAATTCCTTCCAGTAATTATTCAACGGTCAACTAATTACATCCATAATAAAAAATCCTTAGTTATGTCCTCCTTCGGAGGGGACCTTAAAAGGTAAGATGGTCCCGAGTCTGTGCGATGTCAGGTACTCCTTAAAGATCCTTATCATAATAAAACCTGGATAGTCAAAATTTAGGACTCCCACTGTAGCATCGTCCGTTTAGCCTTAGTAGCATAAAGTGACGTTAAATAAATAAACAAACAAACTACATAATAATATACCTATGCCAAAGGTCACGGATAGATAGATGTTTTGTTCACATTATTTGTGGTATTTATTATTTATTTTTTCAACTGTAGGGATGTAATTTCTCAAAACAACAACTTTTAAATTTAAGGTTCCTCTTCCATATCGATTTAGGTTTATTTATTTTTTGGAGTTTAAGGTGTATATACCCTAAATTTTATATTTTGGGGTTTCGCTGCACCATTTCGAAAATTTTACTGCACGATTTTGCATGTTATGAGGTTTTTCCTACATGTTTTTTTGGCTTTTTACAGCGTGAAAATCCGGTCTCTACCTATTAGTATCACATTAATTTATGAAATTTATTGCATCTGAAGAGTTGTACACATTTTTATACAAAATCAAGGAAGGAATAAAACATTTTTTCAATATGATAAAAACATTTTTAATTGTAATTACAAACTTTGGTTTCAATAACTTATAAATTAATATAAATACATATAATTGGTATTTACAATGCCATTGACTAAATTTGATCATGTCATTTAATATTTTGATTTAATTAACATTATCAAGTAAATAATAACACAAATAAATTGAAACAAAAATATATATGTGAATCATAACTAATGTATGATCTTAGGGCTAATACTCTAAATAATAATTTAATATAACATCATTATTTAACAATTCCTAAACATCCAACTATCACATTTCTCTTGTTTGTAGTTTTTATTAACATATAAATTCTTATAATTTATTATTTTAACTTATAAACTAAAAATATAACAATTATCCTCCATCTTTGCCAACTAACAATACATTTATCATCAATAAGTACAAATAATCATGTGATTAAGATGTCATAATAATTGCATAGTGCAATCAATTTGATTGTGAATGCCTGGAAATTACAGTAATGTATCACCTAATAGTTCCAGGAATAAATTGTTACTATACAGTTAAATAAATGTATTCAAGTGTAACATTATCTCCAATCTGGTAAATTATCTCTTATCATCTCTTTTATCTCTTTGGTACTTTTCTATAATCAAGTTTGATTTTTTCAAAACCTTGTTAAACTTGATTAAATAATAAGTTGGAATGTATTCAAACATAATAACTAAACAGTGAACCCTGCAGCTGAGTGGGCAACCCTATTGTCAGGAGGTGGCCTGTGGCAGCAGCCGGAAGTTATGACTCCAATAAGGGAGCAACATACGATCAAGATAGAAACGCCACACACTGCCCCTCCAAGAGTGTCAAGTAAAGCGTAACTCTCATCATCAAGGGCATAGATTGTACCTCCTAGGCACGCAGTGTTCAATAGGCTGAATGTTCCCAGAAGTATATAACCTACGACAAAACAAACTGCATAGTATTAATTGACATGAAATTACAAATCATTGATTATTAAAAGAATCTATGAACAAAAGGAAGACGTCTATGAATGGAGTAATAAAAATACCTGTAAGATAGTTCCGGTGAGGTAACCATTTCCATTTATTAGTCCGCCAACTTAGAAATCCAAGTATTAAAGAGGTGAAACCAGCTATAGCACCAAAGTTGAGAAAATATTTTCTACCTCCCTATAACAAAGTAAGTTAATAATAAAATTTGATGAAATCTATTTTAATGACAATTGAATTATTTGCTGATAGAAACTGGCACATTTTATTATTAAAAATATTAATATTACATTAATTAACCGATGAATTTTGATTTTTCATTATACTAATCTAAAAATATCTAGTAAATACTACTTATAATGAAACAGGGGAGCCCGTGGCTGAGTGGTTAGCGCGCTAGTCTCTCATGCTAAAAGTTGAGAATTCGAATCCCAGTCCCGGCGGGGCTTTTATAAGGATGTAATTAAATGGGGATTCACTCACAGCCTCTCCCCCGGGTATGTGAGACCCGTCAGCCAAATGGTGGCCACTCAGAAAATTAGGAGCAGGGAGTGATAACCTTACACTACAAAATGCATCACCAAACGTGAGTATAATTTCCCAGGAGATTACACTGTGAGGCCCAGATCCTACACGGCCTGTCGCGCCCCTGAAAGAACTTCTAATAATCAAACATGGTTTCCAAAATTAAAAACATCAAACGGTGCAAAGGGATTACCTATTATTGAAACGTACACTAGGCAACAATATATTAAAAGTTTTTTTAAAATATCAAAATCTATCATTTGGAGTCAAACAAATAAAATCACTCTATATGAAGAAGATTATATATTAGGAAATTTAAAATTAAACATAGCATATAATTTATTAAGTTTATTTATATCTTTTTCATGTCAGGATTAAAAGGATTACTTTAATGAAATTTAATATATTTAATCTAATAAAAATTCAACAGCTATCAGTGGTAGAAGGCCACAATAATCTTAATAATCAATTGAAATAAATAGACAAATGAACTATTAAATGAACATTAATATTATAAAGAAAACCAAGCATAAATTTACAATCAAGCAATTTAAAATAATAAACAAAGTAGCAATAAAGTCATGACTCCTCTGATGCCAAGACAACCAAGTAAAATGTTTTAAAAATGATTTCCTGATTAATTTGAATTTATATGGATGTCATCCCCCAATGGGAAATTTTGTAAAATAAGTAGGCTTTGTATTGTTTTATTTATTTATTTTTATGTATTGTTTTATTTATTTATTTTTATATTTATTTATTATTGTTTTATTGATTTTTTTCAAACAATATTGCATTTTAGGTCAATTAATGTTAGGTAAAGAGATTTTCTGAATCAGAGATAACACCTTTAAAAGATCTTCACTCGTTGATAAGCTTTCATCCATCCATAACCAGCATTTTATTACTTAGTAAAATAATTTTTAAAAACATAGTTAACATTAAAACAAAAAAATAATTTATTTTAAAATATGGTATTAAATTTGCTTTTTAAAATAATTCACCTAATAAATACAGATAATTGGAGTAAATTTATCAATGTAAAATTTTAATTTAAAGTAAAATAAAATGTGGACTTGAGTTTTCATTTTAACTTAATGATTTTTTAAATACTTACCACAGCTAATATGTAGAAAGCAAGAATTACAGAAGCTGCTCCGGAACTGAGGAGAATAAAACCAACACAGCATAACATCTCAACTGGCATGTGTATCACTGGAAGGTTTGCCCAACTGGCTCTTCTCGGACTTTTGTAGGTCTCAGGAGGGGTTCCTCCAGACCTTGGTGGAGTCCTGGTAAGCAGAGGTACTGCACTTCCATGGTGTAACGTCCTTGGTGTAATAACCTGAAAAAAAAAAATAGAGTAAGTGATGTTGCTGATTTGATTTCATTAAACTATTTGTATTATATTGGTCATATTAGACGAATATATAAATATTGTGAATAAGCTAAAAGAATGATAAAATTATCGACACTTCAATTGTAAAGATCGGCCTCAATCTACAACAAGCAACAGACTGCTATCTTTTTGATTTCCAGTAAAGCAAATTTCATAAGTTAATAAATAATGCATGGATATTTTAAGTAAATCAGTTGGATTTTATTTCGCCTCTATAATTATAAGAGGGTAATAGTCAGCTTAAAGTTAAACTCTTTAAATTTCTACCCTTAAACTCTGAAAGAAATGCCCTTGGAAGTTCTTATCCACTGCCCAGTCCTATTTAGAAGCAAAGTAAATCCTCTTTAAATTAAACATGGGTCAGCTTTGGAGCCAACATGGGATGGACATCGACCCCTGAATATTCCAGAACCAGTGTCTCGAGAACTAATGAGGACATCATGACCTATCTTGCCTTTCAGACATGCAGGCCAAATTGGCCAGAGAAACCGGATTCTACATATCTTGGCAGAAAATGAAAATGACAGAAAAATGTCCCTCTGTGGTACCAAGATACTACACAATAATTTTACAGCAGCGAGAGGACTCTAACTATTCAAAATTCCAAGTCTATGAGGAAAAGAAGCTTTGAAGGAAGATTCTCTCTCCTAATGTTCACTTTAGCAATACTACTACACATGATCAGGAAAGGAATGGAAAAAATTGAATAAAATAAAAAAGTCCTCAACCACTCCTAAAGGAAAAGTATGATAGTCCAATTGCCAAACCAGCACCCCTGTTTGGTGATTGTAATTTAATTACCGATTATGATGAAGTTGCAGTTCTATTTTTTTAACGGTTTAAATCAAACATATAAATCCACATACCGCCATGTTAGGAGGCCTCCTGTTGGGTGTCCTAGGCTCGATGATGTGATTGAAGGAGGGCAACCTAGTTGGAGTGTGATAGCGAACCAAGGAGTGGACAGCTGGAGGAGAAGCGCACTTCTGTGGTGTCCTCAGAATGCTCTGTCGATATTTCTCAACGTCGGCTATCATAGGCGCCAAGATCACTGAGTCCGCCTTAGAGGGAGTCGTCCGCATCTCCGAGTGCCTAGGGATTTGGAAAGTTGATAGTCAATGATCAATACAATTAACGTTTTCTAACTAAATATTTTGTTTATGAAAACAGAATATATTATTCATTTGCGTTAAACAAGTTTTATATAATTAAAGAAGTAAAAATGCAATACATATGATTGATTTAGAATAGCACTCTACCTGTAGATCCCGGAGGATCCGAGAGGTGACTGCCTGTAGCCGAGCCTGTCCTCCGGGCTGTCAACATACTCTTCATTTGCTGCTTCCAGCTCTTCGTAATGCCGGTAAAGTATGTCATCGTGAAAGGCGAGAGATCTTCTTGGACCAGTCCTTTCGTAACTGAAACATTAGTTGATATATATATCGGCCATATAATTAGTTTTTAGCAAAGTGGAAAAAAATCCGTAAAAGTTTCTAATATTTAGGAAAATAATAATACGAGGAATTTATAATCTTGATTCGATTAAACAAGGCATTGCAATTAAAATAAGAAGAGTCAAATACCACTAAAAATTTAGTATTTATAACATTACTCTATAAATAATTGTTCGACTTGGATTATGCATTTGTCATAGCGATTTTTAACTACTCCGTCCGAACTGGGGTAAAGGCTGTTTGCGTTGAAGAAATATATTTTGGGAATCGACGTCTTTTACTCACATTCCCTTTATTTTGATATTTTCTATACTCTACTTAAATATACCTCAATAATGGGCCTTAATGACCTAACTTCTGTCGCCCTTTAATTTTAATCAAAATATACCTCATAATTGTGTTATAATAATTACTTTATTAATATTATTGATGTACCAAAATTATTTGTAATATACTTTTCACTTGTAAAATACATAATAAATTTTAAATGTTTTCGTGAATTTATATAAAATAATAAGCTAGCTGTATTTCAAAAAGCTTTATCATTGCTTATAATGGTCCGCTATAAGATTTTTTTTTTAAAATAAACATTATTTTGAAATTTAAATTTATTTTTGAAGGCCCTACAGTTCCTTTAATCGATATCTCGTTTGTCCCGGTTGAACAGGTCGCTTTAGGACTCCTGCTTGACAAACGTCTTAGCATAGAATCCACATACAAAACTGAAAAGACATGAAACTGTCGCCGATTTCGGTTACTTCAACACTTATTTGACAGACGCTCTAAACCTTCGCTTAACTTAAAAAGATATTTATATGACAATCATAAGGCCTATCTGGACTACGGAGTTGAGCTATGGGGCTCTTACTAAACAATCAAATTCTTCCTGTATCCAATCCTTCCACCGCTACCTACTTTGTCACGAATAAAATCATCCACAAAGACTTAATGTTCCATATGTTGCTGATTTGGCCCGCCCCAGATATCACTCCTTCTATGAAAAACCCACTCCCATTCTAATCCATTAGTTTCAATCCTTGCTTCCTCTTCTATTCCTGATAATACACCGAAGGTCTGAAAAGAAGATGGCCTCGAGACCTTTTTGTTTAGACTCACTATAAAGAGTGCTGCCAATGGGCAGTTTTTTTCATGTATTTTATCATTAATCTGCATATTTACTTGTATAATAATATACAGCTTTAAATTGCAATAAAAATATATTTAAAAAAAAAAAAACTTTTGAATGGTTTAGATTTAATGCAGACGATTTCGCTAGGATCGTTTCGATTTGGGATCATATTTATAAATTATTCTAAATTCATATCATAGATTCTATAAATATATGTCATGGTACTTTCAATTTTATATTTAAATTTTAATTGGTTGTTATACAGAAAAAAAAATATCAAATAAAAAAAAACGAAGAATATTTCTAAAATTAATTTTTTGGATGAAGAGAAACTGAAACTAAAATTTTACAATCGCACCACTTTCCCACAAACAAAATAATATGTACATAAAAAATAAAAGAACTGTCGGTATTTTTATAATGAATTAAAGTATTGGAAATATCATAATTGGAACTTTAAATTTAGGAAGAATTGAAAAGTTTTGATTTTTTTTTTTTTTTTTTTTACTCTTACTGTGAAATAAACATTTAAAATTCAAATGTTTTAAAATTACGATAGATTTATAGAATCGATATATGAATTTAAATTAATTTATAAATATAATGACAAAAAAAAAAATAAAAAAAGCACCTTACAAATAAATTTTGTTCAGAGAAGGCAAGCCGTTAGTGAATGGTAACGCTTCGCCTTGCGTAACACACCGCGATGCCTATAATTCATATCCGTTAACAATAATCGTATTCTTCTTGAAAATAATTAAAACAAATAAAGTTAAGTAGTTTTCATATATTCATGGAATAACAATGAAAAAAACAATTAAAAAAAAATAAATAAAAATAAATTAATTTTTATTTTCATGAGATCAAGAATTTTTTTTATTACAAGAAGCATACATTATCCTTGACATATTTTAATTTATAATTGTGTTGTTTTCAATGACATTTATCTTAGCATGAATAGTAAAGAGAGATATGTTTGTACCCGACTTGAAATTGCTAAGTCAAAAAGCCGGTCATAATATCAAAACTCTTATAGATGTAATTGTTAATGTAAAAAAAAATATCGTAAATATATCCCAAGTAAATAAAATGTTTAAAAATACTATATTAAATAATTTTGTATTTTCAGAAATATTTTATCGTAATGGGTCATTTGATTATAGTAATCAACTTTTTGAAGGAAACTGTATTTTTAAAATAATTTTATTAGTTATTTAAAATATTATATATTTAAAAAAATACAACTTATGTAGATATTTCATGTGAAACCAGAAAAAGTTTGAAAATGAACAAGTCCGAAATGTTACTGAAAGCTTTACAACGTATTTGGAATTACCTTTGCCATGGGATAGAAAGAGGTCTGTTTTGTTTTAAGTATAATTAAGAATAAAATGTGTTATTAATATGCAATTAAGATTTTTATTTACATTAAAATAGGTGGATTAGGATGGAAGAACAACTCACAATACTGGTCTTTTGTAATATTAATTTTGAAAATAACACATTACCGGTAGTCATAGAAAATGAACATCACAGAATAAGTTCACGTGCAATTAAATTTAGTTTGAAGTAATCATTAAAATTTATGTATATTAAGATTTATGTATTTATATTATTGAACATTCAGTGCTGTATTTCAAGGGGAGGGTTTGATTCTGCGGACCCTATAAGAGTAGTTTTTATTTTGAGGGGAGGAGGAATGCACAATACATGTTTAGAGTTAGGGTTTACAACTTATAAAAGGGTAAGTTAATCAGACTCTTTGAAAATGCAACGTTAAATATATTGAATAAATATTTAAACTGTTCAAAAATTTACCAAGATTAGATGGAAATACAAACTTCTCTGGTGTTTTAAACAGTTTTAAAATATATAATTAGTTGTTTTTTTTATTATTTACATGCACTGTTATAAAATAATATTATCCCAACATTTCTGTATTTCACTTGCTCTGATATTTTAAATTTTGTATTGAGTTCAACGAATTCTAATTTTATGTTTTAACATATATCCTTTTCCGTTGGAATAATAATATTTCTCAGCTCAAAGATAAATACTAATTTGATGTTTCCTACCTTATCCTGTAGTTCTGCGGCGAAGGTTCTCCGTTGTCGCCGAGGAAGGACTGGTTACAATGGTAGTGCACTGTCCTTGGTCGAGGCATCGCACACTGACTGAAGCAGGGTAACAACGCCCCACTACTTCTGCATGTCTGTATGTCGAGGGAGTGAGGAGTGGGGGGTGTATTTTACTAGCTATGTATTGTCATTCATAACAAACATGGAAGTTTAATTCCGTTTTAAATACCTCTTGTAGTGAATGCAAGCACATACTAGGTGTATTGCTTGGCTGCACATTTTGAAGCGCCGAAATTTGAGTGTATGTATTCTATGTCGATTCTAACGGTTTTCTAAGTGTAAAAAAAAAAAAAAAAATAGAAAAGTGTTCTCTATTCGTTTTTAACTATAAAGATAATATGTAGAGGTATGTACTACCACTTTTAACATTTTATTTTTTTTTCGGGATAACGATTTACAATAATTCAACCATGTTTTGACATAATATTAAGACAATATTGACGCATGTAATAATATTTTTTTCAGTTTTAAAAAACAACATATTTCTGAAATATATAAGTTACACTAGAACCCTGAAAATGGTACGAATTGGGAAACCGGTTTCTCAAATAGTACCAGTGGTTTCCAAAATCATACCAGGTATTTAATAAAGGTTAAAATAAACAAAATGATCAATGAAAAGAAAGTGTTTTATTTGCAATAAAATTTAGTAAACAAATTCGCTTGAAACTTCACGTCCTTATTTGGTGGCCATATCCCGATGCTTTGAAATCCACTCACGGCATTAGCTATTGTATAGCTTTACTCTATACGCTTCAGTCATCAATTTTGATACCTGAAACTGAGTTATGCCCAGTCCAGATTAGATCTAAGCCAATTTTGAACTGCTTGAACGTAGAAAGATTGTAGAGACGCCCGAAAAGGACTAATTTGCTATTTCAAAGGATATGCCCGATTTTCATATTTTAAGGACTGTTTTAATTTTTGTCTTTTTTATTCTAAGTTAAAGCCGCCATTCTCGTTGAAAGGATTCTTAACAATGGACATTTATTGTAACCAGGATACGGTTCAAAATGGAAGAGAACCTCCATTTTTTGACTCGATTCTCCTTTTAAAAGGATACGAATCGAAATAAATCACTGGTAACTAGGATTACCACACTAAAAAGGACACTTTTTAATATAGAAACTCTCTTCCCGATGCAAGAAGCGGTCCGAAATAACCTAAGTATAACTGTCTATATTAGGGTGGGTGAGGTGGATTACGCCCGAAAAGGACTACAAAAGGTTATTAAGATACCTTGGATGTATAAGGAGGGATGTTTTAAAGAACTCAAGATGTAAGCGTAATATCAAACTTTTTGTGTTTTTTTCTACCCTACCTCACCTTTTAGGCTGAATGGGATTTTCTCGAGCTAGGGCATTAAGCGGGAGGATTGATGCCAGAGTTAAATCTCTCCCCAGAACCGAAACATGAACTCGTACAAAAATATGATGACGTACCGTAAAATTGCCTACTGCGTTAAAGTCCCTCTGCGCCCCGTCTGAAACTAAATCCCCTCTAAGAAGAAAACTAGTTTTATATAATTTTTGTTATTTTATTTAGTATAAAATGGATGGTTATAATTGAAATATCGAGGTTTTTTTTTTTTTAAGTTATTTTTGGTTATGTGACTCTAATTTAATTCCGAACAAGTCTACATAATTACGCACATTTTAAACTTTAGTGCGCACAACACGCAATTTTCGTTTTAGAGCTTTGTTTATAAAATAACGATTTTTTTTTTAATCTTTAGCTTCCAATGGTATATTATACATTAGAATTATTGGGTTCGGAAAAAAAAATGTATCTAAAAAAATATGTTTGATCTTTTCTCCTTCAGTTTGTTAACAAATTTGTTCAACTTGTGTTTTTCACTGTTTTTCATCATTGCTAATAAGATGGTATGTTTCATTTTTTCGAATATCAAAAATTGAAGCTACTTCAGAAGAAGACAATTTAAACCTTGTCAGCCTCTTTCAATCAGAATGAAACCTATATGGTATTAAAGTCCATTAAATTTTACATCGATATAACGATTTTAATGAAAATCGTTTTTTTTTTTTTTTTTTTTTTTTTTTTTTTTTTTTTTTTTTTTTTTGCCAGCTAATCCAATGTACTGCAGCCTAATATTGATTAGGCTTATTGTGCGCCGTCCAATCTACTGTTAATACAGGGCTAGCGCCTTGGTGAATCTGACTAACCTGTGGGGGTTAATCAGTTCACGCAACTTGGGATCAGGGATACGGTCGACACCAAAATGGTAAAACCGTATCCTGGCAATCTCTGGGAAACTGCATATCAAATGAAATGCAGTTTCATCATCCTTCTTGCAGAATCTGCAAATCGGTGAGGCCACCAAACCCATATTGTGGAGATGCTTATTAAGTTGACAGTGTCCAGTGTATAGTCCTGTTACCCTCCTTAGGGTTGTCCTGTCCATTGAGAGTAGAGTATGACTTCTCTCTTTGCAGGGTCCATCCAGAAACATCTTGGAGTGATGCTGCTTATCGGTATCCCACCAGTATTGCCTGGATCTATTATCAGCAGCCGCCTTAATCATACCTTTGGCTTTGCTGAGGCTAATTCCGCACGCAGGTTCAGGTGTGGGAAGTAGCTGAGCAGAACCCCTCTTCGCGAGGCTATCAGCTCTCTCATTTCCTAAGATGCCTGAGTGACCAGGCACCCAATCTACCCGGACTTTATTTCGCAGGGAAAGCATATTAAGATTATTTTTGCATTCCTCTACTAATTTGAACCGTGTTATATAACTACCCAGAGCTCCAATAGCAGCTTGACTATCAGTATGGATAGTTATCTGTCTGTCTCTCATCCCTTCTGAAATTAGGGTTTGAGCACAGATATCAAAATCGTTAGAGCCGTTTTGTAGAAAATCTTGAAATACAAAATACAGCGACTCTTTTGGTTTCCGATTTTATTTAAAAATTTGCTGCAACATCGCAAACATATACGTTTCTAAAATATGAAATTTCAGTTTTATGCAGTTGTATAAGTTATTCGTCTTTGAGTTATACTGATTATATACACACACATGGACCTCTTTTCGGTACTTGGTCATATGGACTTAAGGGAATATCAACGTGTATTTCCGGTGAAAACTGGAATTATAAAATTTTCTTGATCTTAAAACTTTCCCTAATTATATATCACATATATAGATGAGTAAAAGTAAAAAGTGGATAAACGAATAAAAAAAGATAAAAAAAAAGGAAAAAAGTAATGTTTCATTTCAAATCACTAGCCACGAGGAGTATAAATTTCTTATTATATTCAAACTAGAACACTATCTTCTACATTTATATATTTAATCTTATATCAATTATACATAATTTACGTTTCGAGGTCTTATCACCTCATCTTTAAAGTTCAACATATTGCAATAGTTATGTATTTCGATATGTGACACTGGAATATTATAGCTATAATGTTAATAGATATATTTAATTTAAAAAAATAATTGTTACTCTTTTTTATATGAATGGAAATTATAAAAAACGCTGAAAATGATTAAAAAATGGTTTATTATTGCAAAATAACTAAATTAAGGCATAGCTGTTAATATGCAATTAGTTGCAATGAAAAGCAATAAATAATCCAAAGAAAACGGGTCACTACTGTTGATATCTCTGCTGGTTCTGAACCAATTTCAATGATCCTTTTTTCATTTTGTAGGAAATTTTTAATTTATTTATTAATTAGGTGAGTCGTATTTATTTTTTTCGTTATTCGGATTCTACTTATTTTGAAACATAAACCCTCAATTTTGAGTGGGGAGGGGGAGGAGAGAGGGGTAATTTTTTTTATTTGTTTGGTCGATTACAAATGTTCCTTATTGACAATAATAAACTGATTCTTAAACTCTCTTCATATTGAATATCACCTCACTTCATATCACCTCTCTGCAATGAGGTGATTAGGCCGAGATCACACTCAGCCGCCAGGTTTTTTCCCCAATTTGGGCACCAACTTTATAGAGGCTGGGTCTAGCCCAGGAGTGTCTCCATACCCTATTGTCGCCCCCCGACTGAAATAACAGAATAAATAATATTCTGCTACAGCCGGGATTCGAACCCAGGACCCGGAGCACAGTAGACTGGTGCTCTATCCACTAGACACCGCTCCCAGTTAATTTTTATGATTATTTTGGTTAAAAAACAGTCATACATTTTGTTTTTTTTTATCACGCTTTAATGATTCTAAAACTCTATACATATTTTTCTCTATCTCCAAAAATAACTAAGTTATGGGCGTATTTATTGGTAAAAATTCAATTTTTTCTTTTCTTGTACTCTTTTTTATAATTATTTGTGGCTTTTTGGTTAAGAGATACTAATACATTTTTTCTCTATCTTAAAAATAACTGAGTTATGGGCTAATTTATGGATAAAAGTTAATTTTTTTTTTCTGTTTTTTATTATTATTCGCGATTTTTTAAAAAACTTTTTTTCTCCATCTTCGAAAATAACAGGGTTTAGGCGTATATATAGGCAAGATTTCAATTTTTTTCCTTTCTCCTTTTTCGTTTTTGTTTATCACACTTTAATGATTCTAAAACACTAAACACATTTTCCAAAATCTCCAAAAATAACTGAGTTATGGGTCTTATTTATGAGTAAAATTTAAATATTTTTTTCTTTTCTTTGTTCTCTTTTTCATAATCATTCGCGTTTTTTTGGTTAAAAAAAACTAATAATTGTAGGGGCCACCCATAGCGTAGTGGTTAGCATAACAGCTTTCTATGCCAAAGGTCGCGGGTTCAAACCCGCGGGTGGCCTTAGGATTTCTTAATGGGTGTAAAAAATCCTTAGTTATGCCGTCCTTCGGAGGGGACGTTAAAAGGTGGTCCCGCGCCTGTGCAATGTCAGGTACTCGTTAAAGATCCCGATCCTAATAAAACCTGGATAGGAAAAATTTAGGACTCCCACTGTAGCATCGTCCGATTAGCCATAGCAGCATAAAAGTGACGTTAAACGAATAAACACACACACACTAATAATTGTTTTCTCTAGCTTCAAAAATAACTGAATTATTGGATTAAATCACATTTAATTGGCCGCCATTCGAAAAATAACAAGTTGATATTAAAGTCTAGGTCATCTTTGCATGCCCTAGTATTTTTGTGGGGAATTTCAAAAAGATTGGTCCAGTAGTTTCGGAGAAATGCCGCGGAGTACGGCGCACATTGGAAAATATGACCGGTTTAGGTGAACAAAATTCTGAAACTTGTCCATATTTAATCTTTTGGGGTCCCAGATTACGGGAAAAAATATTATAAGAAAACATTATAAAAACTAATTAATTTTTTGCCACGATTGGCGTGTGGTCAAACATTTTATTAGCTAAAATCTAAAACTTCCCTATATTTTACGTTTGAAGTCCCAGATTTCAGGAAAAATAATACGAAAAATCTAATTATGGCTCAGAGTTGCTGAAACCTTCTTTGTGACGTATTTTATTATATCATTTAAGAAACTATTCAAATTATAGATTGTAAAACCTTTGATTCGGAGTGTTGTGTCTGACAAAAAATTATTTATCATCCAAAACGCGAAAAATCGCAAAAATTCTTTGTAATATTTAAAGATTGGGATTGGTAAAACAAATCCAAGTTACCCAACTTGGGGGTTATATAGTTTTTCATAATTGAATAGGGGCATGCATTTACAATTTGCTAAATTAACTCTACAGGTAGATTGCAATGTATATTAAAATAACGAGTTTGGAAATATAATGTCCTACCTGTCTCCGCAATGTCCATTGTTAAATAAAAGAAAAAATACTGCTCTAAACAATCCTTGAACATAATAAATGGCCATCGAATAAAGATAATCCCACTGTCGGTTATTAGGCACTTGTGCGAACAGGAATAATTCACTCATTTACTATTTATTTGTAAACACGGTATGGCGGGAAATATTAGTATTAATGGTCTTGCCAACTATTAGTAAAAAGGTGAAGCACTGGAAAATTCCAAACTTTTGACTTAATTGGTCATGTTGCCCTTTGTACGGCGGACGGCGGACAAAAGGATTGTTTTTAATCGTTATTCGGATTCTAAGTATCTTGAAACGTAAACCCTCTAATTTTGAGGGGAGGGGAAGAAGGATAATTTATTACTTTCACTTACTATATATAGTAAGGGGAAGTATTGCGATCGTGAAAATTTTCGAATTCCAGTTTTCAACGGAAATACACGTTTTAGGGTCCCCTGAGTCCAAATAACCAAGTTCCGCAAAAAGGTCTGTGTGTGTGTGTGTGTGTGTCTGTGTCTGTGTGGTAACTCCCGGGCGGAAACGGTAAGTCCTATGAAATTGAAATTTCATATTTAAGACAACTATACGCCCGAGACGTGACAAAACTTTTTTCATCAAAATGAGCTTACCAGAAGAGGCACTTTATACCATGCATTTTGCACCTTTTTTCGATTTTTTCGAAAACGGTTTGACGATTTTGATTAAACTCGCTATATCGATGTAAAATTTAATGGGCTTTAATATCATGTAGGTTTTATTTGGATAAAATTGGTCTGACAGGGCTTAAATGCCGATATTTTAAATTTTCTTCCCCTAAAGTACCTTTAATTTTGTAGATTCAATAATAATAACTAGATTATCTTGTTAACGCTGGTGAAAAACAGGTAAATATATAAATTGAATAAATTCGATACCCAACTAAAGGAGGAAACAGAAAAAAATAATTTTTAATGCAATTTTCCGTTTTTGAACATAAGAGCAGTAATATACATGTATGATATACCGTTGGAAAGCTAAAGATTTAAGAAAAAATATTATCTCATACACAAGCTTTTAAAAGTTAATAGAGAATGATGAAATGAAGATAAAACTAACTGATTATTTTAAATAATAATATAATAGATTTTTTAATAAAACACATGTTTCTATATAAATTCAATTTAATTAATTCTTTAATAGTTTCACGTATTTTTATCTCTAACTATTTTTACTTTCACTTACTATATATAGTAAGGGGAAGTATTGCGATCGTGAAAATTTTCGAATTCCAGTTTTCAACGGAAATACACGTTTTAGGGTCCCCTGAGTCCAAATAACCAAGTTCCGCAAAAAGGTCTGTGTGTGTGGTGTGTGTGTTCTGTGTCTGTGTGGTAACTCCCGGGCGGAAACGGTAAGTCCTATGAAATTGAAATTTCATATTTAAGACAACTATACGCCCGAGACGTGACAAAACTTTTTTCATCAAAATGAGTCTACCAGAAGAGGCACTTTATATCATGCATTTTTCACCTTTTTTCGATTTTCTCAAAAACGGTTCCGACGATTTTGATTAAACTCGCTATATCGATGTAAAATTTAATGGGCTTTAATATCATGTAGGTTTTATTAAGATAAAAATGGTCTTACAGGGCATAAATGCCGATATTTTAAATTTTCTTCCCCTAAAGTACCTTTAATTTTGTAGATTCAATAATAATAACTAGATTATCTTGTTAACGCTGATGAAAAACTGGTAAATATATAAATTGAATAAATTCGATACCCAACTAAAGGAGAAAACAGAAAAAATATTTTTTTAATGCAATTTTTCATTTTTGAACATAAGAGCAGTAATATACATGTATGATATACCATTGGAAAGCTAAAGATTTTAGAAAAATTATCATCTCATACACAAGCTTTTAAAAGTTAATAGAGAATGATGAAATGAAGATAAAACTAACTGATTATTTTAAATAATAATATAATAGATTTTTTAATAAAACACATGTTTCTATATAAATTCAATTTAATTAATTCTTTAATAGTTTCACGTATTTTTATCTCTAACTATTTTTAAAAATTCTTTCATTGATTTTAAAACGGAGGTAAGTGAAAGTCGTGTGTTGCCCGCCCAAGATTTTTTTTAATTTGGTTGGTCGATTACAAAGGTTCATCATTGCAAATAATACAAACATTTTTGATAATAATTATGACCTTTATTGGTGTCTCAAATATGGAAGTTTTTCATACGATATTCTGAAGATCAGGTGATGAGACCTCTTTAAATTATCTACTCTGAACGTAAATAATGTATAATTGATATAAGATAAAATATATTAATGTAGAAGAGAGTATTCTAATATGAATATAATAGTAATATAAGTGAGATTGATTCCCAAGAATGAATTAGCAAAACACATGTTTATTTTCCCCTTCAATGACTCAAATAGCAACATAGTGATCCCCGACCGTTGGGTTATCTCGATCAAATATTCGCCATCCTTATCGAACAGCTAAGCCGGAGCCCGATGTACTCAGATCGGCGCCTTAACGACTTTTAACGGCCAGGATCAGCTGTTGGCCAGGTGCCGCGGGCACGTGCCCCCTGCCTTCGCCGCACAATGGATGGGGGAAGCGAGGGGGGCTTTAAATGGCCCAACGTATCTATTCAGCACTGCCTTTCTTTTATTATTGAAATTATTTCTCGAAATATCGTAATTGCCCTCTAAAATTGCGTCGAATTTGTGAGAAGCAAGATATCTAAATATCTGGTTGTTAGCAATTACAAAACTTTACTAGTGAAACGCCTCGGCTTCGAGCGGGTGAAATTCGAATGTGGTAATATATATATTTAAAAAATCTGGTGAGGACAGCCAGCGTCTTTCACTTATGTCGCTTTATAAAATCAAATAAAGTTAGATTTAAATATAAGTTCCAAGAATTAGATTCAGTTTCATTGGACTGTGCTTTAATAATATGTTATAACGATATAAAATTGTTATTTTTTATTAACATAAGAATACTTTCCCCATCTGTATATATTTCATTTCAGGTAGGTGAAAGTATTGTTATCGTGAACATTTTCGAATTCCAGTTTTCACCGAAAATACTCGTTTTAGGGTCCCCTGAGTCCAAATGACCAAGTCCCGCAAAAACGTCTGTGTGTGTGTGTGTGTGTGGTAACTCCCGGGCGGAAACGGTAAGTCCTATGAAACTGAAATTTCATATTTAAGACAAATATACGCCTGAGATGTACCACCTTACCAGAAGAGCCACTTTGTACCATACATTTTGCACCTTTTTTAGATTTTCTCGTAAACGGCTCTAACGATATTGATTAAACTCGCTATATCAATGTAAAATTTAATATCATGTAGGTTTAATTCTGATTGAAATAGTCTGAAAGGGCTTTAATGCCGATATTTTAAATTATCTTCCTCTAAAGTACCATTAAATTCGTGGGTTCTATAAAAATAACCATATCATCTGATTAGCATTACTAAATAACTACTACATATGAAAGTTAAACAAATTTGATAATCAACTAAAGGAGAAAGGAGCAAAATTATTTTTAATTTAATGTAATTTTTGTTTTGTTTTGAAAATGAGAACAGTAGTATAGATGTATGATATACCGTTGGAAAGCTAAAGATTTTAGAAAAAAATATTATCTTATACCCAAGCTTCAAAAAGTGAATAGAGAGTGATGAAAAGCCGATTAAATAACTGATTATTTTAGATAATAATATAATAGATTTTTTAATAAGACTCATGTGTCTGTAGAAATTCCATTTAATTAATTGTTTAATGGTTTTACTCATTTTTATCTCTTACTGTACTTGAAAATTCTTTAATCGATTTCAGAAACGTAGGTAAGCGAAAGTGTGTTGCCCGCACCAGATTTTTAAAAGCAATATTACAGATGATTCATTAATAAAAATAATAACTTTACAATTTATTTTTGGATATTTAGACATGACCAGGATTTAAACTGTGTAACCCATTATTGAGTTAATTACGATTTCAATCCAGGAGTGAGGAAGTATGGTTATGATTCATTACTGGTAAACTAATGGCTTTAACAGGATGTAGTGTAAGGTTGGTCGCACCAGCAAACCATGAACATTCTCCATATAGAAAATACCACTAATTCAGAATAATGTATTGGAAACTGGGTAATATATATATATATTTACAATTGTTCTTCAGCAGACAAGAAAGTACATTACGTCATTTTTTGAAAAAGGTTGGGTTATTTCCCTTTCCGATGTTTTTAGGAAAATTAAATAATTTTTAATTTATATAACGCGCCTTTTCAACGATACTATAACCTAATACAGTTATTGGATCGTACAAATTTATGAGAAAAATCTTGAAAAAGTAAATATATGAGAATTTAAGATATGTGAAAAAAAAAAAAAAATCATAACAACAAAGAGGCTATTTCGAAACCACAGCGAATTCGTGAAATCTAGGTCTATACGAGATAATTATTATTTGAGTGAGTGTGTGAATGAGTTTTCCTCTAGTCATCGTTATGTTTGAAAAATGAAAATGTCTATGACAATGTAAATTTTAATGGAGATTTTCCTAATTATTAAGACGTAAAATGACTCTAACTACTCATCTGAAAACACTATCTCATGAAAACTCTCTGGCTCCTCCCTTCCATACGCAAACAGTTCTTCTTTGGGTCATTTCTCTACCAAACTATAAAATTCCAGGATCCTTTCTGTATCCAAAGTCTCCTCAAATTTAAATCCTCAGTCCACTTGCTTGAAACAAGATCGCGCCATTCCGACCTTTATATGCCATCCCAAAAAAACTAAAGTCTTCGATCGATCCTTTCTTGCCCGTTCCATTACATTCTGGAATTCCATTCCTTCCAATATGCTTTTTTCTTATCCACATTCAAATATCGTTCCTTTTCCAACACCTATTATCCCAAACTGACGCTTGTTGATCTTTAATTTTAAATTAGATTTTTCATTAAAATTGAATCATTATAATAACTGACTATCTTATATATACCTTTTTTTATATTATTTGATATATATATATATATTAATTTGTGAAATATAACATAGATACGTGTGCCTAAGAACAGGCATGGAACATGTATATAAAAATCAATAAACTCTTCTTCTTTGGGGTTACCATAGAAAGGAAAAGATATTAAAATATATATATATAAGTTTCTGTATTTCTTAGGTTTCAGTCAGAGTGTTCTGGTATAACTTCATAAGTGAAATTACCTGGGTACCATGTGTTGATATAATTTCTTCATAAAATCCCATTTTTTTCTTTCTCCACTGTTGATTTTTCTTCTTATAACCTTTTGGTAATAATATTGTTTGATCAGTTCTTGACTGTTGATAATTTAAGTTTCTATTGTTCTCAGGTTTCTGTCAATTTGACTGAGACCTGAGAACAACAGGAACTTAAATTATCAACAGTCGAGAACTGATCAAACAATATATATATATTCATTTACTATTATATATTTTTGTTTTGAGTTATCAAAATTAGTTGTTTTCTACTTTTCATTCTCTGCCTTTATTTACTTTACTTTGTGCTTTTTCTTTTCTTTTGTTCATAGATGTGTGTATGTACATACCTTTATATTTTCTTTTTCTACCTCTTATACTTATATAAATATTTTAATCTATTAATGTTTTCTGGCCAGATGTGCTACCTTTATTTGTATATTTCATGTTATTCTTAAGGGACTAAGTTCCAGAATAAAAGCTTTTTTTCTATTCTATTCTACCTTTGTCACTGTAGTGTTTATATATCCATCACGAGTAGATAAACTCTGGGACTTTGTTAAATACATGTATATTGATGGGTCACCTGTGGTGTAATGGCTTGCAAAATAGCTTTCAATGCGAAAGATCGCAGGTTCGAACCCGACAGATGGCCCTAGTCCCTTTTTAAAGGGAATAAGGAAGGTATTTGTTAAAGATCCTGATCAAACTCCCACTGTTGCATCAACCGATTAGCCATAACAGTGTCGTTAAATGCATAAAATAAATGACAGATATGAACTGTTCGAGAGCAGTTTACAAGTAGTTTGCTCCAACAAAACAAGTTTCTGATTGCATTTTCCTTTAAATTATAATTTTTATCTACATTCACCCACTTATAACCACTTACTGTCATATTTTCTTAAATAAAAACATTGTAACTTCAATGCCAATATTTCACCTATTTTCTACAGTCAACGATTCTCATTTGAGAATACTCTTTTTTTTTTATTAAATATTATAATAAATGTTATGTTAGACAATGCTACAGTTAAGCATATAGTTTCGGTATCACGTTTCGTCACTAGTTTTTAAGGACAATTCAAAAGCATATTTCTACTCTGATAAAACTCCTCTACTTTCTAATTATACTCCGAAAATAGACTTAATTGTTACCTGGAACGACCACATTAAATTGGTCATGTCATTTATAAACTTAAATATATTTTTGTGTTTCGTCAATAGTTTAGTTTTAGAGCAAGTGTCAACTGTACTTGAATCTTATTCGAGCAGTATGATTCGAGGCTGATTTTAGTCCGATTTCAATTAAGCATTGTAATGTAGAAACAAATAAATAAATTTCTCTCTGTCTGGGAAAAACAATAGATCATGGATATGCTCAATCTATAATCTACTGATTTTTGCAGAAAGAAATTAAGTTTGCCGACGGACCGGCGGGTAGATGATTAATTGAAATAAATTTAGTCGAGAACGAAGGTTTCAAATGTAACATTTTTCATTGAAACCAACATAACTCTATCATCTTTCTTTCTTCCTTACCCTTTCGGCAGGTGTGGCCCAGGGTTCAAGCATATCTACTTTTCTTTTTAATTCCTATATCAATGATCTTTTCATTTCCAACCATCACTGATCCCAATACTTATACGCTGATGATTTCCAGATCTACTTATCCATCTACCCCTCCGATTTTCTAGTCGCATTTGCCAATATTCAGGAAGACTTAGATCGAATCTGTGCCAAGGCAACCCTGAATAAACTAAGGCTAAATGCTATGAAACATTGTATATCTTAATTGTGCATATAAATTGTCCCAGAATAAAGTGAGTTGATGATTCTAAAACACCCTATACATTTTTCTCTATCCTCGAAAATAACTGAGTTATGAGCATTTATGGCGTATTTATTGGTAAAATTTATATATTTTTTTCTCTTTTATATTATTATTCACGGTTTTTAGGTTATAAAACACTAATACATTTTTTCTCTATCTTAAGAAACAACTTAGATATTGAATTAAATCACTTTTAATCGGCCGGCATTTTAAAAATAGCCAGTTGGTTTCAACGCCTAGGTGTTAGGACCATCCTTGCATGCCCTAGTATTTTTGTGGCGAATACCAAAAAACATTGGTCCAGTAGTTTTTGGATAAATGCCGCAGACGGCGGACAAACGGATTTTTTAAAATTCGTAATTCTGGTATACATCTTGAAACGGTTTTTTTTTTTTTTTTTTTTTTTTTTTTTTTTTTTTTTTTTTTTTTTTTTTTTTTTGGGTGGGGCAATTCTTATTATTATTTTTTTTTTTTGGTCTATTCAAAATGATAAATTAAAAAATATTCTCTACTGAATTTCTGACATGGAGTGTGTCAGAGTTTTGATTCAAGCAACATCAACAGAAATATAGCGTGTTAATAAAGCACCAACAATAAAAAATGTAGGAAAAACATGTTTTTTTTGTTTGTTTTGTTTTTAAAGAATATACTCCTAAACAGTATGTCTTATCGAAAAATGTTATATACGAAAATAACTTCAAATTTTCAATTCGTGCGACATCAACACAGCTTGACTGGTCAATTAAGTCCCAACAATTAATAAATGTTGCAAATCGTGACGTTTTACATTCGAACCAATATTAACGGTAAGCCCTAGCGACAAATGTTATATGACAAAAGATATTATTAACTAAATTTGAGACTACTGTTACTACTACTGACTGTGTACGTCAAATTGTTGATCTGAGCACCAACAGTCAAACTGGGCGTGAAAGAAACGTTACACGGTGGAGTAAAAGACCCACGGCTAAGTCAAAACGTATCTCAGAAAACAAGCGGTAATTGGATAATAGATGGCCATATTGAGGTTATTCATATCATATTTAGATTATACTCATACGGGACATTAAACGACAAGAAACTGCCCGTAGATACCGATTACTACAACACATTACTAGACAAACGTTCAAAATTTCCAATTTATTAGAAAAAGCTCATTTATGTCACCATCATCAGACCCATCTGGACATAAGGAATCGAGCTATGGGGCTCTACTAAACCATCTAATTCCTCTCGCATTCAATCCTTACAATCCTAAATCCTAAATGCTCCTTATTTCGTTACGAATAAAATCATCCATAATGACCTAAATATCCCATTTGTCGCAGAACTATCCCGAAACAGATATGACTATTTTAATTCCAAACTCCCAGCCCAGACGAATTCTCTTGTACGCAACTTACCATTTCCATATATTCCTGACAACCCTCAGAGACGATGGTCTCGAAACCTACTTTAATTAAATTGCCATTGAAGTGCTACCACTGGGTAGTTTCTTCACAAGACATTATTACTCCCATAAGTGTAAATTAGCTCATTTACTTGTTGTACATATTATAAGTACAGTTGTACTTAGATCCCGAAATTGCATCTATAGGCCTCCAAACGCACCTTTCTCAAATTGAAGACTGGTGTAACAACTGGAGAATCAAATTCAATCAATCCAAATGCAAACATGTCACCTTTACCCTTCGAAGACAATCCTGCCCTCCAGTTCTTTTTAACTCCGTTCCGCTTCCTTTCTCCGACACAGTCCGGTATCTTGGCTTCCTTCTGGACAAAAGACTAACTTGGAACCCGCATACTAGACTTAAATGACAAGAACTTAATCGACGATTTGGACAATTATACAGACTACTGAACAGAAATTCTAAACTATCTATCGAGAACAAAGTGTTAATATACAAGACAGTACTGAAACCTATCTGGACCTACGGACTTGAACTGTGGGGAACAGCCAAATTTTCTAACATCAAACGCATTCAATCCTTCCAATCTAAAGTCCTCCGAACAATAGTTAATGCCCCTTATTATGTATCTAACCATAACTTTTTTTTTTTTTTTTTAATTTCTTTTTTTTGTCCACCTCTACCTCGCCTTTGAAGGCTATACGGGGGTTCTCTCGGGCCAGGGGGTGAGGGCGGGAGATATATGCCGAGATAAAATCCCCCAGCACGAGAGTCAACTCGTAATTATTTGGTTTCAACTTTTTGGTTATTTGTTGCTAGGCAACGCGTGCTCACAGCAACGCGCGCTAACACGCTCGGCCACCCCGCCCCCCTAACCATACCTTACACCGCGACCTAAATATCCCATTTATTTTAGACCTTATACCATTAAAATACTCTAAATTTCATTAGAACCTTATCCATCACCCTAATCCCCTAGCTCAATCCTTATCCAGCTCCACATATCCTTACCTTCCCCCTAGAAGGTTGAAACGGCAGTGGCCTCGAGACCTCTTGTAACATGTACATTGGAGTTCTAGCGTTGGCTAGATTCTCCACTCACGTGCTGTATGCTTGTGAATTGTATGTAGGTATGAGTGACTTTTGTAAATATTTTTTATTGAATTTGTTTTGTATATATGTATATCCTAAATTGGACATATTGTAATATTACTCAATAAAGAATTGTTTCAAAATTAAAATAAGTACAGTTGTAAATTTCAATAAAATGTTTTTAAAAAAATTTAATTTAATGGAGCTTTCGTTATAATTTTTTAAGGGAATGCAAAATAGGCATAGGTTGGAGTCCTGATGTTATAAGTCACTTAGGGTATGTTGGTGCAATAGGGATGACACCTAGACACCTGATACCTGGATCTTGCCGAAGACGACACTGGCATTGAGGTATGCTAATAGACAGCAAGAAGTCCCCTGAGGATGTAATTCGTCCTATTCTCACGGTGGGCCGCTCACCTGCCCCTACATCCGGCCATTGACTACTGGTCTGCTTCCTCGTTTGTCTCACTTGATGGTGTATCCATTGGTACGATGCAGGTCCGAATCCAATGTTGAAGTGAATTGTAATATAGAACAAGTTAAAAAAAATTAAACTGTAGCTACTTTATTTTAAATAAGTGATACAATCGAATTTAATAAGAAAACATCTGGTGCGCGCAATACACGACTATTGCGTTTTAATAGAGCATAAAATTATGTATTTTAATAGGGCATAAAAATATTACGGATAGGTATATATAACCATTTTACATTGCGATATTATTTAATCTAAATGATATTTTTCCAACGAAACTGAATAGACTTTTTATTAAAATTTTTTTTTTTCAATTTTAAGTTTATTTAATAGCTATTAAATTGATTTTAACTGCCGAGGTAAGTGAAAGTCGTGTGTTGCCCGCACCACATTTTTTAAAATTCACAATGACTAAAGTAGCAATGGCTTTACTCCCAAATATCATTTTGTGTTTATTTACATACATCTGAGTTAATGGTAAGCTTAACTATAATACACACTTCCTTATCGGTCAATCAGATAGTCTTTTAGTCTTTCAACAATTTATACAACTAATAAAGTTAATGTTTAAAGTCATATGTTAATTTTTTTTATTCTTTCACACAGCACCTGTAGAAGTTGGTATATACATTATTCACATGCTTTATATTTTTAATGAAATAGTTGCAGCTCGTTTATAACATAAATGTGAATTAATTTACAGCTTTACAAAAAAAAAATGTAATAATAAATAAAAAACCCAGTATTTTTAGGTTTCAGTAATGAAGTCTTCTATTTCTAACGAAACTAAATATCTTTTTTAAGCCTTTCTAAACTATATGTACAAATTGACAAAATATTTCGGATGGGACATCCATACAATCAGCAAAATGTTTTGCTTGTTTGGTTATTATAATCTATTAGCCTAATGACAAAATATGTGGTAACATTAAATTGATATTTTCTATGGTAGTAGGAAAAATTATACAAAAAATCTACTTATAAAAAATATACTAAATGCAATAATTTATGCGGGCGCTTCAAAAAAAAAAAAAAAAAAATGCGTGTAGACTGTTTTTCATAGTGGAGGTTCGGACGGCTTCAATATCTCAATGCAAACACAGGTGTGCCCATGTCCGTTATACGTCGCTGGTTTCGATGCCCTCTTACATATTAACTAGGGATGGACGGTTATTTCAAAATTAAAAGTTACTAGTTTTTACATAGATTATTTTTACTTTCACTAACCTGTATATGAAATATATAGTAAGGGAAAGTATTGCGATCATGAAAATTTTCGAATTCCAGTTTTTGACGGAGTCCAAATAACCAAGTCCTGCAAAAAGGTCTGTGTGTGTTTGTGTGTGTGTGCGTGCGTGTGTGTGTGTGGTAACTCCCGGGCAAAAACGAAAAGTGCTATGAAACTGAAATTTCCTATTTAAGACAACTTACGTCCATATACCATGGATTTTGCAGCTTATTACTACTTTCTACAAAAACGGCTCTAACGATTTTGATTAAACTCTATATATCGATGTAAAATTTAATTGGCTTTAATATCATGTAAGTTTCATTCTGATTGAAACAGTCTGCCAGGACTGAAATGCCGATATTTTACGATACAAAAGATTAACCATATCATCTTAATAACATTGATGAAGGACGACTAAATATACAAGTTGGACGAATTTGATGATCAACTGAAGGATAAAAGAGCAAAACAACTAGAGCAATCTGCCGGTTTTGGAACCCTCAAGTTTTTAAAAAATGTAATATAATTTAATTTTGATCATCCATTAAATAATAATTATGTATTGTCATAAAATGGTGCTATTGGCACTAGAAATATTGGCAATGCGTTTGGGGAAGGGAGTGTTAATGAACGGACCATTCGCCGTTGGTTTGCTAAGTTTTCAGCTGGGGATACCGACTTGGAAAACTTGTCCCGAGGGAGACCTCCGTCCTTAATAGACAACGATGTCATTAAAGGACTCTCAGCACAACTAAATGCAAGTGCATCTACCGTTTCCAGACATTTAAAGTGTATTGGGAAAGTAAAAACTGTCGATACATGAGTACCTCATGATCTCACTGAGCGGCAGCAAGACCCCATGTTTCAAAATATACCGTGCAAAAATTGAAAGAACTGGGCAACGAAGTTCTACCGCACCCACCATATTCCCCCGACTTGTCTCCAACAGATTATCATGTTTTCAGGAATTTAGACAACTTCGTCAAAGGAAAACTTTTTGAAAATGATGATCAAGTGAAAAGTGCGTTTTCAGATTTTGTTTCACTTCAATGCTGAGAGTTTTCAGTTCGGTGGTAAAAAAATTGGTGTCACGTTGGGAAAAATGTGTAGAAAAAGAAGGTAAATACTTCGAATAAAATTATCTAGGTTTCATATCGTATTTTTAATAAAAATCCTTTACCTTGAAAACGGACATTTCATGTGACACAAAGCAATAATTCAGACTTGAAAAATCGCTAATTTTAAATGCAATATTTATCTTTAAAATAATGTAATTATTATTTAAAAGTATGTATTTTATGATCTCCAAACAGGATCAGAATATACCAGAGATCGAAAAACAAACCAGAACCACTCATTGCAATGCATTCAAATTGCATAGTATATCTAATAAACGGCACATTACATTGTTTGGAGCTCGCCATATGTTTAAATTATGTAAACGAACTTTGTCAAATTTTGACCATAACTTCCTCATTGTATGAAGTTATTAATATTCCTGGTCTTGTTGAAACTCGTCAACTGTCGTAATAGGTGAGTCAATCAAAGAATCATGCTCAACTTAGATAAAATATTTCTTGGAGAAGTATTCACTGTAAATGAAGTATATCAGAACCATGCTGACTTAAGTACCTAAATCTCGTTACCAGGATCCGACATGCTGCTGTTTTGTCCCCCATCGTAACAGAGCTTTCGTTCGGGCTTGGTCTTGGTATTTATTAAATATATTCTGTCACATCAGTTTAAAGAGAAACATTTAAAGAAATTTGGAGCAGAATAATCAACAAACAAATAGTCAGTTCAATGTTTCAAATGATTTTTAAAAAGCAACAGAAACACTGGTTAATAATAGGTGAATTCATAAAAGCAATATGATTTTCATATGTTTAAGTTTCAGAAGAATAAACACAGGTCCACTAGTAGTAGGAAAAATAGTCATGTTATAGTACCTGTTGACAACAAAACTAAAATAATTATTAATTTAAATCGTCTTAAATAATACGTTAGATATCCCCTTAAATATTTATTCTTAAAAAAGTCATAAATACAAAAACTATTGACTAACCTTCATATTTCATAGCCAGTCATGTTAGCATGTGGGCAGTCATGTTATGGTACCTATTCAAAAAAAGTCAATTGATATACCGGACTACAGAACATGTGTTTATTAATTACGGGACGAATAATCAATTATTGGGTTGTCCGAAAAGTCGTAGAGATTTTTAAAATAAAATTTACTTTTATTTTTTCTACTAAAACTGAATCACAAAGATAATGTTTATTTATATATCTTTAATCCTCATGGAATTAACTATGTTTACACACAAAATTCGTCTTTATTAAAGATCAGTTGTGTAGTTTACTGCAAACCAACATGAGTGACGATTCAGTTCATTTTCGGCATATTATGCTGTTCTTTTTTAGAGATTCGTGCCGTGATTGCAACGATTCAATTGGTGATAGCACGGTTCAGAAGTGGTTTTCGCGGGTTAGATCAGATTTCAATTTGGAAGACCAACCCCGTGCTGGCCGGAGATCAACTCTCGACAATCGCAAACTCCACGAATTACTGTCCGTGAGATAGCTGTGGAGTTAAGAACCTATAATTCAACAGTTTTCGATCATCTAAAGAAGGCCGAGTACATCTGGGTTCTCCATGAGCTCTGTGAAAGGAACCTTATTGAAAGGATTTTATGTTGTGATATGCTGCTGAAAAAAAAAAGTGGAGGATCCATTTTTGAAACGAGTTGTTACTGGTGACGGAGAATGGATTTATACACCAACACCAGCCGAAACATTTATTGAGGTTGCCTGGAACGACGCCACTTACAATACCAAAGGCCGGCTTGCATCCAAGAAAGGTGATTTTGGTGGGATTGGAAGGAACCCATACATTTTGAGCTCCTTCCACAATTTTTACAGCGCCCAGTTAGATCGATTGAAGGCAGCAATTAAAGAGAAACGGCCAGAGTTAGCAAATCCGAAAAGAGTGCTATTCTACCTAGGCAATGCTAGGCTCCATGTTTCTTTAAGGACTTGGCAAAAGTTATTAAGCTTCAGATGGGAGGTTTTACCTCTGACATTGCTCCATCGGATTTCCATCTTTTCCGTTCCCTCGAAAATGTTCTACAAGGGAAATCATACTCCTCAGAAGATGACGTCAAAACAGTATTTTATTGTTCTTCGGGAGTAAGGACAGTGATTTTTGGAAAAAGGAATAATGGACCTTCCAAGCCGTTGGGAATGAGTAATCGCTAACGGTAGTAAATATTTTGTAGATTAAATAAATAAATTTAAAGCTGTTCATAAATTTTAATTTTTGTCCAAACTTCTCAACGAGCTTTCCGGACAGCCCAATCTAATTCGCAGAACATAATTCATTTATTGACGGCACTTCAAAACTTTTTTCAGATGACCATCGGAGCTAGAATACAAAACTATTTGGAATATAACTTTCACATTTGTACGTTTTGGCAGTGACTTGGGACTTCCCCACTGTCTTTAAGCCGCCCAAGGTCTGAGTTATTTTTTATGAGGACAAACATTTATGTCAATAACAATGACAAAATTTATGTTCATCAGTAATGTGGAAGATCAGATCTGTAGAGCAAGATTTTGTTCAACCAATGATATGCACATTTTATTGAGTTTTTCTAAAGATTCCTACTGGATAAATCAGCTGTACTTGCTAGAGAGGAGTTGTGTCAATCGACCAGGCTAAAATTAATGAAAATCATTATCATATTTCATATCGGCGAATCGTCTTCTTTATCTTTCTCGATTCCTTTCAGTGAGTGACTTGTCTCTGTCACTTCCAATATTTTGGATAAAAAGATAAATAAAACCAATTATAATAAAATATGATCCACGCATAGACTAATGCATTCTTCCTCTTTGATTTATTTATGATGAACGATTTGGACTTCTTACCATTAATCCTTGCGACTTCTTAGAGATTTCAATTAGTCAAAGCCTTCCTATCCTTCTTCAACTTTGCTCTCCACAATGATTCTCAACCTTCTTTCGAGGATAGAGGTGAAGAATTTATGAGCTAAAGACCTATTAAGGATCCATTAGTGGTAAAATGGCTGTCTTCCATGGAGAAGAGAGAAGGATATAATCACATAAGTCTTAAGCAAGCTTGCAAGTGGTTTGGGGATCGGTCGGTAGCTGGTTGAATAAAATTTTGCAAAAGTTATCAATTTTTAAACTTAAGAAAATATGGTATCGGGTCAGTTCGAATTGTTCAACCCAATCAAATAGTCAGAATCATCGTTAGATCCGTTCGCGCAGATCATTATATCAAGAATCTAATTATATTTAATATGCTGAATTATACGATTTAATGAATGAATGAAAAAAGAACTTTATTCTGGGACTAAGTCCCTTGAGAATAATACACATGTACAAAAAAAATAATGATTACAACTGGCCAAAAAACACATAAAAAAACTAATAATATTAATGATTGCAAAAATTATTTACAATTATTTTAATTGATGAAAAGAGAGAGAAATGGAAAATATAAAAAAAAAAAAAATAGTAATATCTAAATGTAATATAGAACTAACAAACCAAAAAAAAACAAAAAAACATTAGAATAATTGAAAATAGAAATGAAAATAAACTTTACTATCATTTATGGTATGAAGTGTAGACATTTCTCACATCACTTTAATCGATGAACTGAAATTAGTTGGCATCTGATTGGGAAGCAAGATGGTGTTTAAAAAGGAGAGATTTGAAAGAAGAATGGGAAGGAGCATGACGGATGTGTGATGGGATATTATTCCATAAGAAAGTGGACCGGGCTAAGAAGGAAAATTCATATTTTTTGGTTCTATGGGAAGGCGTATAGAGGTCGGAAAGACGGGATCTGGTTTCCTGAGTATGGATTGTGGATTTAAATTGCAGGAGACTATAGACGTAAGAAGGGCGGTGGGAGCGGATGACTTGATAGAGAAAGGAACCAAGGAAATATTGCCTTCGACTCGAGGGAAATAGCCAATTTGACTCATCATAGAGGTGGGACACATGTGACCGTCTAGAGGTACCGAAGACAAATCTTAAGAAACAGTTCATGACACGTTTCAATCTGCCTTTATTTAAGACATTGCCATTTTAAGAAATTGCCTGATTTAAGACCCATATTGGTTAGAAAATTCATGTGAATGGATACTTTTATTAAATATGTTTTACCAATGATGCTTGCTCGGTAACAACTAATATTAAATGAGTTTGAGTTGTATTTTATCGACAATTGATAACAATCTAAATAATAAATTCATATGGTTTCAATTAACTAAAAATAGGTTGTTTTTTTTTAATTTTCTATATTAATCACCTCCTTTTTTTTTCTTGAATGTTTCGAGACTGTATCCACCATAATCATTATATTGTCAGATATCCCAGAAGCATTATTTCTGGATAAATTAACCTGCTGTAACTATTTGCTTGTTTATATTTTTCTCCGTTATACACAGAATGATAGAAAATTAGATCCAAACTTAAGATTTTAAAATAATAGGGAGAGGAGGCGATTAATAAATGGAATACAAAGGAATCCTATATAGTTTAATTATTATTAATAAAATGACTAATGGCCGCCAAATTAGAGAAGTTATAATCATTTCTATTTAATTCAGGGAAGACGTCAGTTCAAACTTTTTCACAGGGAATAGGGATAGAAACGTGTTTTTACGTTCTTTCAGGTAATGCAATTACATATTAAAATTATATATGGACGTGTACCATAATCATTATTACTAATTAATAGTGTATCCTCATTTGGCTTTGTGTAATTTGCCGTTCTTAGTTAACAATGTCAATTTGATTGCAATACAATCATACCATAAAATTTTCTTTAATTTCATCAAAATGTTTCTTTTTAAAACTGCTGCCTTTTTACTTTCGCTTATATATGAAATGTAAAGTAGGGGAAAGTATTGCGATCGTGAAAATTTTCAAATTCCAGTTATCAACGGAAATACACGTTTTAGTCCATATTACCAAGACCTGCAAAAAGGTCTGTGTGTTTGTGTGTCGGTGTGCTTGTGGTAAGTCCAGCACGAAAACGAAAATGAGTACGAAAATGAAATTTCATATTTGAGACAAATATACGCTTGAGATGTTACAGTGTGTGCGTTTGTGTGTGTGTGTGCTTGGTAAGGTCTACTTTATACCATGCATTTTGCACCCTTTTACGATATTCTCAAAAACGGCTCTAACGATATTAATTAAACTCTATACATCGATGTAAAATTTGATGGGCTTTAATATGATGTAGGTTTCATTCTGATTAAAATAGTCTGACAGTGCTTAAATGCAGATATTTTTCATTTTTTATATTTTTAAAAAATTGGAATATAATCATATTAGCAATGATAAATAAAAGTAAGTATACAAGTTGAGCGAATTTGATAAACAACTAAAGGAGAAAAAGTGCAAACATATTTTTTTAATGCAATTTTTGTGTTTTTGAACCCAAGAATAATATACCGTTAGATAGCTAAAGATTTTAGAAAAATATTATCTAATCCAGAGAATTTTAAAGGTTAATGCAGAGTGATGAAAAGCCGATAAAACTGACTGATTGTGGTAGATAACAATTTAATAGATTATTTAATAAAACACATGTTTCTATTGAAATTCAAAATAATTTATTCTTTAGCAATTTATTTTTATCTTAAAATGCATTTAAAAACTCTTAAATTGATTTAAACAACGGCGGTAAGTGAAAATCGTGTGTTGCGTGCACCAGATTTTTTATTAATCTGTTCAGAAACAGTCGAAAAGAGTCACATCCCAGCAAAGCCACTTATAACAGTTATTGTAAATGCATTATTGTAAATCCTAATTTATCGGAAATGAAATGATCAAACAATTAGATTCTGTTTAATAATTTATTATTACTTAATATAATTATTTATCGATACCTATTTTTTTTTCAGAAAACTCTCTACGCTGTTTGATACGGTGGAGTTCCGTCCTGATGATGATATTTACACAATTAAAATCAGCGATATAGAGTAATTTATTTATTTATTTATATTTATGTAATTTTATTGGTGATATTATAATATTATCATAATAATAATAATAAAAGGCTTACCGAACCCGAAGGTTCGATGCCGATACCACCAAACTTCCCCTGCACAGACTCGTCCGATGTTCGCCGGTCAAGATCAGGCTTAATGCAATCCTCCCATCGACGCTTCGGCCTACCTTTCGGACGCCTACCAGTCGGTTCAGCGAATACTAACTTTCTCGGAATCCGTTCCTCACCGTGCCCAACAACTTTACGCGTCCATTTGAGTCTCCGCGATGCTATCAACTCAATTATATTCACAGGGTACAAACTCCGCAATTCCGCGTTGTGCAATCTTCTAAACTCCTCAGTGGCCTCATCTCTCTTCGGACCAAATATTTTACTTATTTTCGAAAACTTAAGCCGTTGTTCATCCTTCAAAGTAAACGGCCACGTTTCACATCCGTAAAGAACCGTCGGAAGAATAATAGTTTTATAAATTTTAACCTTTAAGTTTTTAAACAGAAGCCGCAAGCTAAGTAACTTCGTAACTGAATAATAACACGCATTTCCCACCTTTAACCGGGACTTTATTTCTTCCTGGATTTCATTTTTTCTTGTTATCATTGAACCTAAATACTTGAATTTCTCTACGTATTCAAAAGTATGCCCTGATATATCAATATCACCAAGGTCGCTACAGTTTCTGCTACTAATCATATTTTTCGTCTTATTGGTATTTAATTCGAGTCCTATTTCTTTACAGGTTTTTATTAATACACTTGTATTTAGTTGTATGTAATATTATCATGGACGTTTGAATTAAAAACCCCTAATGTATCGAATTCTGATAGTAAATATGAGACCATGATAGCCATATAGATGTTAAGGACTGAGATATCTAAAAAGAACTAGGCAGGAATTGAAATGATTTTTTTTCACACACGTTCCAAGGACAAAAAAGTAATAGTACTAATACTTCTGGACTTTTCAAAAGCTTTTGACTCCCTTGACCACGGCTATCCTCTTTCCCAAACTATAACTTTCACCCTTTTCCAACAGCGCTATTTGTTGGATTCAATCATTTCTATCTGATAGGACTCAAGCGGTCACCATTTCTAATCATCCTCTATCTACCTCCCTTGCTCTTTCCTTAGGTGTCGTACAGAGCTCAAGCATAACTCCTCTCATTTTTAATACCTATACTGTTCCCAATTCTATCCATCATATTATTAGCGTACAACTTCCAAATCTGCTTATCCTTCTCTCCTCGAGGAATTAGTATAAGGAAGACCTGAATGTAATCAGTGCCTGGGCAAACCTGAATAAACAAAAAATAAATGCTTTGAAAACTCAGGCCATTTTTATATGTCCTAATCTCCTCCTCGGATCCAATACCACCGTTCCTAATGTAATCTAATGATCACACAATACTCTCCAGTTCTCCAGTGAAAAACCTAGGCATTACTATCGACACAACCCTTTCCCGGGGACCCTATATTGTCCAAATCTCCCTAACAACTATAAGTAACCACCCTTAAATTTTGTCATCGTTCTTCTTTTACTCGTAAGCTCCTTGTATCCTCTCTTCTCCCCCTTCCCTCAGTTTGACTATTGCTATGTGTTTTATGGTATCCTCTCGACCGAGCTTGAAGATAGGCTAAAGCGAATTCTGAACATATTTGTAAGATTTATCCTCAGTATTCCGAAGAGGTCTCTGTGACACACCTATACGGCATGTTTAAGAAGCTCCTTCCCACCCGCTGGCACATAATATTTCCTAGGATTATACCTTTACTAATGTGTCAAGTTAGGAGCGCATTGGAGAAGGCCAACCAACAGGGAGGTCAACGAGCTTTTCGGTGAGGGAGATGTGATGCGGCTGGGAAGACGGCGCTGGATTGGCCATGTCGCCAGCGGATGAGATCCCGAGGAAGTTGCTGGAATGTAGACTGCATCTGACGAGAGGAAGAGGCAGGCCAAGGCTGAGATGGGAGGATGCCCGTCATCAAGAATTCCAGGGAACTTCTGGGCGTCCGCAACTGGAGAGCGGCCGCTCGAGACCAAGCTACGTGGAGAAGGCTCATTGATGAGGCCAATGTCCAAACTGGGCTGTAGCGCCACGAATAATGATGATACCTTTACTAAATCATTAACTAAATTACTGAACTAGCAACCTCCCTACATCTGAAGTCTTCTGCAGTTTAAATCGTCAGTTTAACTTGACTAACTTGAAAAAAGATCGCGCCATCCTGAACTTTACATTCCTATCTAACCTTCAAATCATTCCTTTCTTATCCGCTCTACTACTCTCTGGAATTCCCTACCTACTCCTATCCGCTATGCTTTTTCTCTATCATCATTCAATTCCTTACTGTTCCAATACCTCCTTTCTCCCCAAAAATTGCCTAACGATTCTGATGTTTCAACTCAAATATCAGACTTTGAATGAAAGAAAATATATTGGTCAAATTTAAATCAATGAATGAATTTCTCCAATGAATAAAATAAATTTTTAGTTTATTTCAACACCGTTATATCAACAACTCAAATGTACACCTATTTTTTCTTCTTACACTATTGTAAATTAGAGTTACTTATCTTATTTTGTTGTTTATTTATTTAACGTCACTTTATGCTACTATGGTTAATCGGACGATGCTACAGTCTGAGTCCTAAATTTTGCCTATCCAGGTTTTATTAGGATAAGAATCTTTAATGAGTAACTGACATCGCATAGGCTCGGGACCCCCTATTAACGTCACTGCCTAAGGACGGCAAAACTAAGGATTTTTTACTCCCATTAAAAATTCCTAGGACCACCTGCGGGTTTGAACCCGTGACCTTTGGCATAGGAGGCTGTTATGCTAACCACCCAGCTCTTACTTTAGTCTTTTGACCAGATAAATTGTTTATTTAATTTCAAATATCTGTTATTCTTAAGGGACGCTATCAAATAATAAAAAGTTGTTTTCTATATCTATTCTTCATATTTCGTCTAGTAAATAAGTTTTCAAAATATTTTTATAGCTTAGTCATCCATTTTATTTATCCAAATACCTCTTTGTGATTCCAAACAAATAATAAAAGCTATCATGAAACAAATATTAATAGATAAGTTTTTTTGTAAAGCACAAGATAAAAAATTGATATCCACACAGTGCTGAGGAAGCAGTGACTTCGTCGAAGTCACCATCGCACAGGGAGTCTGCCAAGGACCAACAAAAGCACAAGGGAAGTCACTCAAGATGCCACATATTTTTAACAAGTCCGGTCAAGAACCGCCACTTTGCGGAGCTTGTGGTCAGCACTTCATCTGTCCCTATTGTCATATCGGATTCCTCGTGAATCTCGGCTTAGAAACAACCAAAGAAAAGGAAGCCGCCCATACCAAGACCCCATAAATTCATAATAGTGAAGCTAATAAAATATATAACATACTTTCATGCAAAAATAAATAATTAATAATATTTTAATTTGTAATTCATTATTATTTAAAAATTAACTGAAAGTTGTTGAATTAAATTAAATTAATTTTATAGCTCACTAGAAAATGATTATTTTCCTGAACGCTTACTCTCTCAAAACATTTCAAACATGTATTAGAATTTCAGTTATAGAAATTATATTTTAATAAATGTTCAAAAATTCCACCATTCACTTCTAAACATTTTGGGCTCCTTTGAAAGGCGGCAGTAATATCACCTAAGAAGCGAAATAAGCTTTGCGTTCTGATGTTTAGGGGAACACCCTCTAATAACCCTTATAAATTAATTAAATCACACACAATAAGCATATATTTGTTTAATATAATATGAAAGTTTTGTACAAATAAGTATCCCGGAGATCTCCGAAGATATAAGCACTTGTGATACAGTTAAAACAGTCATAATATAAAAAAGTGATTGTAAAAGATAAAAAAACAGAGATTGAAGAATACAATTATAGTATATAATCTTGACTATATAAAATGATAAGAGTACTCAATTTCATAAAAATTTGAGATAATAAGCGTGATGCACAGGATTAATTCACTTTTAGAATGACAATATTTCATGAACAATTCGACTTTTATCAAAACCAAGGGATGTTATCTGTATCGAATATCAGAGCTCTAATAATATTTATATTTATTTGTAAAATAGTATTACCTTCTTCGATAGCTATATTTTATATAAATTATTTCTAAAAATTAAACTATCAAAAAATTAAAATCTACGGCAGCCACATACCTTTGTTTACTTATATAAATGATTGCCGCATACACAAAAAGAACATTTGAAGCTGATAGCTCAATTCAATACAGTTATAGTAGAAAAATACTACAAAAAAACAAAACTTAGGTATGCACATCTAAAATACTCCAGAAATATGATAAATTGATAGATTTTATTAAATATGAAATCATTAAAGATAGTCTTGTAAAAAATTCAACATACATCACTTTTTTATCCACAGAAAATATATTACATTTATAAATAAATAAATTCTTTATTATCCTGGGACCAATTATAGGTTGCTGTTTTGATTTGTTTTTTATTTATTATTATTTTATTGTATATATATGAATTTATTTATTTTCTATTTTATGTAATTTGACTATTTTTATTATCTGTATATAATGTATAAATGTGGTCTCATATCAGTATTACTATTGTTCATTCTGAAACAGATTGTAATCATTCTCAATAAATAAAAAAAAAATAAAAAAATTATAGTGCCAAAAATAAAATTATCCTGGGACAAGTCCCTTTAATATGACATTTACAGAAAATGGACTTCAGAGTCTTGGGGTAAATAAAATAAATATAAACAAGTTAACGAATACTAATAGAAAATATACATATGCAAACGAGAAAAAAATATTAATAATAAATTAATTAATTAAGAATGTTATTTACAGTTCTATTATGACTAGATGGTCATGAGATGGTTAAATAAGTAGGAGTTAAAGGTAGGAAGAGACTTGGAGGGACGGATAGAAAGAGGAATAGAATTTCATAGGATTGAGGATCGGATAAGAAAAGATATGTCGAAATGTGCAGGCCTTCTCTCTACCGTGTTGGTTTTCGATTTGTTGGTGATCCTTGGTAGTTTAGAGGTCTCGTATTATTTTATGCTGAGCCGATTGGGTTGAATAACCAGACTGTAGAGGACTAAGGAGGGAGTTTTCTTCTAGGAAATTTGAAAGTTGATACACACTCGAATTTAAGTTTTTTGTCCGATGCCAATTCCTTATTATTTGCCGAGAATCGTAAAAAAAAATCTTGTACATTTCATTAACGAGTGATTGCTAGATATACTGTTATATATATATTAGGAGAAAAAATATTAATCTATCAGTTCTGACTTCTGAGACTTAATGGCGGATTTAATCAGGAGAAGGGACACCAACCACTTGGAAATATAGATATTAGGCGTCTTGCAAAAATACATGATAGCTACATTTTTATATTATTAGCATAGGAAACAAATAAGAGACATGTTTACTAAAATTAAATTAAAGTCTAAATTTAGGGTAATATAATTTTATTTTTTATTTTTGTGTAATCATAATAAATTTTGGGATGGGACGCCGAATACTATACTATTATTCCATAAATATGTCACATTAAAATTTCTCAGTTTAAAATTAAAAACAAATTTAAATGGATTATGATTAATTTATTTTAAATACATGGTTAAGCCATTGTGATTAAATGGTTGTAATCGTAATAACTGTTAACGATTATGATCATAATCAGTTAATCACGACTCATTTTAGCTGCATTCCCAAAGATTCACTAATCTTCAATTTACCCTCGCCAAAGAAATCAGGATGAGATAAATTATCATAAAAAAAGTTAAAAATGGTTACCTAATCTACTTGGTTGCACCGTATACAGCCATTGCTCCCAATATAGATACATTAAATAATAAAGACTACATTGTTTCATTAATGGTTCATTAAATGTCAATGCAAAGGACCATATAAGTGGTTATATCGGGTCTGCTAAATAAATTTAGAGTCACAATTTAAACTAATTCCTTGTACACAACAAATAATATGTGATATTACGGTGACTAATTATGGCAACTTTATATGATTTACGTATTCTTTTATAATACAAATGTTTTCAGATAAAAAAAATACTCAAAAATACATCACAAAAAAAAGGATCATAAGTGTTTAGTTTAAAAATGTCTAAATAATACACTTTTGGTTTATTATTTTCGATAATCAACCTTTGTAATCGAAAAAAAAATAAAATAAAAAATAATCCCCCTCGAAATTTGAGAGCTTATGTTTCAAGATGCGTAGAATTTATAAGTGTAAAAAATTTATTAGTGTTTTTTATTAAAAAAATACCGCGAATAATTATATAAAAAAAAAAAAATGAAATTTTACACATAAATACGCTTTTAACTCAGTTATTTTTGAAGATAGAGAAAAGCATGTATAGAGTTTTAGAATCAGTAAAGCGAGATTAAAAAAAAAATAAAATAAAAAAAAAATCATATGTATATCCATGTATCAAATTATAATAGATGTAATTACACCAAAAATAGGTTATTACTGAAGATAGAGAAAAATCGAAAATATTTTTGAGATCAAGACAACGCGATGAAGAAAGTGCAAAAAAAAAAATAAAAAAATAATTTTGTATGTTCAAGCCACAACTTAAAATAGATTTGATTCCCTGATAACTCGGTTATTATTGCTGATAAAGATATAATGTAAGGAGTTCTGGAATCAGGAAATTTTATTTGAATTATGTGAATGAAAATCGAAAGAAAAGAAAAGGAAATAGTAACACAGTCCTGTATAAATGCTTTTGGTTTATTATTTTCAATAATCAACCTTTGTAATCGACCAAAAAAAAAAAAATAAATAACCCCCCTCAAAATTTGAGAGCTTACGTTTCAAGATGCGTAGGATCCGAATAACGAATACAAAAAAAATCTGTTTCTTCTTATTAATAAATACAAAAATCTGGTGCGGGCAACACACGACTTTCACTTACTTTCATTTTTAAAATCAATGAAAGAATTTTCAAATACAGTTAGAGATAAAACTGAGTGAAACCATTAAAGAATTAATTAAATGAAATTTCTAAAGAAACATGTGTTTTATTAAAAAAAATTCTGATATTATTATCTAAAATAATCCGTTAGTTTTATCTTCTTTTCATCACTCTCTATTAACTTTTAAAAGCTTGTGTTTAAGATAATATTTTTTCTAAAATCTTTAGCTTTCCTACGGTATATCATACATGTATATTACTGTTCTTATGTTAAAAAACAAACAAATGCATTAAAAAAAAATATTATTTCTGTTTTCTCCTTTAGTTGGGCATCGAATTAATTCAAATTATATATTTACTTGTTTTTCATCAGTGGTAACAAGATAACACTGTTATTTTTATAGAATCAACAAAATTAAAGGTACTTTAGAGAAAGAAAATTTAAAATATCGGAATTTAAGCCCTGTCAGACCATTTTAATCCGAATGAAATCTAAATTATCTTAAAGTCTATTAAATTTTACATCGATATAGCGAGTTTAATCAAAATCGTCGGAACCGTTTTCGAGAAAATAGAAAAAAGGTACAAATTGCAGGGTATGAAGTGGCTCTTCTGGTAAGCTCATTTTGATGAAAAAGGTTTTGTAACGTCTCATGCGTATATTTGTCTTAAATATGAAATTTCAGTTTTATAGCACTTACCGTTTCCGCCCAGGAGTTACCACACACACACACACACACAGACCTTTTTGCGGGACTTGTTATTTGGACTCAGGGGACCCTAAACCGTGTATAGTATATATACCTATGTATATATATTTTTACTTACACATACTATATATAACTATATATTGTAAGTGAAAGTAAAAATACCAAAGAGAATCATTGAAATAGATTAAAAACTAGGTTATAGTAGCATAAAATAACGTTAAATAAATAAACAAACAAACAAAAACTAGTTTAGATATTGCGTTTTGAAATCGGCGGTAGTGATATGATATGATCCATTGTATTATTGCTTTTCAATATTACTTAATTGCCTATCAAAAGCTATATAAACAGTTATATCCTAATATTGTTATTTGGAAATTATAAACCATTGTGTAATAATTTGCAGCGTTTTGTTATGATTTGATCGACGCATTTTCAAAATATTAGATAATAAATAAAAATAACAGCTGTAATACAATTAATTTATTTACCATCAGTGAGTTCGATAATTCAAATTGTTACTACGAATCAAAAGTTTTCATTATTACGATGAAAAAAACAGAACAAATGGAAAAAAGTAATGTTTGCAGAATCCAGAAAAGGTGTGATAATCGGAAACCACCCAAACTGCCGAACTACGCTACGCCAGTTCACAAACCAATAAAATGGAAAAGTGCAAGCGTTAAGAGGCAAGGATTAATTGAGTGCACTCCTGTGAGGATACTCACCCTCCATGCCAACAGGTCTTTGTCTTTGCAGGACCTATCGCCTGGCGTTGAGGAAGGAATGGCCATCCGAAGGTTGGTTCCTTCTATCCCTAAATTATATATTATATAACATTTTATCTACATATATATTATTCCTTGTCGTCGTCGCGAAGTCCCCTGTAAGTTAAAACACGATCGTACAAGAAAATATCTAAACTTGTTTATAAGCAATATGAATAGATAGACTCCTATTTAATATTATAATTAAGGCAAGTTACTCCGAAAAACAGTCTATGCTTTATATTTCTTTATTGAGACACAAATGTAGCTTTTGGCATCATAGTGCCATATTTATCTTCTTAGTCACCATAGCCACCATACTAAAAATCACTCTGAGTCGCGTTGTATGCAGACATGATGGAGTTTGCCCACTTAGGATCTGAAATCTATTGCTTGGGTGATTTTCGGTATGGTGACTTTTAGTAAAAAGATAAATGACTGAATGAATGGCTTTATCCCAAATTTCGACGGCAATAATTCCTAGGAACCCATCTTTACCAATCCTTCCAAACCAAAAAAACCCTCTATATCTATAACATGCTCATACCACTCTCCTCTGTCCACTTTATCAACACAAGATCCCAGCCCCTGAACCTGTTCATTCCCTCCTACAGAACTGCTTCCTTCAAGAGATCTTTCGTTATTCGTGCTACTTCATTTTGGAATTCCTTACCCATGTCCATTCGTACATCCCAATCCTTGACTTCCTTCAAGCATAAACTATTTATTCATCTCCTTGAATATCAGTCTACCGCGCCTTTATAAGTTTTGACTATTCACACTCTTTATAAATGTATTTTTTAAATACTGTATTTTATAGGCGTTCCATCAAGGGTTGCCTTCACCAGTCAGTGCAGAGCTCCAAGCGCTTCGGTCCAACCAATCATCTTCTTGCAGGCCTCGGCCAGCCATTTCTTCTTGGACTCCTTCAATCCACCTGCTTCTGGGTCGTCCACGCCCTCTCCATCCTGAATTGGGTTCCATCCAAGATTTTATTGGGCCAACATTCCTCATTCATTCTTTTAACATGTCCATACCATCTTAGGCGGCGTGCCCCGATCCTTTCATTCGCTAATGTACCCACCTCCATCCTCTGGCGAACAACTTCATTCCTAACTTTGTCCAGCCTGGTGACCCGTGTACACCTTGAGAAATCCATCTCCACCGCTCGCACCCTCGAATACAAACGGGAGTTCATTGTCCATGTTTCTGAAGCGTATGTCAGGATAGACTCAACTAAGACTGAGAAAATTCGGCGTTTGTTCTCGGATGATATCTCCGTGTTCCAAATTTATTTTTTAATTATTCAATATTTCAGTTTATTTTATTAACTATATGGTTGCAATATTGCCTTGTACATATATATGCGTGTGTTTAAGTGTATGTATGCATTTTTTTATCCATAATATGCAGTATAATTTGTTATATGATGTATATTTTGTAGAAGTAATAGCCAGAAGATTAATACTTTAATGTACATTTATATTATTCTTAGGGGACTAGCTGTCCCAGGATAAAAATTATTTTTCATTTCATTTCATTTCAATAACGACAAAAGCTACATTTGCTTCTTAACAATGAAATATGAAGTATAGACTGTTTCTTGGTATAACTTCCCTTAAATATATTATTGAATATAATTTTATAAACTTAAAAATGTGAGAGCTAAATAACTATAAAACCAATTATATTGCGAGTGTCATGTGTGAGGATTCAACACAATAAACCCAAAAATAGTTTGTACAACAGAAGTGAAAACCACAAAACATTGTCAAATAATTTTTTTTTAGGTCTTACATCTGCCAAGATGATGTACCGGAAAGGCAAGTTCTTCCAATGATCGCATGCCAAACTGACGTGAGAACGAAACTCCTTGCTTTTCTAGTTTACAGTAGCTTCCTGAAGAAAGTGTGGAGGAGAAAGAAGGAGAGCTCAGAACGTCTCGAAACACTCCTCGATTCCAATAATGTTCAAGTAGGTACACCTAAAATAATTTTTTAAAAAGTGAGAGACAAATCCCTGACATTTGTTTATCCCCGCAGACAAAAAGACTGAAGACACAAGTGGAGACTTTAAAGTCGCTCTTATCATCTGACGAGCAGATAATATCCAGTTGTTTCAGAGAAGTACAGACCCTGAAAGGTGTCCTCGCAGATCTCGAAACGAAGCATAATTTTGTTCTTGAGGTATGTACGATAGATTGAAATAATACATAATCTTTATGATTTCATGTAGTCGAAACATAAATGCTATTGAAATATATTAATGATACTTTTTTACTTTCATTTACTATATATAGTAAGGGAAGTATTGCGATCGTGGAAATTTTCGAATTCCAGTTTTCAACGGAAATACACGTTTTAGGGTCAGATAAAAAACTTAACCGCTCGATGAACTTAAAAAAAACTTTATTGGTAAAAACAAACTGTTACAAGCACTACACTACTATTTACAAAGAACTAAACTACTAACTAGATCTACTGGAATGGCTAGAGTGGCTAGAATGAATGGTTACATCTCTAGAAGGGATATTTATACAATACTAGAAGGAGAGGGAAAGTGCTGATTCAGGGATGTAGGGTTTTGTACCTTAACTGTCCCTGGTCCAAATAGCCAAGTCCCGCAAAAAGGTCTGTGTGTGTGTGTGGTAACTCCCGGGCGGAAACGGTAAGTCCTATGAAACTGAAATTTCATATTTAAGACAACTATACGTCCGAGACGTGACAAAACTTTTTTCATCAAAATGAGCTTACCAAAAGAGCCACTTTATACCATGCATTTTGCACCTTTTTTCGATTTTCTCAAAAACGGTTCCGACGATTCTGATTAAACTCGCTATATCGATGTAAAATTTAATGGGCTTTAATATCATGTAGGTTTTATTCTTATTAAAATGGTCTGACAGGGCTTAAATGCCGATATTTTAAATTTTCTACCCCTAAAGTACCTTTAATTTTGTAGATTCAATAAAAATAACTATATTATCTTGTTCACGCTGATGAAAAATAGGTAAATATATAAATTGAATAATTCGATACCCAACTAAAGGAGAAAACGGGAAAAATATATATATATTTTTTTTTTATGCAATTTTTCGTTTTTGAACATAAGAGCAGTAATATCCTTGTATGATATGCCGTTGGAAAGCTAAAGATTTTAGGAATATTATCTCATACACAAGCTTTTAAAAGTTAATAGAGAGTGATGAAATGAACTAACTGATTATTTCAGATAATAATATAATATATTTTTTAATAAAACACACGTTTCTATATAAATTCAAAGAATATTTATATAAAAGAGTGGTTGAGTCGCCTCTACTTAAACCTGATTGGTAAGTTATCTCTTGGTGAATGGGACTAGTTTCTCAAACAAGACATTAGATAGAAGTTAATTAATTCTCCAAATTCCATCAGAACCTTCATCATCCTAATCCTCTTGCTCAATCGCTCTCCAGCTCCACCCATCCCTACAATCCTTCTCGAAGATTGAAACGGCAGTGGCCCCTCGACGTTTTGTAAACATTTATTCTGGAGTTCTGACACTGGTCAGATCCTCCACTCATGTACTGTATGTTTGTGGTGTTCCGCCCTAGCTCGGCCTCCACTAGCTTACACCAGTGAAGCGCTGAGTGAGAGGCGCTGGGATCTCTTGGGTTCGGCTTCTCCTCCTACTTGTGGAGGGAGCAAAAGATTCTAGGGTCCCTTTAGCAGATTGTATATAGTTAAGTTTGCTTGTATGATTTTTATTTATTTCCCAACTTGTATTTATCTCTACTACAGGTTGTTGTTTTTTTTTTGTTTTTTTTTATTAATTGTTATTTTCTTGTATATATTTGAATTTATTTATTTCCGATTTTATGTAATTTGACTTGATCATTATTTTCTATACATATTGTATGAATGTTTACTACATCACTATTACTACTGTTCATTATGTAACAAATTGTAATATTTCTCAATAAATAAAAAAAAAAAAAAAAAAAGATAGCACTTAATAAATTCCACAATCTATATTATTTATGCCAGGAAACTCTACGAAGTTTTTGAGTTGGGTTTGTTGTGAGGGGAAGCGCTCGGTAAATGTCATTGATTTCGATCCAGTTACACCCCGATTATGCAGACTTCGAATTAAGGGTAAGTTTTGTAACCTTACCATTATTAATTGCCACACCTTAACGGAAGTGGCTGATGAGTAAGAAAAAGACCAATTCTACGAAGACCTTGGAAGTATTATGGATGCATGCTCTGTATATATAAAAATTGTTGTTGGAGACTTTAATACAAAGGTTGGCAGAAGTTAAATAAAACAAAATTGAATCGGGTAGAGTCAAAATGGAGGTCAAAGCCGTACCCTCTGAGTAGAGATGAGTTTCAGTTTGGGTTGATAGTTTAGTCATTACACTTTCGATTGTTTGAGATGTATGACAATCATGACTCAGGGGTACTCCGTACCTCCACAAACAGATGAGGCTGTTCTCCTGTTTATATAGATCCTAATGGTTTATATTTAGTTTTCAGAGACGTCAGTAATCTTTTCGAATTATTCATACGAAAAAGTTTGATAAATGCTGAGCAAATCAGCACTTAATCAAACATATCTGCAGAGCTTTTTATTGGTTCATATTTAGGCCATATCTTCCATTGAGTAAATAAGTATTTGTAACTTATTTGTAAAAACTATATTTATATAAAAACAAAGCTAGCGCAACCTAGCAACAAATGAATAACTGTTCGTGTTTGTAATTGCAAAAGTCACAGTAGGTTTGTTCCAACAAGAGCTTTGACTAGCATCTGACCAAAGCGCATGCGGGACTGTCTAGGGCATCATTCGAATAAATTTGTAACTAAATTACAAATAAAAATTTATTTGTTATTTGTCATCTGTTGGTCACATTGAAATGATTTATTCATTATTCGAATAACGAATGAAAATACTGTTTATTCGTTATTTATCATCTAAATAAATTTTCATTGCATTGGAAAAATTTAAATGTATTTCCTTAAGGTAAACACTTTTCCTACTTAAAAAATCTGGTGCGGACAACACACGACTTTCACTTACCTCCGTTTTTAGAATTAATTAAAGAATTTTCAAATACAGTTAGAGATAAAAATGAGTGAAACCAATAACAATTAATTAAATGGAATTTATAAAGAAACATGTGTTTTATTAAAAAATCTACTATATTGTTATCTAAAATAATCACTTAGTATTATCGGCTTTTCATCACTCCCTACTAACTTTTAAAAGTTTGTGTATAAGATAATATTTTTTCTAAAATCTCAAGCTTTCCAAAGGTTTATTATACATGTATATTTTAAATTGATTTTAAAAACGGAGGTAAGTGAAAGTCGTGTGTTGCCCGCAGGAGATTTTTTAATAATATGTAAATCCGATATACTTTCTTGATTTATTCATCAGCCGAATTTCAGTTTCGAGGAAGTTAAAACGCGCGTACATCTTGACTTTTTATTATTAATGATACGATAAAATATTTTGCTACTTCCTTTTCCTGCTTTTATTCGGCACTCTTTCAGATGTAGTCGCTACTTATCTGAATAAACTTCCATTCATTCGAATTGATTCTTTTCATTAAAGCTTCTTCAAACAATAGTAAGTAGTCTTTTTAATGGAGGTGAGGGCCAAATAATAACAGCCTGGTACAACTGTAAAAAAAAACACTCTTTAATCGTTCTGGAAGTAAAGATGGTTAAACAAATAAAACGATGATGGTCAAATAAACAAAATGATGAACAACAAAATAAAAGAGAGACAACATGAGGAGCGCACAATAATGACAGAGAGAATCACGACAACGGCTGGTGAGAGGTTACAATGGATTTGCCAGTGTAAAATAAAATAACCTTTCTACAATAATGAAATACAGAAAATAAAATAAGAAATAAAAATGAGCTTAAATTAAATATAAAGAACAAAAATGTAATCATGTTTGAGGCAGTGACAAATCTATTTCACATAACCTCTTGTTTCCACCTAGGGATGGGAAGGTACAAAATTTTCTTGTATCTGATACATTTGAAACTGATACTTTTTTATCTAATACTGTTGAATACGCACGCACACGCATATATATATATATATATATACACACATATATATACATATACACAGTGAGTGTCAAAAGTATCAAAATCGAAATTCCAGATCTTGTGAGAGTTCATATAATTAGCGGGAGGATTAGTTAAAAAAAAAAAAATCTTATTTTTTATTTCATAAGATCTTTCTCCTGACTGATATAAACATAACAAAAAAATTCTGGTGCGGGCAACACACGACTTTCACATACCTCCATTTTTAAACTCAATGAAAGAATTTTCAAATAAAGTTAGAGATAAAAATACGTGAAACTATTAAGAAATTAATCAAATTGAATTTATATAGAAACATGTGCTTTATTAATAAATCTATTATATTATTATCTAAAATAATCAGTTATCTTCTTTTCATCACTCTCTATTAACTTCTAAAAGCTTGTGTATGAGAATCATCTTATCAATTTTTAAAAATATCAATTTTTTCTAAAATCTTTAGCTTTCCAACGGTATATCATACATGTATATTACTGCTCTTATGTTGCATTAAAAAAATATTTTTTCTGTTTTCTCCTTTAGTTGGGTATCGAATTTATTCAATTTATATATTTACCTATTTTTCATCAGCGTGAACAAGATAATATAGTTATTTTTATTGAATCTACAAAATTAAAGGTACTTTAGGGAAAATTTAAAATATCGGCATTTAAGCCCTGTCAGACCATTTTAATAAGAATAAAACCTACATGATATTAAAGCCCATTAAATTTTACATCGATATAGCGAGTTTAATCAGAATCGTCGGAACCGTTTTTGAGAAAATCGAAAAAAGGTGCAAAATGCATGGTATAAAGTGGCTCTTTTGGTAAGCTCATTTTGATGAAAAAAGTTTTGTCACGTCTCGGACGTATAGTTGTCTTAAATATGAAATTTCAGTTTCATAGGACTTACCGTTTCCGCCCGGGAGTTATCACACACACACACACACACACACACACACACACACACAGACCTTTTTGCGGGACTTGGTTATTTGGACTCAGGGGACCCTAAAACGTGTATTTCCGTTGAAAACTGGAATTCAAAAATTTTCACGATCGCAATACTTCCCCTTACTATATATAGTAAGTGAAAGTAAAAATTGGATAATGGCATAAAATATTACATTTTGAAAAATCGTATATCATTAAATATTATTTTTTAAAGAAGATAAAAAAAAAAACACTAAGTGATAATGTTATATCAAAACAAACATGTTTAATATCATTAAAACATAGTTTTTCAAATGTATAAACTCCATTTTAAAAAATCAAACATTATTTATAATAAAGTAAAAAAAAAAAAAATGATGAAGTTATTTAGAAAACTCGATATTTCAATATTTATTATAGTATGTTGAACGTATGTGAGGGTGGTAGCTACGCCTTCAGTCTTTATCAATCGGCTCTATACTCGATACATTTGTATCAGATACATTTTGTCTGCATCAACTACTTTTTTGTATCAGATACAAAGTATCTGATTGATACAAATTGACCCATTCCTACTTCCACCAGCTGTGTGTCCATAACCTCACTCCATCGCACACAGCAGGCCCGTCACATCCTCTTATCATGAAAATTTCTTAATAATTGTGTAAAAACTCATCATGCACTTTATGCGTTCAAAAGCCATACTTGAGGTAGTTCAACATCTTAGTTGTCGTAGGCAGATAAAAACTATGATAGTATATATCTGGATGAAAGTAAATGGATGGTAGTATTTTTCATGGTTCTGTCATTTAATAAAAATAAAATAATAATATTCCTAAAGTTTCTGTATACCGTTTTAAATTATTTTAATCTTGTAGGAAAACAATGAGCTGGAGAGTAGATCTCATAAACTTAGAGAAGACCTTCTGATAACAGAAGCTGAAGCCCACAACAACAAGAACAGTTTGATTCTCGTCAGGTCGGAGATTGATAACCTGGAAGGACAACTTGAGAAGGAGAGAGACAAGTCGGCCAAGTTGAAGAAGGAAAACAAGTCACTTTTGGGAAAGGTAAAAGGCTTGCTCATGACTACGCCACAATACAATATGTATGGTATAATAATAGAATAGAAAAAGATATTTATTCTGGGACAAAGTCCCTTAAGAACAATTCATATGTACAATTAAGATATATATAATGTGTCTGGCTACAAGACCAAAGGAATATAATTATTTCTCATTCACAATCTTACATAAAGAAAAGAAAGGATATAATAAAACAAAAGAGTAAAATAAATAAATAATAACTTCTGGTGCGTTAAACAAAACTAAACTTGATTAAACTATAAATTGATTCATAATTGATCCATATAAAAATATTAACAATAAATAACCAATTTTCTTTTTGATTTGAAATATTTAATTGAGCGTCTGTTTGGGATGACAGTAGGTACTGGAATAGCTGGGACTTGAATGATGGCAGGGAAGAAGCATGGCGGATATGAGTAGGTAAGGAATTCCATAGAGTAGTGGAGCGGACAATAAAGGAATGATGAAAAGTTGTTGTTCTATGGGTAGGAATATAAAGGTCGGAATGGCGCGATCTTGTTTGGAGGGAGTGGACTGACGATTTAAATTGCCGAAGTCTGTAGATATATGGAGTAGTGATGGGCAAATACTCAAAAAATTTGAGTACTGATTACTGTAATCAAATGATGCTCGCTGCTGATTACAAAATCTACTCAGCTTTCCTCCTGATTACTTTCTATTTTCCTCTGTAATCAAAATTTTCGTACTTTTGAGTACTTGATTACTTGAGTACTTGATTTTTTTTTTATATGAGGTGGCCAGAATAGAGTATATTACATACATCTATTAAGTTAATTTATATTAATAATTTCTTTAAGCCATCTTTTTTTTAATATTGTTGATTATTTTAAACTTTTCGTTAAAAAATTGTTAAGGGTAATTTATTATTATTAAGATGGTGGGTTTATAGATTATTGTAAACTCTTCAGATAAAATCGATATCGGGGCATATTATTATGTTTTTTTACACTTGGAATTTCATTTTAACTTTTTCGTATTTATTGGATACCAGGCTCGGTAGCTGGGTTCCCAAAGGTTCGTTACCGATTATACTATTAATTGTAATCGCGCTCGCTCAAATATGGGTTTATTATAACTTTTTCGTATTTATTGGATACAAGGCTAAGTAGCTGCGTTCCCAAAGGTTCGTTACCGATTATACCATTAATTTTAATCGCGCTCGCTCAAATGTGGGTTTATTATTACTTTTTCGTATTAATTCGCTGTTATGCTCAGCTGCTGTGTTATGGGGGGTTCTAACCCGACCATTCTATTAATTATTCGTGTGCTTGCTCCAATATGGGTTTATTATAACTTTTTCGTATTTATCTAATACTAGACTAAATAGCTGCGTTACTAACGGTTCTTATAATTATCACACTTAATTTTAACATTTCTCCTTCCAGAATAGATTAATTTTAGTACTAATTTCTGTATTTTGTTTTCGGTTTTAAGTCTGTTCCATATGTTGCTGATTTGGCCCGTACCAGGTATCACACCTTCCATGAAAAACTCCACTCCCACTCTAATCCATTAGTTTCAATCCTTGCTTCCTCTTCCATTCCTGATAATCCTCCGAGGCGTCTGAAAAGAAGATGGCCTCGAGACCTTCTTGTTTAGACTCACTACCAAAGAGTGCTGTCAATGGGCAGTTTCTCTTCATGATCATTCCATGTGTTATAACATTACAGCATATTTACTTGATGTATTTTTTGTACAGTTGTAAATTTCAATAAATAAAAAAAAAAAAAAAAAGTGCGTTCGGATAAAAATTGATTTGTTTTAACTTCTTCGTGTTTCTTTTCTATGCTAATTTCTGTATTGGGTTTTGGGGGGTTTAGTTAGTGAATGTGTTAATGTTTTTTTAGTCAGATGGTCTAATATATGTTTATTTCGTGTTTTTTGTAACTTTTGATCTATTGGGTTACCGCTAATCCTTTTCATCAGGATAGAAATTTATCTATTTGGTTAATATTTTGGAGTTTGATAAAAATCAGCTGAACACAACAAACTAAATCTACTCTAAAGCAACCAACTGAAATAATTAATACCATTAACAAAATCATTTAAAAAGTAAATATATTTTCAAGTATAAAAATAATACGAACATGTTAAAATAAACCTCTGCATAAGTTAGCGCCATTAAAATTAAAAGTATTATCTGTAACGAGCCCTTGGTTACGAAGCGACTCAGCCTTATAGCGAATAAATACGAAAAAGTCGTAATAAACCAATATTGGAGCGGGCACACGAATAATTAATAGAATGGTCGGGTTAGAATCCCCCATAACGCAGCAGCTGAGCCTAACAGCAAATAAATACAAAAAAGCTATAATAAACCCATATTTGAGCGAGCGCGATTAAAATTAGTGGTATAATCGGTAACTAACCTTAGGGAACGTGGCTACTGAGCCTAGTATCCAATAAATACGAAAAAGTAATAATAAACCCATATTTGAGCGAGCGCGATTAAAATTAATGGTATAATCGGTAACGAACCTTTGGGAACGCAGCTACTTAGCCTTGTATCCAATAAATACGAAAAAGTTATAATAAACCCATATTTGAGCGAGCGCGATTAAAATTAGTGGTATAGTCGGTAACGAACCTTTGGGAACGCAGCTACTGAGCCTAGTATCCAATAAATACGAAAAAGTAATAATAAACCCATATTTGAGCGAGCGCGATTAAAATTAATGGTATAATCAGTACCGAACCTTTGGGAACGCAGCTACTGAGCCTAGTATCCAATAAATACGAAAAAGTAATAATAAACCCATATTTGAGCGAGTGCGATTAAAATTAGTGGTATAGTCGGTAACGAACCTTTGGGAACGCAGCTACTTAGCCTTGTATCCAATAAATACGAAAAAGTTATAATAAACCCATATTTGAGCGAGCGCGATTAAAATTAGTGGTATAGTCGGTAACGAACCTTTGGGAACGCAGCTACTTAGCCTTGTATCCAATAAATACGAAAAAGTTATAATAAACCCATATTTGAGCGAGCGCGATTAAAATTAGTGGTATAGTCGGTAACGAACCTTTGGGAACGCAGCTACTTAGCCTTGTATCCAATAAATACGAAAAAGTAATAATAAACCCATATTTGAGCGAGCGCGATTAAAATTAATGGTATAATCGGTAACGAACCTTTGGGAACACAGCTACTTAGCCTTGTATCCAATAAATACGAAAAAGTTATAATAAACCCATATTTGAGCGAGCGCGATTACAATTAATAGTATAATCGGTAACGAACCTTTGGGAACCCAGCTACCGAGCCTGGTATCCAATAAATACGAAAAAGTTAAAATGAAATTCCAAGTGTAAAAAAACATAATAATAGGCCCCGATATCGATTTTATCTGAAGAGTTTACAATAATCTATAAACCCACCATCTTAATAATAATAAATTACCCTTAACAATTTTTTAACGAAAAGTTTAAAATAATCAACAATATTAAAAAAAAGATGGCTTAAAGAAATTATTAATATAAATTAACTTAATAGATGTATGTAATATACTCTATTCTGGCCACCTCATATAAAAAAAAAATCAAGTACTCAAGTAATCAAGTACTCAAAAGTACGAAAATTTTGATTACAGAGGAAAATAGAAAGTAATCAGGAGGAAAGCTGAGTAGATTTTGTAATCAGCAGCGAGCATCATTTGATTACAGTAATCAGTACTCAAATTTTTTGAGTATTTGCCCATCACTAATATGGAGGTAGCTGGGAGTTGATTGTTTGGTAAAGATATGATCCTAGGAAATATTGTCTTCGGATAGAAGGATGGAGCCACTTTAACTCATTGTATAAATGGGTATAATACATTATATTTAATAACAAAATTAAACAATTTGGCGGTCACTAATGATTCGTTTAGGTTCATTATTACAAAATGATTTGTTTGTTTATTTAACGTCACTTTATGCTACTGTGGCTAATCAGACGATGCTACAGTGGAAGTCCTAAATTTTGCCTATCCAGGTTTTATTAGAATAGGGGTCTTTAACGAGTACCTGACATCGTACAGGCTCGAGACCACCTTTTAACGTACGTTCCCTCTGAAGGACGGCATAAATAAGGATTTTTTACTCCCATTAAAAAATCCTAGGACCACCTGCGGGTTTGAACCCGTCACCTTTGGGCTGTTATGCTAGCCACCAAGCTACAAGTGATCCCTACAAAATAGATTAGTTAATTAACTTATTACCTTTTACCGAACTTTGTTGAACTATAAAAATGACCGAATTCGTAAAAACTTCAACTTAATTTACGAACTCTGGCAGTCCCAACCTAATATATGTGGATAGAATAGTATAAATCTAGAAACAAAACAAAAATTATATTTCTTACTAATATATAATGTTGAAATAAGAAATGATACTCTGTGTTCAGATTGAAAACCTAACGAACAACCTTAAAGGAAAGAGTGTAGCTCTAGAAAATGCAGACAAGAAAATCACGGGACTACAAGATCAATTAAGAATAAAAAATCTGCTCATTGAGGAGTCTCTTGTCAAAGCAGAAAGAAGCGAAAGGTATGATGCGAATACGCTGCAATTTAATAACCACAACTACAAGACAAATTAGATAATTTAATTTATCTGTTAATCAGAGATTTTAAGCGCACTTGAAAGGAGAAATATTCTATACTGATTTTGAACCCAGAGGTGGTGATCTGCTGAAGATCTGACGGATTAGATATAATTTAAAACAATATCCAAGGCATTTTTCCTGGTACAATTTATTGTTCCTTAGCAATAACTTTTGGAAATTAGTGTTGTCCGGTTTTTGCTTGCGGTGAAGAGTGCTTGAGTTTTTATAATAATTTTTTAGCACACAACGACATAAGTTTTATAATTAAATTGAATCATATGTTTTAATATACACAATATAGGTATCACTTATCATATATATATATATATATATATATATAATATTATATATATATAATAATATATATATATATATATATATATAAATGAATCGCCTTTTCCGTTGGTCATCGCATCACGCGTGAACGGCTTGACCGATTTCTCGAATTCTTTTTTGTTATGTTTATATCAGTCAGGAGAAAGATCTTATGAAAGAAAAAAGAAAAAACATACTTTGGTAGAAAGATTTTTTTTTTTGAAGTTAATAATAATCTCTCTCTCTCTCTCTCTCTCTGTATATATATATATAACACGCGAGAACGGCTTTCTCAATTCAGGGAAGGATCTTATGAAAAAAAAGAAGAGAAAAGTCACTTTGGTATATAGTTTTTTTGTTTTTTTTAATATTTTAAAGGTGATATAATAGCTCTATCTTATGGGAGCGGCTTGGTCTCTTGGATAGAGCACAAGTCTACTACTAACCGGGTTCTGGGTTCGAATCCCGGCTGTGGTAGAATATTATTTATTCTTTTGGGGGCGGGGTGGCCGAGATGGTTAGCGCGCGTTGCTTTGAACACAAGTTGACCAATACTTCAAAACCGAAAATTACGAGTTCGATTATCGGTACCGGAGGAGGCTTTTATCTCGGCATTAATCCCCCCGCCCTCGTCCCTGGTCCGAGATACCCCCGTATAGCCTTCAAAGGCGAGGTAGGGATGAAAAATAAAAAATAAAGCTCTATCTATCTATTTATAGATTACAGGACATCGTCTGTCGGGTCAGCTAGTATATTATATTTCTATATCTTACTCATTGAAGACGATAGCTAAAATATAAGGTGAAAGAAAAGAAACCAGTATGACATCCAGATTGAAGGTTGTCCAGTGACGAAAAATCATTAATAATATGATATATTGTGTGTCATTTATGTATAGAAATGTTCCAGTAACCAACCATTGTTAAAATATCCAAGTTTCTGTGTGAAAGGCGATAATACTCAAGTTAGAAGGTTGATAGTTATGCAAAATTGAGATTTTTGCGTAGCGACTGTTTATATATATACTTATCCCTAAGCAACAAAAACTCTTATATCTTATTATTTACCCCTTAGTTACTGTTTAATTAAATTTTCATGATTCTTCTTATAATGTTAGAAATATGAAAGATTAATTATTACTGTTTTAAGGGCCCTTGAAAGCGCTGAAAAGCAATTGGAAATGGTTCATAGCAGGCTTAAAGAAGAAAAGTATGCCTACGAAATCATGATGCAGGAAGCAGTGTAGGTCCCATATGAGTTATTATTACTCTTTTAAACATAATTTATTTATTAAATGTTTAACCAATTTTAAAATACCATGCAGAGTACTATTAGATGGCTCGGTCCCGTTTGGATCAAATTGATTCCTCATGGGTGGTTGCTCCCTGTCAATGGGTCAATGGGAATAAGTTTAATGAAATTATGGTGATGAAAAATTAACCGAACACTTGGTTATATTCTCTGAAGGATCAAAGAAACCAATAAAACAAAAACAAAAACAAAATACGGAAAGTATCCTTCAAAAGTAGAGATGCATTCATTTTCCGTATTAAATCTAATCCTTCCTTCAGTGTAAAACAAACGAGGTCCATAATCGCGTACTGGAAAATTACAAATAGAAAAACGCTAATCAACCTATGAGTTTTAAAAACTGAAATATTTTTGTTCGTTAATTATCCGTTTTGCATCGTTAATAGGCCGATTTGCAAAAGAAATTCTTGGATATTTTTTTAAAACACTTTATTTATTCCAGTATCGCGACGTTTCAGCCTCTAGGGCCATTTTCAAGCTTCTGTAATCAATTAAAATCTCATTGCATTTATATATTTCCAACAATTCAATTACAACAACATATAATAAATTATTTTTAATAATTATGTCACCTACCATGCATATCCATCTTAATTGTCTTTTAATTTTACCGCTTTTCACCAGCGTCGTCATAATTTTTTTTAAAATGTCATTTTTTAAAAAAAAACCTGTATTCAAAAATATCATATTATTTTTCATCATCCATTGAAAAAGTGGATCTATTTATTCAAAAAAGAAAAGAAACATTTTTTCCAAACTTACTTAACAGTTTTCAGCCGCCTTTTAGGTGTTCTCGTGCGCGACTGAACTTGGGGTGGGGATGCCAAAGGATTTATGAATTGTTGGAAATATATAAATGCAATGAGATTTTAATTGATTACAGAAGCTTGAAAATGGCCCTAGAGGCTGAAACGTCGCGATACTGGATATAAATAAAGTGTTTTAAAAAAATATCCAAGAATTTCTTTTGCAAATCGGCCTGATAATTAACGAACAAATATTAGAACAAAAGAACAATGACGACAATGATGAGAAAAATGAAATATTTTTTTTCTCATACAAACAACACCTAGTAGGGCTACGTTTCAGGTGATTTTCTTCTTTATTGTCCGATTCACAACTATCAATGATTTCGGACAATCGACAAAGGTGAATACAAAAATAAATAATACACTAAAATAACTGTTATTTACCTCATATCTGCCATTTCGTTTCATTATATACATACATAGGTATAAATATATAATATACTAATATGGTGTAGATATTAATTTTGTTACACATTTAAATATCTCGATATGTATTTAATTTTTGTATTCCTTCATCTTCAAGTTTGAGATCACGTGGGGATAGTGGTTAGCATAATAGCTTTCTATGCCCTAAGTCACGAGTTCAAACCCGGCAGGTAGTCCTAGTATTTTTTTAAGGGAGTAAAAAATCCTTAGTTAGGCCGTATTTAGAAGGAGGACGTATATAGTCCCGAACCTCTTGTGACATTAAAGATCCCAATTATAATTACACCTTGAAAGACAAAATGTAGGACTAACACTGTAGTATCGTCTGATTAACCACACTAGCGTACAAGTGGCGTTAAATAAATGAACAAAGCATCAGTTTTTTGACATTTTATTTTAAAAATTATACGAGTTAAAAAAAAAATAAACAATTTTTAAATAATAAAGAATCTGGTGTGGGCAACACACGACTTTCACTTACCTCCGTTTTTAAAATCGATTAAAGAATTTTCGAGTACAGTGAGATAAAAATGAGTGAAACCATTAAAGAATTATTTAAATGGAATTTCTATAGAAACATGTGTTTTATTAAAAAATCTATTATATTATTATCTAAAATAATCAGTTAGTTTTATCGACTATTTATCACTCTCTATTAACTTTTAAAAGCTTGGGTATGAAATAAATCTTTAGCTTTCCAACGGTATATTATACATGTATATTACTGTTCTTACGTTCAAAAACGAAAAATTGCATTCAAAACATATTTTTGCATTTTTCTACCTAAGTTGGGTATCGAATTCGTTCAATTTATATATTTACCTGTTTTTCATCAGCGTTAACAAGATAATATAGTTATTTTTACAAAATCTACAAAATTAAAGGTACTTTACAGGAAAAAAAAATGTAAAATATCGGCATTCAAGCCCTGTCAGACCTTTTTAGTCAGAATAAAACCTACATGATATTAAATCCCATTAAATTTTACATCGATATAGCGAGTTTAATCAGAATCGTCGGAACCGTTTTTGAGAAAATCGAAAAAAGGTGCAAAATGCATGGTATAAAGTGGCTCTTATGGTAAGCTCATTTTGATGAAAAAAGTTTTGTCACGTCTCGGGCGTATAGTTGTCTTAAATATGAAATTTCAGTTTCATAGGACTTACCGTTTCCGCCCGGGAGTGACCACACACAGACCTTTTTGTGGGACTCTGATATTTGGACTCAGGGGACCCTAAACGTGTATTTCCGTTGAAAACTGGAATTCTAAAATTTCCACGATCGCAATACTTTCCCTTACTATATATAGTAAGTGAAAGTAAAAACAAACACTTAGATCACATGTAGGAATCAAAAATTGTAATTAATACATGTACTGAGAATTATGACAATGTAATAATGACATGCGTTTATTTTATCACATTCAACAAGTTCAAAAGGGTGCATTTTATAGTCTGATAAATCAGATTAAAATAGAATACTAACATACTCTACGGCTTGAACACTAACTCCTTGTATTGGTCCGCAAGACTCCAATTATTAACTAAATATAATTTTCGACTAATAAATTCAGCGCTAAACCTTTCAAAACCAAAGAAATATTATGAACAAGCATATTATAAACTTTTAAGTTATCTAAAAAATCGATCATAGTCATTCATTATTCATGGGTTATTGTTAAAAGAGTATGTTTTTTAATTATTTCATAAGCACGACAAGCATCTCTGTTTTAAAATTGTTCTTAATTTATAAGTTATTTTAAGATAGATTATTCTACAATTCATCTTCAACCAATAACATAATTGATCTTACTTACAGCACTAAAACAATGAACTTGGAAGCTCAACTTGCCTCATTAAAGACACCTCCACTAAAGACCAAAATAATTATGCTGACTGAGTGGCTAATTAACATACCTTTGGCTCTGGCTACTTGGTAGCATTTACTACAGATATATTAATGATAGCAAGAACTTAGGCGACAGCTAGTAATTTATTTCTAGATGTATCTTAAGTAAATAAACGGAGTGATCTATTTTTAAGTGTCATTTATTCCTCGACATTAACAATAATATATGTATATTCGATTAAAATGACCTAAATAAGAATGAGGAATAATGGCGCCCAACAGATGCTATTTCGAACTTCGAAGCCACACGAAAAAAAATATTTTCATCTTCTTTTCCCAACAACTGCACTTGTACAAGCCATTAATAAGACCAGATTCAGCACATGGGTCAGTGTTGGACTAAACGACCGCCAAAAAAACCAGCATTTTATAATTTATGCTAAACTTTTTTGTGAAAACAAAAATTATCTTTTTTCCTGGAGGATTGTTACTTGTGATGAAAAGAGGGTACTTTACTAAAACAGTAGATGTTTTGGATTGTGGCTCGACTTAGCAGAAAAAGCAAAATATTTTCTAAGTCCCCATCTCTTCAAAAAAAGGGATGTAATTGTTTGGTGGGCTTCATTTTGTTTGATACCTTACAGCTTCTTAAATCCTGGAGAAACCATCAATGCCGAACCGTAGTGTAGCCAAATAAATGCACTGCATCAAAATTCGGCAACAATGCATTTGAGTATGACTTATAAAATTGTATTCGTTCTTCAGCACACATCTGAAATACGTTTTAGAGAGGTTTTCATAGATTTGCAGAAAGCCTATGTACGGTTTCAGCACACATCTGAAATACGTTTTAGAGAGGTATGAGTAGATCTGAGAATTCCGTGTATTATTTTTGCGTAGTATATTGGTTATATTTAGTATATTAGCTCAGCTAGGATCAGAAAGAAAGCAATCTGCAGGTTCAACACTTATAAGCGTGCAACAATGAGATAAGCTCAGCCACACCATCCCTTCCAAGTAAAGTAATAAATAGTTTCTGTTGCTGATAGTTAATGTTTGTTATTAATTGAACATCTTTATTATTAGATTTGTAATTAATATAAGTTTTCAAACACAACAACAAACCTCTAAGAAAAGCAGTCCGACCTTACCGGAATCTGAAGAGAATCCTTCTTGAAATATAGCTAAGAAAAATTAAACTATAAGTGATGGTTTATAAGAGCGGAGGAAACAAGTCTCCAGACCTTATGAAAACTTGTAGAACAGACCTTATGGGGATCACTTGTGGCTGGGTGGTTAGCATAACAGCCTCCTATGCCAAAGGTCACGGGTTCAAACCCCAGTGTCAGGATTTTAATGGGAAAAAATCCTTGTATGCCTTAAAAATAATTAAGTACCAACAGAACTTTAGGAAATGCTTTTTCCCTGGCAGCCAAATGAACTAAAAAGTATAAAGTGCCGTCTTGAGAGGTCAGCACGTTAAAAGGTGTCCCGACCTGTGCGATGTCAGGTATCGTTAAAGATCCCTATCCTAATAAAACCTGGATAGGCAAAATTTAGGCTCCTACTGGAGCATCGTCCGATTAGCCATGTAGCATAAAGTGACGTTAAATAAATAAAAAAACCATCAAAGATGAGCCTTATTTAAATACTTTTTTCACTACTGCTGACTCTCGTACTATAACATAAAACAAAAAAATTGTAAACTATGTTTATTTTATGCTAGTCTAAAACTCTTTGCAGCTATATCTTGTATATGTTCTGATACAATTATGTAAATTATTAATGTAGAGATTAACATTTTTTAAATATTTCATTATATAATAATGTAATTGTATAGATCACTATAGAACAACCAACGGCTTTGACTAGCTAAGTGTCAAGAAGACACGACAAATCCCTTTTTTTGATTCTTAAATAATTGAATCTTTGGTAAAGTGAATGAATATTATTTATTTATATTTAATAACAAGGCTGCTACTGAAGCATTAGGGAAATAAGAGCAGCCCCAAGAGAAACGATTATTAATAGTTACAATTATAATAATTAATTATTATTAATTATCGCCTTTATGGACGAGTATTAAAACAAGGTTATTAGAAGAATGCTCCACGAGAATACCTGAAGAACAAGCTGGCTTTCGTGCGAATAGTCATGCATTGATCATATATTTACTCTAATACAATTGATTGAAAAGAAAATATTTGTAACAGAGAGGTAAACATGATTTTCATAGATTTGCAGTAAGCCTATGTACGGTTTCATTGTTCAGACTATGTGAATCCTTAAAAAACATAGGGACAAGAAATTATTTAATTAATGCCATCAAAAGCTTGTATAATGGTGCTAGAGCGAGAATAAAAATGAGAAATAGGCTAACAAACCACTTTCCGATCACTATCTATAATAAATCTCCACTGGTGTTCAATCTCTATGTTGAAGTGGTTCTAAAGATATAGAAGTAAAAAATACATGGGGATGGGAATAATGATAGACAATAAATGCCTTTATACCCTGCAATTGCTGACGGCCTGGTGATAATAGCGAACGACAATGGAGATGGGACAGAGCATGGGCCTGGAAGTAAGTAAAGAAAAATCCAATCTTTATGGGAATATAGAAGCCTTTTCCTTAGAAAATTGGGAATTAGAAAGGGTAAAGGAGTTTAAATATCTTGGCAGATGGATAACAGAGGATGGTAGCTCTTCCAAGGACATCATGGAAAAAATTACGAGGGGAAGGCGGATAATTGAAGCCCTGAATTCTGTATTATGGAGCAAGCAGGTGAGTCTCCAAACCAAAAAAGGCTATACCATTCCTTTTTGGGAAGCATCACGCTGTATGCAGAAGAAACATGGGTGATTACCAAAAAAGAGGAGGCAATTCTAATATCATTGGAGATGGACTTTTGGGGCGCTCTTGTGCCTAATCTAGACTACATGTTTCCAACCAAACCATTAGGCGGAATGTCAAGAAGAAAAAAATTTTCAGAACGAAATAGATATGAAAAGGCTAAAATGGTATGGACATGTATAAAGAATTACAGAGGAGTGTAGGCCAACGATGACTTTTCTCTATCAACCTGTGGAAAGGCGAAAAAGGGGAAGACCCAGGAAGGATGGTTACAGGATGTGAAGGAAGGCCTGCCAGAGGTCTTCGAGAGGGAAATTGGCTCGACCGAAAGAAGTGGCAAAATAATTTAGGAACGAGAAACAACTAAGTTGTAAAAAAACTCGTCAAATAAAAAAAATTAATATTTTCAGTTATTAAAACAAATTTCAATTATAGTATAATATTAAATCTTTACACAATCTACTGCATGCTGAGAATGATACTACGAGAATACCCTAGTTGTCATATACCCAGTTTCTGAAAATGAGATTACGTAGTCAAGATTTATTTATTATAAAATATGTAAAAAGTTTAGTTTCAAATTATACCATCAGAACACACTAGTTGCAAATATTTATTTGGGAGAGAGGTTAAATGATCTTATCAGCAAGATCCTCTTTGGAATTGTCACCTGTTATCTGGCTGATTATTAAAACGTTTCCCCGAGGTGTGCTGCTGTTACATTGTTATCAATTTTATCACTAGAGTACATTAACCACAGTTCAGTTATAATTAAGTCGATTAGGAAGGGATTTGTTACGTGTCAGCTAAGCTACCTTATTTATGGTAGCTTACACCGATATTTTTCAGTGGTTTTCTTCCAAATCAAGTTATATTTCTATTCTATTATGGATAATTCAGGTATGAAGTGTTAATTATTAATTTTTATATATTTTTAATTAATGGCATCCTATAACAGTGCATCCTCCTCATACTAAATTTATTTTATTGTTTTTTTTTTTGTTTTTTTTCTCTTTTATCCTATACAATTATTAAAACATCTACCAAGTTAATTAGTACATTAAAATTTTAACTTTGTGAATTTGATTTTTCAAAAGTAATTGATTGTTGATAAAACACTGTCATGTAATATTTTGCAGAACAAGTATTTAACTGTGATAACCATTATCTCGGTTTTATATAAGCCAAGTAATTTTTTTATTTAGAGATATGTAGAAATTAGATGCACCTGCTGCTGGAAAGATAATTTTTATGACTTAATGTTGATTCATTATTATTAAACCTTCTGAATTTGATTCATGTTCTTCTGGTATTATTAAAAATCATTAAACTTCTTGTAAAATTTTTAACGTTTAGGTTCTTGACTACATAGAAAAAAAAACAAAAAACATTTTAACATTAAAATAGTCAAAATTATTTCTGAAAATCACACCTAGTTTTACAAAATAAATTAAAACTACAATTTAATTGTTAAATTTTCATACCTTTTAGATTGCACGTTTTGCTATTTTCATTAAAAATTATAATAATTACAAAATAAAAGTATATGTAGAATCTTTGATTCAATCCTTGTAATGTTTTTAATATATAAAGTAAACAATAAAATTCAATTCCAGATGTTTGAATATATTTACATGAAAGTTACTGCACTCAAAGAATACATTATTTTGTATCTACATCTGATAATTTAATTACATAACAAGCTCAGTTTTAGTAAATGTTTATACTCCTCATTTTCTAGAGTGAACATTCTATTCTCATATCTGTTATATGTTAATGTCTAGATATAATTAGGATTTTTCAGCATCATAGATGATGTTGAACAAAAGTTAGTAAAAATAAAATAATATGGGTTTTTCTCTTATCTTTTTTCAGTGTTTCTAGCATGTTTTACTTCACAGACCTCCGATTCTTCTCCTTAATGAGTCTGCTTCACTCTTTCAATTTATTATTAAATATGAAACTTGCATCATATTTCTTGTATTTAATTTACTAATTAGTATACAACTTTTTGTAAAAATGTTTTGAGCGGATTTCTTAATGAAGCTCATATCTGAAACCAATTTGATGTCAAATAAATGATCAAGTTTACTAAACTGATTTTACTAATAAAATAAAATTGTTTTTCTAAGATTTTAATCAAAACTTCACTCATTGAATATTAAATTTAGAATATTTGGAAGCAACAGAGTTGAGCAATTTGTATTGCTTCCAATAATTCAAATAGAGAAGCCCTGATTATGATCCACTATGGGGATTGAAACGTAAAAAACTCAATTTATTTTTGTTAATATTTTAAACTTTAACATGTTTGGCATGATTTTGGAGTGACTTATCTCTTAACTCCATGAATTTGTTACAGAATCTATTTTATCAACAGTAAAAGAAGAGGTTAAAGATGATATAGAGGATTGTTTTGCTTCAACATCAAGTTAGTTTTGTCCATAAATTTTAAATTGGTAAATTTACTGATAACTTCATTTATTGTTTGGTCTGTTTTTTTTTTCATAAATATATCAAATAGAAAGTCCATGGAAGAAAGTATAAAATCTCATATTTTCAAAAAAGTGTTTATACGTATTAATTCATATCATTCAGTGGACTAAGATGTTAAAACAGAATAGCCAGAAATTCAAATAATATGTTTCTTAGAAGTATTTCAATATGGTTTAAGAAATGTCGAGTGACGAAATTCAAAACTTGATTTTCTTTAGAATGTTTTCTCTTTCTTCTATGGACTATTCAATTATTATTATATTATAATTGTTTACACCGATAAAAAAAAATTTGATTAATGCATTATGCATTTATCATTACTATTTAATTATTACAAGATTGTGTTTTGACTAACTTTCTTAGATGGTGAAACTCCTCTGAATTTGGTCAAGGACAAAAATGAAGTGCAGGAAGAAAATAGTAAGTCGTTAATTAACTTTATAATTGTTATTTTTTCTGATGTTATTTTATTTTTTAATTCATTTTTTAATCTTAAGTTTTGTTACAGATCAAAATCTGAATGTTGTCAAAGATGAAGAAACCAATAAAGAAAGTGCAGTTGTTTTAGAAAATGGTATGTTTTCAGTAACTTTATAAAAGGGTTCCCTGAGTCCAAATTACCAAGTCCTACAAAAACAAAAAGTTTCACAAAACATATTTCATATTTGAGACAACTATAAGCCCGTGATGTTGTAGCAACTTTTTCTTCAAAATTGGCTGCCTGGAAGATCTACTTTATACCATTCAGTTTACACCTACTTTTTACGATTTTCTCAAAAATGGCTTTAATGATTTTGATTAAACTTGTTGTAGTGATGTAAAATTTAATGGACTTAAATACTATGTAGGTTTTATTCTGATTGAAATAATCTGACAGACAGGGTCAATGCTAAAAGGTTTAATGCCGATAAAACTGACATGATTGTCTTGGATAAATATATATAAATAGATATTTAATAAAACACATGTTTCTATTGGAACTCAATGTAATTAATTTTTTAACAATCTATTTTCATCTCTAAATGTATTTAAAAATTCTTAAATTGATTATAACAACGGAGGCAAGTGAAATTTGTGTGTTGCACGCACTAGATTTTTTTAATCATCAAATTACTAAATAAACTATTGTTTTGTTTTGTAATATTGCTCTTTTATGATTTAGGAAATGATTTACTACATGTTTATTATTAGTATTTTTGTTTTTTCATACTTATAAAATTTTAATGTTGTAGATGAGTCAGAAGTCACTCCTTGCGAGATATTTATTAAAGAAGAAGTTGAAGATTTGGAAGAAGGTAATAGTTGAACTGTTCACTAGATATTTTCTTTTTCTTTTAAGAGTTTAATGTCGAGTTTACATCATGAAGGACATGTATTCAAAACTCATGAACAATAAGTATTGTTTTAAACAATGTTAGTTTTTAATTTGAGATATAAAATTGTAAAAACAGGAATATTGAAAAAAAATAGTCGAATTATTATTATTATTATCCATGCTCATTGGTTTGTTTCCATCTAAAAGCCAGCTGTTCAATTCCTCTGGGCTTTAAATTGAGTAAGTTTTCTCCTCCAATTTTGGCTTCCTACAATGTACAAAAAGTTTTCCCCTCAAGGAAGTGAGCCGTAGCTCTGAAGAGATAGTAGTCTGATGGTGCAAAATCAGTGCTGTATGTTGGATGTGGTAGAAGTTCAATGGCACTCATGTGCTCATGGGAAACTACATGATCTTTTCACTTTTCCCAGTTGGTGTAAGTGACGATTCACACTTGACTGAGAAACTCCAAGTTCGGAGGAAAGTATTCGAGGGCTTTTTGTTGAATGATCTTCGATTTCATCCCATAGAGCCTTTGTCCATAACTGATAGTCGCCCTGAGCCTGACTGCGTTTGTTAGCTTTTATCGCCACTTTCAAATTTAGCAAACCACCTCATCACTGTCTGTTCATTTAGGTGAGGTTCCTCTTCAATTTATCAATAGGCTGCTTATAAATTTTCATTTCCAATAGTGCCTCAATAAGACCTGAATTTCGTAACATAATGTCATTTTGGTTGAAGGAATGCCTAAGAAACACTGAGTCTCACAGGGAGGCATTATGTTTTCAAAATGATTTAATATAGTATTAGGATTAAAATGATAACCATAACAATAACATTGGAAACTGAAAGAAATGTCAATAAATATTTTGAGAATTAAAAAACTATCATTTTTTTTTTTTTTTTTTTACTCAGTAAAACTACATTGTAAATGATAGTATACCTTACAATTTTAAATTACCCCTAAACATAAGATTTCATTTACTCCTACACATCTTTGGTATTTTTTATTTTTGCAGAGTCTGATGAAGAGACAGAATCAGAGGAAGATGAAGAGGATTTTTACAGTAAGTTTTTAATTACAATTTTATGTTTTTTTAATTATGATTATTTTTTTAACCTAACTAACGTTTATTATTTTCATGAATTGCCAGCTGCTGCAGAGTATATCAAGCAACAAGAGCGTATTCTGATTCTTAACTCTACAAGTAAGTGTTTTGAACCTGTCATAAAAATTTTAAATAAAACGGTGCAAATGCCTAATGAGGCGTATAGCTAGAAATGTGGGCACTCAACTAGTTAGTTGCATTTATGGTCAATCACTTGAGAGAAAGATTTTGAGACATATTGTTAATAGTTAGAGAAAATGAAACTCGGTGATTACACCATAATGTGAAACTTTAAGGTAAAAACCATGTTTGAGTATCTCTTAACTCATCAGGAGACTATGGATTGGTAATTTACTCAGAGTGGAGTATTGCTAAAGCCTTATAAAAGCTTATGAGAACATGCTAGTCAAGACAGGCCCTGGAGAAGACTAACATCGAACTGGAAAGATAATGTCTTTACAGACCTTAGGCAAACAGGAATAAATACAGCACATGGTTCATATAGGACTGTGTAGAGAAAGTTTAACAGGCCAAGGAAAGCTCTTTATATCTGTTGTGTAACTAAAGAAGAAGATAAAATATAAATAAGTTCCATGATACATTTTTCTCGTTTCACTGGAAATTATATTTTTTATTAGATTGAAAATGTTTATGTATGAAGATTCCATAAAAATATTATATTAAAAAAAATACTTTGATTTGTTTCCTGTTCTTATAAATATCCAGATGGTATTTATATTTCATTAAACTCATTCGATTGTAGTTCATATTTAGCATTAAAAGAATTGTCTTTTATAAAAGTGTTAATGCCTTCTGGATTTGTATCATTATTACTTGTTTTATAATGTTCTAATTTTTCTTTTTAGAGTTTTATTAAAAATCATTTTCTCTTTATTAAACAAATTTCATAATTACTTTTTATCAAGGAAAGTAAGTTGCTTATAATTCAACAGCTGTATCTAAACTTTTATCTATTACTCCTTTGCAGGTGGGCAGAATATAAAGGAAAAGATCTATTCTTGTCATCTATGTGACTTCAGATCTGCTTATTCTTCTGCATTAAAAAAACACATAATGGCTTTGCATACTAAAGAAAAGCCTCACCCTTGTCCGCAATGCGATTACAAAGCTATCTCCAGCAACCATTTAAAGAGGCATATCATGTTCCAGCACACCAAGGAAAGGCCTTACCCTTGCCCCCATTGTGATTACAGAGCTGTGCAAGCTGATCACATTAAAAGGCATATTATGTCTCAGCATAGTAAAGAAAAGCCTCATCAGTGCCCACAATGCGAATATCGGGCAGTCCAAGCTGACCATATTAAAAGGCATATACTAGTCCATCATAAGCATGAGAAGCCCCTTCAGTGCCCTCAGTGTGAATTCAGAGCTGTTCAAAGCAGTACTATTAAAGTTCATATCACTGCTGTTCACAAGAAAGAAAAACCATTCAAGTGTCCAGACTGCGATTATAGAGCTGTTCAGAAAGGTCACATTCAAACCCATATCATGGTCCATCATTCCAAAGAGAAACCTTTCAAGTGCCCTCAGTGTGAGTATCGAGCAGTACAATCGGGACATATTAAAGCACACTTGTCAGCTTTTCATCTCAAAGAGAAACCTCACCAGTGTCCAAAATGTGAATTCCGTACTGGATATGTCAACAGCTTAAAACAACACATCGCACGCCATAGGAGTGATTTGGCACCTTAAAGTCAATTTTCGATTGCTTAAGAGAAAAGTTATGTTTGATGGTTACCAATATTTATTTTTGTTAATAAAGACTAATTATAAATTCCAAAGTTCTATTAATATTCATGTGATTTTAGGTGCTTTTAATGATGGGATCAAATATTAATTATATAAATTAATACAAACTTAAATCATATTTTTGCAATCATTATACAAATATATATATATATTTTGGATATTATATACTTTTCAGTGTTGTAAAGAAATGTTTTTTATAACATGATATTACCTAATTCCTGTTAAATTATACAGTTGGTCAGATAAGTTATATCTTTTTAAAATACGTTTTTTTTTAAATTATAGTTATTACTTCTTAATTGTATACATTCTACCTTATATCAACAGATAACAACAAAAAAAAAAAAAAATTGAGTAGTGTTTGAGTAATAATACTCAGCACAGATCTGGAATGAAAATAAATGTTATTTTTAATGCTATTAGGATTGTGGGGATTAAAAACTACTGCTTATAGTGATAACACTACTTTATTGCTCAAACTATTTGTTAACGCCACTTATACCATTATTTTTATGTTTATATTTTAAATTCTTCAAAAACTTTCAACAATTATTTTTATTTTAATCAAGTATTGTTTAATTATAAGAATCAGAAAAAAAAAAATATGTTTTTTTTTATATTACTGTTGGAACAGATTGGATGGAAAGAGACAATTATGATTTGTAAGTGTTAAATAACCATTTAAAATGTGTTGTTACTAAATATTATCTCTTATACCTTCACATTCCTGTTCGGTTATGCTTGTTTGTTAACGTTTAAATAAAATTTACCAATACCACCACCTTTATCTATTTATATACTGAGAAATTAATCCTAAAGTTACAACAAGTCCTATGAATCAGCTCACCTACCAGGCACAGTGAAAGGAAATCCCTAGGACGACCTCGCTGGCCCCAACACTATTGTTTAAAATATGTGTTAAAAATTTTTAATCTTATTAAATACAGATAAAATACACATACTTAAATTACCTTTGTCACCAGTTGTCTGTAAACATTATATGTTCTGTATTATGAATATAAATTTTATATGCTAGGTATGCTATACCTTGCATAATCAATTATCTTTTTTTTATGACTATGTACTAGAAGAATTGAGATTAGAACACTATTTCCAAAAGTCAGAATCTCTAGTTTTATTTATTCATATATGTTACTATAAAAGTTTAGAATCCAGGCATTGTATGAAATTGAATAATATCTGCACTCTATTTCATATTTTGCCTTGGCATGGTGTACAATTTGTAGGCTTTTATAATGCTTGTTGTTCTGGTAAAGTGTGTAATGATAATGATTTAAATTAATAACTGCGCACGATACCGAGGGATTACTTCCATCTTGTAAAGTGGTCCTAATAAATATTTTATTATTTTATAAATGTAATGATCAAAAAATCTCATAATGTTTTTTTTTCAATCAATTTTGCTGAAAAACTTTTACTTGCCTTACCTGCACGGAGACTTTAATTTAGAATTTTATTAAATTAATTAAATTCAGGAATGTATTTGTTCCCTTTTGATGCAAATACTTTCAACTTGAGTCATGGAACAAATTGGGGTTTGTTTCTTTTGAAAATGACAGAGGGTTCAATTCAGCTGGTGTAAACAAAATCAAAAAATTTTAACAACTCTTTTTAATTTTAGGGATACATATCTTTTGTCAATAAGCTCCTCAAATTATCATTTCCAGGTAAATGTATGAATATTAAAATTACCTTTAGTTTTATTTGTTACAAATATGCCAATTCACATTTCAGATTTAACTATCAGAATTTGATAATGTAAGAAAATATGTAGCTGAAATCATTCTTTACTATGGCATTGTAATATTTCAAGTTAATAAATCATTCTCACTTATTTCTCAAAGTCAGTCGCACATTTGGTCCCTTTGATGTGCGAAGAAGCATTTCTGGATTTACCTCAAGTTCCATGTCTGATTCAATTTTATAGTTCAACACAACATTCGATATTATGGCTTTCAGATCCAACATGGCAAATTTTTGACCTGTAAAGAATAAATTAATCTTAGATTGTAAATAAATTATCATATAAGAAGTTTTAAATTTCAATAAAGGGTAAGAAAAGTGTAAAATATAATGTTAAATAAAACCATCGGAATTTTATTTAATTTTTAAATTAGGATGGCTTCTAACATTTAGAAATAATATGAGGAGAGACTTCTTCAACTAACCTAACCAACTATTGGGAGTTCAGTCATTGAAATAGTTCAATCAAGTTACCTTAATTTATTTACTAACATTTCAGCTCAAATTTTGGACCTTCTTCAGGGCGATATCACAATAATGGTAAAATAAATTAAGGTTACTTAGTGTTTCAATGACTGCAACCCCAACCAGGTACTCCTAATATTCTATCATTGAGTAATATTCATAAGTCAAATATTCTTTTATCATTGAGAAATAATATTTGCTGACAAGGAACTGTTAATATATTTTTCTTAAAATACTATTAATCTAAATCAAAGGACTAGTTGTCTAATCCTATTGTGGATTAATTTAGGTTAGGTAGATACCTATACAGTTGCGAGGCCCAGCTGAGAAGGGTATGTATGCAAAAGGATGCTTGGCAGGTTCCAACCATCGATCTGGGTTGAACTTCTTAGGATCTGGGAATAGATCTTCCCTTCTGTGCAGCAAGTAGACAACTAGATCGATCTGTGCTCCTGCTGGTATAACAAGTCCACCTAAAAAAATAATTTATAACAAGTATAAAATTATTTAATTTCTTGATAGCAAACTAGAGATAAGTAACATTCTTTTTAAGATAGGCAGAAATATTTATCTCAACTTCGCTAAAATGTATACTTTCAGAGTATTGATAATCAGCTGAACAATAAATTCAACTTCCTTATTGACATTACTTATCCATTTAATTGCCTAATTATTTTATAGGTAAACAAAAATTGATTAATCTATTTATTTATATTGGATGCCAAATACTGTAAAGATGGCATTTACTTGCAGGAAGGACAATATCTTGTGTTGCTAGCCGTCCAATAGCTGGTACTGGTGGATAGAGTCTTAATGATTCTTTTATTACCCTCTCAAGATAGTTCATCCTTTGATATACTTCAATAGTGAGCTCGCGGTCCTGTGTTAATTCTTTTATCTCATTGTACAATTCTTCCTACAATTATAAAAATATTTAAAAGATTAGCAGAGTAAACTTGAGGGATGGTTCTAGGTGATAAATCAGAAATTCACAACTATCTATTAATATGATGTAAAGCCTTTTAATTTAATTGAAGACCTGTTTTAACAAAAGAAAATTTTAACAAATTATTTAATAACTATAAAAATTATAATACAAGGTAACATGATGCTATTGAAAAAACAGCTTTGATATGGGCTGGATGTGCTGATTAACTATATATGTTTTTTTCAGAACAAAAATACCAATTTATTAACTGGAAATAATTATTTTTAATATTTAATTAAAACCATATTAATGATCCAAAGAACTAATTTATTCAGATTTACCTGTATTTCTGGGTGCATTCCAATAAGCCAGATTGTGTAGCTTAGCACTGTAGTCGTGGTGTCATGGCCCTAAATTTACAAAAAAAAAAAAAAATATATATATATATATATATTAAGAGTTAATAAATCCAGCCTCATAAAATTAATCATTATACCTTTAGTAGTTTTGTTTATTATTGTATTCATATTTATTATTTTTTACTCTAGATATTGATATAGATGTAGACTTGGTATACAGAACAGGGAAATTATATATTTGGCATGACATTTAGCTGAGTCACCTGCAGTTTTATTAATTATTTTTATGACAATCGTATAAAAAATTGAGGTGATTTATTAATCCAGGACTAATGCACTAAATGATCCCTTAACCAGTATGGTCCATGAGTTGTTCCATCACCCAGTCAGCGGTCAGGGGTCAGCGGCACCTTAATATTTGTTGATTCAAAATATTCTGTGTTAATGTTCAATTAAAATCTAAACAAATTATTTATTTATTTATTAGATTTTTGGGGGCGAAAAACATCATAATCGGTTATCATCGCCCTATTTCAATATTTACATTGAATTGTACAAACAGAGTTCTTTTAATGCATTTAGAATTTTGGAATTTACATCTTCATGGTCGCATAATACTTCTGTAAGGGAGCGTGGTACTTCATGCTTTGCCATAATTCTCGTGTAATTTGGACATTCTTCGATGATATATTTAATGGTTAAATTGGCATCGCAATGCTGACACTTTGGTGCGGCTTCTCTGGCCATGAGGTAGCCATGAGTGAGGCGGCTGTGTCCCAGTCGGAGCCGAGTGAGGACCACTTCCTCTCTTCTTGAATCTCTGGAGCTAGAAGACCACTTGTCAACTCTGGGTTTCACCAATCTCGATTTGCTTGTTGTCTGTTGATCCCATAGATTTTGCCAGTCGGTCTTGATTTTATTCTTTAGGGGACGGATAATTTCAGCGCTGATTAGATAGGTAGGTTCGACAGTGTCTGATGAGTGAGCTTCTGCAGCTGTCTTATTGGCCATCTCATTCCCTGTTATACCACTGTGGCTTGGAATCCAGAAAAATGTAATATTTCTGCGTGAAGTACATAAGGTTTGCAGAAGGCGGTATATTTCATGGACAAGCTGATTTTCCGTGAAGGGGTTGCTAAGAGATTGAAGAGCACTTAAAGAATCCGAGCATATTACTATTGTTTCCTTACTGGTGGTTAATGCTAATTGAAGTGCTTTTAGTATGGCAGTTAATTCGGCTGTAAAAATTGAGTATATATTACTCAGTTTATATTTTTTGGCTGTGTTATTGTAAACCAAAGCACAAGATGTTGATTCAGCTGATTCGCGTAATCTGAAGCCAATAGGAAGAGATGGGTTTTTTGCTCGCTCGTATCTAAACAAATTTATTTGCAACCACACATCCTAATTGTGTGTTAAATTGACTGCACCCTCAACCAACTTCTCTCATATAAAAAAGTATATTTAAGAAAAGCAAAACAAAAATGAAAATTATTCAAAATTAAACATTTAAATTAAGACAAATACATGAAAAATAATTAAAAGTAGTGACTGATTTCAGCTATTTACTATATAAGGAACATTTAAAAATTGGACAAAAGATAATTTAAAAAAATAAATATACAAATCACTAGGACTATTACAGGTAATCGTCACACTCTTGGCACGATCCATGTACCACAATGAGCACAGTAAACTTTTGTTTTTGTTCAAACCTGCTCCTTGGGCACTTCTACACTTTATATTCTTACCATGTTCATCTGGGGGCTTTGGAATTTTATAATTTACCAACCTGGCAGTTGACTGTCTAAGATCATGTGGAATACTCTCCTTTGAAGTTATGTTTAGAAAGAATTTCTTTTGCCTTGGCAAAATATTATTACTCTATTTACCAGTCAGTTTAAAGATCTGAGAAAAAATATGCCCGTAATTTAATGAATTTTTTAATTAGTAATAAATAATATCTGACCTCAAACATAAAAGTCATCACTTCATCCTTAATGTCTTTGTCTGTTTGGAAACCAGGAGTATTCCTTTGTTTCATTTCAAGAAGGAGCTCCAAAAATGCTGTTTTCTTTTTAGCACCTGGAAAATGCTTATTTTCATTAATATTCATAAAAGGATCTGTTATAATAGCTGAGAATTAAAACTTACCATAATCCTCTTCCAATGGTTCTGTCTGAGTCATTGTGGCAGGTTTTTCTTCTTTCTTTTTTTGTAGTACCTGCATAAATTCAATTAAATAATATTACTAGTTAAGAAAAAAAAAAGTCCCATAAATCACATTAAAACTTTGAACAAATAAAACAAAGGTATGAGAAGTCGTGTGAGAAGGGAGCGGCGTGGTCTAGTCCACTGTTCTCGGGGTCCTGGGTTCGAATCCCGGCTGTGGCAGGATATTATTTATTCTGTTAATTCAGCTGGGGGGCGACCCTAGGGTATGGAGACCCTCCTAGGGCAGACCCAGCCTTTTTAAAGTAGGTACCCAAAATTGGGGGAAAAACCTGGCGGCTGAGTGTGATCTAGGCCTAATCACCCATTGTACAGCCTTTGGCCTAGAAACAGTACAAATCTCTATATGTAATGATCCCAGGACTCTTCATGGGTTGTAGTGTCACAGGTTTTTTTTTTTATTCAAAGTCTGCCTCTACCCCTACTAAACTGACGTCCTATTCTCAGCCTGCATAAGATGGTTTCTTCTCTCCTTGAGATTCCGGAGCTTGTTTTCTAACAGTTGGGTTTTACTAGTCCCAATTTTGCTTCTTTTCTTTTCCACTACTCCATCCAAATTGATAACAATCTTTTCTTTTATTGGAACGCCCAATCCTCTACGAAAAGTTACTGAGTTAGGGTTATTCCTATGGTCTTTCTGATTTTGGCTGCTTGGGTAGCGGCTTTTTCATTTTTCAGAATTCCACAATGTACTGGTACCCATACCAAAATCACATTTGCAGATCTGGTTTTCATTTCCCAACACCCGTTTTATAATGCTCGGATTTTGGAATTGGTAGGTGTTTGTCTGCCAATGGCTAGGACACTCCATGAGTGTCACAACAATTGAATTGTTCTCTTTTTGTTTTCTCATCTTCTCATTAGATATAGCAAACAAATATAAAAATCGCAAAACAAATAGTGCAATGTTCACAGCTCTTGCAAGAACTTACACAACCTTCCAAGAGCAACAAGTTACACTATCTTAGAGCTCACTATATATTCAGAGCTTTCAGTATGGCCATAGATTCCCTTGAAAAGACGGAGCTCCCTTCTGGCAAGTTGAACTTAAGCTGTTCCTCTTTACTGTAGACAGCTCAGCCAACACTATTTTCCATTTTGGATGTGTCTGTGAATAGAAATTTAACACTAGAAAGATATGGGATCTATATTGCCTGAAAGCATTCAAAATGACTGCATTGTTAAACAATAACTAATGCGCAAAGAAATTTGTTTAACGGTAATTTTTAATATATTTTATAACACTTACAGTCATATAACAAGTTATTAATAAGTATTAAAAATTAAAAAAAAAATGTATTTCAGGAAATTCAAAAGCAGTCAAAATGACTTGCTTAGGCAATCTAGTGTTAAAGGTTTGGCTGGTACTTTTCTAGTAATTCAAAAAAAGCGATCTGAATTTCTATCGGGAGCATTTTGTTCACTCTAGTCATGGATTTATCTATGAATATGTCTATTTATTATTTATTTATTATTTATTTAGTATTTATCTATGTTTTCTGCCAGCAAGACACTTTCAGTTTAGGGATGGATCTTATATCATACAGGCTCACATCTATTTGGATTAATGATTGATAAAGTCTTCTTTGGAAGGGTTTTCCTATACTCTTGAGCCCCATGACTTTCAGACTCTTCAGTAAAAATGAGTATGAGCTAACAAGTGACAATAATAAGCCTTCAATCTGGAAACATATTTAAATAATAAGTGTTTTCACCTGAGAGGTTAAGGAGGTTACTAAACTCTGCATAAATGCTTTCGATTGGGAAAGTTGGGTAAGCTTCTGTACAAATTTTCAGAGCCACATTACATACAGCATCCAACATTCTTATCGATGCTTCGCTGGCTGTTCAATAAATTAGAGATCCTTATTTGAATTTTACTCCTTATTCACTTCCTTATAAGGGAGTGTCTATTGGAACCCCATTTTGAATTTAACATACATTTCAAAATCTCAAACCTTTTTGTGCATTGGTCCTTCAAATGTTTGATATGTGGTATCCGATTCATCTTCTTATCGAATATTAATCTTAGCATGATTGCTCATGGACATACTCAATCATAGAGCCATTAAATAATATTTTTGGATTGTTTTCATGTGTTTGGCAGGAGGTCGAATAACAGATTTTATTCCGTTGATAGCTAAGAGGAACAATGTCGCACTGATCTTTGTGGAGTGCCATTATCCAGGCGATGGCTTGAGAAATAGTTGTTCCCAACTCTGAAACAGAATTCTCTGTCAGCCAAATTTCTTCTTTTCTTTATGTTCTTCTTTATGTATGTCAGCATACACCCTCCTATTCCTGAACCTACTTAGATTGTAATGACCCTTTCTTTCATTAAGGAGCAGCATGGTCAAGTGGATAGAGCACTAATCTACTGTTCTCCGGGTCTCAGGTTCGAAACCCGGCTGAGGCAGAATTTTTTATTCTGTTATATCCACGGAGCGACCCTGGAGTATGGATACCCTATTGTCTCTATAAAGTGGGTACCCGAAATTGGGAAAAACCTGGTGGCCAAGCGTGATTTAGGACTAATCACCTCCTTGCACAGCTGTTGGCCGTAAAACAGTATGAATCTCTATAGGAGACCCTTCATGTGTTTTAGAGGTACAGGTTTTTTTTTTCTCATTTCATTTTGTCTTAGGCTTTCTCAAAGTCTAGGAGTATTGTGAGTAAATGTCATTTGATTAAAATGCTTTTGCACTTCATTTTAAAAGTGATTGTTTAATACAGCTAAAATGTTAGTAGGGTAAAGAAATATTCTTAAAAATTGGTATTAACTATCTAGATATCAAAATGGGAAATAAAATTGTACTTTTCAAATATTACTTTCACTTACTATATAAATTAAGGGAAAGTATTGCGATCGTGAAAATTTTTGATTTCCAGTTTTCAACGGAAATACACATTTTAGGGTCCCCCGAGTCCAAATAACCAAGTCCCGCAAAAAGGTCTGTGTGTGTGTGTGTGTGGTAACTCCCGGGCGGAAACGGTAAGTCCTATGAAATTGAAATTTCATATTTAAAACAACTATACGCCCAGACGTGACAAAACTTTTTTCAATATGAGCTTAACAGAAGAGGCACTTTATACCATTTTGCACCTTTTTTTTTTATTTTCTCTAAAACGGCTCTGATGATTTTGATTAAACTCGCTATATCGATGTAAAACTTAATGCGCTTTAATATCACATAGATTTTATTCTGATTAAAATGGTCTGACAGGGCTTAAATGCCGATATTTTAAATTTTCTTCCCCTAAAGTACCTTTAATTTTGTATATTCAATAATAATGAAAAACAGGAAAATATATAAATTGAATAAATTCGATACCCAACTAAAGGAGAAAACAGAAAAAAATATTTTTTTAATGCAATTTTTTGTTTTGAACATAAGAGCAGTAATATACATGTATGATATACCGTTGGAAAGCTAAAGATTTTAGAAAAAATATTATCTCATACGTAAGCTTTTAAAAGTTAATAGAGAGTGATGAAATGAACATAAAACTAACTGATTATTTTAGATAATAATATAATAGATTTTTTAATAAAGCACATGTTTCTATATAAACTCAATTTAATTAATTCTTTAATAGTTTCACGTATTTTTATCTCTAACTGATTTGAAAATTCTTTCATTTGATTTTAAAAATGGAGGTAAGTGAAAGTAGTGTGTTGCCCGCACCAGATAAATATTTTACTTCAAAGTTGGATTTAAACAGCTTCTTCAGTGAAATTTTTAGTTTTAAGATTTTAAGAAATGCAAAAGACATATTTCATATTTTAATTTTATATTTACCTCAAGAGGAAGTGAAAATAGAACATCCAATTGCTCTGCCTCCTTCTGTTTTCTTCCAGAGAGTGTATAAATAGGTTCCATACTCAGGATAGGGTTTCTCACTCTTTCACTGAGATATCTGGTCATTCTAAACAAGAAAACAGTTACGATAAAAAAGAAAAACATTTTGAATGAGTGAGAATTGAGAAAATTTAGAGACGTAAATTACATGAGCCATAAGTATCTTGAGTTTAATATATATTTTTTTAATTAGACAGTTTTCTTGTTCAACAAGATATCTAAATAAATGTTAGACCATATTCATGGATAAAATTAATACCCTTAAATAAAAACAGCTATTGTCATCTGAGGAATTAATAATATCAAAATTAACTTGAAGTTTTTCATTACCTGGATACAGACTTTGGGTATTTCTCTAATGGGTTGGTTTGTGCTTTTATCTCAGTACCCATTGCAGTTTCTGAAAGATAACAAAATTTTAACTATAAATTTCCATTTTATCTTTGAATTCACTTGATCTCATAAAACTCACTCTAGTAACTGTTAATCGAACATGAATGATTGTGAAATTAATTTTATTTCAGATTACATAAAATCAGTTTAAGTATGCACATGAAGAGTTTCAATTTTGGTCAACTGAAGAAACATCTATTCTGGTAGTTTTCTACATAGCATCTATTAGAGTAAATTTATGATCAATGAAATTTAAATAAAATAATTTTTACTTTCACTTACTTATCTATGAAACATACAGTAATGGGAAGAATTGTTATCGTGAAAATTTTTGCTTTTGAGTTTTCAACTGAACTACATGTTTTAGGATCGATCACCTTAGTCCAAATTACCAAGTCTCCTTAAAAGATCTTTTTGTGTGTGATAAGACTAGCATTTTTTTTTTTTTTTTTTTTAATTTGTTTTATTAAGAGATAATACAATCTGCCACCTTCTGGGGCAATGAGTATTAGAGATAGAATAAATCATTCATACCATATGTACATTGTAAATAAAATTAAAGAAAAAAAAAAAAATAAGAAACAAAATAAAATAAAATAATAAAGACTAATCAAATAAAAGAAAAAAATATATATATACACAAAATTAAATAAATACTATAAATAAAATAATAACAATCTTGTTCACATTCATACCTATTTACAATATTTACAAACTGCCTCTGGGATCACTGGATCAAACCTCGAGATCCACTAGTGGATGTCGAGGCACAATGCCAGAAGATACCAGCGCCTCTCATTCAGCAGCGTCACTGGTCTTGAGAGCCAGTGGAGGCTGCTCGAGAGCGCTAGAGCCACATACACTCAGGAAGACTAGCATTAAAACAAAAAGTTGTATGCAGCTCAAATTTCATATATAAAACCTGGGATGTTTCAGCAACTTTTTAAAAAATATTGATGATTTTCTTAAAAATGGCTCGAACGATTCTAATTAAACTCTCTGATTAAATTGGTGGAAAATTAAATAAGTTTTAATTTCATGTAGGCTTCAGGTTGAGATAGTATGACACCAAATACCAAAATTTCTTCCTATAAAATACTTTTCATTTTGTGTTTTAGAAACAATTACACATTTCAGCTTGTTAGCATTGAGAAAAAATAGGTGAATGTGAAATATGAAAGAATTTTATAACAGCTGTAGAAAAGTAACGCAGAGTAAAGAAAAGGGCGTTAGCTTAAGTGATAGTTGAAGATAATAATTTTTAATGTTATGTTATTTAATCTAAAATATATGTTTCGATTGGAATACGATTTTTTTCTCAAGTTTAAATTGATTTATGAGAAGTAATAGAAATTTGCTTATTGCGGGCACCAAAATTTTATGAAAGTAATGCTTGAATTTAATTCTATTTTCAAAAATTTAGTAATTGGAAAAAAAATTAGATTGATTTCAATGAAACAATCCTCACCTGCTATAGCATCAAGAGCACAGTTGGACATGAACTCTGTTATGTTGAAATAACCCTTATCAACTTTGTCCTTCAGGCAGCTTACAAGAGTGTTTGCACATTTATTGAATGTAGGTATGAACTTTTCGAGAATTTTAAAATGAAATGTTGGTGTAATAGCTTTGCGTCTCATTTGCCACAAATTACCTGTGAGGGTGAAGAAAATACAAATGCAAAAAAATTATGTGGATATGTAGTAAATGGAGACATTTTAAAATAACATATGATCCTTAGCTTTATTTGGAGAAAGTCGATCATTAATTACCTGTTGCTAAAAGGAGTCCCATACCAAGCCAAGAATCTAATAATTTATATGAAGTTGATTTAGTTAATAATGTCTGACTGGTTAGAATCATCTAAAAAAAAATGAAATGCAATTTTAAATAAGTTTATATTTAAGTAAATGGAATTAAAGTTTAAACAAAAATGAAAAGATAGTTCAAAATTAATCTTTGATATTAATGTTTTGAATTATTAAGCTATGCCAGATACATACCTGCATGTCATCAGGTTCAGATACAAAAATATGCAGTTCTGGTCCCAGCCAAAACCTCATTGTGTATCCATACTTTTTTGAGAGATCTGACCAACATGGTGGTGCATCTATTGAAAATATAGTTTTTTATTGAGATAAATTATAGAAGAAATCAGTCAATGCTTGATGCTTACATTGTCTTTAAAATTAATATTCAACCAGGTCTGCCTTTTAGCCACTATTCCCCAATGCTTTGGATAAATATAAAGAGATCTTACAGAGGTAACTAAATTAAAGATATTTCATATTGGTTTGAAAGATGTTGTAAAATTTGTGGAAATATAATCATGAATCCTTGTAATATGTTTGCCACTAAATATTGTGCATCTGGTTCATAATATAATTATGGAAGGATTGAATGAGGAAAATACATTAATTGAGCCTATGAATTATCCATAAGTTTGACTTAATGATATATTTATTTGGATGAGAAGACAATGTATTCAGCAAAAATAAGTGAATAAAAAAATTGCTAACTTTAAATGAAAAAACAAACAATTTATTCACTCCTCCTAGGTTAAATAATAGCTTGAGATCCCTTAAAATCAATTCTTCTATACCAACACATTTAACATTTCCAAACCATTGATGCAGTTGGAATAGGATTTTGAAGGTTAAAAAAACCTTGAATGCCATGGGAAGATTGGAATAGAATAAGGATTTAAGGAGTCTTCGAAATAGTGTTTCAATATTCAGCAATGGTTTTAGAAAGATTGACAGAGTATTATTTTTGAAGAAAATACGAATGAAACAAAAACAATTATTTAATTTTAGAGCTCATAGATAATTGCTAGTATTCGGAATTCCTAGGTAAAAGTTAAGCAGGAAATCAACCAAGATGACTTATAAAAACGAAGTTATATTTTAAAAAATCAAGGTGGAGATTGACCAAGAAAAAAATAACAGTAATTCAGCCTGAAAAATAGGTTAATTATTCAAGTGTATACTAGACTATCAATTATTTATAATAAGTTCATTAGGGCAATCAGTTGTTTTGATTTAGAAGGTATGTTTTTATTACATATAACTTTGAAAAATATGAATTATTTTTTTAAATACATATATCTGAATTACTCATTGATTTAACAATACTGTATTGAAGTATTGGCATATCTTGAATGTAATTTTTTTTTTCATTTGTTTTAATAACAGCTACTTCACTGCCACTCTTATGGCGACTGACTCTAAGTTGCTGGTTGTTTTTTTTATTTATTTTAACGTCATTTTATACTACTATGGCTAATCAGACAATGCTACAGTGGGAGTCCTAAATTTTGCCTATCCAGGTTTTATTAAGATAAGGATCTTTAATGAGTACCTGACATCGCACAGGCTAGGGACCACCTTTTAACGTCCCCTCCGAAGGACGGCACAACTAAGGATTTTTTTACTCCCATTAAAAAATCCTAGGACCACCTGCGGGTTTGAACCTGTGACCTTTGGCTTAGGAGGCTGTTATGCTAGCCACCCAGCTACAAGTGATCCCTCTTAGTTGCTGGTTATGGGCCAGAATTTGACAAGAGGGAGTAAAAGGCACTTGCTAGAGATGGCAAAATTTGGAGAATGTTAAATTTCAAGCGGTTTTATTTTTAGTTTAAATGAAATACAATGTGGTGTTGATTAGTTTGACCTTAATTCTGCCATTATAGATTATGAGCTATTATAAAATAAGTAAGTATCTTATTTATTTATTGTTTTCAATAATGAACCTTTGTAATCGAAGAAAAACATTACCTCTCCCTCCTCAATATTTGAGGGCTTACATTTCAAGATATGTAAAACCGAATAACAAATAAAAAAAAATTCGTTTGGCCGAATAAATAAATACTACAAGTTTCAGAAATAGCAGAGATCGTCGATCGCAGAAACCGTTACACCTTCGGCAAGCCGAATCAGAAGTCAGAAGACCGCCTTCTGTTTCTTCCACGTGGCAGGGAGTGAAGACGTAAGCTGGTGAATGAGAGTATTTTTATTGGCAGCCATCGTTGCACACACTCTACCTCAGCTAGTTATTTTTAATTGATTAATCTTCTTTTTTCCGTGATAGTGTTCAGTTTACTGAGTAGATTGATGTAGTTCTTTGTTTTGAAGAGAAAACGTTTTGGAAAACCTTCGATTCGTCATTAGCGCATTCCACAGAAGGTGCACCAATGATGAAACGGGTGTTAATGTTTTTTTTTAATTTTCCTTTGAAGCTACTGCTCTGGTACGAAGAAATATTCTGGTTCATACTTTATCATACTCAATCGGGTGCTGATCGTATATAGAAGCGAATTTTTAAAAATATTTAAGAGATCAAAGAGGCGAGGACTATCTTAATTTGTTCTAAAGCCTTCGGAAGCTCATTCCAAAAATCGTTGGTTCACCTACTCATCATTGGCTCACCACTATATCGTCATTAGCTCACTTTCTGATTTCTAAAATAATTAATCATTTTAATTAATTAATTATTAATGGAATTAATTATTTTGATAATTACACCTAATCAAGTTCTGCTGAGAGCTACATCAGATTATATTTCATGTATAGGGACAACAAAAAAAAAAAAAGAAAGAAAGAAAAGACCAAAAACTCAACTTTTGAAATTTGCAAGGAAGACGCACCCAATTGTACGTTTTGCTGAGAATCGTTTTGAAATTATCAGTAAAGAATGAAACTAACCATTATACCATAACATAGCTATATGGAAATATTAAACCATTGTGTAATCATTTTCATTTGTGTGTTTTAAACATGGAGAGTGGAAGAAAGAGGCAAGGGCGTATGCAGGATTTTCGTCAGGAGTGGGCCAAGTGGATTGACACAAATCAAACAATGTCTATATACTTATAAATTTAAAAAATGAGTTACCTACTGCTTTTTTATCGTAATGCTTTGTTTATTTATAAGAGGGGGAGGGAGGGGAAGAGGAGCTTTTAAAAATTCTCTATGGCTGAAGATGGAAAATATCTACTATGTGCATACCATATGACATGGAAATAAAAGGAAACCAAATGGCAGATAAGGCTGCCATAGAGGCCCTTCCTCTCACTGGTCGTGGTAGTGGTAGTGCTGATAACACCAGAGTTCGAACGTCCTCTGATAAAAAATATATTGAAGAAATAGGGAACAACATCTATCCAAGAAAACTGAAATACTTGAAGAAAAAGTTAAGCCTTGGAAAACCTCAAGCCGCATAAATCGCCGAGATGCGATGGTCCTGACCCGTTTAAGAATCTGAGTTATCGCATGACCCCTTCATATCGAAGGAATTGTCCCAAAGATGCCATCGTTGTAGGAGAATCTTGACAGTAGCTCATATTTCCGAAAAATGTCCATTTTACCCCAGAAAATTGAATCTAAAGGAAAAACCCAGTACCGTCGCGGTCGGTTTAGGAAACGTTGGGAATAAGATAGTGGAGTGCCGTTTGACCTAAAAATGTAAAAATCTCGGATCCAATAAATGGATTTTCTTGAAACCTTCTTTATTGTTTTCTTAAAAGCATTGATAAAAAAATCTGGTGTGCGCAACATACGGCTTTTACGTACCTCCGTTATTTATTGTTAAAGAATTGTTTATTAACACTTAAATGAGCACACTTTAACTTCCCTTTGTGTTTATCTATTTTATTTCACAACCATTCACATCTACCAACGTTTCGGGGTTTTTTCCCCATTCTCAAGACTTATTTTTTAAAAACATTTTCTCACATATAACTCACTACTTCACTTCATAGCTCACTGCTGTTCGTAAGCCAATGAACATGTGGACGAATATCAGTGAGCTATGAAGTGAAGCAGTGAGTTATATGTGAGAAAATGTTTTTAAAAAAATAATTCCTGAGAATGGGGAAACAACCCCGAAACGTTGATAGATGTGAATGGTTGTGAAATAAAATAGATAAACACAAAGGGAAGTTAAAGTGTGCTCATTTAAGTGTTAATATTAAGAAAAACTTCCAGAAAAATTAAAAAATAAAAGAAAGATTTTTTTTTATATACAAGAAACATGTTTTATTAAATAATCTATTATATTATTATCTGCGACAATCCGTTACCAATGGTATATAATACATATATATTACTGTTCTTAAGTTAAAACATCTGGTGCTGGTAACACACGACTTTCACTTACCTCCGTTTTAAAAATCGATTAAAGAATTTTCAAATACAGTAAGAGATAAAAATGAGTGGAACCATTAAAGAAATTATTAAATGGAATTTCTATAGAAACATGTGTTTAAAAAAAATAGATTGTATTATTATCTAATATAATCGCTTAGTTTTATCGGCTTTTTATCATTCTCTATTAACTTTTAAAAGCTTGTGTATGCGATGATATTTTTTCTAAAATCTTTAGCTTAAATAAGTGAAAGTAAAAATAAAAATTGCATTAAATAAATATTTTTGCAGTTTGCTAATCAGATGAAATGGTCAATTTTATAAAATATACAAAATGAAAGTTACTTTAGAAGAAGAATTTTTAAAATATTGGCATTTAAGCCACGTCAGACTATTTCAATCAGAATAAAACTAACATGATATGAAAGTCCGTACAATTTTTCATCTTTACAGTGAGTTTAATCGAAATCGTTAGAGCCGTTTTTGAGAAATCGTTAATGTGTGCAAAATACACTGCATAAAGTGGCTCCTCTGGTAAGCTCATTTTGATGAAAAAGTTGCTGTAACATTTCGGCGTATAGTTGTCTTAAATATGATATTTCAGTTTCATAGGACTTTTAGTTTTCGCGCTGGACTTACCACATACACACAGACCTTTTTTCGGGACTTGGTCATTTAGCCCTAGGGGACCCTAACACGTGTATTTCCGTCGAAAACTGGAATTCGAAAATATTCACGATCGCAATACTTTCCCTTAATATATATTCCAGATATAGGTTAGTGAAAGTAAAAAGTTCACCCATCAAAATTTGCCGATCTAAATTGCATGTGAGGGGAGCCCGTGGCTGAGTGGCTAGCTTGCTAGTCTCTCATGCTACAGGTTGCGAGTTCGAGTCCCAGTCCCGGCGGGGCTTTTATAATGATGTAATATAATGGGGATTCATTCACAGCCTCTCCCCCGGGTATGTGAGACCCGTCAGCCAAATGGTGGCCACTCACAAAATAAGGCGAAGGGAGTGATGACCCTACACTGTAAATTACATCGTGAAACGCGAGTGCAAACTCCCAGGAGATTACACCGCGAGGCCCAGAGCCTGTACGGCCTGTCGCGCCAAAGAAAAAAAAACTTGCATTAATTGTTTATAGCAATGAATAAAAATGCTATAATGGTAACATTGAAAACCAATTTTTGAGTAATGATTTTCGTGTAATATACAATAAATATTATTTGTATATTCATTTTATATTAATTGTTTTTTTTCTTTTATAATTTTGTACGAAGTTTTACTTTATATTTCACACTCAAAAATGCACTCCTTAACTTCTTTTTATTACACATTTATTTTTCTTCACAATTTATTACATGGCTTTTTAATAAATAGTTTTATAATAAAGTAAACCTTCGTTATAACGAACTCCAAGGGACCAAAGCATTCTCTGTTCGTTATAAAAGAATTCGTTATATCCGAAAAATATATTGTATGTCTTGGTATAAATTCAAGTGGTTAAAAAGAAATATTTTCAATACGGCATTCGCTTTCAGGCACATGTTTATTTAGAAACTAAAAAAGCAGTTAAAACTATGCACTATGTACATATATCTATCTTCTTTCACATTCTACATAATCCTTTAAGATTAACATTAACCATCATTCAAAATACAAAACCTAAAAAGGAACTTACAATGTCAAAATCACAGCAATTTTTTTTTTTTTTTTTTTTTTTTTTTGTATATTTCGATGAAGACGCAACAGAGGCATCGATTTCATCAATATTAGCGACAATCGTTGATAGAGGAGATTTTGATATCTGTTATTTTTCCGTAATTTTCTATTTCAACTCAGTTTTTTTATCCACTTCTTGGAGAATCGCCAACCTTGTATTTAAATCAAAGATTTTCTCTTGACCTCGTAGGAAACTCGAATTAAAGCAAGTAATAAAAGCAATAAAAACAGAAAAACTAGCTGAAACTCTAGAAACCAGAAGCTGCCAGACTGTGAATCACAGAATTGAGCTGAATAGAAGGAAGAGGTATGGATTTGGACAGAAAGGCGTCGCTCTTTATTGGAAATCAAGACGTTTCGTTATTTTTTTATTCTTTATTTTTCATAATAACCGAACAAATTCAATTCTGAGGTCTTAAAAAGTAGTTCGTTAATTCGTAATAAGAGAATATTTCGTTATAATATTCGTTATATCGTTATAACGAGGAGAAAGCATAGTTTTCTATTCATTTTTCAAGGGACTGCAACTATAGTTCGTTATAAACGGGTGTTCGTTATAACCGTGTTCGTCAAAAAGAGGGTTTACTGTAATACACACAACACATGATTTTCCATTTCTATCTTACTGCTGTTCGTTCTTTTAGATGTTTATTGGCTAACTGTTATAAACATCTAAGAGAACGAATAGCAGTTAGCTAGAAATGTAAAATCGTGTGTTAAAAAGTGTTTTTAAAAAAAGTCTTGATAATGGGGAAAGAACACCGAAACGTTGAAGAAGTATGTAATAAATTGTGAAGATAATAAAAGAGAAGTTAAGGAGTGCATTTTTGAGTGTGAAAAATTAATTGTTTCGTTTCATCGTTGAGTGAAAAAAAAATATTGATAATAAGTTTAATTGCTCAGCATGAAGAGCTTAAAATTCTGAAGAAAGATTAAGTATTCTTTATTAATTAATAAACGACGTGATTTTTAATATAATATTACATAAAAAGTACAAATTGCCTTATTTATATACTCACCAATACTTTAGTTTATATGTGATGGATAACTGTTGCCATTGCATTTTTTAGCAAGCTACAGTACAATTTGATTCACTTTTCCTGAACATTTTTTTGTGCTATTTTGCCTTGTGCTGATTTCAGAAAATAAATTTCTTGATCTGTTGGTAAAAATCCAGTCAATAAAACATGAACATCTTTGTTCTCAGAAACTGCAACAATTTTTCCAGATTTTAAATTGATTGCAGTTTCAATCATTAATTTGCCAACATAAGCTTCCACTTGATATGAAAGTGTTTGATTACAGTAAGTGTGTTTCGTAACACATCTATAATGCTGCTTTACCTCGTCACTATCACTTACATCTTCCCCTTGATATGAAAGTGTTTGATTACAGTAAGTGTGTTTCGTAACACATCTATAATGCTGCTTTACCTCGTCACTATCACTTACATCTTCCCCTTGATATGAAAGTGTTTGATTACAGTAAGTGTGTTTCGTAACACATCTATAATGCTGCTTTACCTCGTCACTATCACTTACATCTTCCACTTGATATGAAAGTGTTTGATTACAGTAAGTGTGTTTCGTAACACATCTATAATGCTGCTTTACCTCGTCACTATCACTTACATCTTCCCCTTGATATGAAAGTGTTTGATTACAGTAAGTGTGTTTCGTAACACATCTATAATGCTGCTTTACCTCGTCACTATCACTTACATCTTCCCCTTGATATGAAAGTGTTTGATTACAGTAAGTGTGTTTCGTAACACATCTATAATGCTGCTTTACCTCGTCACTATCACTTACATCTTCCCCTTGATATGAAAGTGTTTGATTACAGTAAGTGTGTTTCGTAACACATCTATAATGCTGCTTTACCTCGTCACTATCACTTACATCTTCCCCTTGATATGAAAGTGTTTGATTACAGTAAGTGTGTTTCGTAACACATCTATAATGCTGCTTTACCTCGTCACTATCACTTACATCTTCCCCTTGATATGAAAGTGTTTGATTACAGTAAGTGTGTTTCGTAACACATCTATAATGCTGCTTTACCTCGTCACTATCACTTACATCTTCCACTTGATATGAAAGTGTTTGATTACAGTAAGTGTGTTTCGTAACACATCTATATGCTGCTTTACCTCGTCACTATCACTTACATCTTCCCTTGATATGAAAGTGTTTGATTACAGTAAGTGTGTTTCGTAACACATCTATAATGCTCTTACCTCGTCACTATCACTTACATCTTCCCTTGATATGAAAGTGTTTGATTACAGTAAGTGTGTTTCGTAACACATCTATAATGCTGCTTTACCTCGTCACTATCACTTACATCTTCCCCTTGATATGAAAGTGTTTGATTACAGTAAGTGTGTTTCGTAACACATCTATAATGCTGCTTTACCTCGTCACTATCACTTACATCTTCCCCTTGATATGAAAGTGTTTGATTACAGTAAGTGTGTTTCGTAACACATCTATAATGCTGCTTTACCTCGTCACTATCACTTACATCTTCCCCTTGATATGAAAGTGTTTGATTACAGTAAGTGTGTTTCGTAACACATCTATAATGCTGCTTTACCTCGTCACTATCACTTACATCTTCCCCTTGATATGAAAGTGTTTGATTACAGTAAGTGTGTTTCGTAACACATCTATAATGCTGCTTTACCTCGTCACTATCACTTACATCTTCCCCTTGATATGAAAGTGTTTGATTACAGTAAGTGTGTTTCGTAACACATCTATAATGCTGCTTTACCTCGTCACTATCACTTACATCTTCCCCTTGATATGAAAGTGTTTGATTACAGTAAGTGTGTTTCGTAACACATCTATAATGCTGCTTTACCTCGTCACTATCACTTACATCTTCCCCTTGATATGAAAGTGTTTGATTACAGTAAGTGTGTTTCGTAACACATCTATAATGCTGCTTTACCTCGTCACTATCACTTACATCTTCCCCTTGATATGAAAGTGTTTGATTACAGTAAGTGTGTTTCGTAACACATCTATAATGCTGCTTTACCTCGTCACTATCACTTACATCTTCCCCTTGATATGAAAGTGTTTGATTACAGTAAGTGTGTTTCGTAACACATCTATAATGCTGCTTTACCTCGTCACTATCACTTACATCTTCCCCTTGATATGAAAGTGTTTGATTACAGTAAGTGTGTTTCGTAACACATCTATAATGCTGCTTTACCTCGTCACTATCACTTACATCTTCCCCTTGATATGAAAGTGTTTGATTACAGTAAGTGTGTTTCGTAACACATCTATAATGCTGCTTTACCTCGTCACTATCACTTACATCTTCCCCTTGATATGAAAGTGTTTGATTACAGTAAGTGTGTTTCGTAACACATCTATAATGCTGCTTTACCTCGTCACTATCACTTACATCTTCCCCTTGATATGAAAGTGTTTGATTACAGTAAGTGTGTTTCGTAACACATCTATAATGCTGCTTTACCTCGTCACTATCACTTACATCTTCCCTTGATATGAAAGTGTTTGATTACAGTAATGTGTTTCGTAACAATCTATAATGCTCTTTACCTCGTCACATCACTTACATCTTCCTTGATATGAAAGTGTTTGATTACAGTAAGTGTGTTTCGTAACACATCTATAATGCTGCTTTACCTCGTCACTATCACTTACATCTTCCCTTGATATGAAAGTGTTTGATTACATAAGTGTGTTTCTAACACATCTATAATGCTGCTTTACCTCGTCACTATCACTTACATCTTCCCTTGATATGAAAGTGTTTGATTACAGTAAGTGTGTTTCGTAACACATCTATAATGCTGCTTTACTCGTCACTATCACTTACATCTTCCCCTTGATATGAAAGTGTTTGATTACAGTAAGTGTGTTTCGTAAACATCTATAATGCTGCTTTACCTCGTCACTATCACTTACATCTTCCCCTTGATATGAAAGTGTTTGATTACAGTAAGTGTGTTTCGTAACACATCTATAATGCTGCTTTACCTCGTCACTATCACTTACATCTTCCCTGATGAAGTGTTTGTACAGTAAGTTTGTAAACATATGCTTACTCTCAATCACTAATTCCTTGTGAAGTGTACGTAGGTTCTAACATCTAAATTGTTTACCTCTCCTACACTACTCTCCCTGTAAATGTTTGATTACAGTAGTGTTTCGAACACTTAAGCGCTACTTACTATCTTACACTTCCTATAAGTGTTTGATTACAAGTGTTTTGAACATCTTAAGTGCTTACTGCACATCCTTACTCCTTAAAAGTGATTCTATGGTTCTACCTTAATGCGCTTTACTGTATATCACTATCTCCTTGATGAATGTTGATTCAAAGTTGTTCGAACATCATATCTGCTTACTCACTATCATACATCTCCTGATAAAGGTTGATAAGTAGGTTTTCGTAACACACTTAATCTCTCACATCTCTCTTCCTATATGAAGTGTTGTTACGTAGTGTTCGTAACACATCTAAATGCTTACTCCCTACCTACATCTCCTGTATGAAGTTATACATAATTGTCGTAACATCATAATGTGCTTACTCCACTATATTACATTTCCTTGTAGAATTATTCAGTATGTGTTTACACACAATGCGCTTACCTCGTCACATCACTTACATTCCCTGATAAGTGTTTGATCATAAGTGTGTCGACACATCTATTGCTTACCCGTCATACATTACTCCTGATTGAAAGTTTTTACATAAGTTTCGTAATAAGCGCTTCTGTCATATACTACACTTCCTTGATAGAAGGTGATTACGAAGTGGTTCTAACCTTATCTGCTTCCGCACTCACTACATCTCCTTGAAGAAGGTGTTACAGATGTGTTCGTACCCATATGCTTACCTCCACTACATCATCTTCCTGATTAAGTGTTGATTCGAAGGTTCGTAACATAAATCTTTACCTCGTCATCACTAATTTCCTTGTAAATGTTATACGTAGGTGTTTCGACATTAAATGTGCTCTTCACTCACTATCTCCCTGATAAGTGTGATACGATTTTCGTACACACTAAGTGCTTTACTCGTCACTATCACTACATTCCTTGAAGAAGTTGATTAAGTGTTCGTAAATTAAATGCTGCTACTCGTACTACATACTTCCTTGAAGAATGTGATTACAAAGTGTTTGTACACATTAAGCTTTACCTCTCACTACTTCCTAATGAATGTTGTTACGAGTGTGTTGTAACACATCATAATGCTTTACTCCATCATTACTCTCCTTGAATGAAGTTTGTACAGTAGTTGTTGTAACACATATGCGCTTTACCTGTCTCATCACTCCGATAGATGTTATTACAGTAAGTGTGTTCGTACAATCTATAATGCGCTACTCGACATCCTTATTCCCCTAATGAAGTGTTGATACTAGTTGTTCGTACACTCATATGGCTTACCGTCACTTCACTACATCTCCCCTTGTAGAAAGTTTGATACGAGTTGTTCGAACATTAAAGCTCTACTCGTCACATCACTACATCTCCTTGATATGATGTTGATACTAAGTGGTTCGTAACACTATAATTTTTACCCACAATACATTTCCTTGATATGAAAGTGTTGATACAAGTGTTTGTAATTAATGTGCTTACCTCGTCTATCATTACATCTCCTATAGAAGGTTGTTACGTATGTGTTCGAATTATATGCTGCTTACCTCGTCATATCACTACACTCCTTAAATTTATATAAGTGTGTTCGTACATATAAGCTGTTTACTGTCTCATTCTTTCCTGAATGAAAGTTGTTACAGTAAGTTGTTTCTACACATCTTAAGGCTTACTTCACTATCACTTAATTTCCTGTTGAATGTTTGATTACAGTAGGTTTTCGTACACATTATAATGTGCTTTACTGTCACTATCACTACATCTTCCTTGATATGAAGTGTTGATTACATAAGTTGTTCGAACACATCTATAAGCTGCTTACCTCGTCATATCATACATCTCCTTGTTAAGGTTTGATTACTATGTGTTGTAAACATCTATAACTTTACTCGTTATCACTTAATCTTCCTTGATAGAAGTGTTTGATTAAGAATTGTTACATATAAGTGCTTACCTCGTCATCATTCACTCCTGATTAGGTTGTCATAGTGTGTTCGTAACAATTATAAGGCTTTATCGTATTCACTAATCTTCCTGATAGAAGTGTGATACAGTATGTGTTCGTAACACATCTAACTGCTTCCTGTCATATACATTCCTGATATGAGGTTGATAGTATGTGTTCGTAATCTATAATGTGCTTATCCTTCATTATCCAAAGTGATACAGTAAGTGTTGTAACATCTAAATGCTTACTGTCACTATCACTACATTCCTGATTAAGTGTTGATACAGTAAGTGTGTTTGTACAATTATAAGGCTTACCTGTTACTTTCTGAATAAAGTTGTTCTAAGTGTTTTGTAAACATCATAAGTGTTTACTGTCACTACACATCTCCTGATATGAAGTTGATTACGAGTGTTCGTAACATTAAATCTGCTTACTGCATATCACTACTCTTCTTGATATGAAGTGTTGATTACAGTAAGTGTGTTTCGACACATCTAAATGTGCTTTACTCGTACTATCACTTAATCTTCCCCTTGATATGAAGTGTTTGATTACAGTAAGTGTGTTCGAACACATCTATAATGTGCTTTACCTCTCACTATCACTTACATCTTCCTTGATATGAAAGTGTTGATTACAGAAGTGTGTTTCGTAACACATCTATATGTGCTTTACTCGTCACTATCACTTACATCTTCCCCTTGATATGAAAAGTGTTTGATTACAGTAAGTGTGTTTCGTAACACATCTATAATGCTGCTTTACCTCGTCACTATCACTTACATCTTCCCCTTGATATGAAGTGTTTGATTACAGTAAGTGTGTTTCGTAACACTTAATGCTGCTTTACCTGTCAATATTACATTTCCTTGAATGAAATGTTTGATTACAGTAAGTGTTTTCGTAACCATTATAATGTGTTTATCGTCATATCTTACATCTTCCCTTGATATGAAAGTGTTGATTACATACTGTTGAAATTATAATGTGTTTTACTCTACTATCACTACACTTCCCCTTATATGAAGTGTTTGATTACAGTAAGTGTGTTTCGTAACACATCTATAATGCTGCTTTACCTCGTCACTATCACTTACATCTTCCCCTTGATATGAAAGTGTTTGATTACAGTAAGTGTGTTTCGTAACACATCTATAATGCTGCTTTACCTCGTCACTATCACTTACATCTTCCCCTTGATATGAAAGTGTTTGATACAGTAAGTGTGTTTCTAACACATCTATAATGCCTTACCTCTCACTATCACTTAATTTCTTGATATGAAAGTGTTTGATACATAAGTGTTTTCGTAACATCTTAATTTGCTTTACTCGTCACTATACTTACATCTTCCCTTGATATAAGTGTTTGATTACAGTAAGTGTTTCTAACACTCTTAAGCTGCTTTACCTGTACTTCATTACACTTCCTTATAATGTGTTGTTACGTATGTTTTCGTACACTTATAATGTGTTTACTGTCACTATCACTTAATCTTCCCCTTATATGAAATTTTGATTACAGTAAGTGGTTTCGTAACAATATATGCTGTTTACACTCTCACTATACTTACATCTTCCCTTGATATGAAAGTGTTTGATTACAGTAAGTGTGTTTGTACACATCTATAATGCTGCTTTACCTCGTCACTATCACTTACATCTTCCCCTTGATATGAAAGTGTTTGATTACAGTAAGTGTGTTTCGTAACACATCTATAATGCGCTTTACCTCTCACTATCACTTCATCTTCCCCTTGTATAAAGGGTTTGATTACAGTAAGTGTGTTTCGTAACAATCTATAATGCTGCTTTACCTGTCACTATTAAATTTTTGATATAAGTGTTTGATTACAGTAAGTGTTTTCGTACACATCTATAATGTCTTTACTTGCATTATCATTAATTTCCCTTATATGAAGTGTTTGATTACAGTAAGTGTGTTTCGTAACAATCTATAATGCTGCTTTCTGTCACATCATTTTACTCCTTATTGAAAGTGTTTCTACATAAGTGTGTTTCTAAACATTTAATGTGCTTTACTCTATATCACTTACCTCTTCCTAATAAATTTTTGATTACAGTAATGTGTTTCGTAAACATTATAATGCTGCTTTACCTCGTCACTATCACTTACATCTTCCCCTTGATATGAAAGTGTTTGATTACAGTAAGTGTGTTTCGTAACACATCTATAATGCTGCTTTACCTCGTCACTATCACTTACATCTTCCCCTTGATATGAAAGTGTTTGATTACAGTAAGTGTGTTTCGTAACACATCTATAATGCTGCTTTACCTCGTCACTATCACTTACATCTTCCCCTTGATATGAAAGTGTTTGATTACAGTAAGTGTGTTTCGTAACACATCTATAATGCTGCTTTACCTCGTCACTATCACTTACATCTTCCCCTTGATATGAAAGTGTTTGATTACAGTAAGTGTGTTTCGTAACACATCTATAATGCTGCTTTACCTCGTCACTATCACTTACATCTTCCCCTTGATATGAAAGTGTTTGATTACAGTAAGTGTGTTTCGTAACACATCTATAATGCTGCTTTACCTCGTCACTATCACTTACATCTTCCCCTTGATATGAAAGTGTTTGATTACAGTAAGTGTGTTTCGTAACACATCTATAATGCTGCTTTACCTCGTCACTATTGCATACATCTTCCCCTTTATAGTCATACTTATATATTTTCGCTTCCTATTTTTCTCTTTTTTTCACTAATTCTACTTTTTTAATCTCAGTCCGCTATTTTTTATGATTAATATGTATTTAAAAAAATCATTAGCCAATCCTTTAGTTTTTTTCTCAACAAACAATCGAATCAGTAAACATAACATAGCTTCTTGGAAAAGCTCTAACGAGCATTCTAGTTCCCATATTTTCCGTTCCACGCAATGAGCGTTTTTTAAAACGGAAAAAAAAAATAACTTCTTTAGACACAGTCTCAGAGTCAAGTGTGTATCTTTTTTCTTATTGATTAGGATTTTTTTTTCATCGCCTATTTCTTTCTCCCTCTTTCCATACTCATATCTTTCTCCTTTATCCTGACATATAATTGTTAGTTTAATATTACATTATTTTAAAATTTAAATTTACTTTTTGTTCATACTGTTTCTCTTTTTTAATGACTATGTTCTTTTTATATATTACCTATACTCTTAACTATGTTTTTAATATATTACCGTCATACATCACTTCGAAATTGTTCATATTTAAAATTTTAATTGTTCACATATTTTTCCTTTGTCATTTGTTTCATTTGCTTAGTCTCTCTTTATATATTCCTATTACAATATTATCATCTTAATTTTGTTTATTTCCATACTTTATAACTGTCATTTTATTATCATATTACATTTAATTTTATTTATGTTCCCATATTATATTACTGTCATATTATTATTATATACCTAACGCATTATTAAGTCTATATATTACATTGGTTATCTTGTTTCTTTTAGCCCTGATGAAGGCCCACATTGTAGACCGAAACGTCGGCACATAATTAAAATAGCACTTGTTTTAAATGTGTGTTTCTAATTTATGATCGCACCCCCAACCATCTTCCTCATCTAATGCTGTTTTCATTTTTTGGAGTTAGCTAAGAAATTTTACTTCTCTTTTTTTAAAGGCATGTCATTACATAATTTGTTTTTGAGCGATTTTGTGCAGATTTTCTGGTGACCATCAAATACTACATAAACTTTGTCTCTATAATTATTTTGTAAATATCGTACACAATGTTTAGAAATAGTGTCAACATTATAATCCATTAGCTACTTCTGCCGTGTAACATCCCTCCATCAAGAATGTAGGAAAATGTTTGTACATCGTTCACCTTTACTGTCACTTCTGAAAAAAATCTGGTGCGGGCAACACACAACTTTCACTTACCTACATTTTTTAAATCAATGAAAGAATTTTCAAAAACAGTCAGAGATAAAAAAATACGTGAAACTCTTAAGGAATCAATTAAATTAAATTTCTATAGAAACATGTGTTTCATTAAAAAATCTATTATATTATTATCTAAAATAATCAGTTAGTTTTATGTTCATTTCATCATTCTCTATTAACTTTTAAAAGCTTGTGTATGAGATAATATTTTTTCTAAAATCTTTAGCTTTCCGACGGTATATCATACATGTATATTACTGCTCTTATGTTCAAAAACGAAAAATTACATTGAAAAAATATTTTTTCTGTTTTCTCCTTTAGTTGGGTATCGAATTTATTCAATTTATATATTTATCTGTTTTTCATCAGCGTTAACAAGATAATATAGTTATTTTTATTGAATCTATAAAATTAAAGGTACTTTAGGGGGATGAAAATTTAAAATATCGGCAATTAAGCCCTGTCAGACCATTTTAATCAGAATAAAACCTACATGATATTAAAGCCCATTAAATTTTACATCGATATTGCGAGTTTAATCAAAATCGTCGGAACCCTTTTCGTGAAAATCGAAAAAAGGTGCAAAATGCATAGTATAAAGTGCCTCTTCTGGTAAGCTCATTTCGATGAAAAAAGTTTTGTCACGTCTCGGGCGTATAGTTGTCTTAAATACGAAATTTCAGTTTCATAGGACTTTTCGTTTCCGCCCGGGAGTTACCACACACAGACATACAGATCTTTTTGCGGGACTTGGTTATTTGGACTCAGGGGGAATTCGAAATTGTTCACGATCTCAATACTTTCCCTTACTATATATAGTAAGTGAAAGTAATAAGTCGTAAAATTCTGATTTCTTGGTTTTACCAATACGATGAAACAAGATTAGTGGGTCAATAGGAATGATATCATCATCCACATTTGTTTTACTTGTGGAAGCCAACGAAGGAATAATTTTGTCTTAACTTGATAACTTTATTTCTTTAAAAATTCTTAAGATTCAAGGATGCAAGTGCATATTCCAGTGACTCATACGATCAGATTCTACGAAATCACACTAATATTTTTTTTTTTTTTTTAACTGATCCATAGCCTGGATGCTTGATTTTTCATATTTGTTTCTTGTAAATTCTACATTTTCAATTATTTTTGTGTAATTAAACATTTTAAAAATATTAGCATTCTTTTTGTCGGCAACCAAAGTATCATATTCTTAATCATTTTTCATGAGATGAACAAAAAATATTTTGATAAAGCCAGCTGCAGAGGTATAGATGCACGTTATGCTCTCTCTACATTATATCATATATTGGATTTTCAGCATTAACCGTAATTAGTGCTTCTTTGATTCCACTTCCACCTATTATATAATCACAATATATAAAAATCTGGTGCGGGAAACACACGATTTTCACTTACCTCCGTTTTAAAAATCGATTAAAGAATTTTCAAATACAGTTAGAGATAAAAATTATTGGAACTATTAAAGAATTAATTAAATGGAATTTCTATAGAAACATGTGTTTTATTAAAAAATCTATTATATTATTATCTAAAATAATCAGTTAGCTTTATCGGATTTTCATCTCTCTTTATTAACTTTTAAAAGCTTTTAATATTTTTTCAGAAATCTTTAGCTTTCAAACGGTATATCATACATGTATATTACTGTTCTTATGTTCAAAAACAAAAAATTGCATTAAAAAAATATTTTTTCTGTTTTTTCCTTTATTTCGGTATCGAATTCATCCAATTTATATATTTACCTGTTTTTCATCAGTGGTGACTAGATAATATGGTTATTTTTATAGAATCTACAAAATTAAGGGTACTTTAGAGGAAGAAAATTTAAAATATCGGCATTTAAGCCCTGTCAGACTATTTTAATCAGAATGAAAACGACATGATGTTAAAGTCTATAAAATTTTACATCGATATAGCAAGTTTAATCAAAATCGTAGGAGCTGTTTTTTGAGAAAATCATAATAAGGTGCAAAATGCATGGTATAAACTGGCTCTTCTGTTAAGCCGAATTTGATGAAAAAAATTTGTAACACCTCGGTCGTATAGTAATCTTAAATATGAAATTTCAGCTTCATATGACTTTTCGTTTCCGCCCGGGAGTTACCACACACGGACACACACACACACACAGACCTTTTTGCGGGACTTGGTTATTTGGACTCAGGGGGCCCTAAAACGTGTATTTCCGTTGAAAATTCGAAAATTTTCACGATCGCAATACTTTCCCTTACTATATATAGATAAATCAAGTTTTTAGGAGTGAAAACACTATTACCCAAAACAAATGTTAATTATTTATTAAAATGACTAAAAGAATTGACATCGGAAAAAATAAATGGGTAAACATTTTAGTACTTGGTGTTGAAAATACATTCCATGAGTTTTATAGAAATCCATTCATTGGACCCGGGTTCCGAGTTATAAACCTCACGGCACTTCACTAAGATAGATATATTGATGTCCCTCATCTCTAAAATTGATTTTTACAATCGAATTTGACGAAAATGATTCTTTTAATAACCTAACTTTCTCTTTCTCTCCTTCCTAACTTCCTAAGATAAATATATCTGGTACTGATGACCAAGATGTGTCGTGCGAATAAATTAAAAACAACAAACAAACTTCAATTGTGTTAAAACGTTGGCAATAAATAATTTAGACTATTTTCTTGTTAATTCATGACCGCCAATCTGGACTATCTTCCTTCTAAATTTTCCAACGCTTAATTATTGGTATTTATTTGCATCATATGAGATTTATTATATATATATATATATATATATATATATATAATATACCGTTGGAAAGATAAAGATTTTAGAAAAAATATTATCTCATACAAAAGATTGTAAAATTTAATAAATAGTGACAAAAAGCCCATAAAACTAAGTGATTATTTTAGATAATAATATAATAGATTTTTTAATAAAACTAATTCTTTAATGGTTTAACTAATTTTTATCTCTTACTGTATTTGAAAATTCTTTAACTGATTCTAAAAACGGAGGTAAGTGTTGCCCGCACCATATTTTTTGTTCTATTTTTTCAATGTGTCTCGATATTAAAAACAAGATACTTATAGTTGTATTAGATTAATTATGGTAATAGGTCAAGTTGTTTTTAAACCACTTTCCCCATCAAACATAATTCTAACTTTAGTCTAATAAGTTGCCATTTATTTCTGTTAAATATACAATACAATAGCGATTCAGTAGAAGTAGGCACACCCAAAATTATTCAATATATTTTAGCTGTAACGTAATCGTGGTATTTAGTCACCTTTGCAACATAAATGTGATTAATATACATTGATCCAACGAGTGGAAATATTTTCACTTGAAAACAACTTAGATAAATATAATTGTAAAAAATATAATATTTATATTTCTTATAATAATGAAGTAGTTGTTGACCTTTTTGACTATATGGTAAGGAAGTTGGTTGAGGGTGCAGCCACCAAGAAAACACACCACTAAGAAAAAAATAAAGGAAGTGTTTTTTATTGGTAGTTTCTTTGTCACCACATCATCAAACAACAGCTCCATCATATGCGTTTTATAGTTACCACTCATAAACGCATTTGTGCAAATTTAAATAAAGACAAAATGAAATATTCACTAGCATAGCCGCGGGTTACAGCTAGTGTATATATAAATTGCACATTAAATGCTTTTACATGTACATTATATACATATAAAATAATTATAATCAATAATAATTAATGATATAATTAATAAAATAGTAATAACTAATAATGAGATCATGAATGAACGGTTCAATAATATTTCTTTAATCTTAACTATCATTATCATGGAGGTTGTAATAGTAAAATTACAAGTATTACTATTACAACCTCGTTGATTATTTCCATAAGTCGATTTTTTCATTGAACATTTGTTTCAATATTTGTTTGTACAATGAGAAGTAGGCTTGATATTGTTAATATTAAATTTAAAGTCTTGATATAAAATTTAATTCCGGAAACTATTAAATATGCATTCATGCTAAAATGATTGGTTTACTATGGCAAAACCTACTTGGTCCAATGATTGGAAAATTGAAGATGTTGCCAAAAATTGGATATGCCCTTGGACCAGGAAAGCGATTACCCATTTCCCTCAGTCTCTTGGAGGTGGAAAACATCCACCACAAGATGAAGGCACCAAGCACCAGCGACAGCAAAAACATATCCATCCTAATATTAGAAATAAAGCGTTAAGTAATAAAAAAAAAAAAAAAAAAAAAAAAATATATATATATATATATATATATATTAGAATATAATAGAAAAAAAATTATTCTGGGACTAGGTCCCATAAAAATAACAGTTATGTACAATTTAAATATATAATATGTCCGGCCAATAGACAAATAAACATGATCAATTATAATTTACAATGGTAAAATAAGAAGAAATATTATACATAAAAAACTAACAAAGAAATTAAGAAAAAATATATATCATCTAAATTTTGTCATCTGAAAAAATAAAATCTTATTGTAACAAAATGAAATTAAAAGCAAATTAAAATTTGGGCTGTAAACAGTAATCTTTATTCATTCAATGTAGATTTCTAGATAGAATTGACATATCACTTTGCTGATCGTCTATTTGAGATGACAGAAGGTAAAGGAAAAGTAGGGATTTGAATGAGGATAAAGAGGCAGCATGGCGGATATGGGTTGGTAGAGAATTCCAGAGTGTGGTAGAGCGAACAATAAAGGAACGATCAAAAGTTTTGGTTCTGTGGGTAGGAAGGTAAAGGTCAGAATGTCGCGATCTAGTTTCAATTGAGAGGGCTGAAGATTTAAATTAAAGGAGACCGTGGATGTAGGAAGGATGCTGGGTTAGTTTGATAAAGGTATGATCCAAGGAAATTTACAAAATTCCAAAAAATTAATTTACCAAAATTGGTAAATTAAATATTGATACAATAATATCTAAGCAGTTAACAAAGAGCCTATAAAACTAAATCATGAAAAATCCTATCAAAATATCGAAAACAGATTTCTTCGATGTATTATCTAATACAGGGGTTCCCTACAAAAAGTTTTACGTAATCCAGGAGGCCTTGGTTATTCCTGCGAGTTTTTTGTCGATCTATTAAGATATCATTTTACTTTAAAAACGCTGCAAATTATTACACAATGGTTCATTATTTCCAAATAACAATATTAGCTGTTTATATGACTGTTGATAGGCAATTAAGTAATATGAATAGCACTAATTCAAAGCATCATTTCATAACACTACTACTGATTTCAAAACGCAATATCGATGCTATTTGTTACCCAAATTCAATGATTCTTTTTTCATTTGGTCCAAAATTTAATTCTCTATCAAATTGCACTAAAAGCAAATTGGCATTTTTTTATTTATTTATAAGGAGAAACGGATTTTTTTATTATTCGTTATTCAGATTCTACGCATCTTGAAACGTAAAAGAGGTAATTTTTTTAAAAATTTTCTGGTCGATTACAAAGTTTGATTTTGAAAAACATAAATTGAAAGCATTTATACAGGGTTGCGTTACTATTTCCTGTTCTTTTCTTTCGATTTTCATTCTAATAAAATTTCCTGATTCCAGAAAACCTTACATTTCATCTTTAATATAATCAAATTAATATCTCTAATAATTCGTGGCTTGACCATATATGATGATTTTTTTAATTTAATTTTTTTTTTTTTTTTTTTTGCACTTTGTTCATCGCTTCATCTTCACGAAAATCTTTTCGACTTTTTTCTATCTTCAATAATAACCGATTTTTTGGTGTAATTACATCTATTATAAAATGTTACTTGATTATGCATATGAAATTTTATTTATTTTTTTATCGCGCTTTACTGAATCTAAAACGCTATAGACACTTTTCTCTATCTTAAAAAACAACTGAGTTATGAGCGTATTTATGTGAAAAAATTCAGTTTTTGGTTTATTTTATTTATAACGATTCGCGGTTTTTTGGTTAAAAAAACGATAATTAATTTTTTTCTATCTTCGAAAATAACGTAGTTACAAGCGTATATATAGGAAAGAATTCATAATTTTTTTTTTTTTTTTTTTATCGCGCTTTACTGATTCTAAAATTCTATACATACTTTTCTCTATCTTCAAAAATAACTGAACTATGAGCGTATTTATGTGAAAAATTTCAATTTTTGGTTTATTTTCTTTTTTATATAATTATTCGCGGTTTTTTGGTTAAAAAAACAATAATAATTTTTTTCCTATCTTCGAAAATAACGTAGTTACAAGCGTAGATATAGGAAAGAATTTTTTTTTTTTTTTTTTTTTTATCGCGCTTTACTGATTCTAAAACTCCTATACATACTTTTCTCTATCGTCAAAAATAACTGAGTCATGAGCGTATTTTTATGTAAAATTAAATTTTTTTTTCTTAAAATATAAAATAAAATAATAAACCAAAAATATTTACATCCGTATAACATTTCATTGTTTTGATATAAGCTCTTTGAAATAATGTGATAGGGCTTAAATTCCTAATTTTCAAAGTGCCATTAATTTATTTATTTTAAATAATTAACCATTTTTCATTGTTATTAGTTATAAAAAAATCTGGTGCGGGCAACACACGACTTTCACTTACCTCCATTTTTTAAAATCAATGAAAGAATTTTCAAATACAGTTAAAGATAAAAATACGTCAAACTATTAAGGAATTAATTAAATTAAATTTCTATAAAAACATGTGTTTCATTAAAAATCTATTATATTATTATCTAAAATAATCAGTTAGTTTTATGTTCATTTCATCACACTCTATTAACTTTTAAAATCTTGTGAATGAGATGATATTTTTTCTAAAATCTTTAGCTTTCCAACAGTATGTCATACATGTATATTACTGCTGTTATGTTCAAAAACGAAAAATTGCATTAAAAAAAATATTTTTTCTGTTTTCTCCTTTAGTTGGGTATCGAATTTATTCAATTTATATATTTACCGGTTTTTCATCAGCGTTAACAAGATAATCTAGTTATTATTATTGAATCTACAAAATTAAAGGTACTTTAGGGGAAGACAATTTAAAATATCGGCATTTAAGCCCTGCCAGACCATTTTTATCCAAATAAAACCTACATGATATTAAATCCCATTAATTTTTACATCGATATAGCGAGTTTAATCAAAATCGTCGGAACCGTTTTCGAGAAAATTGAAAAAAGGTGCAAAATGCATGGTATAAAGTGCCTCTTCTGGTAGGCTCATTTTGATGAAAAAAGTTTTGTCACGTCTCGGGCGTATATTTGTCTGAAATATGAAATTTCAGTTTCATAGGACTTACCGTTTCCGCCCGGGAGTTACCACACACACACACACAGACCTTTTTGCGGGACTTGGTTATTTGAACTCAGGGGACCCTAAAAAGTGTATTTTCGTTGAAAACTGGAATTCGAAAATTTTCACGATCGCAATACTTCCCCTTACTATATATAGTAAGTGAAAGTAAAAATTGGTACGGGCAACATATGACATTCACTTACCTAACCAGATTATACAAATTGTCCATATTTAACATTGATACGTTTTTGCAAAATACAAAATGGAATATTCCTTTATAGAACTGAAAAAGTAAGAAACATAAATTGGAAATCATAAATAAGCTCTGATGTGACCTACCTGCTGATTGGGTGCGATATAAATTGGTTTTTTCCGTGCAAAGATAAAATTTGAGAAATACTTGAGAACGGGTTACCCAATGAAGATAGGATCAATCTTAAGATGTCTTTTTCAGATTAAAATTACACAACTATGATAGGCATATCAATTTGTATTTAAAAAAAAAAAAATTAAAACAACGCTGCAAATTATTACATAATGGTTTATTATTTCCAAATAACAATTTTTTTTTTTCTTCATATCCTCAATCAACAACATGAAATTTAATACTTATAATTTATATAGTTAAACATCTTGTACTGTAACTATGTTACATTTTAAGATTGTGTAAAGATAATATGTCACTGTGTAGTTTACAAAATAGAATTTCAACGAGTTAATTGAGCCGATGGGGCTCACCTATTTTTTGTGTTCATGAAAGGCTTATGACTAACTTATTACTTATTTCTAACTAATGTCCTAATCAAAACTAATATTTATTTATGTAGTGTTTTGCCATCGTACTGGAGCAGGTGCTGGAGTCATCGTGTTGAATAGAGGGTTTGTTAACGATTTTAAAGAATTTAACATGGCGTTGCCTAATGTAATCTGAAATTTTTGGTAGTTCCAAAATTTCGTGGAGCTATTCAACTTTTTCAATCTTTTTCATTGAGGTCGAACAAGTCATTCTTCGGAGCATCATGTTTGAAAACCCCTGAAGGTGTTTCAGTGTGCCTTCAGTTAAGTGCATAAACAATGGCGCGCCTTACATCAGTGCAGGACGTAATATGCCTTTATATACTAAAAGTTTAAGTCTTAGTGAGATGATGAAGTTTAGAGCTTAGATGATGAAGTCGGTATGATTTGGTTCTAACCAACCTTGTTACTTTCACTTACTATATATAGTAAGGGAAAGTATTGCGATCGTGAAAATTTTCGAATCACAGTTTTCAACGGAAATACACGTTTTAGGATCCCCTGAGTCCAAATAACCAAGTCCCGAAAAAAGGTGTGTGTGCTAACTCCCAGGCGGAAACGGTAAGTCCTATGAAACTGAAATATCATATTTAAGACAAATATACACCCGAGACTTTACAAAATCTTTTCCATCAAAATGAGCTTACCAGAAGAGCCACTTTATACCATGCGTTTTGCACCTTTTTCCGATTTTCTCGAAAACGGTTCCGACGATTTTGATTAAACTCGCTATATCGATGTATAATTAACTAATATGAAAGGCAATAAATAATTTAAAAGGGAAATGGTCTAACACAACAGTCAATTTCAAAAAACTATATCTCTAGAAAATTTAATTCTCTATCGTATAGCAATTTTTATAATTTATTTATTTACTATAGGTAGAAATAATGGTGAATCAGTCTTTTTTTTTTCTAATATTTTAATTTTGCCAACGTTGCCAAAAAAAACAAAAACATACTGATTTTCTCCGCAACCCGTTCTTGATGTAAATCGATTCCTAAGTGTTTAAATATTTGTCCCTGTGCTTTATTGATTTTTACGGCAAAAGATAAATTAACGGGAAATTGAATAATTTTAAAATTAAAAGGTGAATCATTTGGAATCATTGGGATACGAGGTTAATTTCCAACGTTTTTTCCTGATCCTTTACTCCTATAGCGTGATATTATATAGCCTAAAGCCTTCCTAGATAAATGGACTATTCAACACAAAAAGAATGTTTCAATTTGAACCAGTAGTTTCTGAGATTAGCGCGTTCAAACAAACTAACTCTTAAGCTTTATAATATTGGTATAGATTTGAACAGTCGAAAAACATTTTTATGTTATTCGATATTCGGCTTCTATGTATCTTGAAACGGATAATTTCTATCTTCTGTTTTTTCGCTTACAAAAGTTCATCACTCTTCAATAAAGTGCAATAAGTTATGTTAAGGAAAATGGGAATAAATCCGACTGTATGTATCTATAAAAGAGTCACCCTATACAGCTAATATTAATATCATCCATGAAGACCTCAATATCCCACTGGTTGCAGACTTAGCCCAAATTCGATACCCCTCCTTTAATTCCAAACTACCAGCCCACTCAAACCCGCTTGTCCGCAAGCTATCATCTCCATCTATTCCTGATAATCCTCCGAGGCGCCTGAACAGCCAAACAAAAATAAAATAAGGTATTGAAATAAAAGGTGTCGTTATAGAGTGTTTTTATTTCCAAACACGTGCTTAATTTTCAAATAATAGTTAATAGACAGTGTTTGAATAAAAACAAACTTATATTTTCAATACACTCCCTCCCCCTCTTACGAAAATCTTGGGTACACCCGTAGACCTCTGCTATTGTTCGAATTGCAAACTTGATAATAATATTAAAAAATCTGGTGTGGGCAACACACGACTTCCACTTACCTCCATTTTTAAAATCAATGAAAGAATTTTCAAATACAGTTAGAGATAAAAATACGTGAAACTATTAAAGAATTAATTAAATTGAATTTATATAGAAACATGTGTTTCATTAAAAAATCTATTACATTATTATCTAAAATAATCAGTTAGTTTTATCTCATTTTCATCACTCTCTAGTAATATTTCATCACTCTCTGTTCTTAGGTTCAAAAACAAAAAATTACATTAAAAAATATTTTTTTCAGTTTTCTCCTTTTCAAGCAAGCAACTGCTTTTCAAATTCGCTCAACTTGCATATTAAGCTGTTTTTCATCAGTGGTAACAACATAATATAGTTATTTTTATAGAATCAACAAAATTAAAGGTACTTCAGAAGAAGAAAATTTAAAATATCGGCATTTAAGGCCTATCAGACCATTTTAATTCAAATGAAACCTAAATTATATTAAAGCCCATTAAATTATACATCGATATAGCGAGTTTAATCAAAATCGTCGGAACCGTTTTCGAGAAAATCTAAGGTGCAAAATGCCTGGTATGAAGTGGCTCTTCTGGTAAGCTCATTTTGATGAAAAAGGTTTTGTAACGTCTCGGGCGTATATTTGTCTTAAATATGAAATTTCAGTTTCATAGGACTTACCGTTTCCGCCCGGGAGTTACCACACACACACAGACCTTTTTGCGGGACTTGGTTATTTGGACTCAGGGGACCCTAAAATGTATATTTCCGTTGAAAACAGGAATTCGAAAATTTTCACTATTGCAATACTTTCCCTTACTATATATAGTAAGTGAAAGTCAAAAAAATATGTTAACAAATCAGGTGGTAAGGTTTTCATTTTAATAAAATTGTATATATATGTTGTAAAACCCCCGAAACTTCAGGTTTATGAATAAGGAAATTACCGCTGGGTGCCTATTTCTAGATTAGCCATTATTATTATTAATACTTTTTTCCTAATGGTAAAGCTGGACCTGCCGTAAAACAAATATAATTGGAATATCGCTCATTACATCGTTGAACAAACTTGAAACTTGATTAGCTCTCAAAAATGTTGAAATAGAACAAATTTGTTAGAACAAGCACAGCAGTACTGATTTGCTATCAGCGAGGCCAGATTATTAGCAACTAAAAACAATTACCTCGGCTAAAGTTTTGTTTAGAATTTCTATATTTGACTTTCAAGCCAATTAAACATGACGCTTCCCAGGTTGATAATATACTTTATGAAATAGGTGGTTTGGCAATTATCTGTGACAGTCGCTGCCGGGAGAGCCCAACTTTAAGTTAAAAGCTTACAGTGAGTAACAAATTTTTATAGCAGTTAGAAATTTCGATTAATAAATAATTATCATCACATTCCAAACCACTCTGATCACTGAACATGGTACACGTAGCAGTTAATGCCAAGATAGGTCAGACGTAAAATGGTCAATACATTTTAGATTAAAATAAATTTTATGTCTATAACACACCGATAAATGGAACTTGTGTGATGAACCCACCAAATGTTTTAAAGTTCCTTTATATAATAGTTCACCTAATTCATTAAGCAAGCTTAGAGATTAGTTTATTCATACGCAAACTTTCACTTACTATATATAGTAAGGGAAAGTATTGCGATCGTAAAAATTTTCGAATTCCAGTTTTCAACGGAAATACATGTTTTAGGGTCCCCTTAGTCCAAATAACCAGGTCTCGCAAAAAGATCTGTGTGAGTGTGTGTGTGTGTGGTAGCTCCCGGGCGAAAATGTTAAGTCCTATGAAACTGAAATTCCATATTTAAGACAAATATGCGCCCGAGACGTGACAAAACCATTTTCATTAATATGAGCTTACCAGAAGAGGCACTTTATATTCATTTAGCACCTTTTTTCGATTTTCTCAAAAACGGTTCCGACGATTTTGATTAAACTCGCTATATCGATGTAGAATTTAATGGGCTTTAATATCATGTAGGTTTTATTTGGATAAAAATGGTCTGTCAGGGCTTAAATGCCGATATTTTAAATTTTCTTCCCCTAAAGCACCTTTAATTTTGTAGATTCAATAATAATAACTAGATTATCTTGTTAACGCTGATGAAAAACACACACACATATATATATATATATATATATATATATATATATATATATATATATATATATATATAAGTTGAACGAATTCCATATCTGACTAAGGGAGAAAACTGAAAAAATATTTTTTTAATGCAATTTTTAACATAGCAACAGTAATATACACGTATATATACAGTTGGAAAGCTAAAGCTTTTAGAATAAATATTATCTAATACACAAACTTGTAAAAGTTAATAAAGAGTGATGAAAGGCCGATAAAACTGATTATTTTAAATAATAATATAATAGATTTTTAATAAAACACATGTTTCTATATAAATTCAATTTATTTAATTATGTAATAGTTTCACGTATTTTTTTCTCTAACTGTATTTGAAAATTCTTTCATTGATTTCAAAAATAGAGGTAAGTGAAAGCCGTGAGTTGCCCGCACCAGATTTTTATATCCGTAGCGTTGGATAAGAATGTCATTAAAGAGAAGTCAACAGTTTAAGTGAATCTATTGGCTCCTAGGAACGCTTTGATAACGTAGGTGATTAGGAAAAAAAAAGTATTAAAAGGCTGACTTGACTCGGACAATGTTTAAGAGCTAGTCAAGTAAAATACATTCAAAAGTACGATTGGATTCTGTTGTAAATTATAGATTATACTTTTTCATCAGTGATAACAAGATATTATAGTTATTTTTATAGAATCTACAAAATTAAAGGTACTTCAGAGGAAGAAAATTTAAAATATCGGCATTTAAGCCCCGTCAGACTATTTCAATCAGAATAAAATCTACATGATATTAAAGCCCATTAAATTTTACATCGATATAGCGAGTTTGATCAAAATCGTTAGAGCCGTTTTTGAGAAAATCGTAAGAAGGTGCAAAATGCATGATATAAAGTACATCATCCGGTCAGCTGATTTTGATGAAAAAGATTTTGTAACACATCGGGCGTATAGTAGTCTTAAATGTAAAATTTCAGTCCCGCACGACTTTTCGTTTTTGCGCTAGAGTTATCACACACATACACGGACACACAGACCTTTTTTTTAGCCAGGTTAGCATGAAAGCCCTAAAAGTAACAAATGCTCTATCTAGAATCATGCCAAATATTGGCGGTCCTAAGATGTGCAGAAGAAGGCTTCTGGCCAGTGTTTCTAGCTCCACGCTTTTATACGCCTCACCAATCTGGACGGAAGCCGTGCAGAAGAAAACATACATTAGAAAGGCCATTAGTGTGCACAGAATTAGTGCTCTTCGGGTTTGTCGGGCTTTCCGGACGGTCTCCTATGACGCAGTATGTGTTATCGCCAGTATGCCTCCTATTGATCTTTTGGCTGAGGAACGCGAACGAATTTTTCGAAGAAGGCAAGATCTAAATGCTCATTGGGCGACGGTTGCAAACGAAGAGAGGTCTCAGACGATTGACAAATGGCAGAGACGTTGGAATGCCTCATCCAATGGAAGATGGACCTACCGTCTAGTTCCTGACGTAGCTACATGGATTTATAGGAAGCACGGAGATGTAGACTTCTACCTCACCCAACTCTTTACAGGGCATGGCTGCCTAAAATCTTATTTAGCTCGTTTTAAAATAGAGGATGAACCATCGTGTCCAAGTTGCCTATCTGAGGACCAAACAGTGGAACATGCATTCTTTCATTGCCCAATTTTCGCCCAAGAAAAGGATGAATTAGACAGCATTCTTGGAGAGAAGGCTATTCCAGAAAACTTGGTCAACCTAATGATGACCAAAGAGGAGAACTGGAATGCTGTGGCAGAATATGCGGCGCAAGTCGGAAAAAAGCTCAGATCTCAAGAGCGCAAAAGGAGCGGCCAGGTAAGGCTTGTAAGTTAAATTATATAAAGATGTCCATTACTGAAGTAGGCACATAGCCATACTGGCCCTCGCGAAGTAATGCCTGATGGCAGTTCCGTGGGGTGGTGAAGGCGAATAGGGAGGTGGTTTTTTAGTGAGTAGGAATCTCACACTGTTGTGGGCTTGTATAGCCACACATCGTCTATGAAAGATTTTTCCCCTACCTTAAAAAAAAAAAAAAAAAAAAAACACAGACCTTTTTGAGGGACTTGGTTATTTGGACTCAGGGGACCCTAAAACGTGTATTATCGTTGAAAACTGGAATTCGAAAATTTTCACTGTAGGTAAGTGAAAGTAAAAAACAATAATCATACTCCAGGCTTTTCCCCTCAATTCTAGCAAGAACCTAGAATATTTCAATTTCCAGAGTGTAAAATCCAATCAGTACTGCTTGTGTGCGTTGTAGATGTTGCTGCTGCTGTTCTCATTAGTTGTGCCCTTCATCATCTGGTGGAAATTCCTCCCTGACAGAAAATTCAGGAAGGTTGGCAACTCAATACCTGGTCCCAGGGTATATCCAGTAGTAGGCAATCTATTCAACTCTAAATTTACTGGTCCAAGTAATTGATTTTTTTTGTTGTTGTTTTTTTTAATAACCTAGTTTTACTATATTAGCAGTAAGATTTGAATATGAGAAATATAATGTTGTCAATAATCAAAAGCTCTTCACATATAAGTGAGTATAGAAACAATTTAAAAGCCAAAATCATGCATATTATTAAAGTACTGCTTTAAGACCATTCACAGTAACCTTAAAGCTGGTTTGAAATTTATTTCTCAGAATTCCCAAGAAAGAGCCTCTACCTTCCCACTCTGGTTAGAATATACTGGTAAAACTCTTATTAACCCACCCTCTTTGCCATAATTCTAGTAGGGGAAAAAAAATGAAATTATTCCAAAAACAGATTTTTCATTTTTTTACAATTTTATGTCCTTTATTCTCCAATAATAGCATAAAGGATGGGTTATCCAACAGGTAGCCAACCATTATAACCAGACTGGGAAGGTCGAGTATTCTGTGAGGAGAGGAAGATTTATCAATGACAAAAATATAGGAGGATGGTTATTAGTATTAAACTATTTAACTCTTTTAGACATAAATGACACCGCCTTTAAGTTCCACCTGTGCAAATCAAAGGCAGGTCCAGGGTCGCTGGATTATTCTAAATTACATTTTTTATGAATTTTAAATTGATTTTATTTCTTCCAATGTTATTCTCAAAAAAATATTTAAATGTCTCCTCTAGGTATCCAAAATAATTTAAAAAATTTTACTAAACTTTTTTAACTTATCTATTTTTAACAACAATTTTGGAAACTACAGGTTTTGAGTTTCAAATATAATATTGTCTATCAGTTATTGTCTCTCTTGGATTTTTTGCTCTTCTATAATTTTACATAGTTAAGGTATTAAATATTAACATTAATACTTACTGAGTTTAATTTAAGATACGCTGAAGAATTTGGAACATTATGCAAAAACTTATGGAAACACATATAGGATTTGGTTGGGTTCATATCTTTATATATTCACCATCGACCCGGATGATATCCAAGTAAGAGGAACTCATTGTTTTACTGAATATATAAAATAAATATATTTAATGAGGTATGTTATTGTTTAAAATAAATCATTCATTAATTTAAAATTATATTATATTATATATTCATTTATATTTAGGGTTGAGAATACCTCCTTCACCAATCCTTAGTTATACCATCCTTCGGAGGGGATGTTAAAAGGTGGTCCTGAGCATGTGCGATGTCAGTTACTCCTTAAAGATCCCTATCCTAATAAAACCTGGATAGGCAAAATTTAGGACTCCCACTGTAGCATCGTCCGATTAGCCATAGTAGCATAAAGTGGCATTAAATAAATAAACAAACAAACCTTCTTCACCAAGATCCATCATTTGTTAGAAACCCCTGTCATCTAGAGATTCATAGGGAATCATGTACTTCTTAAGAAATCTTAAAATCCTGAGGAATAGGTCTAACAATCTCTTCAATAGTTATTTAGGTTTAACTATTAGCTGCTTAAAGTATAGTAGTCTCCAGTAGTCAATGGCTTTCATCCATAGGAAATTGCTAAGACTTTTCCTTACAGTCTAAGCAAAATAGCATGTGGAATATTTAATTGATTTTTTTCATCTTCAGATATTTTAAATAATTAAATTAAAAGCTTACTGCCAAATAATCTCTAAAGCAAGCACATTAAGGATTTTATTTGGAGTCTCATTGTATGGTATATATGAATCCTCAATGCCTGACAATCTCTAGATTCAAATAGCCTTCCTGTGTTATACAGAGCTCTATCAGAGGTAACTTCATTATGGGGCTAAGATGGCTGAGTAAGCTATGGTGTAGTAACCTTTAGGGACCTGAGCCACAGCTCTCGTTCGAATCCAACCTGAGCCGGTTGTATTTTATTTTATGGAAGTCAAAGTGAATGAATTAATCACCTAACCATTCTGGTTGTTGATTGTCTCTAAGACGAATATTTATGATGACTCTCCCTCTCGATTCATTTATCATAATGAAAATTTTATATTATTCCAACTCTTGACAATTAATAACAAAATAATTACTACAATAAAAAATGAAAATATATTAAAGTAACATTACATTTTATTTATAGGTCATTTTTTCCAGCAAAATTACAACTAAATCTAATATGTACAAACCATTAAAATCTTGGTTGGGCACAGGACTTCTCATCAGTAATGGTATGGTAATCACCTGGTATATTGTAACTACCAATAAACTTATGCTTATAAGCTTTCAAATATTATGTTACTCTCACAAAAAATTTAAGATCAAAAAGGAAATAATTTAACCAATAACATCATAGCTTATAATTAATTTTTTTCATTTATTTATATCATATCCTTCAGAAAATAATAACAAATATCTAACCTGCATTTGTTAAAACAGTGCTAATTGAGTAGGAGTTCAACAATCATAGTATTTATAAGTATTAAAAAAAAAAAAAATTTATACAACTACAACCCATGAAGGGTCTTGGGCTAAGTACATTTATAGATTTGTACTGTTTCGAGGGCAATGACAGATCAATGAGGTGATTAGTCCTTGATCATGCTCAGCTGCCAGGTGTTTCCCCAATTTTTTGGGTACCCACTTTATAGAGGCTGGGTCTGCCCCAGGACGGTCTCCATACCCGAGGCTCGTCCCCGAGTGAATTAACAGAATAAATAATATTCTGCCACAGCCGGGATTCGAACCCAGGACCTGAAGAACATTATACTGGTGCTCTAACCACTAGACCACGCCGCTGTGCATAAAAAAAAAATAAATGAAAAATAAAAAAATAAAGGACAATTAAACGGTTAAATAGTTTTATTTTTATATATTTGATATTAGTCAAACAATTAGAACTAAAAAAATTAGTTGTAAAGAAATGTATTTGGAAAAAGTTTTTTTTTTTCAATCTCAATTGTATAATGAATTGCTGAAGTTTACCATGAACAACCCAACTTTCATTTAGGACTTTTGTGGCAACAGAGAAGAAAAGCAATAACACCTACCTTTCATTTCAAGATATTAGAATCTTTTGTACCAATATTCTACAAATGTGGAATAACTCTTTTAAACTGTCTTAAGAAAGAAGAAGGAAAAGCTCCGTTTAATATAACACCATACATGTCAAACTGTGCTCTGGATGTTGTAGCAGGTAATACATTTTTATTTATAGAACATTTATTGGTATAAAGATGATTTATTTATAAAAACCCTATAATGATACGAAATAAAGGCTATAGCCGGGTTTTGGTGGTGAATCTGCCCCCGAGGCTTTTTTGATTCAAACTTGGGGGATCAATTTGTTGTCGAATAAAAATAATTCACCTAAATTTTTAGCTTTTTAATTCAAAATGTTTTCGAGATTTAAAAAAAACAAAAAACACTTTTTTCGATTTAATTAAATTTTGATAGTAAAATTTGAAATTAATTAATGATGATATGTGATCATGATTCTTAAATGATAAGCCAATTTTTAGTGGAAGAAGTAAAACCAAAACATATATTTTTTTAATCTTTTTGAAAAGTGTCAATCACCGATCTTTTACACTCCTCTATACACAGGAAGTTTTTCGAATTTTTCAAAATGGTGGAACAATATGAAAAAAAATAAAAACTTATTTTTGTTCGTAAATCTCGCATTTAACTTATATTTCTTATTATTATTAAAAAATGTGTAAAAAATTATTTCTCACCAGAAATTCAGAATTACATTACTTATGAAACATTTTAAATCATTTTTCTACAAAATGATTAGATTAAAACTATGTTTTTCAAAACGCGTGCCAGGCTAGCGCTCTATAACAAAGTTTATTTATTTAGCCACAATCAATCATTTCTTTGAAGGTCTGGCTTGTTGAGGTATTCTCTATGGATTTCTCCAGGGATGTATTTTCGGTTAAAAAAATAATTGTCTACACATTTTTTGATAATCTAAAAACTATAAGTTTCTTAAAACGCAAGGTTTCGGGGGGGGAGGGAGGAGAGGGAGGGAAACATTTTTTTTTTTTTTTCATATTGTTCCATCACTTCGGAAAACTCCTGAGTATAGAGGCCTATAAAAGATATTTCCTGAAAAAATCGGTGATTAACAGTTTTAAAAATTTTGGTTTTATTTCTTCCAATAAAAATTGGCTTTTCGTTTAAGAATCATGATCATATAATTTTTTCATGCCTTTGACTCCTAAGAATAAGAGAAAAAAATCATCATTAATTAATTTCAAATTTTACTATTAAAAAATAAATAAAATTGAAAAAAGAGGTTTTTAAAAAAATCTTGAAAACCGTTTGAATTAAAAAGCTAAAAATTAAGATGAATTATTTTTATTTAACACCAATTTGATCCCTCAAGTTTGAGTCAAAAAAGCCTCGGGGGCAGATTTAACATCCTGACCCGGCTATACCTTTTAAATAGATTATAAAAAGACAATGAATGTATACTTATTTATAATATTAAATACTTCAACATCTTAAATGTAAATTTAGCTGATTTGCAAATAGACCTCAAGTTTGAATAAATGACATACTTTTTAAAATTATTAATAATAAGGTAACAAAACCTATTAATTTTTAAACTAATTGTAGAGACAGCTATGGGTACTGAAGTGAAAGCCCAAACTAATCCACAGGATGAATATCCAAACTCTGTTTTAAGGTAAAAAAAAAAAAATCATTTTGTAGCATTAACTAATTTTGTTTTTGTTTTTATTACAATTATATGGTAAAAAAATAAAATAAACTTTATTCACATATTTACGTTTTGACAAAATGTTAACAATGATTTTGGATGAGTCATCCTTACAATCAGAAAATATTTTTGTTTTTTTGTGATTATAGTACATTAGCCTAGATGGCAAACATAGGGTGAAGTAAAATTGAGGTTACGTTGGGATTGTAGGAGAAATTATATAAAAAACCTACGCATAATTATATGGTATATAATTGTGAATATAATTGATTATACAATTATATTCACAATTATTAGGTGAAAACGAGAAAGGTTATTTCTGGCTTTGGTGGTAAATCTTCTATATGTTGTATTTTTTTTTTTTTTTTTTTTTTTTTTTTTTATTTGCTTATCCATCTCTAACCTTGAGGGTCATTGGCGTGGTCGAAATAATTATATTCTATGGTAGAATCTTATCATTTTCGTGAATTCTATTAATTTGTTTATACTTTCTTCCTCATCTTTAAGTATTTCTCTCATTTCTTTCTTTAGATTCAATTTTTTTCTTGACTGCTCATAAAGCGGGCACTCAATTAGCAAGTGTTCTACAGTTAGAGGAGAATTGTTGCATTTTTCGCAGGTTGGCGCTTCCAGGCGTCTCAAGAGGTAACCATGCGTAAATTGGCAGTGCCCAATTCTTAGCCTGCATACAACAATTTCCTCTCTCCTTGAAGATCTTGCACTAGTTCTCCATTTCTGACAGTCGGATTTAATTGTTCTCAATTTTGATATTTTTTCTCTCCAACCATCCTCCTACTCTTTCAGAAGAACTTTCTTGTAGCTACTCACCCAATCCTCCATTGTGGTTTCTTTTATTTGAGTAATCTCCTCGGCTTCACCTTTTCTGGCTGTATCAGCTGCTTGATCAGCTCTTTTGTTCCCAACAATTCCACAGTGAGATGGTACCCAAATCATAATCACTACTTTAGACATTATGTTTGTTTCCCACCATTCATTTATTATGTCTCTAATTATGGCGTTAGATGATGTTTGGCTGTCAATGGCTGCAAGAACACTCCACGAGTCTGTAACGGTAGTCCATGACATTTCTGAGCTTCTAATCCATTTGAGAGCTCTCAGTATGGCAGACTGAATATGAGCTGTTGCTCTCTGCTGTAGACAGCACAACCAACTCAGTCTTCCATTTTGGATGCGTCAGTAAACAACATATCGAAGTCTTGATATTTTTCTGTCAGCCTGAGAAAAGAGTTTCTAATTTCTATCAGGAGTGCTTTCCTTAGGTAGGGATGGTGTTTTAGGGCGAGATGTGCTGAATGACGAGATTATTACGCCCGAGTGCTTTCCTTATTTTTGCCATTGATATGTTGTATTTATATGTGTCTTCAATAATAAAATACTCTGTGTTAACTGAGTTATTTATGAGATGATACATACAGATGCCGATTTATCCTACTGGCATTGGGGAAAATAATTTTCAACTAAACCCAAAAACAATGATTTGTTGATGAAAAAATAAATATTGACGTATAACACATTTGAATCACCAAAGCTCTTGTGGAAACTAACAATTGCTCTGAAAATGAAAATAAAGTATTATGAATGTTCTGAAAATAATTATTTTCTGTAATTTACAAGAATTTACTAAATAATCATAGCATAATGTGAATGTAATTATAAGTAAAGAGTTCATAGTAGAGCTTGACAAAGTTTTTATTTACAACAAAAATTATTAAAAACATTCTTCCTACCTCTGTGAAAATTTGAAACTATGAACTGTGGAAAAATTTCATGTTCTTTTCAATAGCAAAGTCATGCTTGCAAACTGAATAAAGAAATGATTTTTTTCTGTGATATTTATGATAACTGAAAATATTGCGTTCTTCAAAAGTTTATAATCTGAGTTCTCCAAACAAAAACATGTTTTGAGGTTCCCTCCATCCTTTACCAAGATCCTCAAAAAGATGTATTTGTGTATATGGTAAACCTAGCTCAAAAATTCAAAGAATGCTGAAATCAAATATTTTTTGATTTCTATATAACTTATCATCAAACTATTGGACTTCATCAATTTAAGGCAATCTTTAATACCCCTTTTGAGAAACGAAATGATATTTTTTAAAGCATTCGAAGAAGTGTCAACATTATCTGTATAAGCTCCAGCTCGATAAGTTAGTAAAAATATTTTCTTCCCCAATTCCTAGCTGAATAACTAACAGCTAAATAATAGGTTGTCTATTATACTTTTTTGACATATCTCTTCAAAAATATGAAAACTAAACTATTTGTAAAAATAAATACATAAATTTAAAAAAATAAATAAGGCAACATGTATATACAAAGCCCTTTTAAACTGTGAATTTTCTTTCAGAATGACTAAATTATTGGGGGAAAAAATGTACAACCCTTATTTGAATTTTCTCGAGCCTATTAATACCCTACTTGGCAAAGGAAAAGAAGAAGCAGACCTTTTAAAAGTTCTTTTTACTTATCCTCTAGAGGTGAGACGATTTGGCATGACAGCATATTAATTTGAAATTATTAAAAATTATAATAATGCGTGATTTTTAATAGATACTAAAAAGAAAAAAGATTGAGAAAATTAATCATCAAACAGCCTCTATGAATGGTTAGTAGAAAAATAATTTAAAATTTAAAAAAATAAACGACAAAATTGAAAAATTAATAAATTATTGTAGGAAATAAGAAAAATATGGCTTTCCTAGAGCTACTGCTTGAAATAAAAGATACTAATAATCCAGCTTTTCAAACTGATCAAGACATTAAGGATGAAGTTGTGACATTTATGTTTGAGGTTGGTAATAAGGTTTAACACTCAAATCCAATCAAATTATTAAGTCCAAAGTCATCTATCTTAATAAGTATACAATTTTAAATATCCCATATAACACATTATAACATCAGCACACCTTTTATTGTCTCTATACTTTAGACTAATTTTAAAATTCAGGGTCACGATACTAGCTCAGGAGCACTATCAAACACGATCTGGCTTCTTGGATTACACCCTGATATACAGGTAATGAAAGCTTAAATCATCTTTTAAACAAATACTCTATTTAATTTTCTGTTACAATTCCTTAAAATATGTCTTAGGAAGCTTTGTTTCAAGAGGTATCTCAAACTCTAGAAGGTAAAATACCATCAATGGAAGATTACAATAAGATGGACTTACTAAATCGGATATTAAAGGAATCTTTGAGACTTTATTCACCTGTACCATCAGTATCTAGAATGCTTACTGAAGACATTTTTTTACCAGGCAGTAAGTATTCAATAAACAATTTTTAACCATTCAGATGTTTGTTTATTTATTTAACGTCCCTTTATGCTGCTGTGGCTAATCGAGCAATGCTACAGTTGGAGTCCTAAATTTTGTCTATCCAGCTTTAATTATGATAGGGGTCTTTAATGAGTAACTGACATCGCACAGGCTCCGTACAGGAAGGACGGAATAAATAAGGATTTTTTACTCTCATTAAAAAATCCTAGGGCTACCTGCAGGTTTGAACCCGGGACCTCGGGCATGGGAGGCTGTTACGCTAACCACCATGCCACAAGTAATCCCTAACCATTCAGTTAAGAGTTATTATTCAAAACCATTAAAAATTATTATTATTTATATTTTCAAACAATTAAGTTTAAAAAAAAAAACTTTTTGGCTTATTTTTAATCCTTTTTTAAGGACCTGGTATAAAAATTCATTCAATTGAAGATCATTTCTGTTTTCATTTTTTGTGGTGTGGGATATAGATTTTGATTTTCCATTTAATATTGCTGACCTTTAGGATTGTTGTACTTTGTTTATCTAAATGGTATGCAATGAAGACTCACATTCTCCTGCTAGATTCTGATTCTATATCAGCAAAAAAGAATTTAATGGCAATTATTAAATTATTTAACCTAATATAAAATTAATCAGTGAACATATCATTGGCTTGTTATCAAAACCTTTAAATTATAATTGTCTGGTTTAGCATATTTTGATTTAGGTTTATTATTGTTTCATGTTTGGTATCTCCTGGCAGCAAGGCCATCCATATTAATTTACAAAAAAAATGGTGCGCACAACATAAGACTTTCACTTACCTCCATTGGTAAAATCAATTTAAGAATTTTCAAAGAATTCAAAGATGAAAATAAATTGCTAAAGAATTAATTACATTGAGTTTCATTAGAAACATTTGTTTTATTAAATATCTATTATATCATTATCTACGACAGTCAATTAGTTTTATCGGCTTTTCATCAAACTCTGTGAACTTTTACAGTTTGGTGTATAATATTTTTTCTAAAATTAAAAATCTTTAGTTTTCCTACGGTATGTAATACATCTATATTACTGTTTTTATGTTCAAAAACACAAAAATAGCATACAATATTTTTTTGGGGGGCTCTTTTCTTCTTTAGTTGCATATCAAATTTGTTCATCTTATATCTTTCTCAGTTTTTTATCAATGCTAAAAAGATGATATGGTTATTTTTATAGAATATACAAAATCAAAGGTACTTTAGAGGATGAAAATTTAAAATACCGGCCCTGTCAGACTGTTTAAATCATAATGAAACCTATATAATATTAAAGATCATTAAATTTTACATCAATATACCGAGTCGAATTAAATCAAAATCCTTCAAGCGGTTTTTTGAGAAAATCATAATAAGACGCTAAATGCATGCTATAAAGTGGCTCTTTATGGTTAGCTGATTTTGATAAAAAAGTTGCTGTAACTTTTCGTTTTCGCGCTAGACTTATCACACAGAGACCTTTTTGCGGGACTTGGTCAATTGGACTCAGGGAACCCTAATACATGTATTCCTAATGAAAATTCGAATTCGAAACTTTTCAGAATTACAATACGGTCCCATAATATATATTTCATATATAGGTAAGTGAAATTAAAAATTGATTCTCTGATAACACCTTCCATAACTTCATCCTACTTTAGTCCCTCACTATAATAAACAATCTTCGATTTTGATAATCTCCAAGAATTTTGTTTGATTGTTCATTTAACGTTATTTTATGCTACTGTAGCTAACCTGATGAAGGAACAGCGGAAGTCCTAAATTTTGCCTATCCAGGTTTAATTATGATAGGGGTCTTTAACGAGTTATATACCTTACATCACATGTGACTACCATTTTAACTACGGCATTGCCAAGGATTTTTGACTCCCTTTAATAAAATTATAGAGCCATCGGCCAGGTTGGAACCCCATAACCTAAGGTGTATAAGATGGTTACATCACCCAATACACCACAAATGAATCCCTTTAAGCATGTTTGTGATGTTCTTTTGTGAACTATGGGCTTGACATTCAGTCCTGTACCTTGTTATTGTTTATTAGACATTGAAAGAATGTCAAGGGGCTAGTGTATGAACAATCACCAAGTGTGGAGTTGTTTGCTTTTGACAGCCTTTATCGAAAAAAAATCATTTTTGATTTAAAAACAAAACATCTCCCATCTATCAGTGCACAGATCTGTGCTAGTAGTAGCATACTGGTTAACTCACCACACAATATTGGAAAGCTTGAAAAAATATATTTTTAGAGAGGGATGGGGGTGGCCAAGTGGGTTAGCGTCTGTTGTTGTGACCGCATGTTGCCTAGTAACCAGAGGACCAAAAACTTGAAATAAAATAAACATGAGTTTGCGTCTCGGTGCCAGGGTTTTTTTTTTTTATCTCTGGCATAAATCCTCCACTCCCATCCCTGGCCCAAATAGCCCATATAGCCTAAAAAATTGGGAATATTTAGGCAAATCAAAATTGCGTTTTAGCTCAATTTATTTATTTATTATTTGAGGTAGATATTAGAGCTAATTAATTTCTTCCAAATACTTAATTTTTTATTAAATCAACAATTCAACATTTCGGGATCTCACTCCCAACATCAGGACTCTACAAGTAAAATTAACAATTACAAATTACATTAAAAAACAACAATGAATTATTAAAACATTTTATAAAAAAAAATTATTAGTCTAAACCATTTACTTTGTACATAACATTCAATTTATCTTCATTCATTATAGGGTCTTTTGTACTAGTGAGACATTTTTGAAGTTTTTTATGATGTTCAGCCCTAATATCTAACTCTAATGTTATGCTAGATCTTCTGTTGATAGGAATATTTATTATTATTTTTTCAACTTTCTTCTCTTTTTTCCGTTATATATATATTTTTTTTTGTATATGAACATCAACTTTTAAACTAATAAAAACAGAGAAAATGAGTAAATAAAATAATTTCTTTAATTACAATATACAATATCCTACAGGTGGATATAGTTTACCAGCGGGTACTCAGGTTGTTGTGCCTTTATACTCACTACATAGAAGAGCAGATCTCTTTCCAGAACCAGAGAGATTCAATCCTGACAGGTTTCTTGAACCAATGAAACATCCCTTTGCCTATGTACCATTTGCAGCAGGCCCGAGGAATTGTATTGGTATAGAATTTCAAATTATTACTAATTAGATATAGTTTAACATTATCTGAATGATAGAAATAAATTTGAATAAACAGTATTAAATTAATAAAAATTATTTCTATGTACATAATTTGAAATATATTTGAGATTGAAATGTACACAGTAAAATTCAATTTATTTTTTAATTTCTTTAGAAACATAAACTACTTTTTCACTCTGGATAACATAACATGGTTGGTAATATTGTAATAATTAGTGCTTTGAGTCAATGATCATTCCTTGAAAAGTTTTAAATTTAATGAACCACTTAATCATAAAGTATTAAGATAATAGGAAACTAAATTAAACTCGCTTCATTTAGTTCAGGTCCAAATGATTAATGTGATAATTATTGTTTCATCACAATAAATAAAAAAATAATAATGGAAAAAAAACTTAAATTAATTAATATAAACTGAAATTCTCCTTGAATGACTCAACCTCTAGGTTCTCTTTAATTGAAATGTTCTTTTTAATCTACCTTCAATTGATCTTTAAGAAAATAATTTCTGTTATTTAGTTTTAAGGATATTACATGAGTGTCTTCAGGGATGTTAATGAGAAATAAACATTTTTCTAATACCAATTATTTATACCAAATATTTTTAAAATATAATTTCTTCTATATTCAGGTCAGAAATTCGTACTTTTGGAGCTTAAAGTTATAATTTCACTAGTAGTTCTGAACTTTAAGATACACTCCAGCAGTAAAAACTTGAACCTAACACGTGACCTTCTTCTCCGCTGCTTAAATGGTCCTGATGTCAGCCTAACCCGTAGAAAATAATGAAGCAATACAGTTTATCATAAATGCTACGAATTTATGAAATATTTAAATAAAAGTGTTGACAAACTAGATGAATTAATTTAAAAGCAAACATTGTCTGTGCTGATTATAAATAAAATAAATGTTTTTTATAAAGTTTAACTTTTATTTATCCTTTTAAATATTCGAAACCCTCCATTTCCTTCCATTTAACTGTTCTATTCAATAATCAATTAAATTGATGTTTAGTTCTATTAGAATTTATAAAAATAATGTGTGTTAGTTTCTTCCTTTTTTTTAATAAATACATCTTAGGACTAAAATAATTGACTGTATTTAATAAAATATAAAAAAAATGCTTCAAATTATTACATAATGGTTTATTATTTCCAAATAACACTATTAGGGTATAACTGTTTATATATCTGATAATAGGCAATCAAGTAATATGAAAAGCAATAAATAATTCAAAGGAAAATGGCATATCACCACTGCTGATTTCAAAATGCTATATCTCTGCTATTCCTAAACCGATTTCAATTATTTTTTTTTTTTTTTAATTTTTGTAGAATATTTAATTATCTATGAAATAGCAATAAGAGCTAAATTGTTTGTATTTGTATAAGAAGAAGTTTAAAAAAAACACTATTAAATGTTTTCTCTATCTTCGAAAAAAAAAAAAAAAAAACGGAGTTACAAGCGTATATAAAGGCAAGACTCAGTTTTTTTATTTAGTTTTTTTATCAATCTTTACTGATTATATGACAGGCTGCCATTTTAAAAATAATCAGCTAATATCAACGTCTAGGTGTTAAAATCATCCTTGCATGCCCTAGTATTTTTGTGGCAAATTCCAAAAAAAATTGGTCGTTGTTACATAGAAATTCTATTTGTTATTCGGGTTCTAGGCATCTTGAAACGTAAGCCCTCAATTTTTTAAGGGGGAAGGGATTATTTTTATTTTTTTTTATTTTGGTGGATTACAAAAGTTCATTATTGCAAATAATAAACAAAAAGGGGTTCATTGTTTAAAATAGCTTGTTTATATTCCCAGTTCCTTATAGAACCATTAATTTCTTTCTATTCCCATTACACACAACTCCTGCTCTCTAATGGCAATGCTATGCACTAAAGTGTAATAAAAAGTGTATTATACAACAATATAGAAAATGTATATAAAAATAGATGTATACCAAAGTTATAGTTATTATCGATCAAACCAAAATCATCCTCAAAGCCCAATTTAACTGGCACTTCAATTGCTTGTTCATTGTGTTCTGCAAGAAACATTTTTTAATAAATGGATTATTTTTTCATCCTAGTTTATTAGCCTTAATCTAAGTGTAGATGGGAGGATTGTGTTAAATCTGATCTCAGGGACTTGGGCTTGAACGGTGATCATTGGACGAACCTGTGTAGACAGTATTTAGTGGAACCTTCGGGTTCAGTAGGCCTATTATTATTATTAGCCTTAAAGATGGTTGCTTAATATTAACCTATGAAAGTAAACAGTGATTTCCACAAATTAATCGGAAACATTGGGATTAGGTGCAAGAAACCCATAGGCAGAAAATAAGCATTTCCGGGAAGTCTGAACAAACGGAGTGGACAGTACAATCTGCTCAGGATCTTATAACTAAATTAATTTTACCTTTGTAAATATGAAAGAAAATTGATGTGCCAAACTATTTAATCGCAAGAGCCATCCTTCCAACCGTCCCTCCATCTCTCCTTAACCCTACTGCAATCAAATGGTGGTTTTCCCAGTTTCTTGTTCACCCTGTTGTGCAGTTTACAAAGCCACTGGGAGAGCTTTTCACCCGATTCAGTTTCCGGAGGCATTTCTTTTAAGCTGAAAAATATTGACTAATACTAATATAATTAAAAATCTAATCATCTCAATAATCATGATAAATAAATTAGCTAGTTAGCATGATTCAAATTATTTAATCTTTTGTGTACAACACTTTTGCTTCAGTAGTATTAAACATCAAAAGTTTATAATTACAATTGAATAAGCACAATTAAATTAAACTATATAATACTTTTATACAAATTAAATAAAACAATACAAAGATCAATTAAAATCATTGGAATTTTCAAAATAACCTTTTATAATCAATTTATTCAATATAGTTCTGAACTTTGATCAAAGATCAGTAAATCAATCAATTATGAATAGCCAACAAAAGCAAGGGAAGAAAAAAACAAAAATTTGTTCTACCATTACCACAAAAAATAAATAAAAAGTGTCTTCAGAAAATATATCAATTTTTTTTCTATTATTGAGAAAAATGTATCGAAAGAAATAAAAGTTTTTTTTTTATTAAAAATTTACTGTTAAACTTTTTATCATTCCTTAACCGAAAACAAAGGAACTATAGTTCAATAGTTGAATAGTGTTATTATCCGTTGTAACTTATCGTCACCAAGTCCAACTGAATACTATCCTATTCATCACAGCGTTTTTGCAGTATCATCCACTTCATAGGATTCTTACATCTTAAGATTTTCCCCCCACTTTGACTATGGATGTATGGTATACGGTGGCCCCTCGTCGATGCTAGGGAAACGAGCAAAGTTTATGAACTGTTTTTTAAGATTTGTCTTTGGCACCTCGAGGCGGTCTCACACTTCCCATCTTCATTCGACGGAACATTCCTTTCCCAAACCATCAACTCTCAGCACCCTCCCTATACATACGATCTCCTGCAGTTCAAACCATCGATCCATTCACAAGAAACTAGATCCCAACATTCCGACCTTTATATCCCTTCCCACAGAACTAAAAAATATGGACGTTCCTTTCTAGCCTGCTCCACCAGTTTTTGGAATTCTCTCCCAACAAACATCCATCGAGCAACCTCTCTCTCCACTTTCAAATACCTTTTGTTCCAGTATCTTCTCACTCCCCATAATGACGCTAGCTGACAATAATAATTGTACAGCTAGATGATAGTCAATACTTTTATTTTTTTATAAGTGTTTAAGTAATTTGAAATAAATGTACATCTGTAGTTCTTCTATGTTTTTTTTTGTTTTTTTTTTGTGCATTCTGTTTTAGTTTTAGCAAAAGCGTTTAATATTAGTTAATTATATTGTCACCAAATGTATTTATTTCTTATCATTATTTTTTTATTTTATTTTTACTTATGTTAAATCTATTTTCTTTTTTTCCTCATTAATTTTGTATCTAGGCCAGATGTGAATATTTTACGTTGTTAAATTTCATGTTATTCTTAGAGGACTTAGTCCCAGAATAAAGTTTTTTTTTTCTTCTTCTTAAGTTTGAGTCTTCATTCAACTCATTGAATTCAATCTCCTCACCCTTCTAGTTTGACTGAGTTTGTTCAGATGGCAACTTCTTGAGAATCAGTTTATACTTCATTCTTGCCACATGGTCAAAATCACCTTAAAATATAATTTCTTGGTCATACTTTGTCAATTCTCTTTAACTTATATTTTGTAAATATAGCCTAGTTGTAACATAACGGTCAAAGAAGCCACACATATTCAGTGGCAGATATGTAAAACGTTTCGAGTGTTTTTAAGATTATTTCGTAGTCTATTTGGGAGGGGCAGACCATGTGGCAAGAATGAACTACATACCCAAGATGATCCTACCTGAAGAAATCCATCAGACAAGAAGGGTGGAGAACTATTTAAATGGGGGTTACCTGTAGCATGGTGGTTAGCATAACAGCTTCCTAAGCCCAAGGTTCTGGGATCAAACCCGCAGGTGGCCCTAGGATTTTTTAATGGGGGTAAAAAAATCCTTAATTATGCCTTTCTTCGGTGGTCCCGAGACTGTGCGATGTCAGGTACTCGTTAAAAATCCCTATCCTAACTAAACCTGGATATGCAAAATGCAGAACTCCAACTGTAGCATCGTCCGATTAGCCACAGTAGCATAAAGGGACGTTAAATAAATAAATATACAAACTATTTCAATGTAACTTTCATTAAAATTCAGGAACACAATGTACCGATTTCCGGTATATTTTGTTGCGATTATCGTGCGTGATCTGTCACTAACTCCTCTAATTCTAACATTGGCTAGTCAAGTGTTAAGTTTTGCCTTTGGTTCCTGTTAGAAAAATTGAGTTCTTCAGCCTGATTAGTTACATAGACATTATTAATTTCTGCAGCTAATAGAAACTATAGTTCTATATACTGTTACTCGGTCTGATATCTATCGATATAGAAACTCCATTCTTTGCACTCCAGTGTTCAATAATTCGAATGCGGTTTGATGGTCATGAAGTACGTCGGAATTACAAAGGCTTATTGCAAATTTACTTCATTCGGTGCTCCACGTTAGTTTTGCGAGTTAATTCTCTTCTAGAGCCCCTGCTAAGAAGATAATTGACTCGCTTACTCAGGAGCTTACTTCCAAGCTCGAAAAAAAGTATCGCTAAATCTCTTTACATATAAATAACTAAACTGAAGTGAAAAGTTATATGTAATTAAGTATGGACCGATTGTACTGAGAGCGATTGATTAGAAGTAAAAAAAAATCTGGTGTGGGCAACACACGACTTTCACTTACCCCCGTTATTAAAACTAATTTAAGAATTTTCAAATACAGTTAGAGATAAAAATTCATCGTCTATGAAAGAACACACATCACCACACATTGAAGAAACCATTCCTTGACCGACATATGGAGATAAATTTTGAAAAGGGTTGGCGCCATGCTACAGACCTGTTTCAAACCCTTAGTACCAGTGAATGGCTGTGATACTCAGTTTAATTAGTATCCTTTTTTTAAATTTTTATTTATTTAACGTATTTTTTGCTACTGTGGCTATCGAACGATATTGAAGTGGAAGTCTTAAATTTTGTCTATCTAGGATCAATTGGAATAGATATCCTTAACTTAGCACAGGCCCTTGACCACCTGTTCATGTTTCCTCTGAAGGACGACATAACGAAGTACTTTTCACTCCTTTTAAAAAAGTCTAGTACCATTTGCCAGGTTCAGCATTAAATTTTAGTTATTCATTGTATTGCGGATTGAAGTAAACTCTTAGAGTCTGGTTCTTTTTTCTTCATTTCCATTTCTCCAACTAGACCATTTCTAGAATATATAGTTTCGGTAGAGGTATTTCGCACGCGATGTACGTAAGACGGTGTAGCCCCCTAAAATCTAAATATATATCTAATATTCAGAATTTAGGGGGTTCTTGCAATTGAAATGATTGTATGAAGGGGTCCGCGAAAATTTTATGATAACTCAATCAAACATTTCAAATTAATAAAAATGATTAATTTTGATGAACTCACTCTTGCTGAAAATCCTTGGCGCATATTGTGCATGGATAATACTTGGCTATTATTTCAAATAGGCAAGTTATTTCCTGCCTTTCGGTTTCCGTTGGATTATCAGGGAAGTACGCAGCTATGCTGTGCAACAAACCCCATGTAGCAATACCTTGTGAAAAATAAAAATAATGAAATCTATTATAAATTATGAAATTAATATTAATAAATAATGATGGTATTTATGAAAGTTAAGGGCAAAAAAATCACCATAAACCATATAAGTGAGTTTACAGATCTTTCGTACAAATAAGCACTTACCTAACTCGCGTGTGTCCAATGGGCATTCATTTTTATTTTCTGATTCTTCTTTTGATGAAGCTGCCTTATCTTCGGACTGTAATACATCAAAAAGAATGACAACTATAAAATGTAGAGACCATTAATTTAACAGTTATCTATGATTATGAATTTGATTCAAAATTATTTTTAACCAGATTTTTTAAATTAAAAAAATCTGCGATAGTGTCCTCCAACGTTAATGAACATTTATTAAAGGATTGGGCATTGTACAAAAATTTAATAGTATGAATGGTCATCGGAACACTCTGATATGTGACATTTTAAAATCTTTGTCGAACAAGATACTGTTTAACTATTTATAATCGAACAGGAGTATTTAGCCTTTGTATTCATCGGTTTCGTGGGATCACTTGTAGCTGGGTGGTTAGCGTAACAGCTTCCTATGCTAAAGGTCACGGGTTCAAAGCCGCAAGGTGGTCCCAGGATTTTTTAATGGGAGTAAAAAATCCTTAGTTGTGCCGTCCTTCGGAGGGGACGTTAAAAGGTGGTCCCGAGCCTGTGCGATGTCAGGTACTCGTTAAAGATACTAATAAAATCTGGATAGGCAAAATTTAGGGCTCCCACTGTAGCATCGTCCGATTAGCCATAGTAGCATAAAGTGACGTTAAATAAATAAACAAGTAAACAAACAATCATCGGTTTCGTGTCAAACAGCTATTAGTGTTATTACATACATACAAATATAGATGAACTCTGCAAAATATACAATAATATCCAGTGTAATCCAGAACGGGGTAGTGGCGTTGTTAAGTGAGGAATGCTCTATTCTTAATTCCATGTTGAAATTTTCAGGAATGCTCGGGTTTATTTGGTTCAGATCTCCCCGTAAATATTTAAAAAGTAACCAACATTACTTTGCGGAAACGAATAAGCAAACTTATTTTCCTTGATCTCATATGTAAAATCTTTTTTGATTTAGATTTACAAACTCCGTCTATCCCTCCCTCCTACATATTTTCTTATTATCCAGTTCTACCTCGCTAATAGATCACTCAAAGTAAATCACGATAGTTCCTATTCCTCCCTTTTTCCTCAATCTGCTGGTGTTCCTCAAAGCAGCATCCTAGAACCCTTTCTTTACACAGCCTATACGGCTGATATCCCACCCCATCCTAATACTTTTCTTTTTACCAATGCTGATGACACGTGTGTGCTATCAGTAAATGATGATCCAGTTACTGCCTTCCACACTCTTCAATCCCACATCCGAGACCCTGAAGTATGGTGCCAGAATTGAGAATTAAAATTAATTCTAACAAATCCCACCGAATAACCTTTACCTTCGTCGTAAACCAATGACTTCCTGCCCTTGAGTAACCTTTAATGACACTCAACTAGTCCCTGTTGAACAGATTCGATACCTAGGACTCCACCTTGACAAATGTCTAACTCGGAACCCCCATACAAGACTGAAACGACAAGAAACTGCCCGAAGTTTTCGACTACTTCAACACTTCCTGGATAAACGTTTCAACCTCCTACTTAATTACAAAAGACTTATTTTCATGTCCATCATAAGGCCGATACGGACTTACGGAGTAGAACTATGGGGATCTAATAAACCATCGAATTCCTCTCGTATCCAATTCTTACAATCCAAAATCCTTAATGCTCCTTACTTTGTCACGAATAAACTCATCGATAAAGATCTTAATATCCCATATGTTACTGAATTAGCACGAACCAGGTATCAACCATTCTATAAAAAGCTTCATTCCCACTGTAACCCACTTTCTATAGTTTAGTTTCTAGCCTATCATCCTCTTCGCTTCGTGATAATCATCCGAGTCGCCTGGTTTAGAATATTTTTAGAGTGCTGCCGATGGGCATATAATACAGTTGAAAATATCAATAAATATAATTTAAAAAAAAAAAAAAATGATGTCGGTACAATCAGAGTCGCGAGCACAACCTTCTTTCACCGAGTTAGTTTTACTTACTTTTTTGGAATTATAGATAGATATATACATTTTATTGTTTTTGACATTATTTGTTTGCAAAAGGGAGCATATTTCATGTCTTGTTTTAGAGTGTACTCTAAAGATAAAGATTATTATTTGGAAGTGGATGATAATATCAATTGAGATTTACTCAAGGAATGCTATATTTCTTCGTTTTGTAGTCGATACCAGGGGTGGTCAGGACGATAAAGTATCAACACAAAGTACCAGCTGGACCTTTCATAGCATTTTTGCAACATCAAGTATCTTTAGATAAGTTTCCATAAATGTGATTATTATCACATCGTATTTAGGAATACCCCTGCCATTACCTGGTTCCACTGCTTGTCGATCCGTTCTTAGTTAACAGCCATTATTCCTAACAATCCTCCACCATCACCGCTTTATCTCTCTCGAGGTGTTCCCCAAGGATTATACCTCACTCCGACCTTATTTTCAATCTCCATAAATGACCTACCTAAATCTATCCTATCCTTTAATAATAACTCACTCATACCTGTTGAACAAATCCGTTACCTAGGACTCCATCTTGACAAACGTCTTACATGGAATCCCCATACGCGACTTAAACGACAAGAAACTGCTCGTAGATACCGATTACTACAACACTTACTAGTCAAACGTTCAAAACTTCCAATTTATTACAAAAAGCTCATTTATGTTACCATCATCAGACCCATCTGGACATATGGAATCGAGGTTTGGGGATCTACTAAACCATCTAATTCCTCTCGTATTCAATCCTTACAACCCAAAATCCTAAATGCTCCTTATTTCGTTACGAATAAAATCATCCATAAAGACCTAAATATCCCATTTGTCGCAGAACTAGCCCGAAACAGATACGCCTCTTTTCATTCCAAACTCCCAACCCACACGAATCCTCTTGTACGCAACTTATCATTCCCATCTATTCCTGACAACCTTCCGAGGCGATTGAAAAGACGATGGCCTCGAGACCTACTTTAATTAAATTGACTTTGAAGTGCTAACACTGGGTAGTTTCTTCACAAGACATTATCACGCCCATAAGTGTAAATTAGTCCATTTACTTGTTGTATATATTGTATGTACAGTTGTAAATATCAATAAAATATTTTAAAAAAATCTATCCAACACTCCAAGGATTATCTGTACGCAGATGACTTAAAAATTTACACGTCCTTCCATTCTTCTGACGTACTCGAGCCTTCCCGTAAAATCCAAAAATATATTAATAGTATTGACCACTGAGCTTCGTAAAATATGCTGAGCCTGAACCCAGCGAAGACAAAGGCAATGCTTATCGGCTCAAAACCTTCCCTCCATCCACTTCCTCACTACCCATTACCTTTCCTCAATAAAACTCATATCTAATTCCAAATCTCCATAAGAGTTTTTTTTTTCTCTCCTTCTTCTTGGCATCGGGGCTCTCCATACAGCCAGGACCAGCGAATCATTACTAAATATTTACAATGAACATTTTTAATACAAACAGCATTTTTAATTTCTTCCTGTACCATATATATTTCTTTATTGCGTTTAGGAACTGTGTAACACGATTTCATTAGATTCTCTTGACTTTAATAAATGTCCATACATATTTAATTTATTGTAGTTATTTAAAAAAATCTGGTGCCGGCAACACACGACTTTCACTTACCTCCGTTTTTAGAATCAATTTAAGAATTTTCAAATACAGAAAGAGATAAAAATAAGTTAAACCATTAAAGAATTAGTTAAATGGAATTTCTATAGAAACATGTGTTTTATTAAATCTATTATATTTTTATCTAAAATAATCAGTTAGTTTTATCGGATTTTCATCACTCTCTATTTACTTTCAAAAGCTTGTGCATGAGATAATATTTTTTCTGAAATCTTTAGCTTTCCAACCGTATATTATTCATGTATATTACTGTTCTTAACTTAAAAAACAAAAAATTGCATTAAAAAAATATTATTTCCTTTATTTGGGCACCGAATTCATTCAATTTATATATTTACCTGTTTTTCATCAGTGGTAACAAGATAATATGGTTATTTTTATAGAATCAACAAAATTAAGGGTACTTTAGAGGAAGGAAATTTAAAATATCGGCATTTAAGCCCTGTCAGACCATTTTAATCAGAATGAAAACCACCTGATATTAATGCCTATTAAATTTTACATAGATATAGCGAGTTTAATCAAAATCGTCGGAACCGTTTTTGAGAAAATAAAAAAAAAAGGTGCAAAATGGTATAAACTGGCTCTTCTAGTAAGCTTATTTTGATGAAAAAGGTTTTGTAACGTCTCGGACGTATATTTGTCTTAAATATGAAATTTCAGTTTCATAGGACTAACCGTTTCCGCCCGGGAGTTACCACACACACACACACACACACACACACACACACACACACACACCTTTTTTCGGGACTTGGTTATTTGGACTCAGGGGACCCTAAAACATGTATTTCAGTTGAAAACTGGAATTCGAAAATTTTCACGATCGCAATACTTTCCCTAACTATATATAGTAAGTGAAAGTAAAAATCCAGAAATTTCTTTCTCTAGTTCTTATAGGCTGGGCACTTCTGAATTAAGTGCTGTAGAGTCATTCCAATCACATTTGTCACAGCGGAGGGAAGGACGCCGATGCGGTGCAGGTACACATTGCAAACATCTAGGATTTATCATCGATCAACATTTAAGATGGAGTAACCATTCCCAAATTACCAGTCCTAATTATAAACTACTTAATTTATTAACTTTTCATCTGTTTCATTTATATATTCTACCCATTTTAATTTTACATATCTCATAGTTGGTAGATATGTAATTATCTCTAAATAAAGCCAGACAGACTCGACCTTTTGTGTTCATTGTTCTTTATTCTTAGGGGTCAAAATGTCTTAGAATAATAACAAATATTTTCATTTTATTTTATAGCAGACATACCCTTCACTTTCACGTTTAAAAATTTATAATTAAAACAGTACTTCTCTTTATACATTAAATTTGTTAGACAAATCCAAAATTAAATAACAATTTAAAATCAAATTATGATACTAGCAACTTTAAGTCATTTATAACATAATTAGTTTTGTAATTGCCTCTTTATTCCCAAAGTCGTTATAGTTAAATTGTCACAAACTATTTACTGTTAATAAATTAAATGATTTGTTTCCTATCGATAAACATAAATTGAAATTCAAACCCAGATCACAGTCTTATCACAATTAAATCGGTCTTATAGTTACGTTGAAACTGCTAGTTAGTTAGTTACCTTCTTCACCGAATTGCTCTCTGTGAACCATCGCTTGAACGCCACGCAGGCTTTGCAGTTGCTAGCGATCCTTGAATTCATCTGGAACAATTCAAATCTTAAATAAAACATTTCAGTAGTATGAATGTAATTAACAACTAATTGGTAACTTAGCATAAGAAAAGACATCGTTTAATACGTTTGCATTCTGCATGTGCATGTCTGAGGAGTGGCGAAATTAGTTATGGCAATCATTTTTTTTTTTTTTTTATCTCACATTTTAGTTTACTGTTACATAGTTTGTGAAATCAAAAGAAGATAACCTTAACAAATTAAAACAAAAGCTAATGCTATCAATACATCGATTTTTGTATCAACTGAATTTTGCTCGTCTAGTCTGTACTGTGCACGACGCAAGGATTTATAAAATCTTATTTTCATGGTAGATAGTTGCTTATTTTTGTCTTTTACGTTAACTGAGTATGAATTGTTAATTTTATGTCTAAAGCTAAATTTGTCAAACGTGTTTGGATATTATCATAACCGTAACATAAAATGAAAAATCTGGTGCGGACAACACACGACTTTCACTTACCGCCGTTGTTAAAATTGATTAAAGAATTTTCAAATACAGCTAAAGATAAAAATGAGTGAAAATATAAAGAATTAATTAAATTGAATTTCTATAGAAACATGTGTTTTATTAAAAAAATCGATTATATTATTATCTAAAATAATCAGTTAATTTTATCGGCTTTTCGTCACTATTTATTAATTTTTATAAGCGTGTGTATAAGATAATATTTTTTATAAAATCTTTAGCTTTCCAGCGGTATATTACTGTTCTTATATTCGAAAACGAAAAGTTGCATTAAGAAAATATGTTTGCACTTTTCTCCTTTAGTTAGAGATCGAATTCGTTCAAATTATATATTTACGTGTTACCTTATATATTACAAAATTAAAGGTGTTTTAGAGGGAAAATATTGGTATTTAAGCCCTGTCAGACTATTTCAATCAGAATAAAACCTACATCATATTAAAGCCCATCAAATTTTACATCGATATATAGAGTTTAATCAAAATCGTTAGAGCCGTTTTTGAGAACATCGTAAAAAGGTGCAAAATGCATGGTATGAAGTACATCTTCCGGTCAGCTGATTTTGATGAAAAACATTTTGTAACGTCTCGGGCGTATAGTTGCCTGAAATATGAAATTTCAGTTTCGGTTCACAGGGCTTTACGTCTTCGCCCGGGAGTTACCACACACACACATTTTTTGCGGGACTTGGTTATTTGGACTCAGGGGACCCCAAAACGTGTATTTCCGTTGAAAACTGGAATTCGAAAATTTTTGTGGCGAATTTAAAAAAAATTGGTCCAGTAGTTTCGGAGATATGCGAAGGTCGGCGGACAAATTCTTTATTCGGATTCTACGCATCTTGAAACGTAAGCTCTCAAATTTTGAGCAGGAGTAATTTTTTTTTTGGTCGATTATTGAAAATAATAAACCAAAATACTTACTTTAACGTGTTTTCGAAATGGTATGAACAGTGACATCATCGTGTGGTGTCCTTCATTCGGCTTTAGACTTATGAAGAATAAGACCAGCCTTATCACATCGAGCACGAATGCTTAAATATATTCCAGCCTCCTCCTAAAGAAATGTTTTTTAAGTGAGCTTCGTTCCAGTAGATTTATTACCGAAAAATGCACTTAGTATGAACATCTCTATTTATTGGATTTGATCAAATATCTCTTTCAAAGATGGGTCCGTAATTCTATCTTAATCCGTATTCGTTATTTGTTGATAACAGTATTCGAACGTTTGCTTCACTTGATATATTTTATCTATCGAAATGAAATACAAATCAACAAATGTCGATGGAACAAAGCATCCAAAAGAAGACTATACAATGGCTGGCATACTACACAATATTCGATCGATCATACCATATCTCATAGGCAGTGTCTCAATGGACCAAATGGAATACCGGTTTCAATGTTTGCACTGTATTAACAATTGCTATTGCTACCACCCATCGACACCCCGCCTCTCCCAATTTTTAGCACGAACCTGGAAGGCATACATTCCTATGGTCTGAATCAACAACGATCGTTACTCTTACGCTTAACATGTTCTTAACCGGAAAACTACGTGGGTGCTCAGGATATGTCTTGGCAGGAGAGCTTAAATTAGGGGAAGCTGAGCTTGATCTTGGCTAAATCATCTCCTTGCACAACCGTTGCAAGAATGCTTCTGGCTAGGAACAATACAAATCCTTATGTGTTCTGGATTCAAGACCCTTCATGAGTTTTAGAGGAACATGAAATGAAAAAAAAGGAAGATAATCTTGATTCCGTAATTGTTACGTTGGCAAAATATATTCAATCAACCTCCATTATCTGTAGTCTGATTATTTTCGCTTGTTCAGTGAAACAAGACCTAGTTTGGAGATGGTTCATGAGTTTTAAGTTGAAGTACATGGTCATATCTGACCGACATCAAACGAAAAAGTCGGTGTTAAAGGAAAAGTATATTAAGTGGAAAAAATGGGATCCACCAAAGAAGAAAGAACTAGAGGAAGTTAAAATGTTTGTCGAATGAGAATATATAGTCCAGTTGCACATTAATATTCAATACATGAAAAAATATATCCTCAAAGAGAGTCATACTTCAATAGATAGTAAGTTTTGGAATTATGACAATAAAATTTCAAGATAATTTACATAATGCCAATACAACCAATATGGAGCATTAGAGGAGAGGGAAGAAAAGTTTTTGAATAGTGTTTTGGGTTTTTGACATGGGCAGTTATTGAATAAATCTCGAACAAATGAAAAACAATGAAGTTGAAGGTATTCCTCTTTGAGAGGAGCATAATTGTATTAAATACTTCATTTCCTAGCAGAATATCAATGTTGGTTGTAGTTGTTCCTTGAGTCATATTACATTACATTCAATAATAGCATTATGTGGTAAGCAACATGTTGGGAGATACAAATTCTTTTATTGGAATCTTGAATGATATTGCCTTCTTTGCTGAGGGGATAGATGCTCAACCAGACCTTCAAACAGCAATAAGGCCCATCCATATCTCTATATATACTGTTCGCATGTTAGGGCAATATCTATATCCTTCTCAACCATTGCCAGAAAAGATTTTGGGCAACATAGGAATGATTCAGATTGAGCTGTAAAAATTGTATTTCATGAGCTTGGTCCCTGCTTTCACTGAAACTTTTGTTTCAAAGTTCACTGAAGGGCCGATCAACTAAAACTACCCATCATGTCCTTGCAATTTCTTCCTCAGAACACAGGAGGCTAATGAATTCAATATAACACTCTTCTGCAGAATAACCCTCTTCCTCCATTGTAAAAAGAGTTTAGATCTGAAAGACCCTTTGCAATAAACCATCAAGTTTCCAATAGGTAAAACAACAAAAAACATGCCTGTAAGATAAATTTTCTCTCACTCGGGTTACTTACACAGCCAACTAGAATACAGTCCATTCCGATGTCATTTTTTTACCTACTTCCATGGGCAGTAACACAACTGCCGTCTCGTTGCCACCATAAGCCTTGCCAACGAATTTCGTCACTAAAAAATCAATTATTTTTGCCATATATGATTTGGTTAGTATGCATCCTCTGCCACTGCCAATTCAAAGTCCTTTTGAATGTGACAAGCTATATTCTCTGCTTTAACTTTGGGTTTAATATCACGACTTGGTGATTTTTTAAGAATTTTCAAAAAATGTAATATAAATTAAAATTATTTGAAAAAGATCAATAATTTTATATATATATGGTAGAACATATTGAAGTGTAAATCGCGTTCAAAATTTTAGTTTTGTTTCTAGTTTTTGCATACAAAATTTCAAAACTATAAAATTATTTCTACATTTTGGTAAAATAGAACGCATAGTTGGTTGGCTACTGAGATTTCTTCAATGGAAGACCAGAAAAACTTAGACATATAAAATTATTTTGATTCCTATCTTAATTTTTTCAAACGATAAACAAATAGTGAAATACTGCCCAGAAGCGAGATACAATTATAAATGTGTATGTGTAGGGTATTTTTGTTATTTATTTTCCGTAAATTTAATACATCAAATTCACTTTTTGATTGTATAAAATTTAAATGATAAAATAAAGAAAGAGAAACTCTGTCCGAAAACAATAAAATATCGAGAATTAAAATTAAAATGCTGCAGATACGGAAGTGTTTATCAGTTACCGTTTTTAGAAAAAAATTCTCAGATAACAAATAACCTTAGTAACTTGAAATTTGCTTTAAAAAGTACCTTTAATTATTTTAAAAATGCAATTAAATTAAACCATATCTGTTCAAGCTCGTTCTTCATAAATATTTATTATTATGGTTACACAAACAACCATAACATTATTAATTGAACTGATATTATTATATTTAAATAAATGAGTTATTAGAATTAATTAACCGTTGAATTAACAATTGCTGATTTATTAATAATACGTAAAATGCAGGTATTTTTTTCAGCAATTTCAAGGTATCAAAATTATTTGGTAACTGATAAAAATGTTTCTGTAGAAGGGTTTTGTAACTGGTAGACATCGCTGCATTCCTGGTATTCAATGCCAGTTTCACTAAGCGACATAGTTTTGTGTTTTGGAGCAGAATTTCTCTTCCTTTTTTTTTTATCTATATTCTATCTAATCTGTAATGCTAGTTTATCATTTAAATCGTATACATTACAAAAAGTAGATTTGGTATATAATATTAATTAAAATAAATAACAAAAATACAAATTTATAATTGTATTCCGCTTCAGGACAGTACTTCACTATGGCTTATCATTTGGAAAAATTATGTTAGACATCAAAATAATTTTATATGTCAACTTTTTTCTGACCTGTCTATTGAAGAAATCTCTATGGCCAACTATAAGTTCTACTTTACCTAAGGTATAGAAATCAATTTACAGTTTTGAAATAGTATCTGTAACAACTAGAAACATAACTTAAGTTTTTTAAGCCATTCCCACTGAGATATTCACCAAAAGTGACTAACCAGAAGTGCCATTTTATTACAATAATTTTGAAATTTTTAATGATTTTCACAAAACAGCTCCAACAATTTTTATTAAACTCACTATTTTAATGCAAAATTAGGTTTTATTCTAATTTAAATAATGTGATAGGACTTAAATAACAAATTTTCTAAATTTCTTTCTTTAAAGTATCTTTTATTTTCTTAATCTGTAATAATTAACAATTTCCCGATGTTAACATGGATAAATATAAAATATGAAAGAATAGTATAACCAGCGGAAGGAGAAAACGAGTAGTGTTTGTAATAGGGAACAAAATATATATGAGGGTACAATCTTAGCAACCAATTTCATCAAGGATCATTGCCATAGAGATAGAGTTGTCAGTTGGTAAAACTGAAAATATGTATACTGTAAATAATATATATACTGAAAATATATACACCTATACAGGTGTACACACTAGTAGAAGACTCATCAGCCTTTGACAAGGTTCAGTTCTACAAAGTTGTGCAGCAGACTGTAGATGATGCTAGGAAAAAAGGCAGAATGATATTGATAAGTGGAGATCTGAGATCAGAAATGATAAAGTGATGGGCTGGCTTCTGTGGAGGAAAAAATTTGCTTAATAATAACGGCCAAGAACTCATATAATTCTCCATAGAAAATAATATGCTCATAGGCAACTCTTGGTTTAATCGTAAAAATGTCCACAAGATCACCTTTGAGAGTAGAAGAGGAGAACAAACCACAAGCAAGAGCATTTTAGATTATTTTATAATTGACCGGGACCTAAGAAGGCTCTTTACTGGTATAAAGGTCATAAGGGAGGCAGCTCTTAGCACAGACCACAAATTACTTATAGTGGACACGAAAATGATCAAACTCAAAAAGATATTCAGCAAATCATATGATTGTATTAACAATAGCAAGCTAAAAGTGGAAAATAAGGGAAGAATATCGACCACTGCTTGAAAGTCGCCTCTAAGAAGTAAACGGGGAGAGTACACTGAATAACCTCTGGTATGAAATTAAGAACTGCATACTCAATACAGCAAGCGAAATGGACTACAAAAAATAAGGCCCTATACAAAAAAAACAAAATGTTGGACAGAAGAAGTCCAAAAAAGGAGACCTGAAAAACTTATTATTATTGGTTTGGTGCTACATCGCGTTGACGTGTCCAGGCCTCCTCAACCAGCAACCTCCAGAAGTTTCTGTCCTGCCTGGAAAACTTATAACAGGACTAAACTACCTATTCACTTGGATCAGTATGTTAGAAGCTGAAATGAAACCAAAACAATAGTCAAATTAGCTAAGACAAGGACTTGGGAGAAGTTTGATCATTACAGGAAGAATCTTAGGAAGTTTTGGCATATTACGAAAGCATTTAAGGGTAAGAAGTCAAAACTGGTCAGAAATATAAAAGACATTCATGGAAAGTTGGAGACCGAAGAAACTGAAGTCCTGGAGGTCTGGAGGCAGTTCTTTCAGAAAAAATCTATCACCTATCAAAAACAAAATTGAAGGTACTTTAGAAGCATTTTTTTAAATTTGGCATTTAAGTCTTAGAAAACTATACAAGCATTTTTTTAAATTTAGCATTTAAGTCTTATAAAACTATTTCAGTCCAAACAAAATGTACATGAAATTGAAGCCCATTTTATTATAAATCATTATATGGAGTTAAATTAACATCATCACAGCTGGTTTTTTAAGAAAATTATAAAAACGTGCACAATGCATGGTATTAAGTTGCACTTCTGGTTCATCAATTTTGGTGAATAAGTTGCTACCGGTTTGGAAATTAGGTTCATCAATCTCTAGGTGAATTAATAAATCTTCTAAAGGCTTACACAGTAGTAATAACCACTTTTCAAATTTATTTTTGACTGCCACTGGTAACATTTTCATTATTTACCATTCAGTCTCCCATCAATATACAGTGTATAATGATGTTAATCATAATCAAGGAAGCACTGATAAATGATGAAAAAACATGAAAAGTTTTAAATATTACAACAAGATATAGTAAATTTTATTTGTTTTTGAAAAGTCAATAAGTAACAAACTATACAAACAATATTTACAAATACTGACTAAATAATGAGTAAACAGCTAATCACAAGAGCCATCTTTCCATCCATCCTTCCATCTTTCAAAAACTTTACTACAATCAAAAACTGGCTTCCCGAGTTTTTCATTGACACGGTTATGCATCCTGCAGAGCCAATGTGACAACTTCTCAGCTGATTCTGTTTCAGGAGGCATTTCCTTCAAGCTAAAAGGAAAACAATCAGTTAATTAAAAGAAAAAAAAATCAATATTTATCAGAGAAATGGCAATAGTCATCATGGCCATTGAATCAGAACATAAGTAATAGAATTGAGTACAATAGATAATCATAAATTTATAACAGCATTTCAACTTGAATATCGCCCTAAATGTATTATTACAGCTATCATTGGAAGTAAATTTTAAATTATATTTATTATATCGGGCTGATGCGAAATTAATGCAGGTTTCCTCTATTGCAATATCTTAATTCCAATTGTGTAAACAAAGCTAATCCTAACATTAATCATTATTATACCAAAACAAACCTTATCTAATACCCTCTCTTTCACCATGAATTTGTTTAGTAAAATCGTTTTGTTCAGTGTGTTCAAAGGTCTTGAATCGAAAATGTCAAAGTGCGATTTTCATCAAATTTATTTTTACGAATTTAAATTAGGGCGCAGCGCTGCGCAAACGGCTCGTAATATTAATGAAGTGTGGGGTCAGGGGGCTATTAATGAGTGCACGGTGCAGCGTTGGTTCCAGAAGTTTCGCAGAGGAGATTTCGACCTCGAAGACAAGGAAGGTCGGGGCCGTCATCTTGCTCTGGACAACGACCAGCTGAGGTCAAAAGTGGAAGAAGACCCAACCAAAACCACACGAGAAATGGCGGCGGAACTCGGTGTGAACCAATCCACAGTTGTACGCCACTTGGAAGCTATTGGTAAGGTAAAAAATTTGGCCAAGTGAGTGCCACACCAATTAAACGACAACCAAAAAAATCGCCGCTTTGAAATCTGCTCCATGCTTGTGACACGCAATAAAAATAATCCATTTCTCGATCGCATTGTGACGTGCGATGAAAAATGGATCTTATACGACAACAGAAGGCGTTCTAGCCAATGGCTGGGCAAAGATGAACAACCAAAACCTTTCCCGAAGCCCAACCTGCACCCAAAAAAGGTTATGGTCACAGTTTGGTGGTATAATGCTGGTGTTATTCACTACAGCTTTCTCAATCGAGGAGAGACTATAACTGCTGACAAGTACTGTCAAGAAATTGACAGCATGAATCAAAAATTGCAACGTCTTTGCCCAGCATTGATGAATCGGAAGGGGCCGATCCTGCTCCACGATAACGCCAGACCACACGTTGCACAACCAACGCTTCGACGACTGCACGAGTTGGGCTACGAAGTTCTCCAACATCCGCCTTATTCACCTGACCTCTCTCCTACAGACTTCCACTTTTTCAGGCATCTGGACAACTTTTTGAGGGAGAAAAATTTTCAAAACCAGGACGACATTGAAAATTCTTTTTGTGATTTCATTGAGTCCAGGGATTCGGATTTTTTTTCTGGTGGAATAAGAAAGCTTGTTGAACGTTGGCAAAAGTGCATTGATTCAGATGGAAATTATTTTGATTAAATATATATGGTTAAAGTAAAGATATGGCGTATTTACAATACCTACTAAAAACCTGCATTAATTTTGCATCAACCCAATAAAATACATTTAAAAATTACATAATTAAAGTTTGAGTGGTAATGGCCTAGTCAGAAACAGTTCTGCTCTGAATTTAGCTAGAATAGATTGGTAACTGAAAGAATTGCCTTTCTTGCTTGTCCCTGCTGGAGAGTAAAGGAAGTTGAACCTAATAAACTTAAACAAAACAACAAATTAATATTGAAGCATTAAAACTGAGCCAATGGGGATATTGTTTAAATATAGTGATCAAATAAAAATCTCTTTGGTGAGTAGTGCAACAGAAGAAACCAATATTTTGGATTATTTATGATTGCCTGAGGTAGCAAAACACATTGCAATAGTAACCATGACAAAATTAAGAATTTATGATGTATTTTTGGTTTATTATTTTCAATAATGAATTTTTGTAATCAACCAAAAAAAAAAAAAATTATCCCCCTCAAATTTGAGGGCTTGCGTTTGAAGATGTGTAGAATCATGATGAATAAAAAAAAAAAAAATTATTTGTTCGCGGAATTTCTCTGAAACTACGGGACCAATTTTTTAAAATTCGACACAAAAATACTAGTCCATGCAACGATGATCCTGACTCCAAGACGTTCATATCAGCTGGTTATTTTTAAAATCAACTGATTAAAAATGATTTAATTCAATAACTCAGTTATTTTTGAGGATAGAGAAAAAATTTATTTGCGTTTTTAAAACAAAAAACTGCAAGTAATTATGAAAACGAGAAAAAATTAAAAATTTTACCCATAAATACGGCCATAACACAGTTATTTTTGAGGATACAGAAAAATATATATAGAGTTATAGAGTAAAGTGCGATAAATTAAAAAAAGATCTGTATATTCAAGTCAAATTATAATAGATATATTTCCATCAGAAATAGGTTATTATTGAGGATAGAGAAAAATTGAAAAGAATTTCGAGATCAAGACAACGCGACGAACAAAGAGAAAAATTGAAAAAAAAATATCGTTTTATATAGTCTAACAACTCGGTTATTATTGATGATAGAGAAAAAATATAAGATGTTTTCTGGAATCAAGAGAGTTTATTTGAATGAAAATCGAAAGAAAAGAAAAGCAAATAGTAACGCAGTCTAGTATAAATGCTTTTGGTTTATTATTTTCAATAATGAACCTTTATAATCGACCATGAAAAAATAAATAAAAAATGACCCCTCCTCAAACTTTTAGGGCTTACATTTCAAGATGCGTAGAATCCGAATAAGGAATAAAAAAAAATCTGTTTCTCCTAATTAATAAATAAAAAATAATAAAACTTTCTACACATTGAAAAAAAAAATCATTGAAATTGGTTAAGAACTAACAGAGATATAGCGCTTTTGGTTGTGGTAATATGCCATTATTCTTTGAATTATTTATTTATTTTCATATTACTTAATTGTCTATCTACAGCTATATAAACAGTAATACCATAATATTGTTAATTGGAAATAATAAACCGTTGTGTAATAATTTGCAGCGTTTTATATTTTGTCTAGGAATGTTAATCATTTGAAAGTAAATTATTATTTTATTATCATATATTAGTGCATTAATTTCCAAATTTACTGATGTTTACGACAGAACCAATCAAAAATTGTACCTTATACCATTTCTCTAGCAAATAAATGGTAAGATATCAAACAAATAACAGGTAAATAATGTTGAATAATGCCAAAGAGAAGATTTAGTTCTTTTAAATTGGAAGCATTTTAGTAAGATTACAAAAGACTATAAGACTTTAGAAAACTTTAAGGAATGGTCTAGTTAAAACAATCTGAAGTTACTCCTATGAATCCTTCCCAGGTGTTTCAGGGATAAAAATAGGAAATGTGGTTCTTCACTTCATGTCTACTTTCTTGGTAAGGAGTTTACTGAGAATATCTAGAAAGAGATCTTACAGAAGCTACTCATGGGAGTCCTGTGGAAAGCAACCTCAGTATTTCAGGAACAAAATCAATCCTTACATCATAATTGTTTCATCTTCAATAGCTAGGTAATTTCCTTTGAATCTATGGAGTCTTTATGACTGACCCCATCATTACCCTAAGCCACAAGATTTTTTCATTCTTGTCCCAACAATGTTTTATCCAAAATATAATGCTAATGTAATATTTGTGAATATGAGATAACCCTCATATCCAGTTAACTAAACTTCTTGATCCTCTCCAATCCGGTTTTGGACCTAGCTTTTCCACACAATTCGCTCTCCTCAAAATCACCAGCGACATACATACTGCTATGGATGAAAAGAAACTGACTGTACTAATACTTCTAGACCTTTCAAAAGCTTTTGACTCCATGGACCACTCCATCCTTTTCTCCAAACTGCAATCCCTATCCTTTTCCAACAGCACTATTCGTTGGTTTCACTCATTTCTCTCTGTTAGAACCCAAGCTGTCACCATTCCTAATCATCCTCTATCTTCCTTTCTTGCCCTTTCGGCAGGTGTGGCCCAAGGTTCAAGTATATCTCCTCTCCTTTTTAATTCCTATATCAATGACCTTCCCAACTCTATCCATCATTGCTCCCACCATTTGTACGCTGATGATTTCCAGATCTACCTATCCTTCTCTCCCTTCGAGACATTAGTAGCATTTTCGAATAATCGACTTGAAACTCAATCGTGCCATTCTGTAACCAAAACATTTGATCATTCCTTAATTGTTCGCTCTACTACACTCAGAAATTCTCTACTAACCCATATCCGCCATGCTGCCTCTTTAGCCTCATTCAAATCCCAACTTTTTCTATACCTTCTGTCATCCCAAATAGACGATCAGCAAATGTGATATTTCAATTCTATCTAGAAATCTACATTGAATGAATGAAGATTACTGTTAACCACAAAATTTTAATTTGATTTTGTTTAAATCAAATTTTATTTTCTCAGAAGATAAAATTTAGAAGATATGTATTTTTATTAATTTCTTTGTTATTTTTTATGTAAAGTATTTTTCCTCATTGTAAATAATTATAATTTTAAATAATCATTGTAAATAATAATTAATCATGTTTTAATGTGTGTAGCCCAGACATATTATATATTCAAATTGTACATAACTGTTATTCTTAGGGGACCTAGTCCCAGAATAAACTTTATTTTCTATTCTATTCTATTCTAAAAATGATAAGTAAATAAATGACAAACAATTTTAAATAAGAACATAATTCCTAAGATAAGAGCAAACTTACTCCTTCTGAAAGTCTTCAGCACAAATGTGACATGGATAGAAAGTAGAAAATGTATAAAAGAATTTTTTCATATCAGATTGTTGTTCTTTGGTTGGTTTCTCTGGATAATAAGCTGCCATTGTGTGAAGCATGTTCCAACTAGATTTACCTGTTGAAAGATTTAGAGTTGATTATAGTTTAAGAAAGCCATGTACAAGGCAATCTTGCAGGGCATGTTGGGAATCTTTAATGGAATATACTCTTACCTATTATATAGGTTATATAATCTTAAATCAGAGCATATTTCTAACATTACTAAGTACTAATCTATGTATTTTATATCAAATTTAACAACATACCCTGTATAACTGCCCTGTCATAAATGATCTAACCTTTACATTGTTGTTTTAATAATTTAAATCTGTAGGAAAGTAATTTATATAACTGCTAGCAAATATATCATTCCTACCAACTATAGTTATTAAAATTTATATATATTAAATCAATAAAATAATGATAAATTACCTAATTCTTCTATGTCTAATGGACAATCTTTATTTTTTGACGGAGGAGCTTCAACCTAAAGAAAAAGTTTAAAAAAACATAGTTAATACAAATATTTTAGAAGAGTATAAAATAAATAATATACAATTAAAAGTCAAAACATTAATTAAAATAACTGAGGGAAAAAATAATGCTGTACTGAGTTTAACTAATAATTGAACAGTGCTAATAAGTTAAAGAAACACAAGTCATTGGGTTATACTAATACAAACGCCTATTTATTAATAAGGATTAAGGTAAATGTACCGGTAGTGGACACAGCTAAGGAAATTTTTACAGTTTTTTCTGTCTCCGCGGTTACCTATGGCGGTGATCATATTTAATGTGTGGCCAAAGTAAGCACAAACTATCCTTCTTCAAATTCGTAGCGATGAAAGTTTCTGCTGTTGCCATTTTAAAATTTTTACATTAATTTTACCAAACCTTAAATTTTTGTCAATAGTGGACATCTATAAAACTCAAATTTTTAATAGTGGACACCTCATGAATTTAGTAGTGGACATCAAAGTTTTTCTTTGAAAAAATAGGGATTTACTTATGTTTTAATTAATTTACTTATGTGACATAGGAAGAGGATATGATAATTTTTAGAAATAGATGAACATAAGAGCATTTATTTGTAGAAAAAAATACATAAGAATGTTAATCCTAAAACAAAAAAATAAATGATCGCTTGAAAGGGCTTAGAATAAGTAAATTTTTTGAGCAGCAGGGAACATTTTGATTTACATCAAGAGCTTCAGATCTTGACGAGGCGCCAGCATCCTGATCTTCATGTTCTTTAACTGTGAAGTAAATATTTTCCTCTTCTTGTTTTGCCGGACTATTCCCGCCCTCCTCGAAATCGTCAGATGGTGGGGTCGATTTTTCAGGTTCAGTGATAGTATCACTTTTGATCTGCCTCCACACCTGGTACAGACATTTGTCCTCAGAAGGTCCAGTCCAGTCTCAGCTGTTCTGAAAAGCATTAAGTTTTTCTAGGCCAATGTATCTCTCTAGCACCCTCAGTCCCAAATGAAGCTCATCGACAGTTCTAATATTGACAAAGTGTCTACTGGTGAAGGTTGAATTTGAGGAGTACTCCGCATTTCTCTTAATGTATTGAGAGGAGCTTCAGGGTTCCCTGGTACCAGTCCACACTTACGAAATCCATTTTGCATGATTGAAGGATTAATATCTCTCATGGTCACACATGGATTTCTTTTAATGAAAAGCTGGTATCAGGTACGCCCAGGACGATCATCGGTAAAATTATTTGGCCTTTTCAAGTCTTTTAAAAGCCTTTGAACGCGGTCAAAAAGATCCTCCTGGGTAACAGGAAAACCTGCTTCCCGAGCAGAAGCTATCCACCTGACCAATATGTTCTCTTCTTCCTCTGATAGGATTGCTGGAGGTCCCATTTTTTTAAATGATTTAGTTTTACCTTCAACATATCTCCTTAGGCTTGTTCAGGGGACGTTATGTTTTTTTGCTGCTGAAGATAAAGCCATGCCCTCTATAACTTCAGTTGTTGCGTCCTTAAATTGAGACGTTGATTTCCAAAAGGTACTAAAGGACATTTTTCACGAAATTGATTTTTTTACATATTTGTATTCTCATCATTTAGTTTTATCTAAATATTCTATTTGATGTTATCTAATGAATTCTCATGTCCTTAAAAAACACGTATTATTAATGCGGTCATTTTCTAAAAGTGCTAATTACGCATCTATTTTCGTTCCAAATCATTCTTAAAAAATTCATTTCATAACTTTTATATGATGTTATTATTATAGTAAAAAAATAATTTTAAATTTTAAGGCAAAAAGACCCAAATCATCTAGTTTAATGATTTAGTAATGAGAGATTTTCGCGCTTCCTGTAAAATTTCCTAGAATGGATATAGTACCTTTAGAAAATCAACGTCTCAATTGTTGTTCATCGTAAGCCCAAAACGGTTTTACAGAAGGAGCCATGCCGACAATCTGTAAGAAAGTACAGATTATTAAGGCCCATTTAATGCTTTACCTTTTATAATGATCCTCATAATTATCTCTTATTTATAAATAATGATAATCATAATAATTCCATATTTAAATTAAGTTTTATTAATTAAAATAAGTTGATTTAATAGTGGACATTCGCCGGATAAGTAGTGGACACCACATGTCCACTACTAGATATATCTATAAAATAAACTCAGGATCAAAATCATAAGAATAAGAAAGCATTACATGTTCATTCAGAAGGTTTTCGAGTGAAAAAAAAAATATCCTCCCAGAGTTAGTAGTGGACAGGTCCTGTCCACTATTAAGATTACTTGAAATTCTTGTTTCAGTAGTGGACATCCTACCTTTCCGCTCACGTAAATGAAATTTGAAGATCAAACATCAAAACATGAATTTATACACTCTAATTAATCAGTAAATACTTGAGGGCATTAATAAAAAGGAAGTCTGAGAGTCAAAAAGTGAAAAAAATTGTATTCACCTTCTTAAAGAATTGGGTTAGAAGACGGCAGGTAACAACGTGCTCACTGGAGTGGCCATGTGCAATGACTGATTGTTGGTTTCCATAATACCATGATACCGTGGAAGTCCCATGACTCGTCCCCAGAGTGTGCAAAATAAATTCTCTCTTGATTTGAATCTGATTGAAGGACTAGTTTTCTTGTTTTTTAAATTAAACCGCGGAAGTGTCCACTACCGGTACATTTACCTTATCATACACAATAATATCAGTCTGCAGTATGATATATTCGATATGTACATTAAATACATCAAAAAGATACAATTACTAGACTTATGTCTCTCAATGATTAAAATTAATTAGCTGACATAGTGACTTGTTTCTCCAGCTACATCAGGAAAATAAAAAAAGTAAATATACTGACCATAAATGTAATGAAATGGAAAAAGATGTGTGTACAAGCAGGTGCACTGTAATGCTTACTACGTGCATAATGAATGAAGCAGAATAATTATGAAATATTAAAAACCAGTTGAAATGTTTCATTATTTTCTCTTCCAAACACCAGGACAATAATAACAAGTAAATCAGTCACTATTTAAAAATATTATAATATGCTTATTTATATAAAATTATTCTTTTAAGAAAAAATTAATTCAAACCATATTTACTTAATTAATATTCAATTTATCTCTCAGGGTATGGTATGGGTTCTTGACAATCAGGCACACAATCTTTTATATAACTTTTTTAATCATAATAATAACTTACAAAGTAACACAAACAATATGCAGGCTAACCAAGATCCCTCTTCATATTCAGCTCCACACTCTCCAAGTCCCCAGTCAAAACTGACCATGACCAGGTATCTTTCTTCTACCTGGGCTTTTACCTGGGGTGTCCCTTGCGTCCAAAATGGAGGTTATGTTTACAAACATTTAAATTGGAGCTATTAATTTTTATTTTTATTCTATTTTGAATCTAATTGTTAGCCTGCCTAACATAATAATTAAATAATAAATAAATAAATAATTGTATACTTTATAAAAATAAATGGGTATATTACAATATTTTAATCCCTAACAGAAATAAGCAATGTAGGGGAAATATTATCTATCAAGAAGCTTTAATATGATAACATTGTAAAGAAGTTCTACAAGTCGCACTTAATAAATTTAATCAGCCCAGTCATAATTTATAACTGTTTTTGAGGAAAAATATTAATCATTCGTTCATTTAAATTTCTCCTTCCCTTCTCTGGCTATTATCCTGCATTGAAGCCTCTGCAGGCCAGGATACAATAATACAGGACCATGCCTTGGCAACACTTCAATCATAAAATCGTATTCTAGCTATTTGCTCACATGATGCTATATGCAGTTTCATTTCCCCTCTAGCAGAATCTGCAGATTGGTGAGACTACTAGACCTGTGGAGGTGCTTGTTAGGCTGACAGTGTCCTCTGTATAGCCATGTTGTTCTAAGAATTCAGGATCCATTCAGGGGATAGTACTAGACTTCTTTCCTATCAGGATCCCTCCAAGAACAACCTGGGATGATACTGATTCTCAGAGTTTGTTTTTGCCGCCAGCAACCACTTCGATAAGACCTTCTCCATAACTGAGGCTCATTCCACAAATAGGCTCAGGTATGGAGGATAACAGATCAGAACCCTTCCCTGTGAGACTATCAGCCCTCTAATTACCTAAATGCCTGAGTGACCAGGCACCTACTGTATTTGGACATTGTTTCTTAGGGACAGAGTGTACATCTATTTTCATTGCACACTTCTACCAGTTTGGGATGGGTCATGTAGTTTCCCTATGCTCCAATTGGGGACTGGCTATTAGTATAGATTATAAAAGTCTGTCTCTCACCCCATCTAAAATAAGGGTTAGGGCACAGATGTTTATTGCCATTACGTCAGCATGGGTTTATTCATTCCCCATATCCCCGCCCTTCAACCTAAATCCATCAATACACCTGTATCCATTGCAAGTTCAGTGCTAGTTAATCTTAGTAATTCCTACTCAGTAAAGTGTGTCCAGTAAATTGAACTGATGATCAGAATGAATAGCAAGCACCGAATCTTCCCCCCCTGCCACCACACTATGGAGTATATAGGACCATAGGTATTATTGCTGCCATGTATATACAGAAACCATCTTGAGCCTAAGGCTTCAGGTTATGCCATTTGCATGCATATAGAGAGACAATTTGCATGCATATAGACAGACACTTGAGCGCCTTGATATAAGTTTTAGCAATGTGGCTGTTCCATTTTAAATTACTGTCAAGGTTAATACCAAGTGTTTCACTTCACTAGCATAACAGCCTCCTAAGGTCACAGGTTTAAGCCCGCAGGTGGTCCTAGGATTTTTTAAATGGAGTAAAGAATCCTTAGTTACACCGTTCTTCGGAGGGGACATAAAAAGGAGTTCCCGAGCCTATGCAACGTCAGGTACTCGTTGAAGATCCCTATACCTAACTAAACCTAGATGGACAAAATTTAGGACTCCCACTGTAGCATCGTCTGATTAGCCACATTAGGATAAACTGTCATTAAATAAATAAATAAATTAAATTCTTTGATCTCTGTTCATCTCTAAGTGTATTTAAGCCTTCTAACATCACAGATGACCCTGCTTGTAATAGTGCTAGCTATTGCATCATACTTGGCGTTGCAGGAACTGGTAAGCTGCTGCATATTTATAAGTGCAGCTATTTGAAGTACACTTATCGTTGGAATGCCAATTGGTTCATAACATGTATATATAACAAAATAATAATAAAAACCAATTAAAAAATATCTTTTCAAATTCCAATATATACCTCACACTACATTTCATTGTGTCAAATTACTGTTGATTACTTAATAATAATGGGATCAAAAACTAAAAACAATAAGTTGGTATTTCACTGCATAAAATTACATAAGTTTCACGAATTATTTTAGTCACAACAGTATATAAGAGCTGTTAAAGAATATTTCATTTGTGTTTGAAAACAGCAAAAACACCTACTTCTTGAAGGAATAGGGAATAGAAAGTAATGATAAGGATGAATTTACAGAAAGAGACAAGGCAACATCCTATAAAGATGATCTTTGATTCTGCCGCTTTTATACTTCTGGGCTTCTCGACTAATTTTGACTCCTTAGAAACATCACTATCCTTCTTTCTAAATTAAAATATTTTTCTTCCTTCCTTTCTCTTTTGAAAGGTGTGGAGCAGGGCTGAAACATCTCCCCTCTCCTTTTCAATTTCTATATCAATGATCATGCCAGTATGATCCATCACTTCAGAATCATTAGTAGCACTTGCCAATAACCAGGAACACCTGGATATGATCATGCAAGGGCAGTGAAAACTCAGGCCCCTTTTATAGATTCAAATTCTCTCCACGGATCTAATACCACCTTTACAAGTCTAATCCGAATTGATCACCCAATCACCTTCAGTTCTTTGGTAAAAAACCCTGGGGTCCAAGTCCTTCCAGACATTCACTATCCCCTACAATTTAAATACTCATCCATTCACTTGAACTAGATCAGGTCAATCTGACTTTTACACTCCAATCCACAAAACTAAACTTTAAATCATACATATTTTGTTGTATTGAAATGACAATTACTTATTTTTTCATAAGCGATCTTCAATAATCCCAACCATCATTCAATCACATTAAAAAATAAGAACAAATTACCTTATCTTGTTTCTGAGCACTATTCTGTGCTTTAGCCCAGGATTTAAAGGCTGAACATGCTCTACACGACTCTTGGTCGTCCCTCGTGAACCCATACCCTTTCATAGAGGTTCTTCATGAAAGAATAATTGCTTTTAATGCTTAACGACCAATATATAAATCATGAAAACAACAAAAATGACGAAATACTTCACAGTCAAGCTATTAAAACCTCTGAGTTGTTAACGTGACTTTTTGAATTTCCAACGAGGTATTCGAATCTAAAAAGTTTTAGTAGTTCCAAACATTAGTTATTTCTCAATATATTTGCCAGATATACTAACTATATTAAACTGATCATATATATATATATATATATATATATATATATATATATATATATATATATTTTATTTATATTTTTTTTTTATTATTTATTTTTTAATCTTTTTTTATTAACTCCTCACTATCGAATGTTCACTATTTCTGTTATTGTAAATCGTACTAGTAAAGGGACATTAACATAAGTCGTACTATAGATCAACATATAGCAATGGTAATGAAACAATTGAAGAAGCGGCAGGGTCCAAGAAGGATAGTGTTGTCCAAGGAGTCAAAATTACTCGAAAAGTCCAGAAGTATAGAAGTTGCAGGGTCAAAGATCATCTTTACAAGATGTTGCCTTGCCTCTTTCTGTAAATTCTTCCCTATCATTCACTTTTTTCTTTTTCCTATTCCTTCAAGAAGTAGGTGTTTTTAAACACAAAGAAGTAGTCTTTAACAGCTCTTATAAACTGTTGTGACTAAAATAATTCGTGAAACTGATGTAATTTTATACAGTGAAATAACAACTTAATGTTTTTAGTTTTTGATCCCATTATTATTAAGTAATCAACTGTAATTTGACAGGAATGAAACGTAGCTTGGTGTGAGGCAGATATTGGTATTTGAAAAGATCATTTTTCAATGGGTTTTTATTATTATTTTGTTATATTTATATATATGTTATGAACTAATTGGCATTTCAACGATAAGTGTACTTCAAATAGCTGCACTTATAAATATCCAGCAGCTACTAGTTCCTGCAACGCCAAATGTGGTGAAATAGTACCATTACGAGCAGGGTAATTTGTGATTAGCCTTAACAAACTTCTATGCCCAATGTCGCGAGTTCAAAACTGACAGATGGCCCAACGATTTTTAAGGTAAAATGGTAGTCCCGGGCCTGAGCGATGTATGGTGCATAGTGTAAAAATTTGATAATTAAGGAAAGAGAGATAAAGGAAGCTAAACATATACAAAAATTAATAGCTGTTGAAACTCGTGTAGGTACTAACCTTCCATAATTGTGATTTGTGTTAAAACAGATGACCCTTTAAAAATAAATGCTGCATTTATTTATTTTTTTTTTTATAATAATAAATTGTTAAAAATTATAAAAAAAATACGGAAAATCAATCATCTAGTTATGAATATACCGTTAAGTGACTGACTTTTTTAAAATACCCTTCATAAAATGTTAAAATACAGGTTTTATTACAGTGTTTGCCTCTTAATTGATTGTACATTATTACGGTTTGGTATTGTACGAAGTTGATTTATACTACTTATAAATGGTAATTCACATGGGTAAACTATTGTTAACCTTTTATAGGTTTTTTATAATTACTCACATGTTCGTGTCGTTAGAGCTAAAATTATTTTTGAGTGTTAATGACCGGAATAAATCTAAAAAATCAATAGTATATTTAAACGCATGAACTTCAAAAGGTATTATGTTAGTCACTTTTTTTGCTATTAGTTTTTTTTTAGTCGTAAATAAAAAGACCAAAAACTAAAAACTATGGTTTCTAATAATCTTTTTTGAATTCGTGTTTCCTAAATCATCTTCAAAGTGGCTTTACGCTTGTTAAAGCTTGTCAGATCTGAAGTACTAAAGATTTGAAAATTAATTTAAATACTATTTGCTTAGTAATCCTTTAAAAGTTTTTAAAGGAAATAAAAACAAATCAATCTGGATAAACTAATAAAGAAATCTTATCTTCTAAAAAATAAACTGTGGTGAAAGAAATACTTGTGTGTAATTACTTATGATTAAGTCTCCATGGAGACTTATTCATAAGTACTTATTCAAAAACGGACCTGAATTAATTACAACATTCAGGCCAAAACATGGCTTTTTCTTTTTGTTTCTCTAATTTAAAAAAACCTCCATACCATTCTTGTCTAACGAAATAGGATTCCTACAAAAACTTGAAAAGTAACGGATTGTGAAATTCTACTAGGGTCAGCTCTAATTTAATTTTTTTCATTAGTAATTCACGTAACCCTAAATCCGGTGCTATTATTTCCATGACAAACTGCGATTAATACATCCATATGTCCATAAAATCTTAAACTTTACCTTAAGAAACGGTTGCTAAAACACTAGCACACTTCAATTACTAATCAACATGCCGACACTGCTGATACATAGATAACATACATAAGTCCCAATCATTCTCCCTATTCGTGATATACAATAAAGTAGTGGTCAAAAAGAAGGTGTTTATGTATAGAAACTTTTATATAGATATATGAGTTCATCTATATAAACAGCTTGGGTCAATGGTTCTTTCGCTTTTAAGTTGACTGTTGAAAAACACATAAAGCTGTTATAATGAAACCAATTTGTCAAAATCAAGCCCTAATTTTGTCACACAAAACTTTTTTATCTTTTTGTAAGCACTTTTACTATTAACTCTCGTCCGATTAGACACAGTACCATAAAAGTGGCAATAAATGAATTAACAAACGAAGTATTGACTTATTTTTGAGAGACAAAACAATTAGGGATTTCCTTTTTTTTTTAAGGAATTTTATTTCTCAAATGTTTTTATTCCTTGTTTTTTGTTGTTTTTTTTACATTAACATTAATAACTCTTCTCAATTATGTATTTCCTATCCCCTAGCCTTAGAATATTTCTTGCTCTTAGGTGGAGGTTGCATTTTTGTTACAAGCACTGTCTATTATTGGCAGGTTATGTTTGATAGACTTGTCTATTCTCCTTGTAGCTCGGAACCTACATTCTTAAATGACTTGTGTTTTTAAATATTATCAACGCTTGGCATTAATATGCCTAATTTATCCTTTAGGATAATTTACTTTTATACATATTAAAAAAAACGTTTATAACTTTATTCTGATAAATGATAATGATAGAATTTTCATTTATGGCAACAAATAGGCGTGGTGCAGTTACCTGTAGAAATATTTGTAGTCCATTGAGTGCTTTTCTCAATAGCGATAGTGAATGCGACTCTGAGCCAGTATCAATGGACCTTACTATGGAAGAAATGAGGGGTAATGAGTATGTTTTCACAGAAAACACACATTCTTCTCAGGTTGGTCTAATTTATTATTTGACAAGTAAAATTTACATTTGTTAAAATACTCATAATATACATTAGATTTTAGAGGGCTAAATGATCTAAGAAAAAGAGGGGAGCTCTGCGATGTGACCATTGCTGTCGAAGGACACAAATTTCCAGCACACAAAAATGTACTCTGCTCATTTAGTCCATATTTCAAGGTATCAGGATATTTTTGTTTAGTGTAATAATTTTTTAAAGCAATGATTTCTAGTTAGTTTAATTTATTCAGGGTATGTTTTTGAATGTACTTGCTGAATCCAGACAAAACACTGTTACACTGCGTGGGGTTGACCCAGATATGGTTGGTTTATTATTGGACTACGCCTACACTTCTTCTGTTACAATTACGAAGAACAATGTGCAAGCATTATTGTCTGCTGCAAATCTTCTGCAAGTAATTAATTTTTTAAAATATCTATCATTGTGTGAGAATATATTATCTTATAAATTATATATCATTTTTAAATTTTGTAATTAATTATATCATTTTAAACTTAATTTGGTTTCAATCTGTTATCATTGTTTTTTTCAAATGGCATAATTTTATTAAATAGTGAAGATCAAACTTAATATATTAAAAAAAAAAAAAAAAAATGAAAGTTGTAACTGTCATTGATTTATTTGTATATCTTGTATCCTTCATCTATTTCTGTCTCTGTTCTTCCTGAATCATTCAGTTTGTATACTCTGACAGTTCTTTTAGTTTCTTTCATTGCCAGTTCAGCCTGTTCCCTATTTATTAGTTCATTACATTTTCAAAAAAGTTGATCCCTATTTATTTATTAATGAGTCAATATTTATTAGTTCATTACATTTCCTAAGTTTATTTATTTATTTTTTTAATCGAACATTTTACATGTTTATAGATGTGCATCATTGGATATTTTACATCTGCTTTAATATTATATCCATACTATTTTTATCCAATCAGACCCAGTGAGAGTTTATACTTAGAGAGTTAATGGGTTTGATTGCCGTTAACATAAACTCCCTGTCAAAAGTATTGCAACGAATAGAAATATTAGAATTATACAAAAACTTTTTTTTTTTTTTTAATAAAGAAAGGCTCTGAAGTCAATAATTAACATTTTAAAACTGGAAATAAACAATTTTTATTAAAATAAATTAAAATTTTTCTTCAAATAAACAAAAAATTTAGAAAATTTACTTTTTACAATTTTAACTTTTAAATTACAATTACAATTTTTAATTTACATTTAATAAGACGTATTGCCCCCTCTGGCTTGAATGACTGCTTCCACCCGTCTTGGCATACTTGTAAAAAGATTTTGAAGAAAATCTTGAGGTATATTGTCCCACTCCTCCAATACAGCTGTCTTTTTTAGCATTTCAAGGGTATTAGTAGGTGAATCTCGTGACCGAACCTTTCTTTTGAGATAATCCCAAACGTGCTCGATTGGGTTAAGGTCAGGATTTCTTGCTGGCCAATCAATAGTGTGAATATTCTTGGTGTTCGGGTATTCAGAAACACGTCTTGAATTGTGAGGACGAGCATTATTATCCATGAGCATAATTCAGAGCCTATGTATAGCATAAAAACCACTACATGATCTTGAAGAATAATTTCTACATACCTCAAAGCATTCAAAGCCCCTCTTTGGATTGTTACTAACTGAACATGATAAAACCCCCTCCAAATGGCTCAGATTCTGACGTGCAGCACTGACTATACCGTTCTCCAAGCCTTTCACTGCCATCTGGTCTGGTAAGGGCCACTCTCGTCTCGTCAGTGAATACAACTTTTTTCATTCCTCCACTGTCCAAGATTGGTGTTCCCTTGCAAATCTTAATATTTTTACACGGTGTTCTGCGGTTAGAAGAAGACCTTTCACTGGCCTTCTTGACCAGAGGTTTGACTCTCTCAGTCTTCTAATGACCGTTGACTCCGAGATTGATAACCCTAGGACACCAGCAATCAAGTTTTTAATGGAAGACACAGTAGAATTACGCTTCCGAAGTGCTTGTATTTTAATGAGGTGGTCATCTATGGGGTTAGTAATCCTGGGACGTTCTGACGTTGGTCGTCTTGAATGACTACCAGTCTCCCTGTACCTTTCTATGGTCCTTGAAATGGTAGAATAGTGAATCCCAAGGCGATTCACAATGTAATGCAATGATTTGCCTTCTTCATGGAGAGTGATGATTCTGACCGAATCATCATGACTTAAGCGATTCATTGTGAATAAAATTAATTGTTTTAACTAGACTTAGGAGAAATGAGAGAACAGACTTGAGGCAAACGAAAGATTAACATGGACTGAAACTAAACTTGAAATGAATGAAACAAAATTCCATATTTTGTTGGTAAACAGTGAATAAAAATGGTATGTCTAATCCCTAATATCTCTCATTTAATAAATAATATTACTATAAATATAAAATAATATATTTGTGGACTTCTAGCAAGCATATGATTCTGTGAACAGGAATGAAGTCTACAAAGCTATGACCAATACGCAGATACCTCTAAAACTAGTAAGACTCACACACATGACAATGGAGGGTAACCTATGCTGCATGCAAATGTTCGGGGACCTCTCAAGAAGCTTTAAGTATTAAGGATATATAAGGCTTTGATCCGACCTGTTCTAATATATGGCTCTGAAACCTGGATGCTTACAAGGACTCAGGAATTGGAACTGTCCAGGTTCGAACAAAAGATCCTAAGGAGAACTCATGGAACAACATGTGTCTACTGAGAGTGGAAGCGAAGGACAAATCTGGAGCTAAGAAGACTTTACAAAGACTTAGACGTGGTCGATGTGATTAAATTCTCTCAATTACGATGAGCGAGCCACGTCGCTAGGATGAATCCAGAGGAAATACCATCTAAAGTCCTATCAAAGAAACTGTTTGGAACATGGAATGTTGGACGACCAAGACTCCTGGATGGGAAGATTTTGTTTCTACTGATGTATTGTTGATACTTGGAAAACATAACTGGAGGGGAGCAGTACAAAACAGAAATTAATTACTTATTAGGTTAAATATGTCTGATTCAACATATGTTCATTCGTATGTTTTATTACTCCAAGGAGACTTCATTATTCCCAATCCCATTTGGCCTCAGAAAGAAGGATATTCTAATGAGCTTTTGAGTTCAATAGCATCTTCTAAGAAAAGCAGATAATTTTGACGATAACAATTTATTTTCCAGTTATAGAAAATTAAAATAACAGAAAGGCAGTTTGTGTTGTAGGCGTGTTCCTTAGACCTGATCACGTCATGCCCAGTAAGATAATCCAGCTCGCAAAGAATCAATCCCATATTACCTTTTGCAAGTGTTTGTATATTGCCTTTTTAGAATAAATAGACTTCAGTAAAATAGTTGCTGAATACTGAAACCATATATAGACTTTCATTGATAAAAAAAACAAACAAAAAACACTCTCTCAGTCTCCGTATCTAATCCTCTCACTGCTTGACATCTTGTGATTCTTAAGACTGCGAATTACTGTAATTGTAATTATATGTACTCTAACATAATTATCTGCACAAATTTAACCTTCTCATGCACATTATTGAATAAAGATATGTAGGGAAAAAAAAACAACTATGAACACTAGAAGAAAAAGCTAGTTTTCTATAAATATTCATCAAACAGAAGTTCAAAGGTATAGGATCAAATTGAAATATAACAACAATTTTTTTCTTTTGTGTTATCATTCAATCAAAGAGTCAGTGATCAGTAATTTTTTATGTGATTCTATTTAATTTATTTTTTTAAGATTTTAAAAAAAAACTTTGAAAAATTAAATTTTGTACTTGGACTGACAGTCTGAACCAATTTTTTTAATGAGTTTAAATATTATTTGGTGTAAATAATTAAAAGTTATGATGAGTTCTGATGTATTAAAATACAAATCTTTGTTTTTTGTTTTTTTAAATTGTAGCATGGGTTCATCCATTAATTTGTAATCTATTTGTGATATTTATGTTAAGAAATAATATATTGTTCAAATAGGAATCGGTGACAAATTTTGAGGGTCATTTCTGTACAAAAAATATATAAACAACTTAGTGCCGCTAGGAACAAACACAACACTGATTGTTCTTATTAGCAAAATTGTAATTTCTTACAATTTTGTAGGGCTGCTTTTTAAGACTTTTTGGTGGATAATATAGAATTAATGTCATCAACCATTTATTGGTTTTATAACATTCTGAGAAATATTACCTTCTTCTAGTTAATTATTATACAGTTGATGCAGTTGTCTGTAAATTCGATATTTTGTTGACTCTCCATCTTTTTCATGTTAGTGTCTTATTTATTCATATGGTATTTCATGATTGCTATTTAATGTTATGTTGCATTTGTAACATTGTATTTATTATCAATTTTTATAATTGTTTCTTACTTTTATTATATGGTTAAGAGCATATTATTTGTTTTTATAATTACCATTATTGTCATATCAGGTACAAATATTTACTAGGGTAATTTTTTTATACAGTACATTTTATAATTTTGTTGATAGGTGTTACCTGTTAAGGACGCAGCATGTAGATTTCTACGTGTTCACATGGATGCTGCCAACTGCCTTGGCATTCACTGCTTCGCAGAAGTTCATGCTTGCACAGAACTTCAAAACCTGTCTCTAGAATACGCTCTTGAGTACGTTATTTTATTCAGCAGTTATTAGAAATAATTTGAGATTATTGAAGAAGGGCGTGTAGCTTATGGAAGGTAATAAACTGTGCTAATGGTTTATATAAGGTACTCATTTTAGGTGAAATGAAATAATGACATATAGAAAAGTAACAGAAACTTAAAATAATGTTACTATATTGCCAGAAGGATTATTATAATATTTTCTGGTAAAATTTGTTCCAATGTACCTTTTATTTTTTATCCATTTGGATATTTAACTGTTTTGTTTTTTATGATTTAAATAAATTATGTTTTAATTCCTAATATTTTATTCTTGTTTTATTTTTTCCTATATGGTTAGTTTGTTTCAATGATCATTGAAATTTGTTTGATAGGAACTTTTGGGAAGTTTATCATGGGGAAGAGTTTCTCACCCTCACTGTTGATAAATTAATTGAGCTAACGAAAAGTGATTCACTTCAAGTGGAGAGAGAAGAGATTGTATTTAAAGCTGTCTCTCGATGGTATCTACATTCACCTGACCAAAGAAAACCTATTTTTCCAAAGGTATTGTAAGTACCTTTTAAGTAGTTAACATATTTTTTCTTATTTCAAATAAATATCTATTTAATGTTATCTTTATAAGTTATTTGAATCTCTTTCTTTCTTTAATTAACTTGTCCACGTTATCAAAATTACTTATTGTTTTGGGTTACTCCTTTCAAATCCATTTAGTATAATATGAAAATGGCTGTAATTTTCACTTTCAATGTTGTTTCTAGCTTTGACTATTAATTTTTTATAGATTTGTATCTGTTCTCCGAATGCGTTTAACAGTTTGCCATGAAATAGGTGCTGGAGACTGTTCGACTTGGTTTGATTAGCCCTTACTTCCTGGTTGATCGGGTGGAATCTTTGCCTGTTGTTAAAGAAAGCCCATCATGCATGCAGCTCATTGAAGAAGCCAAGCTGTATCATTTATTACCTGATCGAAGGGCTGAACTTCCATTAAATAGAAGCAAACCTAGATCATCTTCTCATTACACACAAGTAAGTTCATATTTACACGTTTCTGATCAATTTATTTAAATTGTTCCCTCTTAATTATTTAGTACATATTTATACATGTTTTAGACTAGTCTAAATATATGTGTAGTGAAAGTTAGGTATTGATAATGGTTGATGGGTTTAGTTTGCTTGAAAAGTAAGATTGATACTGGATTATAAAAGTTATTTGTAGTCTAGTAAAGTTGTGTGCACTTTACACTGCTAGTTATTATAACTGGATGTGTTCTAAATTAGATATTTTCACCTATTGCTAATGTTTAAAATTGTTTACTCATGTAGTGTGTTATGAAGTATCAACCACTCTGAACTGAATTGAATTATATTTACCGTTACCTCTTTTAAGTTGATTATTAATCTGATAAATTGGATATTTCAGTTTGTTTAAATGGTTTTGTAAGTCAAATTCATTTCAGTATTTTTAATTTCTTTTTTTATGGACCTGTTAGAGAAACAACTTCAGGCTTTAGCATTATATAGAAACTCAGGTATGTTATTTAGAATTTTTTCGTTGGGTAGTTGTGTTTCTTTGTTAAAACTTGTTTTTTCATTAGTTGCAGAATTTCATAAGCTATAGATGAAATTTTTATTATTGGTTCTTGTTAATTAGTGACTCATGCTCCTATTCTAGTACTTATTGTTCTTTTATTATTTTTTTTAATGGCCAATTTATTCAATATCTATTTTTCCTAAGTGTATAATGGAAATCCTGTTATGTAATGTTTTTTTAATTATCGCTATAGCTATTGTAGTTACTAAATTAGATGATAAACCTTAGCATTTTTCCTTAACTATAAAATTTTGCTCTTTGCTTTAAAATGGTAATTTTTTTTTTATATCTGATTAAGACTGCTTGATATTATTTCATTATTTTTCTATGATATTTTAATTTTGGAGATATAGTTATTTAATTTTTTATTCCATTCTTTATCTTCCATAACTTTGATTATTTAGACATTTACTTGTAGTACTTACTGTGTGTAGTTGCTGTGTTTAAATTATTATAATAATTATTATTTCATATATTCTACCACTAGCTGTTGCCAGCGATTTCGTACGCGCAAATTTCTGTTATTATGATCGGCATTTAGAAGTTTTTAAAAGAATATATTTTAAAGAACTTCTTCGTAAATGATATTTTTAGTTTTACTCTCTTGTGGTAGAAGAATGTACTGATTTTCTCCGCATCCCAATCTTGACAATGCGACATATACATTGAGTTTCGAAAGTATTCGGAATTCACTATCATTATGTAGTTTACTTGTTTTTGACTTATTATTTATGTTTTTAAAGAGTCGTTACTCACTTTATAATATTAAGAGGAAGGTATACATTAGACAAACCCAAAAATCACGACAATAGTGATTTTATATTTAACGGTTTCAACGTTAATTTATAATAAATATAAAAATAGGAGTGTCAAAAGTATTCGGAATTAAGTGGTTTCTGATTTGGAATTTAGTGAGAATTTGAACATTTGAAACCATTAAACTACAGGATTTCCGATTAAAACAACAAAACAATTTCCGAATACTTTTGACACTGAATGATCTGGTAATTTTACCAAATTAATTGTTTAATCTTAAAAAAAAGAAACATTTCGGTTATCTGATTCGTGATTTTGCTTTATGGAAGTCTCTTTTAAAGATTTATGAATTAAAAAGGATTATATAAATTAATAGTTGTGAAATATACATATTAAATGAAAAGAAATAGGAATTCGGAATACTTTTGACACTCACTGTAGTTAGCAGTGTGAAAAGCATTCTTGACGTAAATCGATTCCTATCCCCTGTGGTTTATTAATTGTTACGACAAAATATAATTCAACGGGAAATTATATTATTTTAAAATTTAAAGGTAAATCATTTGGAATCATTGGGATGCGAGGTCAATTTCCTTCGTTTTTTCCAGATTTTCCTCTGATTCTTCACTCCTATTGGTCGCAGCGTGATACAATATAGCCTATAGCCTCCCTCGATAAATGGACTATCCAACACAAAAAGAATTTTTCAATTCGAACTAGTAGTTTTTGAGATTAGCGCGTTCAAACAAACAAACAAACTCTTCAGCTTTATAATATTAGTATAGATTCCATCCCAACATGTATAAATTCTGACTGCTGAAATCTTTACTATACGATATATTTATCTTTAGTAGGAACTCATTACTATGTATTTGCTAAATATTTTATTAATTTTTTTCCACAAAAAAAAATTTATGTGAATTTATCAAAAACAATTTTTAGGTTATATTTGGTTGGCACACCTTCAAGTTTTTGCTATTTTATTTCATTGGAGGGTCCTCTGTATATATGTTTTCAATTTCATCGCAAAAATTGTAGATGTACTAATCCAACATAACCCAAAAAACTTTTTGAAAAATTCAAAAACATTTTTTTTTTACTCAAATTTTCGAGGAAAAAATTTTAATAAAATAATTTTTGAAAATCCACAATTTTTCTTTCTTTTTCCCTCCATAACTTCCCTTCCATGAGGATTATTTGATAATCCTAAAATAATTGCTAAAAATTTGCTAAAGGTGTTTTCTCATAGGTGTAAATCAATGGTATAAATTTGGTTCTGATACATGTGGGGGCAGAATTCACATTCTTATTGCGCTAGGCCCTTTGTGAAAATTTATTGAAAAACCCATCTGATATGAGATTTTACTGAAAGATTGTGAAAGAACAGTGGGTACTGGTGAAATATGTATACCTGTGAGAAATGGCTAAATCGTGGTCAAACTGCTTTTCCTTGGTTGCTCCAATGGGGAAATCAGAAAAAACATATCCAGGCTTTGTATTTTTTGGAATTTTGAATGTGTTATTCATCACGAAGTTGTTCCTAATGGTTTCTCTATGGAATCTGAACTCGTGTAAAAAACTGGAAAGATTGTACACAAAGTTGACAGAGTGTTATCCTGCTTTGATCAACCGAAAAGGAATTTTATTCCAGCAAGATAATGCTCTTTATCACCATCATGGTTGAACAAAAGAAAAGTTTCAAGAACTTCATGGGTTTGAACTACTGCCTTATCCATTTATATATAGTCCACACCTCCCTCAATAGGATTATTCGTTTCTATCCATGGTCCAGTTTCTTCAAGAGAAAAATTGATAGGTTTGTGGAAGTTGGATTTTCAATCCAAGAGTTCTTTGACAGCTATTCTAAAGAATGAAGCATGGGATCAAGCAGATGGCTAATGACGGTAGACTACAATGGACTGTGCTTTGAGTATTAATTGTATAAGATATCAAAGAAATAATAATACAAAAACTAGGTAAAAATTTTCATTTTTTTTATTACACTCTATTTGTCATATTTTTTAAATAACATTTATAATTTATAGTTGGGTTTGAGAAAGATTGTTAATATCTGCATTATACTTAAGTTTTAAGTTAGTCCTCTGTTTCATTAGTTTGATTTGTAATCAACAAAAAAAAAAAAAAAAATTATCCCTCCTCAAAATTTTAGTGCTTACATTTCAAGATACATAAAACCATAATAACGAATAAAAAAAGACCACAAACACCAGATGGGTTCAGATAGGAAAACAATGCTCCGCGTCTATGAGGCATTGATACTCACTAAAATAGATCACGGTTGCGTCATCTTTTCCTTTGCTACTCAAAATAAGATTAAAAAATTAGATGCAGTCCACCATGCCGGTATATGCCTATCAACCAGAGCTTTTAGAACAAGTCCAGTGAACAGCCTTTGTGTTGATGCAGGAGTTCTGCCTCTCTCTTATCGCCACCAAAAGCTCGCCGCTAAATATATCACTAAAATGTACACACAACCAGACAACCTGCTCACAGTTCCTTATTTCAACATGAAAATGCTGAGAAATATGAAAGATTCAAAAAATCCTCTCTTCCTCTCTGGTACCGAATGAGATGGGTTATTTCTGAATTGGTGCAGCACCCGTTTACAAAACCAGAGAAAAAGCTACTATCTTGGACAGTGTCACCTCCTCACGTCAACTGCGAAATGTTAAAAGTTTCCTAGGGAAAAAAGTGTTCCCCTCAAGAAATATGTCAAACTTTCCTTTCAGAACTTAATATATATCAATATAACAAAATCATTTATACCGATGGTTCCAAAACAATTGAATCGACGTCATGCTGTATTAGACGGCAACCAAATTCACAAGTACAAACTTTATAGTACTTGTAGTGTTTTCACTGCCGAATTGACAGCTATTATAAAAGCAGTTCATCTAGTCCAGATCAACATCAGAAAAATCAATAATTATTTGCTCTGACTCGCTCAGTGCTCTCAGAGCCATTTTCAATCCATATTCAGAAAACCCTATTATTCAAGAGGTTCACTTCGCAATCAAACAGTTGAAGGACTCCTAAAAATAAATAAATTTCTTTTGGATTCCAGTCATTCCGGAATATCAGGGAACCAGGAAGTCGACAGAGCAGCAACAGAGGCACATTCGCTAGAAGAAATAACACCCTCTTTTATTACATCATCTGAGTTGCTTAAGCCGATAAACATGAAGATCATAAACGAATGGCAACATCTTGGACTGCACTGGAAAACAATAAATTGAAAAATGTTACCTTGCACTGGAATTCAAACAATAAAGTGAATTCAGGCAATGACGAGGATAATTAGTATTTGGCACTATGCCTGAAAATTAGACATGCTGCACTCACTCAAGGAAGTGCAGGCGGAGGAGGTAGTTCCGCCTGCCTGAGATAGGACACTGCCGCCTCACTCAAGAGCATCTCATGGCACGAAGGGATCCCCTCGATGTCAGCTCTGTAAAGTGCTCTCACAGTAAGTCATATTTTCCAAGAGTGCATCGTTACAGTAGGGATTTCGTAAATGTAGCATACCGCGTAATGTCTCTGAGGCATTAAGCGATAATGATCGAGCTGTCGACGGTGTCATTCAATTGTTGAAGAACATTTATTTATAACAACTCATCTAACACATTTTGGTTATTTTTCGCACTTTTTTAAGTCACTCACATTTTTTGTTTTACTTTGTGTTGCTAATCATTATGTGTGCAGTTCCGATTAGGTCATAATGTTTATTGTTCTATTTTATTTTTTATTGAGAATCAATTTTTATTTTTATTTATTTATTTATTTTTTGATAAGTAAGTTAATCGTCTTCTGAAGATGTTTTGGGCAATAATAACCACTCGCAGTTTTTTGCCCTTAAAACCAAAACAAATAAAAAAAAAAATCCATCTATCTGCTGACCACCATCCATTTGAAATTCACCACAAAAACTCTAGGGCATGCATTGATGAACCTACCTCCTAGACTTTGATATAAGTTGGTTATTTCTAAAATGGTGGTCGATTAAATGTGATTTAATTCAATAATCAGTTATTTTTGAAGCTAGAAAAAAATATATAGAGATTTTTAGAATCAGTTAAGAGCGATTAACAAAAAAGGAAAAAATTGAATCTTGCCTATATATAAGCTTGTAACTCCGTTATTTTTGAAGATAGAGAAAAAAATTTATTAATGTTTTTTAACTGAAAAAACCTGGGATAATTATATAAATTAGAAAAAAGAAAAGAAAAAAAAATTGAAATTTTATCCATTAATATGCCCATAACTCAGTTATTTTTGAAGATAGAGTAAAATATATATAGAGTTTTAGACTCCATAAATAAACAGGGAAAAAAAAAAAAAAAAAACTTCATCTATATATTCGAGTCACAAATTATAAAAGATGTAATTCTACCAAAACTCGATTATTATTGAAGATAGAGAAAAATTGAAAAGATTAGCAGCCATAAACTGCTGTAAAAACAGTAATATCCTAATCTAGTTATTTGGAAATAATAAACCATTTTGTAATAATTTGCAGTGTTTTTTTCATTTTGTAGGAATATATACAAATATTTTTTTTCTAATTTATAAATAATAAATACCAAATTTTTCTCGTAGTGCTATTTCATAGAGAATTGATTTGTGTACTAAATGCAAAAAGAATCATTGATATTGGCTCATAACTAGCAGATGTTTTTTTTCAGTGTTTTAAAATTAGGAGTGGTGATATGCCATTTTCCTTGAAATTATTTATTGCTTTTCATATTAGTTAATTGCCCATAAACAGTTATACTCTAATATAGTTATTTGTAAATAATAAACCATTGTGTAATAATTGCAGTGTTTTTTTTTTAAATTTCTTATCAATTAATTTAATTTACATTTTTAAATGGGTTCATTGTATTTTAAATTGATTTTTTTTTTTTTTTTTTTTTATGTAGGTGATTGTTGCCGTTGGAGGTGAGGATGATAAAGTAGTGCTACGGGGTGTAGAATGCTTTTCTCCATCCACCAAGTCTTGGAAATCCTTAGCATGCTTACCATTTGCCATTAGGTCTGTTCATTTTTCTGGATATTGTTATACTTAGACAACTTTACTAAAATTGAAATTTATTGTGCGTAATCAATAACGTATTTATATTTTTTCTTCCAAGTTCTTGTTTAAGGCTATGCTAGTAATCATGAAATAACAAAACAACTAACTTTTAGTTCTTTTAATAACTAAAATCAGGAGATTGTTTTATCAGATATCACTGATGTTTGGGTAAAAGGGTTGTTGCTTGAAGTTGAGTCTTGGAATGTGAAAGTTACAGGATGATTTTCCAATTACCTTCACTTACCTATACATGAGATATATAGTAAGGGAAAGTATTACGATTGTGTAAATTTTGTATTTCAGTTTTCACTGGAAATACACGTTTTTAAAAATCAGCTAACCAGAAGAGCCACTTAATATCATGCATATTGCTTCTTTATACGATTTTTTCAAAAACGGCTCTAACGATTTTGATTAAACTCTCTACATCGTAAATAACCAAAAACCATGCAAGCGGTCATGGTTGAAGTGAATTTTTTTTTTTTCTGTGGACTGCAGTCTCAATTGTAACACTAATTATTTACTAACTGTTTGGTTCAAACTAAAAAATATTTATTTATAATCCTCAGATCCATAAATAGGTGGTTTTTTTAATACTAATACCTCCTTTTTCCTAGTATAAGCAACTAATTTGGAACCATTATTAGCTGGATAATTGAATAAATTAAATATATTGTTGTAGCAAGCATGGAATAGTTGCAAGTGGAAAGAATAACATATATCTAGCTGGTGGAGAATTTCCAGATGGAGGCCCATCAAGGAATGTACTTCGATATGAAGCAGTTCTTGACACATGGCAAGAAGTGGAACCTATGCTGGTGCCTCGCTCTGAGCTTGGTATTTTTTTTATTATTATTTTTTTTTTTTTTGGCATAATAAAGATTGCAAATTCAAATTCTTTTTATTATTCACTTTATTTTAAAAATAAATCTGTTATCCTTTTGAAAATTAAATCTTGTTATAATTTAATTTCTGAACTATAATTCTTATTATAGTATTGACCTGGGTTAGAAATATAAATTATTGTTTGTTTTATTGATTTTTTATATAATTGTTTTACATGTTTTTGCCCTACTTGGCTTCCCTCACAATCTTTCATCTTCAGGTCTATACCCATACATACTTATGGTCACAACTTAATTGCCTGTTAGGCATCCTTAGTTGCTTGAGTTGCATATGTATGTTTTGAGTGATCAATGCGACAAACCTTGATGAAGTTTACTTTTTATTTATACTGGTACTATTCTTCTAGTTCTGGCTTACTTTATATCTTAGTGGCATCTTAAATGATAAAGGGCCAAAATATTCTTTTAATTTTCCTCACTGATTCTTGAAGAATGTTTGTGACAGCTATATTTAAGATCTATGATTCATCACCTTATTTTTCTATTCTACTTAAATCATTTTTAGCACAAATAATAAATCAAAATTAAGCTCTCTTTTCCTATTTTTTTCAGGTTTGGGTGTTGTTGATGGAGAAATCTATGCTATTGGTGGGTGGGATGGTTCCGGTCGCCTCGACTCCTGTGAAAGATATGATCCCGCTACAAATACATGGACTATGGTGAGTCCTATGAAAACAGCTCTAACTTCCCCAGCAGTTGCGACACAAGGCTGCAACCTATTTGTTACTGGTTAGTTATCAAGTTGTATTTATTTGTACTCATAGTTAAATCTTTCATTTTCATATCTTTGTTGATAATATTTCTTATCTTTAAAATATTTTGGGATTATATTTTTTTGCTTTTCTAAACTGACAATGATGATGAAAAGGTGCAAACTATAGAGGAGTCTGAAAATGAATGAAACAGTGCTTATCTCCACATTTTAAGTTCTGTTATGATTACTTTTGAGATACCACAATATCTTACACCAGGAATTTACAATTTCTTTCTGAAAGAATTTAAAATATTTACAATAATGCCAAAGAAAATAATACATTGATAGTATTAACTACAAGAAAAGTGGACCACTACATATTTCTTACAAAACTCTGAAACAACAGATATAATATCTATCATATCATGGTGTTCTGTGGTGAAAAGAGGCTCTTTCACTGGCTTTCTTGACCTGAGGTTTGACTCTCTCAGTCTTCTAATGACCGTTGACTCCGAGATTGATAACTCTCAATCACCAGCGATCAAGTTTTTAATGGAAGACACAGTAGAATTACGCTTCCGAAGTACTTGTATTTTAATGAAGTGGTCATCTATGGGGTTAGTAATCCTGGGGCGTCCTGATGTTGGTCGTCTTGAATGACTACCAGTCTCCCTGTACTTTTCTATGGTCCTTGAAATGGTAGAATAGTGAATCCCAAGGCAATTCACAATGTAATGCAATGATTTGCCTTCTTCATAGAGAGTGATGATTCTGACCGAATCATCGTGACTTAAACGATTCATTGTGAATAAAACTAATTGTTTTAAATAGACTTAGGAGAAATGAGAGAACAGACTTGAGGCAAACGAAAGATTAATATGGACTGAAAGGAAACTTGAAATGAATGAAACAAAATTCCATTGTTTGTTGGTAAACAGTGAATAAAAATGGTATGTCTAATCCCTAATATCTCTCATTTAATAAATAATATTACTATAAATATAAAATAATATATTTGTGGACTTCTAGCAAGCATATGATTCTGTGAACAGGAATGAGGTCTACAAAGCTATGACCAATATGCAGATACCTCTAAAACTAGTAAGACTCACACACATGACAATGGAGGGTAACCTATGCTGCATGCAAATGTTCGGGGACCTCTCAAGAAGCTTTAAGCATTAAGGATATATAAGGCTTTGATCCGACCTTTTCTAATATATGGCTCTGAAACCTGGATGCTCACAAGGACTCAGGAATTGGAACTGTCCAGGTTCGAACAAAAGATCCTAAGGAGAACTCATGGAACAACATGTGTCTACTGAGAGTGGAAGCGAAGGACAAATCTGGAGCTAAGAAGACTTTACAAAGACTTAGACGTAGTCGATTTGATTAAATTCTCTCAATTACGATGAGCGAGCCACGTCGCTAGGATGAATCCAGAGGAAATACCATCTAAAGTCCTATCAAAGAAACTGTTTGGAACATGGAATGTTGGACGACCAAGACTCCTGGATGGGAAGATTTTGTTTCTACTGATGCATTGTTGATACTTGGAAAACGTAACTGGATGGGAGCAGTACAAAACAGAAATGACTGGTGGTCAATGCTGGAGCAGGCCAAGACTCAATGCTTGGGTCTTAGAGCCATATAATAATAATAAATATAAACAAAGTCTGGATTAAGGTCAAACCAAGAAAATCTCGAGAATTATGGATTCGCAATACTTTTGATTGGGAGTGTATTTAAGACAACTATAGGCCTGATATGTTACACCAATTTTTTTACCAATATCAGCTGACCAGAAGTGCTACTTAAAACTATTTATTTTGCACCTTTTTATGAATTTCTCAAAAACTGCTTTAATGATTTTGATTAACCTCTCTGTATTGATGTAAATCTTAATGAACTTTAATGTCATTCTGGTTGAAATAGTCTGACAGGATTAAATACCTAATTTAAAACTTTTTTCCTCATTAGTATCTTTAATTTTGTTGATTCCAAAAAACCATATCATCTTATTAGCATTGATAAAAAACAACTAAATATACGAGTTGAATGAAATTGATAACCAGCTAAAGGAGAAAAGATCAAAAATATTTTTTAATGTAATTTTTGTTTTTTTGGTACATAAGAACAGTAATATAGATGTATAATATAAATTAATAATAAGAAAAATATTATGTTATATACAAAGTTGTAAAATGTAATGTAAAGTGATGGATAGAGCATAATCTTGCTACTGATTATTGTACATTACAGTGTTATATTATTTAAAATTGTCACACTTTTTAGGATCTCCTGAGTCCAAATAATCAAGCCCCACGAAAAGGTTAAGCCACTCCCACAAGCCACTTCCAACAGAACTGAATATGATTCTTTAAATTTTTTTGAAGTTTAAGTTTATTTAATAGTTTCTAATTTTTTTTTTTAACGTCAAAGTAAGTGAAAGTCATGTGTTGCCATCATCAGTATTAGTTTTTGCAATCCAAAAATTTGTTCATTTTAACATACAACAATAATTAAATGTCTTGTTAATTCTTCCTAATTTTTTTTTTAATACCTAAACTTTCAGCCATTTAATGTTATACTTGACACTTAAAAACTTTACATTAGTTTGTTTATTTATTTATTTAACATCACTTTATGCTACTATGGCTAATCGGACGATGCTACAGTGGGAGTCCTAAATTTTGCCTATCCAGGTTTTATTAGGATAGGGATCTTTAATAAGTACCTGACATCGCACCGGCTCCGGACCACCTTTTAATGTCCCCTCTGAAGATCGCATAACTAAGGATTTTTTACTCCTATTAAAAAATCCTAGGACCACCTGTGGCTTTGAACTTTACACCTAAGATAATTTAAAAATTATTTTATTTAATATAGGAGGTGCTGTGTTGGAAGATGGTGATGGCATTCACTTGGTCCAGAAGTATTCTCCATTGACAGATTCATGGACTGAAATGCCTCCCATGAGGATTCCACGTAGTGGTGCTGCTGCCTGTTCCCTTGGTGATTATATTTATGTTGTTGGTAAGTTTCATTTATATTATTATATAATTTAATAGATTTTTGTATGTTCAGTTTTAATTTTTCAGAACTATCACAGGTTTTAATCTGTACTTTTCTTGATTTTTAAAATATCTATTGTATTTACAGTACAGTAAAACTAGGTAAAAAAGAGGCAAAACCTGAAACACTGAAAGGAAATCTGAAACCTGTCAGAAATTGTTCGGTACCTTTCCCTTATTAAGTAATGAGTTTTCCGCATCGGGTTTTGTAGTGGGGAGGGGTAGAATCGGAAAACATTTAAATTTTCCATTTTTTTTGTGAATATCTCAAAAAGTATTATCTTTATCGATAAAATTCTTCAAAAATGATTATGTAACTATTTTAGCTAAAATGAATGGTTGTGGGGATAATAAAGTGGTAATGTAATACACAGGGGTTTTCCTTGTGTAGTTAAAATTCCTTCAAACTCCATGAAATATGAGTGGAGTGTTCATGGCCAACTGACAGGCCTTATTTGATTTTTTAACATTTTTTATCATAGATATGATCAATCATAATTAATATACAGTTAAATTCTCATTGAATTATGACTAAAATTATAATTAACCATTGCCACTATTAACCATTGTAGTAAGCTTGAAAATTTAAAAAAATAATAAACCCCAATACAAGAAATGAATTGTATTTTTATGTTTTTAATCACATAGCTTATACCAAGAAGTACAAAATCCAGCCATTATAAGATCTTTATTTTATTTTTTGCCTGACTGAGGTATAAATATACATTTTTTTTTTCCCAATCTCATAAAATGATTGAATTCTTATTTACACTTTACAGCCTAAACTATCAGCTTCCTAGAAACTTAAATATCGAACCATTTCAGAGTAAGACCCCCGGAAGTTCTTGAAACCTAATTTTACTGCACTATTATTCATACATTATTTATTTTATACTTTATTAAAATTGTTGAAATTATTAGGTGGCTGGCATGCATCAACTGAAAATACAAATCGCTGCGAAAGGTTCAACACGCAAACAAACACTTGGGAGTTGAGAGCATCAATGCTTGAAAAGAGATACAGGCCTGGTAATTTATTTTACTGATTGCTAATGAGGCTTAATTCTAGATATATATTTATTTTTAAGGCAAGAGTGGCTATGAGCATTGTCATCACGTTAGCAACTTTGGACTGGTCCGAATGCAATTTTGTTTGCCTTTAATGCTTTATAATTTCCTTATAATACTGTTATAACTTTATAATATTTATAAAAATGTTTTCTTACTTCAATAGAAAAACAAAACTATATACTCGTATGTACAATAAGGCTCAACATTTTTAACAGAAAATTATAAACACTAGAATCTGAGGTATGTAAAAGATCCATGAGGTATATAATAAAAAATAAAATAAAATAAATAAATAACAAAAACCAGAGGTGTTATAAACGAAAATATAAATATATAGTAAATAAAATATAAATTACATAAGCAATTTGTACAATAAAGTAATAAAGTTATAATTTAAGGAGACGGAAGATGTTGGCATACGAGGGAGAGATTATTTCTTTGTCTGATTTATAGATATTTTATAGATTGAGTACCCGTCAATCATAAATCAGACAAAGAAATAATCTCTCTTTTTAAAAACAAAGATAAGCTGTAGTATTTATATTTAGAGGGGAAAACCTTCAGGGTTTTTACATGAACCCCTCCCCATACTACCTATGTTTATGGTTTTCCTCAGTTTATGCTTTTGGACATGGCTCAGTAATGGTACGTTTATATACATATTTTTTTTACTTCTATATTAAAGTCTAAAGTTTTGTTTATATGCTTATCATCATCAGATTGTGTGTCATATTATCATTATTTGTATCTATAATATTTAAATATGTTGGTATATTTTCTGTTTTATTTCAAATGTTATTATTATCACTACATTCAAAAGAAAATTTTCATTATCATATTAATATGTATCTCTTTTGTTCTGATGTTTGTAGCCCTGATGATGGCTCACAAGCTTGAGCCGAAACATTGGCAAAATTTAAAAAATGACTGATTCCTGATTATTCCACCTATAATAGTTTCTGCAGTCGACTATACATCCTCAATATAAAACTGACCAAGTGTTTACAAATGATTTTGGATGGGTCATCCTTACAATTAGTAAAATATTTTTGTTTTTTTTGTAATTATAGTCCATTAGCCTTAATGTAATATAGCACGAGTTTCGCTGTCGAAATTTGTTGACCATTTTCTTACCGGTTTCGAGATTTTAAATAGATTTGAAAAACAGTGTTCATACTACTTACTTTAAATAATATTAATACTATAATGATAATATTGATAATATTTATACTTCTTACTTATAATAAATAATTATTATTATTTCTTCCACCATTATAATAATTATTCTTTAACTTTTTACATGATATGTCTTTTGGCTGAGAGTCAGTAGTTTTTATTGCATAACTTTTTTTCACCTCGTGCGGATCTCATTATCCGCGCATGGGGAGCGTCCCATGGGTGGCGGATGTGGGGATGGTCGGTGGAATTTCCTCGGAAGCTCCTCCCGGCTAAGTCCGATGGACTCGCTGACCAACAATGAGAGCGGCCCTCCAGGCTTGCTGGAGGGTGTGACGTAGGTTCGAACGCCCTACTCACATATTTTAGTTCACAAAATACCACAAACAGTCATGGATTCCTCTGAGGTAAAACGCCCATTATCCGGAAGCAAACTAGTCCCCCGTTCGGGTCTCCGGGTGGGGACTGCTTCAGAGGAATCTAGGCGCAAGATGAAAAGTAGAGATCTAACAATAGGGACGTGGAACGTTAGAAGTTTAAATACGGCAGGTGGGTTAAAGTCGGTCGCGAATGAAGTTAAGGGGTACCATTTAGATATCGTTGCATTACAAGAGGTTCGCTGGCCAGGGGAGGGTTCGTTAACAGAAGGAAAGTATACTATTTGGTACGGGGGAAGCGTTAATTATTGTTTAGGTACCGGGTTTCTGATTAGGAATAGATTTCTTTCCGCATTACGGGATGTACAGTTCTTTAGTGAAAGAATATCGGTTGCTATATTTCAGGGTCGTTGGTATAAAATCGCGTTTATAAACATTTATTCTCCCACCGAAGATAGTGATGATGAAGTAAAATGCGAATTTTATGATAAACTAGAGTCGGTTTACGATAAGTTACCGCGAAATTACATTAAAATAATACTAGGTGATGCGAACGCAAAGGTTGGAAGGGAAGAAGTATATCGTCCTACAATCGGTAAAGAAAGTTTGCACAAATATAGTAATGATAATGGGACCCGACTAATAAACTTTGCCATTTCGAAAAACCTAGTAATCAAAAGTAATACGTTTAAACATAAGGACATTCATAAGTATACGTGGACATCACCGGATGGACAAACTCGGAATCAAATAGATCATATTTTAGTACAAAACAGATAGCAAAGTAGCATAATTAACGTGAGATCGTATCGTGGTGCAGAATGCGGATCTGATCATGAATTAGTAATCGCGAAACTTCGACAAAAACTAAATACAAAAAAGAGAACACCGAACTATATTCATCCCGAGAATTTTGATTTAGTTAAATTGAACAACCCCGAAATTAGAAAACAATTCGCGATAGAAGTAAAAAATAGGTTCGATGCTTTGGAATCTTCAGACGAGGAACACGAAGATGTAAACAAATTATGGGAAGGGATCAGGGATAATATTAAAGAGGTCGGTAACTTATGTCTTGGGAAAATCGAAAATAAAAAGAACAAACCTTGGTTCGACAGGGATTGTCAAAATATGTGTGAAAAAAGAAAAACCGCTAAACTGAATTCCTTAAATAATCCAAGCGATAATAATGTGGCTTACTTTCGGTTAGTAAAAAACGAAACTTCAAAATTCTTAAAAAATAAAAAAAGAGAGTATCTTAAAGGCAAAATAATAGAAATAGAAAAACACAGAAGCGAAAATAACGTAAGAGAGATGTACAAAGGTATAAACAAATCGCGTAAAAGATTTGAACCTCTATTGAATGGGGTTAAAGATGCGAATAACAACATAATTGCGGTTCCGACTGAGATATTAAATAAATTTAAACAACACTTTGACGGCATTCTAAATACGGAAAATAATAATCAATCTCCTCCCTCTGAATACCAGAGCGCTGAACCATGGTTAGACGCACCGAGTCAAGAGGAAGTTGAAATGGCGATAGGGAAATTAAAACGGTATAAAGCTGCAGGAAATGATAATATCACGAGTGAATTAATCAAAGCGTGTGGAGAAGCGGGCGTTTCCAAATTACATGTTTTAGTTAAAAAGATCTGGGGAAATGAAAAAATACCCGAAGAATGGAAAGAATCAATACTTATTCCGATTCACAAAAAAGGACCGAGGACGGATTGTAACAACTATCGTGGGGTCTCTCTTCTCCCAGTATGCTATAAAATATTCTCGTCAATATTAACAAGCCGAATCACGGAATACGCTGAGGAAATTATCGGAGACTACCAATGTGGTTTTAGGCGGAATCGCTCGACTATTGATCAAATATTTTCCTTACGTCAAATATTAGAGAAGAAGCTGGAATACAACGGTGTAGTCCATCAACTTTATATAGATTTTAAAAAGGCTTATGATTCAATAGACCGTCAGAAGCTATATAACATCATGATTGAACAGGGGATACCTAAAAAGTTAGTAAACCTAGTAGAGATGTGTTTGTCGGAAACATTTCATAAAGTTAGAATCGGTCATAATTACTCCGAGAGATTTGAGGTGCGATCGGGTTTGAAACAGGGTGACTCCCTTTCACCTGTTTTGTTTAATATAGCCTTAGAATATGTTATAGAAAAGGTGATGTGTTCCGAGAAAGGCTTAAATATGGGTGACAAGATTCCGGTTTTGGGGTATGCCGATGATTTGGTACTACTAGGTGAAGACACGGAAACCATACAACTAAATACAAGTGTGTTAATAAAAAACCGGTAAACAAATAGGTCTCGAATTAAATACCGATAAGACGAAATATATGATTAGTTGCAGAAATGGTGGCGATCTTGATGATATTAATATTTCAGATCATACTTTTAAACATGTAGAGAAATTCAAGTATTTAGGTTCAATGATAACAAGAAAAAATGAAATCCAGAAAGAAATAAAGTCCCGGGTAAAGGTGGGAAATGCGTGTTATTATTCGGTTGCTAAATTGCTTAGCTCGCGGCTTCTGTCTAAAAACTTAAAGGTTAGAATTTATAAAACTATTATTCTTCCAACGGTTCTTTACGGATGCGAAACGTGGCCGCTTACTTTGAAGGATGAACAACGGCTTAAGGTTTTCGAGAATAAGGTACTGCGTAAAATATTTGGTCCGAAGAGAGATGAGGCCACTGTTGCACAATGCGGAATTGCGGAGTTTGTACCCTGTGAATATAATTGAGTTGATAGCATCGCGGAGACTCAAATGGGCGCGTAAAGTTGTTGGGCTTAGTGAGGAACGGATTCCGAGAAAGTTGGTATTCGCTGAACCGACTGGTAGGCGTCCGAAAGGTAGGCCGAAGCGTCGATGGGAGGATTGCATTAAGGCTGATCTCGGGGGCTTGGGCTTGACCGGTGAACATTGGACGAGTCTGTGCAGGCGAAGTTTGGTGGTATCGGCATCGAACCTTCGGGTTCGGTAAGCCTATTATTATTATTATTAACTTTTTTTCACCCTCAAAAATGTGACATGTTTGATACTCTCCAGCTCTGTTGGTGTTGCTCAAATTAAAATTTTGATGATAGTTATCTTGTCAGAAATTTAGTGGAGAATATTTGTTGTTATATAACAATTTAGTGGAGAATATTTGTTGTTATATAAAAATTGTTGCTAGAAACTGCCATATAGGAGCTGTATTAGTTGGAATGATGAAACGGTAGATTGTAGATAGACATAACCATCATGTTATAAAATTTTGTGTAATTTTTTTTTTTTTTAAGATTCTTGAAATATTAGTGATAGCTAATTGTAAAATTTTTCAGGCATCGCTGTAATTGGTGGAATGATATACGTTCTTGGAGGCGAGGAAGGCTGGGATAAGTATCACCAGTCAATAGAAGCCTATGATCCAGTTGAAGACAAATGGGTTTTTGCAGGAGAGCTACCTACACCGAGATCCTCACTTTCTTGCCTTGCTTTGCAGGTTTGTGATCTTTGTACTATATACTATGTATCCTACTGGCCATTTTGATATCTTAGGATTTTAAACATCCAGAGATTAACTGTACAGCTTCAAAGAAGAAATCTCAATTTTTCACAAATTTGCATTACTGTTTATTATCCAACATTTTATGTTAAGAGAAACTACTCATAGCATGAGTTGGAATAATTCTTTCATATTGTGTATTTGCTATCTTATTTCTTGAGGAGATTTGAATTAAGCAGTTATTACAATTTATCTTAGTGAAATAAACCATCAAATCCCAACTTTTAGACAATCTGATCACAGACATTCATTGATTTTTTACTTTCCCTTACCTATATGTGTGAAATATGTAGTAAGGGAAAGTATTGCGATCGTGAATATTTTCAAATTCAAGTTTTCACTGGAAATACGCTTTTTAGCCTCCTCTGAGTCTGAATGACCAAGTCCCACAAAAAGGTCTTTTTTTTTTTTTTTTTTAAAGAGGGTAGGTGGAAATCTTCAAAAGACGCGGATAGGCCCTTATTCCTCTCCACCGGACATAAGACATAGGCATTACTTGATGGAGGGAAATGGCTGAGTGCCGCCTCATTGTTGTCTTCTCGTTTTCACCTTTCCATGTTAATGATGCTTTCTGGCCCTCTCTTCCACTCTCAACCTCTTAATAATGACAGTGGCAAATCTCTCCGCTGTGTCCCAATGGTAGTCCGAGCGCAGCATATGGCTCACTGTGTTTACTGGTATGATGCCTCCCTCACACATTCTCTCCTATTCACTTTTTTCTTCCGCAAAAGGAATGCTAGCAAAAATTACATGTTCTGTTATTTCTTCAAATGCCTGACACACAATGCAATCTGTGGTGTCGTCCAATTTAAATTGGTATTCGTATACTCTGAAGCATCCATGTCCAGTCAACAGTTGGGTCAAGTAAAAATCCACCTCACCATCCTGGCCACTATACCTTAAGCTAACATCTGGTATCAACTTAAAGGTCCTCTCCCGGATTTCGCAGCCTCCCAACGCTTTTGCCACTGATCTATAGTAATTTTCCGCATCTCTTCTCTGGAAGCATGAAAGTTTTGTCTGAAGTTCCGACTTCTTTCTTCAACAAGTTCAATAGGTGGCATTCTGGCTATCAAAACTTATTGCTCTCAAGGAAATTCAGCGATAAACCAAAACCATCTATCTCCTGTATGATTTGGTATCCATTGCCTCTTTCCAAATGGAACTCCATATAACAACGTAATTGAGGAGATAACAGAAGCCAGAAGCCTTCTGTGACTCTCTCTAGGACAAAAAGGTCTTTGTGTGGCTGTGTTGTGTGAATATTCGTGTGTGATAAGTCTAGTGTGAAAAATAAAATTTCATATTTAAACAACTATAGACCCGAGCAACTTTTTCATCAAAATCAGCTAACCAGAAGAGCCACTGTAAAATTTAATGGATTTTAATATCATGTTAGTTTCATTCTGTTTGAAATTGTCTGACAGGGCTTAAATACTGATATTCTAAATTTTTTTCCTCTAAATTACCTTTAATTTTTTGTTTCCAAAAAATTAACTTATTATCTTGTTAGCATTGATAAATAACGGGTAAATATGTAATTTGAACAAAATCGATATCCATCTTAAGGATAAAAGAGCAAAAATAATTTTTCAGGTAAATGTTTTTCCAAACCTAAAAATAGTGATGTATATGTATAATATGCTGTTGGAAAACTGAAGATTTCAGGAAAAGTGTTAACTTGTTTACAAAGTTATAAAAGGTAATGTAAAGTGGCGAATTGGGCTTGCACTTCTGTGTACTATTTTATATTGTTATATTATTTAATGTAAAACATGTGTTTCCAACAAAATTGAATATAATTCTTTAAAATATTTTCATCTCTATATATACTTCATAGTTCTTAAATTAATTTTATCAACCATGGTAAGTAAAAGACATGCGCAGCAGATTTTTCTAATAATGTAAAGCCTAGCTAATAACTTTTCTTTAACTCTATTTTCCAATAGTTTTATTTACCCTTTTTCTTACGACATTTCTTGCTCAGTTCCTTAGTTTTGAAATATGATCTGAAGTGTTTCAAGTTTAAAAAGAAAAAAAAAATTTATTGATATTTACAACTGTATTATATAACACAGCTAGTAATTAGGCTAAAAGAGAATTGACATGAACAAGACTTGTAGAGAAGGTACCCATCGGCAGCACTCTAAAAATGTTCTTAAGAGGAAGATCTCGGGGCCTCGGAGGATTATCAGGTATTGAAGAGGAAAGAAGGATTGAAACTAATGGGTTGAAGTGGGAATGGAGTGTTTCAAGTTATTATAATTTTTAATTATAAATTTTGTAATGTTCACTATTTTGTGTGTTTCAGATTATCAAGTCGGTGTGCAGAGACAAATCTTGACTGGCTTCATAAAAAAAAAAAAATCAGCTTTAATCAAAATGCTTTTTGCATTTAACTTTAAAATTGAAAAGATTATGTTTCATTCAATTTTTTTTTTTTTTTGTTCTTTGTTATATTAATGTATGCTTTGTTGGAAAGCAATTAACTATTTAATTTGAATTTATCCTGTTAAAGTCTTATTGCACATTTAGCTTATTTTTGTATTGTGCATAATTGTTGAAGATTTCATTTTATTTACCATTGGGTTCTATCTCAGATTTTTAATTTCCATATTTTTCTAACCAATTTCAGCCCCTCTATCTTAATAACATTTTCTCAATGAGAGTAGTGCTTTTCACTTCTGTTATTGTTATTAAATTGAATAATTGATGTTTTACTAATGTTAAAGTTTGTTCTTTTATTAAAAACTTGTTGATAATTAATTTTTTTTTAGTAAGAGATTCACTACGATTTATTATTGATGTTATTTTTAAATACGGGTGTGTGTTTCTTTCTCATTTCAAATTTTTTTATTTTTATATATTTTTCTAATCTTCTGATTTCCTCTTGTTCATATATATATATATATATATATATATATATATATATATATATATATATATATATATATATATATATATGAATTTATATTAGTTTGGAAAGATATCTGTTTGATGTTTTGTTCCGTCCAATGACCATTTACTTTAATAATGGTAAACTCTTTTGATGATAGATGTTAGTTCCTAAGAGGAAAAAGTTTTTGAATGTAGCTATTTTGAGGAGTTATTCTTCAATTGTCATAGTAGAATTTGTGATCTAATTACAATCATTGTCTTCTTATAGCCATGTCAGAAATTTTGTTTAATACCTTATACCTTCTTTTGTAACTTTGCCAATCGAAACGTATAACATTGTTTTCTAAACTAACCCTCACTAAAAAAACTTTAGGAGGTACATTAAAATAATTAATTATAGTGAATTTCCAGCATTATGAAAACAAACATGTATAGTTATGTAGAAATACTTTCTTTCCCTCTCGAAGAGCTTCTAATTTGCATGCTGCCATATTCTTGTTATTAAATAATTTTTTTTTGGAGTAAAAAAAATACTCCATTTTATAATTTTTTTTCTAAATAATATCTGAATGAAATAATATATTTAGCATTATTGTCTTGATCAATTTTTATTATTATATCAATTGTTTGAATTTTTCTGTTTAAATTTCAATTTAATTTCCGATGCTATTAAATATCTTATTGTTTTTATTGGGAAGAATATCATATTTCAATCCCTTTAAGTTTGGTGCATTTTTTGCAGATTCCTAACAGTGGCTTTATTTTTATAATTATGTTTTGTTTTATAAAATTGTTATGTTTATATTTATGTTTATGTTTTTGTTGTATCTTTGATATTTTTTAAGTTAATTTTAAAGAACATCACTAAAAGTTTATGTTGTTTAATTTCTTTTTATTATTCATATTTTCCTAATTTTTTGTTCTTTGGAAATTATGGATTAAATTTTCGCTTAGTTATTGAAAAAATAATAATACATAAACCTCTTCTAAAAAATCTTTTCTAGTCAAAAATGTGTGCTATTATTATTTTAGTTAGTTTCAAGTAAATTTACTTTAAAATTTCATGGATGAAAAAAATAATCTTTTTCTGAAATATCCTCTCTTGTGATTGTGAATCTTAAGTTTTTGGACTACACTTAGACTTTTTTATGTTTTACTTTTCATGTTAGCTGGGAACATCATGTAAGGAACTAATTTAAAGGTCACTTATTCAATTTGAATTTTTTTTTTTTATGATGATGAAAAATCAAAATAGAGTAAATATGAAATACCAAATAAAATAAGCATATAATAACATAGTAAATTTTTTTTTTTTTTAATTGAAAATTTTTCTTTTAAAAACTTAAAAAATACCATACTTATTTTAGACACAACTCATGGATTTCATTTTTCTTTAAAACATTCCTTGATATGAAACAACGGTATTAATATAAATGAATAATATACAAAGTTAATGAAATGATAAAATTCTACTATCGAATTGAGACAATGTTGAAATAAAGTATTAGCATTTAATTGAGGAACAATATGAATAAAATATCTATGAGAAGAAAATAATAAAGAATAAAAACAGCAAGAACATTAAGTTGCCAAGAATCACCTTTGTAGCTTATCACACATCATATTTAGAAGAACTGTGCTTTCTCTTCATTCTGTCATATTTAGGTTATAGATGTTCTTATCTGATCATAGGAGAGTCAAAAAGGGAATGGTTGTGCTCTATAGGCTCATCACAAGGTTTTGGAGTGGTGCCAGTTTTACCATCAATCAGATATTATTAGGAAGTTTTGGTGCAAGTATTTGATAGCATAATGTTTATGTGTTAATTTGAAAAAAAAAAATGCTCACACTTCATACCACTAAACTCAAATCCTGTTGATACTCATACTTTGTGTTTGAGCCTTACAAGAGAAAAGTGGATTTGCTTAATTTTGTTGGAGAATGGAGAATTTATCATACGAAATTCAAAATGTTAAAAAATACTTCATTTATTTTATGAATATATGGTTTTTGAAAGTAAATTCCTCATACACTATTTGATAGATATTGTTGTGTTAATAATTAATTATTATAAATTATTGCATTCAATACATTATTGGCTCTTTAAAAATAATCTCTGCATTTAAGTTTTTCATTTATTTTTTCAGTATATAATAAATATGACAATATATATTGTCTACAAATATTTAGAGTTACAATAACTATGATTTTATTAAAACTTTTCATGATTCAGAATCAATTTCTGTACCCCTTTTATATCTTTAAAATAATTGTTATACTCTTTACTGCTTTTTATTCAATCTTGCGCAGTTCCTTAATTTTTAATTATTGGTTTCATAACAAGTGAAAGTTAATAATCTTAGCAATAAATAAATAGCAAATAACTTTTTATTCTTGTATTTTCAAGTGATATGTAACAAATTTTAATTATATTTTCTCATTGCTTTGGAAATAAATGATGTTTGTAATATGCCATGATTGTGTGTCATTAGATAAAATATTATGGTTAATAAATTAGACATGATGATAATAATATTTAAGATGTTATATGAAGTTGATTAATAACATATGTATAGTAAAGTTTATGTATAATAATTATTATGTATTTTGAGAAAGTTATGACGCTTATTAATGAAATATGGAAATTATTTTGTAAGTGCATGAAATAAAATATTGTCCAAGCTTGTTGATGTCAATATAGACCAATTATATTTTTTGTGTTCTTAATGTAAAACATATTCTTTCTAAAGTTGTTATATATTTTTAAATTAAATACTATACTAAGTACTGGCATGGATTAAATGAGTGATTTATTTAAATTGTTTAAAAATGAGACTCATCAATTTGGCTTATGTTTAGTCAGTGTCTGTAGCCTAATGTTATCAAATGCTTCAGTTTCACATAAAACAATTACAATTGGATACTTCTCTAGACCACTGATATATAATATCCAAGTCAAATATACAAGTAACAATAGTAATTAATTTATTTTCCCTAATTTATAATCCCTATGAAGAATAAAGTTGATTTTTAAAAAGGTGCAATATGCATGGTATAAAGTGGCTCTTCTGGTTGTCCAATTTTGATGAAAATGTTTTTTTAACATCTCGGGCATATAGTTGTCTTAAATATGAAATTTCAGTTTCATAGGACTTTCCGTTTTTGCCCAGAAGTTACCACACACGGACACACACACAGAGACCTTTTTGCTGGACTTGGTTATTTGGACTCAGGGGACCCTACAACGTTTATTTCCTTGAAAACCGGAATTCGAAAATTTTCATGACCGCAATACTTTCCCTTACTATATAATGTAAATGAAAGTAAAAAAAATCTGGTGAGGGCAACACACGACTTTCACTTACCTCCATTTTTAAAATCAATGAAAGGATTTTCTAATACAGTTAGGCCCGGTTGCACCAACAGCCTGTGTTAAAGTTAACTTTTACTGTTAACTAACCCGGGGTAAAAGCTAATCATGATTAAAGTTTTTGTCCAGTTGCACCAACCAATTTTTAATTCGAGTTAGTTAACATGGGTTTGCGTGGGACGTCATCATATTCGTGACGTATTTAACAAATCCAAACCCTCTAGACAGAGACAGTTAGGTTATATTGAAATGATTGTTTTACTCTGTCGATTAATATATATTAATACCATAATGGATATAATTAGTTGACCGTTGAGAATTAATAATGAAACATTTTAAGATCTATTGAATATCAAGGAAGCTGGATTGTATTGCGAAACCAGACAGATAATGAGTATATAAATGAAATAAAAATTATAGTATATAAAATGTTATTAGATGTATTCGAAAAAAATAATAAATTAAATCTGGTACAATGAAATTAAAAATGAACCCATGACAAAAAACCTTAACGTTAATAAAAATAAATTGATCAATACTTACAATAAACCAAAAATTGATGACAATATAAACAATAAAATAGTAAAACCTAAACAAAAAACTATAACATATCTTTACCAGAATGAAAATAATAAAATAAAACAATTATAGGTAATATCAATAATGCGATAAATATAGAGATGATAAGTGGAAGAAATAGAAATATATACCATTATCAAAAGATGCAATTCACACCTCATCTATCCAAAGAAATTAAGAGAACACTTGTTGAATTTAATTCACCACAGACCAAATTAGGACTATATAACCATAATAAACTAAGTAATCATTTATCAAACATTAAAGATTTTACCACACGAAAAACTGAATGTTATTTATAAAATAAATTGTATAGATTGTGATAAGATATACATAGAAGAAATCTCTAAAAAAATCACCACTAGAGTCAAACAACACTGCAATAATTGCAAATATAGTAAAAATATAAACACTACAGTATTTGCACAACACAGTAATTAGCTTAATCACAATTTTGATTTTGAAAAACCTACAATTTTGGATATAAAAAAAACGAATCCATATATAAACAAAAATGTAAAAGATACCATAAATTATAAAACAGATTCAAAGCACCTCTCACAAGCAGTTCTTGCTACAATTGGGGAATTAAAATTTGTAAACCTTACCTTAGTGATCTATATTTAATAATAAATCAGTGTGTTCTTTCTACAGTAAATAGGATGGCCCTAATTCATTAGGGGCCAAAGAATATATCAGTTAAATGGGTATTTTTTCCTTAGTGTTAATTTAAAAAAACAAAACAATTTTATGACATAAATTATTGACAAAATTTTAATCAAAAATGGATAATTTTTTAAATTTTAAATGAATTTTGGGTAAATATAATTTTTTTGTAACATTGTTATGCATATTTTTGGTGATGTTTTAAATTAATATTTAAAAAAGTTATTTTATAATGTTAATTGATAATTTTTTGATGTATTTTAGTAAGTCCTGATGATGGGGAAGGCCCTCGAAATGTTGGCTCCCTTTAAAGTTAATTGTAATAAACTTTTTTTGGAAGATTTAGAAACCTACAAATTATTTATTATCATTTTGCATTCTTTCAATTAACCTATTTTTATTATTAATCAATTTACTGAATTAGAGGGGAAAAAATATGTAAATAAATACAAAAATCAGACTTTATTGATAAATACAAACAAGTAAATTACCACTTGACAACAAAAGAGGGAAAGGTATTTAATAACACACATTGCAATTTATACAAAATTATTTCCTTTCCTTTCATCTTGAAAAATTTGTATCGACAAGTGCTCTGCCAAAAGCTATATCACTTTCACATATAATTTCTGATGGTGAAACAGCATCAGGAAAGTAATCTTCTGGTTCTGGTACGTTGTAGATGTTCTGGGTTTCTATTGCAATGTTGTGGAGGACAGCTACAGCTACAATAATATTTAGGGCTTTTTTGGATCCATTAGAATTTCATTGGCAAGGCAAGGAAATCTTCATTTCATAACACCAAACGCTCTCTCAATGATGTTCCTCGTTTTGATGTGTGCATCATTATATTTTTCTTCAGCAGCATTTGTTGGGTTACAATTGGTGTCAGTAAATATGTTTTGCAGCCATAACTACTATCTCCTAGAAGCTAAAAATCTCTGAATTCTCTTGACTCAAATCTCACTCAATGCACTTGAATTGAAAATCCAACTGTCATGCACAGTCAGGATTTTCATGTTTGCATCGCACACTACTTGTATATTTAATGAAAACCACCCTTTTCGATTTCGAAATAGTTTGGTATTAGCTACACTTAGAGACTGGATTTTAATACGAGTGCAGTCAATCGCACCAATTACTCAAGGAAAACATTTTATCCTGTAGAAATCTGACACTGTTTTGTTTTTATCAACTTCTGTTACGGGCATTTTAATTAAATCACTTGACTTCCTGGCTATTAATGCTGTTATCTATAAACTGTAGATTTATCAATATTAATGATGTCGCTAAGAACCTGCTGGTAACTAATAGTAGCATAATACCTCAAGATTAAGTAGAATATGATGCAAAATCATTAATATTAAAAATGTCAATCATATTGAGCACTGTTTCTTTTTTAAATCTATACCTAATAAGGCCTAATACTTTTAATATTTAATGTAGAATATTTTTTCTTATTATATCAATATGTATAATTAGTGTTTAAATCGATTGAAAACAAGGCCTTTATAAAACGTTTCAATTTCATGTAGATATGAATGTAATTTTTTATTCAATTAACGTCATTTTTATGCTGCTGTGGCTAATCGGACGATGCTACATTGGGAGGCCTAAATTTTGTCTATCCAGGTTTAATAAGGATAAGGATCTTTAACAAGTACCTCGCTTCACAAATGCATGGGTCACAAATCTTTTTTCTTTCTTTCCGAGGGGCGGCATAAATAACGATTTTTAACTCCGATTAAAATATCCCAGGGCCACTTGCCAGGTTTGAACCCGCAACCTTGGGCATAGAAGGCTGTTATACTAGCCACTACACTACATTTGACGCCCTAAAGATGTTTAAATGTTCTTGCGGTTTAAATTAATTAGAGTCAAAGTAGGTTCTTGGAAAAATATGACATGGCTCAAGAAATAAATAAAAAATCTGGTGCGGGCAACACACGACTTTCACTTACCTCCATTTTTAAAATCAATGAAAGGATTTTCTAATACAGTTAGAAAAATACGTGAAACCATTAAAGAATTAATTAAATAGAATTTATATAGAAACATGTGTTTTATTAAAAAATCTATTATATTATTATCTAAAATAATCACTTAGTTTTATCGGCTTTTTATCACTCTCTATAACCTTTTAAAAGCTTGTGTAGGAGATAATATTTTTTCTAAAATCTCTAGCTTTTCAACGGTATATCATACATGTATATTACTGTTCTCATGTTCAAAAACAAAAAATTGCATTAAAACAATATTTTTTCTATTTTCTCCTTTGAAACCTACATGATATTAAAGCCCATTAAATTTTACATCGATATAGCGATGTTTAATCAAAATCGTCGGTACCGTTTTCGAGAAAATTGAAAAAAGGTGCAAAATGCAAGGTATAAAGTGGCTCTTCTGGTAAGCTCATTTTGATGAAAAAGGTTTTGTAATGTCTCGGGCGTATATTTGTCTTAAATATGAAATTTCAGTTTCATAGGACTTACCGTTTCCGTCCGGGAGTTACTACACACACACATACAGACTTTTTTGCGGAACTTGGCTATTTGGACTCAGGGGACCCTAAAACGTGTATTTCCGTTGAAAACTGGAATTAGAAAATTTTCACGATCCTTACAATTACACTATATATAGTAAGTGAAAGTAAAAATTCTAGGCTTGCACTTCGTGGGATATGGTTCAGGGACTTGTTGCCAACTTTCATATGATCCACGTCGATGACATCCAAGCTATTCTAAATGCCCACCAGACCGTCCAGTGAGGCAGCAGTCCAGTGCCTTTTGAGGATTTCCCAATTACGATTACCACTGGCAATCTGCTCCATAGGCAAATGCAAGCTTACAAAACTTCACCACGGCACGGATTTGTCAGCGATTTAGAATCTGTCTTTTCAATTGAAATGGTTCGATTGAGTCACCTTCGTAGTATTCATCCAGCCTTACAACCAGCTCTGCATGTTAGCCGTTAGGCCCAGACGTTATTTGCCTCTAATCGTACCGGAACTCCTTACAGTATAGCTGCTAGCCCTCACAGAACAATTCGTGTAGCTGCTTAACCATCACACGAAGCTAGCGGCATGGCAGACCAAAGTCCTCCACAATTGTTGGAGACAATTACAAGAACACGTATCAGATCTTCTCTTTACTCTCTCTATCATTAGTACTCGAACCGACAAATGGTTTATAAAAAATGTAGATTTACTATGCCGCTCATGCCCATTTCCGTAGATAGTCCTTAATATTTCATATGTGATATACTATAGAGTTTGTTATTCATTGTATAATTCTGTTAGATATATAATACTTTATAGTAAAATATTGCACCTACTTGGCTGTAGAAACTCTCTCCATCTTAACAGTTTTAGTTATAAAGTCATCACGATCTTCCCACATCCTGGCTCATAAAGAAAACAAGAAATTGTAAGAATAATTATGGTAGTATCGTGTAAATCTAAAATTATCCCACTTATAACTTTTGTTGAGGAAAACTATAAATTTATATCAAGCTCGTTGCATTTTGCTGCTGAGAGCACAAACCAAAGGTATTTCGAAAGAAAATTTCGTATTAAATTTAAGAGCTTAGACGAACCCAGAGCTCTTAAAAAGTAAGAAACAATTCTTTTTTGAGTAATATTACAATCTGTCCAATTTAGGACATTTTTACTAGTGATAAAGAATAACATTCATACTACATTCACACGATATATACAAAACAATAAATTTATATAAAAATAATACAATATACATATATACAAAACAAAATCAATAAAATATATACAAAAGTCACTGATACCTATATACAATTCACAAGCATACAGCACGTGAGTGGAGAATCCAGCCAATGCTAGAACTCCAAAATACATGTTACAAGAGGTCTCGAGGCCACTGCCGTTTCAACCTTCTAGGAGGATGGTAAGGATGTGTGGAGCTGGATAAGGATTGAGCTAGGGGAATAGGGTGATGGATAAGGTTCTGATGAAATTTAGAGAATTTTAATGGTATAAGGTCTAAAATAAATGGAATCTTAAAAAAAAAAAAAAAAAGTAAAGGTATAGCTAATGAAGCCAGTATAAAAAATAGATATTATAACTTGGAAGAGGAATGAAGTAATGGCAGAATAAAATTTAGGAAAACCACAGAGTTGTTTGGTCTGAAGAAAAGAGAAAAAGAGTTACAAACCTGGATAGAGTAATTCGTTCTGTCACAGCGACCAGTAGCGTCATCGAGCTAATCGGTATCAGCTTTTGAAACCCAGTTCAAATTATACAAATAATATATAATATGTTAAAACGGGAAATTGTAGAGATGAATTCCTAATATTTTAACTTAAACTGTTTAGGTATTGTTTTCAAATTCTGATAACTCTTTAAGTAAAATGTTTAACCATAATTTTAGCCGAAGTAGGACTTAAAATGTTTTAACTTAAAATGTTTAACCATAATTTTAGCCGAAGTAGGACTTAAAATGTTTTAACTTTTTTTTATGTAAGTGAAAAAAGAAAAGAAAAAAAAAGACGAAATTTTACACATAAATACGCTCACAACTCAGTTGTTTTTGACGATAGAGAAAAGTAGTTATAGAGTTTTAGAATCGTTAAAGCGCGATAGAAAAAAAATTGAAATCTCGCTTATATATACGCTTGTAACTACGTTATTTTCGAAGATAGAGAAAAAAATCATTATTGTTCTCCTAATAAATAAATACCAAAATTTTTTGATACTTGAATTATTTGATAGAGAATTAAATTTTGGACTAAATTAAAAAAGAATCATTGAAATTGGTTAAAAACAAGCTTAGATATAGCGTGATCCCAACAAATCACCTTTACCCTTCGTCGCAAACCGATGAGTTCCTGTCCCCCAGTATCCTTTAATAACATTACCCTTACTCCTGCTGGGCAAATCCGATACCTAGGTCTCCATCTTGACAAGCGCCTTACTTGGAATCCTCACACTAGACTGAAACGACAAGAAACTGCTCGAAGATATTGATTACTACAACACTTACTAGACCAAACGTTCAAAACTTCCAGTATATTACAAAAGACTCATTTACATCACTATTATCAGACCTATTTGGACATATGGAATCGAGCTTTGGGGCTCTACGAAACCATCTAATTCCTCCCGCATTCAGTCCTTACAATCCAAAATCCTTCGAAAATCCTGAATGCTCCTTATTTTGCTACAAATCAACTCATTCATAATGACCTTAACAGCCCATTGGTTGCAGACATAGCACGTTATAGATACTCCTCTTTTCATTCTAAGCTCCCTGCCCATACAAATCCACTTGTCCGTAATTTGTCTTCCTTAGATATTCCTGATAATCCTCCAAGGCGACTGAAAAGAAGGTGGCCTCGGGACCTACTGAGTTAAAATAGTTAGTGAAGCGCTACCACTGGGTAGTTCTTTCTCAAGACATTTTCATGTCATTTTTTTTTCATTCCTCATATTTACTTATTGTGTTATTTAATACAGTTGTAAATTACTATAAATAAAAAAAAAAAATAAAAAAAAAGATATATCGTTTTGAAATCAGAGGTAGTGTTATGATATGATGCTTTGAATTAGTGCTTTTCATATTACTTAATTGCCTATCAACAGCCATATAAACAGTTATACCCTAATATTTTTATTTGGAAATAATAAACCACTGTGTAATATTTTGCAGCGTTTCAAGTTGTGGGATTTCCAACTAAACGTGGAGAGGAGCATGGGTATTCCGATGTGTATACGAGGAATGAGGAAAGGATTTGTATTCCGGTGTGTATTCTGATTTTGTACTGGTTTTCAAAAGAGGGCTACTAAATCTTTGATTTAAAATTAATAAATTTACATTTCTATACTAAAATTTCTATCTAGGCACATTTAAAATTTCTGTGTAAATTTGAAATTGTTTTTTTTTAAAATTCTTTTATTGATATTTACAACTGTACACAGTACAACAAGTAAATAAGCTATTTACAGAACATTGGCTTGGAAAGGTCTTGAGCAGAATCTACCCAGTGGTAGCACTTCAGAGTTTATTTGGTAAGCAGGTCTCGAGGCCACCGTCTATTCAGACGCCTCGGAGGATTATTGGGAATAGATGCCGATTAGAGGATACGGACAAGCGGGTTTGTATGGGTGGGTAATTTGGAATGACAGGAGGAGTATCTTTTTTGGGCAATTTCTGCAACGAGTGGGATATTCAGGTCTCTATGGATGAGTTTGTTGGTAACAAAGTACGTAGCGTCTAGGATTTGTCGAAGGATTTTGGATTGAAAGGATTGGATGCGGGAAGAATTCGATGGTTTAGTGGAGCCCCATAGCTCTATGCCATAAGTCCAGATAGGTCTAATAATGGTTGTGTAAATGAGTTTTTTGAAGCAAAGAGAGAGTTTTGATCGTTTGTCAAGTAAGTGTTTTAATAGTCGATATCTACGAGCAGTTTCTTGTCGTTTAAGTCTTGTATGAGGATTCCAGGTAAGACGTTTGTCAAGATAAAGTCCAAGGTATCGTATTTGTTCTACAGTGATGAGTGGGGTTTGATTAAAGGAGACAAATTTGAAAAATAAATAAGATTTAGAATATTATACAGCTAATTATTTGTTTACGTATTTGCTTCTCTTGAGATTTTTAAATTGTTTTTGAATGCTCTGATATTTAGATATTTTTTATTTAATAATTCCTTAAAAAGCTTTGCACGAATTATAATTTTACAAAAGGCATATTTATTGAATATGGTGTATTTATCATTTAAAAGGCTCAGGCTAAAATGTTAGAAAAAGAAAATACAGTGAAAAACGAACATTTCAAAAATCCAGAAGGAAGATAGTCAGGGTTGCGTTCAAGAAAAAACAAACAATGAAAACACCTTAACTATTTATTGCTATGTCAAAGTTTCGACCTACTGTGTAAGTCTTGTTGGTACGTATCCTCTGAATTTTCCAACGGTCAATTATATTCATTACTTTTCAAAAATTATTGTACGAATGAGAATATAGATAATTTTCCAGAAAAGGCTTTACATCTTACTTTAGTATAAGATAATTTTTCTATCTATGAACCATTTGGATAATTAGTTTAAAAATGATAAATGCTATATTCAGAACAATGTTCTATGCAGTCAAATCTATAGCATCCTTGGGTAAAACATTCGCTTTTAACATATATAATGTATTTAATCTATACTAATATTATAAAGCTGAAGAGTTTGTTTGTTTGAACGCGCTAATCTCAGAAACTACTGGTTCGAATTGAAAAATTCTTTTTGTGTTGGATAGTCCATTTATTGAGGAAGGTTATAGGCTATGTAACATCACGCTGCGAACAATAGGAGTAAAGAATCAGTGGAAAATTTGGGGGAAAACGGGGAAAATTAGGAGGAAGAAAACCTCTCATCCCAATGATTCCAAATGATTTACCTTTTAATTTTAAAATAATACAATTTCCCATTAATTTATCTTTTAACAATTAATAAAACATTTATTTATTTATTTAACAGGTGTAAACATTTATACACGTAGGAATCGATTTAGGTCGAGATCGGGTTGCGGAGAAAATCAGTATGTCCTTCTGTCACAGGAAAATAAAACTAAAAATGTCATTTACGCGGAAGTCCTTTAAAATATATTCTTTTCAAAACTTCTTAATAGTAATCATAATAGCAGAAATTGACGCAGACGAAGTCGCTTCAGAATATTTATGGGTTTGGAAATCTTCGATTTTCAGGTGGTTGAAAGGTCTAAAACCTTTTACAAAATTAGTTTTTGAATAACACAAAAACTAAACGTCTTCTAAAAAATTATAAGTACTCATTTGAAATATCAAATTTCTAACAACCTGAACGTAAAATTGTCTTAATCTGATATGTATTAGCAAAGGCACAACAATATTATAACAAATATTTTTAAGCATATTACTGTTGTTATCTATTCGGTTAACGTCACTTTTATACTACGATGGCTAATCGTATGATGACTAATTTTTGCCTATCCAAGTTTAGTTAGGGTAGAGATCTTTAACGAGTTCATAACATAGCAAAAGCTTGGGACCACCATTTAACGTCCCCTTCGAAGGAGGGCATAACCAAGATTTTTTTCACTCCCATTAAAAAATCTTATGGGCACCAGGCTGGTCACTACATACAGGTGACCGACCCTTTTAAGCATATTGCATTTCATATCTGTTTCGTGAGTAGGTTCCTATGAAAATATATTCAATTGGTTTTTTGTTTTTTTAATTATTTCAATCGGCTAAAAAACTATTAATTTCAAGAACATTATTTCTGAATTCTTAAAAAACGCGAGTGATTCAGGTGTAAGTTTTCGCCGACAAATATCAATAATTCGCATTTAGGTTTCCAACGGTTTGTGACGATTATTTTTACATATTTAGTAATTAAGTAACTACTTCTACTGGTTCGCTATTGTAAATTTGACAGGAAGAAGTCTAGATCGGGCTTTAAATAATAACAAAGAGTAGCTGATAGTTGATATTTATTATAGCCACTCTTACCATAAAATCACATAAATTAATACAAAATGCATTCATTATTCGCGAGCAAAGCTGCGGATCACAGCTAGTTTTATATAATTATTAGTAACTATTGTAATTATTAAATATTAGGTATTATTTTTTTCGTATAATGGGAGTTGTATTGATATATATCATGTTTACCCTTTGAAGGGATACACATAAATGTTCTCCTTATGGATATCCTGCGACCTGGACGAAAATAAGCTCTTTGATTCTTACCCTTTTACCTTTCATCCTTGTTCGATAAAACTTTACTCAGTCGACTTGTTCTTTTTGCTACATTTTGCATGTTCCTTTCCTTTGTCCCTAGACTCGTTTATTTACCGAACTATTTCTTCTCTGGAAAGCTATTTATTACGATAGGATATAACATAAAATGTACAGAATGTTCTAAAAAAAACAAAAAAAAAAAAATATTTATTTATAAAAACCTCAATCTGCATTACGATATGGAGTACAGAGCCCGATTGAATGCAAAAAAACGCTGCAAATGATTACACAATGGTTTATTATTTCCAAATAACAATAATAGGGTATAACTGTTTATATAGCTCTTGATAGGCAATCAAGTAATATGAAAAGCAATAAATCAAAGGATGATATCATATCACTACTGCTTGTTAAAAAACGCAATATCTCAGCTAGTTGTTAAACAATTTCAATGACTATTTTTTGATTTTGTCAAAAATTTAATTCTCTATCGAATGGCACTAACAAAATTGGTATTTATTTATTTACTAATTAAGAGGAAGGGATTTTCTTTGTATTCGTTATTTGGATTCTACGCATCTTAAACGTAAGCCCTCAATTTTTAGGGAGGTATTTTTTTTTTTTTTTGGTCGATTACAAAGGTTTCATTTTAAAAATAATAAGCCAAAAATAATTTCACTTAAAAATCAATATAATAAAACATCTATTCATTGAATAATATGGACTTATGAATGATATTAAGATTAATAGTACTATAAAAATCTGAATAAAATAGTGAGAAACGAAAAACAATGTTGCAAACTCTGAGAGAATGGGTTATAATTTCTAAATATTCAAGTTTACTATAAAAAAAAAACGTTTACATTAAAATATAAGGAGTATCCATTTATAGGCTTCTTATCGCTTTGCTTTCCTGTACGATACCAAATATCTTCAATATATCTTCCCTGAAGTTAGGTAAAATCAGTTGTTTTTTAATATACTTCATTCTGTAGGAAATTAAATTAAAATTCTGACCAAAACCTGTGTAGTAGATATAATAATAATAATAAATAATAATAATAATAAATTCTTTATTTATTCTGGGACAAGTCCCTTTTGAATAATTTTACAAAAAGAATTTTAGTGTCTTAGAGTACAAACATGAAACAAACAAAAAATAATAGAAATAAAAAGTGAACAATAGTGATAAATTAAAAGGTAGCTTCTAATAATAATGATTAATAACAAAACTAGACAAAAGATAAAAACAGAAACATATGTTCATACATATTTATAAAATTTTAATGAATAGTGCTTTACTGTATTGATGTAAAATTAATGAAATAATAAAGTTAAATATACAAGTGCACCACAATGTAAGATATTATATTTAATTAATTGTTTCTATACGTTTTATTTAACTAATTTAAATTGAATTAGCAAATCTATTTAGGATTCTTTGAAAATTGAATAGAGAGGAAGTGATCGAATAGACGGGATTTGAAGGTTTGAAGAATATCAGAATGTCGAATATGTGAAGGAATGGAATTCCATACGAAAGAGGAGCGGATTAGGAAGGATCTGTCGAAAGCTGCGGTTCGATGAGGCGCCGTATACAGGTCAGGCGGGAATGAATGGAGGATTTGAATGATAACATGTATGTTGGGCGGCGGGAATGGAGAACTTGGAAGAGGAAGGTTGCCAAGAAGTATTTACAACGGTAGGAAGGGTAAAGCCACTTCAACTCTTCGTAGAATCTGGTAACAGAAGTGTCCCTGGATATCCCAAAGATAAAGCGAATGAAGCAGTTATATAATCGTTTAAGTTTTGCTTTGAGATCTCCGGAGACACCCCCCTACACCGAACAGCAGTAGTCAAAGTGGGGGAATGATAAGGAACAAACAAGAAGCCTACGGGTTTCGAATGGAAGTAGATGGCGAAGATGATTTAGGAGTTTTAAAGTGGATATGTTGCGTCGAGAGATTTCGGAGACATGGTTTTTCCAGGAAAGAGTTTGATCTAGGATGATTCCGAGGTTTTTAACGGTTTGGTGAAACTTTATTGGATTCTTATTGATGAACAGTGTTGGGATTGGAGGAAGGGTTTTAAGGAGGGGATTGGAACCTATTACAATTGCTTTTGTCTTCTCTGTATTTAACTTATTTTGGAAGGTTATTAACTTAGGTTCTTAACCTATATATAGTATCCTTTTCAAATCATTAAAGTAAGAACATCAGTTTATTTACAAAATATGCAATTTATGAATAATTATTTGCTATGTATCGAGGAAAAGAAATAATTTTGAATAATTTAAAATAGAACAGTTTCCGGGCTACAAGCAGGAAGATTTCTTAGAAGGGTTATGCAAAAAATACACCCCTCCACTCCTAGAGCAGAGATAGCCATGTACCATGTAGTCTTAGCCCGGACAGGATAGGAAGCGGAAGTCCAGCCACGGACGGAGGAAGTCGGGGAAAAAATTTGCAGTTGTCCGAAGGTGCCTTTTTCATGTTATATTATGTGATAAATCTGAACAAACCTCAGTATTCTCGATAGTGAACAACGCCTCTGTGTATTTTTATGTGTAATAATATGTACTATTTTATAAATAAATGTGTATTTTAAGTTAATCACATTATTCCCCTTTATGGCACATCATCCTAATAATGAATTGATAAACATGACACCTTACAAAAAGAAATCCAATAGTTTTATAAAATAAGAACCTAAAATTGACTTATTAATTAATACAGTTTCCGAGTCACCGCTGCCTTAGAAAAGAAGCGGTCGATACATAGTATATTGTAAAAGTTAAAAATTTATCTTGTGAGAAATTTAATTATTTCTCAACAACAAAAAGTAACAAAGTCCCACTAAGCGAGTGGTGGTTGGGCAGATTTTTTCTCGATATTAGGATTATGAATTGAAACTTGGATCTGGAAACATATAACCTTAGACTTCTAGTAGATCGAAATGTTTTTTCTTAATATATTCAAAAGTTTTATTTTTGAATGTAATGAACCAAAAATTTGTACATTATCAATCACGTTTCTAAAACAGATCTTTTAACTTTCACTAACCTATATATGAAATATATAGTAAAGGAAAGTATTGCGGTCGTGAAAATTTTTTAATTCCAATTTTCAACGGAAATACACGTGTTAGGTTCCTCTGGTCCAATTAACCAAGTCCCGATAAAAGGTCTGTGTGTGTGACATGACAAGACGTACAAAACTGAAATTTCATACTTTAGAAAACTATGCGCCCAAAATGTTAAAGCAACTTTTTCAATAAAATCGGCGGACCGGAAGTGCTACTTTTTACCATGAATTTTGCTCCTTTTTAAAATTTTCTCAAGAACGACTATGACGATTTTGATAAAACTCGCTATATCGATGTTAAATTTAATGAGCTTTATGACTATATGATTCGGAACAATCTCTTCTAATTTGTTTATATATATTTATTTATCATAACATATCAAACATGATTATTACATTACGTTTCGAGGTACCTCATGTCTCATCTTCAGATTTTCATGTATCATATTTATTTCCATATTGTATTCCAATATAGGTCAATTACTATTGTAGTATTATTCATATTAAGCTCATAGATATGAATAATTCTGTTAAAATTTATCTTTTCATTATCACATATTCATTATCACAACCTTTTGTTGCTGTGCACTTAATGGAAATAAATATGATATTTGAAAATCTGAAGATGAGGCATAAGGTACCTCGAAATGTAATGTAATAATCAAGTTTGATATGCTATGATAAATAAATATATAAACAAATTAAAAGAGATTGTTCCGAATAATATATTCATAACTTAAATTACTCTTCTATAATAGTAATTGATATAAAATGAGCTTTAATATCATGTAGGTTTCATTCTGATCGAAATAGTCTGACAGGGCCTAAATGCCGAATTTTTGACTTTTCTTCCTCTTAAAGTACTTCTAATTTTGTAAAATCTGTAAAAATAACCATATCATCTGATTAGCATTGCTAAAAACAGCTAAATCTACAAGTTGAACGAATTTGATAACCAACTAAAGGAGAAAAGAGTAAAAATATTGTAATGCATTTTTGTGTATTAACAAAAGAGAACAGTAATATCCTGTATAATATGGAATATAATATTGGAAAGCTAAAGATTTTAGAAAAAGTATTATCTTATACCAAAGCTTGCAAAAGTTAATAATGAGTGCTGAAAAGCCCATAAAACTAACTGATTGTTTTAGATAATAATATAATCGATTTTTACTTTCACTTACTATATATAGAAAGGGAAAGTATTGCGATCGTGAAAATTTTCGAATTCCAGTTTTCAACGGAAATACGCATTTTAGGGTCCCCTGATTCCAAATAACCAAGTCCCGCAAAAAGGTCTGTGTGTGTGTGTGTGTGTGTGTGTGTGTGTGTGTGTGTGTGTGTGTGTGTGTGGTAACTCCCGGGTGGAAACGGCAAGTCATATGAAACTGAAATTTCATATTTAATTAAACTGACGATTTTAATTAAACTGATGTAAAATTGAATGGGCTTTAATATCATTTAGGTTTCATTCGGATTAAAATGGTCTGACAGGGCTTAAATGCCGATATTTTAAATTTTCTTTCTCTAAAGTGCCTTTAATTTTGTTGATTCTATAAAAATAACTATATTATCTTGTTACCACTGATGAAAAACTGGTAAATATATAAATTGAATGAATTCGATACCCAACTAAAGAAGAAAACAGAAAAAATATTTTTTTAATGCAATCGTTTTTGAACATAAGAACAGTAATATACATGTATGATACACCGTTGGAAAGCTAAAGATTTTAGGAAAAAATATTATCTCATACACAAGCTTTTAAAAGTTAGTAGAGAGTGATAAAAAGCCGATAAAACTAATTAATTGTTTTAGATAATAATGTAATAGATTTTTTTTAATAAAACACACGTTTCTATAGAAATTCAATTTAATTAATTCTTCAATAGTTTCACGTATTTTTATCTCTAACTGTATTTGAAAATTCTTTCATTGATTTTAAAAATCGAGGTAAGTGAAAGTCGTGTGTTGCCCGCACTTTTTGAAAACCGAGTCGACTTAAACTAATATCTATATAAATCTACTTATTGAGGTAATTAACTATGAAATGTAAATGTATGTGTGTTGAAACACAATGAGATAATAGTGAGGTATTAACCAGGAGAAGCCAACTACAATGCTTGAGTCACCCTATGAAGGTCATCTATATACAATTAGATAATTGAAATTCTACTCTGAAGGGGAGAGCAAATTTTGCGCCATGACATTGGGTAAATGAAGGAAGGAAGGACTTCATTGTAGGAAATTAACATTAATGAATGCTCAAAATTGACTTGTTTGTTGAAATTAATCGTGAAATTGGATGTTTATTTGTTAAAAACAGAAGAATTTTATAAAAATACAAGACTACACAATAATTTAAATGTTAAATAATAATATGTTTTTATTTATTTATTTTTATTGTTTTGAAAAAAGAAGGAGTTATATAGCTTTCTTCACTTTTCTGATTTTTAAAATATTATATTATCTTGGGTGATGCATGTTTGCTTCCTGTAGTGTAATCATATTTTTGTTATTTCAAAGCCCCTTGAGGTGTAGGTTTAAAGTTCCTAGGATTAGTGGGATTGTAAGAGATCTTTTCTACCGCACTGAATACATTTTAAGAGAGGGATGAGGAGGCCGGGAAGGATTTCTTTTTTGTTTGCTTATTTCAACAGTATTCTTCCTGTGACGCTGCTCACCGGATTTTTTATATTTATCATTAATCCCTCAGTAAAGACTCAGGCTAGCAGCAACAAAATTTTGCCAGCTTTGTGGCTATTCCCAACAGTTTTCTTGTTTTAATTTTAAGTCGTAAAATCCTGTCATCAACGCCTAGATATTTAATATGTATATTTAACCTTTACAAGAAAAAATTATTAGGTAAAAAAAAAAAAAGTTGATATGATTACAAAATAACAACAGCAACTAAAACGGTACAACTGTAAAAAAAAAATCCCGGTTATGACGGAATATTATTTATTCTGTTATTTCAGCCGAGAGACGACCCTGGGATATGGAGACCCTCCTGGGATAGACCCATCATCATCATCATCCGTGGCGCTACAGACCGATGTGGTCCTTGGCCTCCTCAATAAGTCTTCGCCAGGTGGTTCGGTCTTGAGCAGCCGCTCGCCAGTTGCGGGTGTCAAGTAGGCGAAGAGCATCCCTGGCAACGGTATCCTCCCATCTAAGCCGAGGTCTTCCTCTTCCCCTTGTCCGGTGGAGCCTCCCATCCAGCAGCTTTTTGGGATATTTCATCGTCTGGCATCCGTCCGTCCGTCCGCCTCCAGCTTTCCCCGATCTTAACTGGCCCAAATATCTTTCTTAAGATCTTTCTTTCAAATATGAGGATATCCCTCTCCTCTTTACCATTCTGTACTCCTGGGACTTCTCGAGAATCATTCTCAGGCCAAACATTTGATCCGCTATTGATTTACCTCCCCTGAAACCAGCCTGATATTTACCTATTTTTCTCTCGGCAAATGGTAGAAGCTTACCATAAATGACGTTGGAGAGAACCTTGTAGGCGCACTTTAAAAGCGATATGCCACGGTAATTAGAGCATTCCAGGATATCACCTTTCTTGTGGAGTGGATGAATAATGGCTTTCTTCCACTGTTGAGGCATTTTCTCTTCGGTCCAGACTGTGAAGATTACGTTGTAGAGGGCTCTCATAAACTCATCTCCACCATGCTTCAGGAGCTCAGCAGGAATCTCATCCTCACCTGGAGCCTTATTGTTATTGAGTCTTTGACAGCCTCTTCGATATCATCAAAGGTAGGTGGAACGGGAGTTTCGGTATCATCTGCACCTGGTATTTCCCACTCCTCTCGGTCTCCCGCGTTTAAAAGAGTGTCGAAGTGACGGGACCATCGAGCGAGAACTTCATCCTTTTCCGTGGCCATGGACCCGTCTTCATTTCTACATGCCTTGACACGCGGTTTAAAGCCGGCCCTACTCTTATTAACCTTTTGATAAAAGATTAGACTGGGATAGACCCAGCCTCTACAAAGTGGGTACCCAGAAATGGGGAAAAACCTGGCGGCTGAGCGTGATCTCGGTCGAATCACCTCATTGCACGGCCGTTGGCCTAGAAACAGTACGAATCTCTATATGTACTGAGCCCAAGACCCTTCATGGGTTGTAGTGGAACAGGTTTTTTTTTTTATAGTCTTTATAATTTAAACAATAAAAATTAATTTAGTCGGTTCCTCTCCATTACCCAGTACTGTTGATCTATTTGTGTTCAGTCCCAGTTTCTTCAGGTGTAATGAATAATTTGGGCATTCTTGAAAAATATATCGAATGGTGAGGGTTCTATCGCAATACTGGCAATACTGGCACCGGGGCAGGGGCTGCCTAGTAAAAAGGTACGAGTGCATCAATCACGCGTGTCCTCTCCTCAGCCGGGTTAATGCGACCTCCCTGCGGCTGCTACGGCTAGATGGGGGCCAAGGCTTCACTGTTTTTTGAAATAATCTTGAGTTTGCTTAAAGGGATATCGTCCCACATTTTCTGTCATCTGTTCTCTTCTCGCTTTTCGAGCGGTTCACTGAGCGCCTGCCTCGTTTCCCGGTTCGCAAGCTCGTCACCGGCAATCACACGAAGCTTACCGACTTGCCCAGGTTTCACAACATAGTTATATGAGAGTAAGTGGGGTTTACTATTAGATAAATCGGATACATCTTCTATATACCTTTAAGTGCGCTTAGAAAATCGATTATTATAATGATTTGGTCTTGATTCACTTTCAAACACTACTCTAGTGCTGAGGCTATTGCATGTAGTTCGGCTATATGCCAATTAACTGTGTATCCCCAACAGTGTTCTCTTTTTTTTTTCAACTGTGTTCTCATAGAACCAAAAATATATATAGCCTTGATAGGTAATATAGTCTATGAGTACAAGGTATTCTTGCTAGTAAATAGAGATTTTCACTATTAATTAATTAATTTACTATTTTTACTTTCAGTTACTATATACAGTAAGGGGAAGTATTGCGATCGTGAAAATTTTCTAATTCCAGTTTTCAACGGAAATACAAGTTTTAGGGTCCCCTGAGTCCAAATAACCAAGTCCCGCAAAAAGGTCTGTGTGTGTGTGTGTGTGTGTGTGTGTGTGTGTGTGTGTGTGTGTGTGTGTGTCTGTGTGTGTGTGTGTGTGTGTGTGTGTGGTAACTCCCGGGCGGAAACCGTAAGTCCTATGAAACTGAAATTTCATATTTAAGACAACTTTTCGCCCGAGACGTGACAAAACCTTTTTCATCAAAATGAGCTTACCAGAAGAGGCACTTTATACCATGCGTTTTGCACCTTTTTTCGATTTTCTCGAAAGCGGTTCCGACAATTTTGATTAAACTCGCTATATCGATGTAAAATTTAATGGGCTTTAATATCATGTAGGTTTTATTTGGATAAAAATGGCCTGACTGGGCTTAAATGCCGATATTTTAAATTTTCTTCCTCTAAAGTACCTTTAATTTTGTAGATTAAATAATAATAACTAGATTATCTTGTTAACGCTAATGAAAAACAGGTAAATATATAAATTGAATAATAATTCGATACCCAACTAAAGGAGAAAACAGAAAAAATATTTTTTAACGCAATTTTTCGTTTTTAAACATAAGAGCAGTAATATACATGTATGATATACCGTTGGAAAGCTAAAGATTTTAGAAAAATATCATCTCATACACAAGCTTTTAAAAGTTAATAGAGAGTGATGAAAAGAAGATAAAACTAACTGATTATTTAAGATAATAATATAATAGATTTTTTAATAAAACGCATGTTTCTACATAAATTCAATTTGATTAATTCCTTAATAATTTCACGTATTTTTTTATCTCTAACTGTATTTAAAAATTCTTTCATTGATTTTAAAAATGGCGGTAAGTGAAAGTCGTGTGTTGCCCGCACCAGATTTTTTTAATAGGAAAAATGTGATATATCATGTAAACAGCATTTTAATTCCAAATGTTTGTATGCAAATTGATAAACGAAAATAAATGATCACATAATTAAACCATCATTTAATTGAAAGAACTTAATTTAAATTCAGCTACTTAATCATGTAAATGGTATCTGCTTATTATCGCGGAAAGAGTGACAGGTGTAGGTTATGATGAAGCATAAAAGAAAATATTATACCAATAAAAGCAATTCTTATTTTTTTTTAAAACTTCATTAATTTAAATTAACAAATGTAATGAATAAATATAACAAGTAAATGGGAGCAAGTTTTTAGTACGAAACGTTTAGGAAAATTTACAGTGAAGAATTTTTTATTTCATTTTATTTATTGATATTTACAACTGTATTGATTAATACACCTCGTAAATTAGCTGTTAGATAAAACACATGAAGAGAAACTGCCCTTTAACAGCACTCCAATAGGTAAACTTTGGAGAATAAATTTTTATTTGCTGCAGCTCTGTATTTTGACAAAATCTTTGAACAACTCGAATTTGGTTTAGGAGTAAGGACCAATGATCAGCTGTTGAATCTTCCGTATGTCTGACAAGTTAATTATACCATTTAACTTATCATATCATGTAAGATGTCTATAAACTCTAGAATAAAATTAAAATTTTATAATTTAAAAAATGCTAAAATATTATAAATTTTAAAAAATTATTTATTCAAATATTTTGGCTCTTCACCGAACCTCAGCTCTAATTTTTTTTTTTTTTTTTTTTTGTAAACGCTGACTGGAGCAGGATCCCGGCAGGATCGTCTTACGTCATTGTAGGTTTATCGATTAGTAAATATTGTGTAAGATTTATAATTCACTCTGTTTTCATTACAATCTAGATTCGAAAGGGAACTAATGAAAGGAAACACAGGGTAGCAGTGAAGGTATAAAGGATTTGATAAAGCGAACGACATTGATAAATGGTGGGTTTCTGGAACTGTCCTATCGTCGGGACTACCTTCCTTCTGTATCAAATGGTCTAGGGGATGATTGATACAACAGGCCAACTTCTGATATGAGACTCCAGTTTCATGACTTATTAGATATATGTTGTGTTAACCAAACATTAGCGATTATTTTATTATTAAGAAAGATATAACCAAGTTATACTCCAACATAGGACTTTTTTTTCCCGGCAACATTTATGTTAAATGGAACGAAAATTGGATCTAAACCCATAGATTTTTGTGTTACTAAAATATATGCAGGCAGTGACATTGAAATCATTAATATAAAAACTGACGTTTATTATTTTCAGGAATGAACCTTCCAAGGGTCACGTGTGTTGTAGAGGCTAGCATAAGAGTCTTCTTTCACAAAGCCGCGGGTTCAGATCCAGCAGATGGTCCTGTGATTTAAAGGGAGTAAAAAATCCTTGGTTCTTATTAATAAAATAGTGGTCCCATACTTGAGCGATGTCGAGTAATTGTTAAAGATCTCTATCCTAATTAAACCAAAATAGACAAAATTTAGGACCCTCATTAGATCATCGTTCAATTAGTCCTAGTAGTATAAATTGGCATTAAATGAATAAACAAAAAAAAAAAAAAATGATTCCAAATGATTTACCTTTAAATTTTAAAATAATATAATTTCCCGTTGAATTATATTTTGTCGTAACAATTAATAAATCACAGGGAATAGTAATCAATTTACGAATTTCATTTATGGAAGACTTTCCTATAACTCCGTAGGTCTCACGATGATCATTGTCAGTTCTGGAGACTTGTGAGGTCACACGTCACTAAGAGGAAGAGTGTAAACCTTACATCAGGTGGCACCCTATTATCCCCTGAGGAACAGGCTGAACTCTTGGCCGATGCTTATAAGCCGAGGGAAGATGATCGGCTGTTAAATGCTCCCACAATACCTCCGGGAAGACCAACGTCCCCTAATGAAAAGAGGATATTCTCCACCTTCGGACAGCTTGAGTCGGTACTACGACGCACCAAGGGCTTCGGGACTGGATGATATTCCGTATATACTGTTGAAGATGCTACCTAGGAGGGGTAAAGCCTTCCTATTAAACATTTTTAACTGCTGCATGCGGATCTCATACTTCCCCGATGACTGGTAGCAAGCGATCATAGTGCCGCTACTTAAGCCTGGAAAGAATGGAGACTCACCAGAGCATTATCGTCCTATCGGTCTCCTTTCGCATATGAGCAAGGTGCTCGAGAGGCTGATCCATCACCATCTGCTACAGCAATGCATTGAGGAGTCCATCATTCCACCAGAACCATCATTTAGTGAAACTTCAAAGGCACACCATAGAGGGTATGACGAAGAACAATGAAGCCTCGGCGTTCATCTCGCTGGACTGCACACAGGCGTTTGATTGTGTATCCCACAAGTTACTGCTACGCCAGTTGGAAGACTATCGTTTTCCAGCTTCATTATGCCGATTGATCAGAAGCTACTTAAGCGGGAGATCCGTCGTCGTAAGGGTAGGCGATAAATTATCAACTTCGAAGGACACCATTTGTGGGGTACCTCAAGGTTCTGTATTGGGACCACTATTGTTTGTGATCTTTACAGCAAAAGTGGTCTCAATGAAGCACCCAAAGGCAGTGGTAGCAGCCTACGCCGATGACATTGGCATCTATGCTTCTAGTATGAGACCGAAAAGGGCTCTCACCCTGGCACAAGGACCATCGACCACTATTGTAGATGAGCTGACGGAGATTGGCATTAGGGTGAACCCGAAGAAGACAGATGCCATTGTCATGTCGTTCCAGAAGGGGAAGAGCGCCTTGCCTACTGATTTTAAATTGAACCGAGAAACACTGCCAGTCTCTGATTCAATCCTCTACCTGGGCGTCACTCTAGATAGGCACCTCACCTTCTCTAGTCACGTCCGGGAACGACTCAAACTGGCCAGGAGAAAGGACTATAGACTTAATCATCTACTCACGTCACCTCAGCTGTCACTGAGGCTGAAACTACAGATCTACAAGGCTTTAATACGTCCGACTATGCTCTATGGTGCGCCCTTGATGCGGCATCTGTTTAAGTCCACCCTCAAACAATTACAGACGTTCCAGAACTCTATCCTTCGGCGGATTGTCAGTGGTACTAACTTACAGAGGGCCAAAAACCATATCCTACATCAGGAGTTAGTATTGCCAACAGTGCCTGAATATATCAGCCGGAGGCACATTAAATTTTTTAATAAAGGATCACTATAATTTAAATATAAAATCACTATAGTCGTGATTTTTGGGTTCGTCTAATGTATACCTTCCTCTTAACATTATAAATTGAGTAACAACCCTTTAAAAACAGAAATAATAAGTCAAAAGCAAGTGAACTACACAATGATAGTGAATTCCGAATACTTTCAAAACTCATGTCGCATTGTCAAGATCGGGTTGCGGAGAAAATCAGTACGTTCTTCTACCACAAGAGAATAAAACTAAAAATATCATTTACGAAGAAGTTCTTTAAAATATATTCTTTTAAAAACTGCTAAATCCCGATCATATTTGCGCGGACGAAGTCGCTGGCAACAGATAATGATACATATAAGTCAAGTGATACAGTTAACTTTTATAATGTGCAAAATATGAAAGTTATTGCTAGCACTTCTTCCTGTCTTCAGACTAATCACTTAACTATTGATTTATTGGTAATTTTTAGAAATGTTGGAGGTAAACGAGGCCGAAACGAAAAATGGTTTTTCAAGAGACAAGCAATAGAGGTAGTAAACGAATATAAATATTTGGGTGTTGTTCTTACACCTACACTATCATTGAAAAAACATTTGCAGCAGAAGCTATCAAAAGCTAAAATAGCAATAAACTTCATATGGAAAATTTTACTACTAAACAATAGTATACCCTATAAATTTAAAATTCAAGTATTCAATGCTGTTTTTAAATCATTCACAGGATATGGTGCCGAAGCATGGGGAAGTAAAGAATATATTGAATGTGAAAAACTTCTGTATCACTTCATCAAGAAATTATTTAGCTTGCCGCAAGCCACCCTTTCCTACTTAATACACTTAGAAACCAAAATAGTCCCAATGTTTATAGAAACCTTGAAAATACAGCATAATTATGTTATAAAAGTTAAAAACCTGACAAAAAATAGGCTACTATATTTATTAAATAATGAAGTTGTTAAACAAAAATATACTGGATAAGGGATTTAAGAGAAATAGCTGAAAAAAATAATATTGACATAGATATTAAACTTGACAATCAAAATAAATGCATTTAATCCTACAGGAATTTAGAGTATCGTTAACAGAAATTTACAAATTAAAATATGTACAAAAGGCTTCAGTTTCGGAAAAAATATATCTGTATAAAAACTTAAATTATGATTATGGATCACATTATCTTGATGATAATAAAATAAACTTTAATGGGGTTAAATGGATATTCAAAGTTAGATGTGAACTTCTTTATCTCAACTTTAACAGATTTTATTCAAATAGTAGTTTGATGTGTTCCTTGTGCAATAAAAAAGAAACAGAAAATACATTTCATTTCCTAGCTGCATGTCCGTTTTGTCTGAAATTAGAAAAAATTGTTTTGGAAAGAATTCTCTAAAAGTTGATGTTGTAATAAAATGTCTCAATGGTGATAACTGGTTGTCTGTATACAGTTTTTGTAAAATAGCATGGTCTTATAGATTTAGGCTTATTAAAGAATTTAATTATGATTAAAAAAACAAAAAACTTTCTAATATGTGATATTAATTGGTTGTTGTTATTTTTTGTTTAATGTTGTTTTATTTATAAGTTAATACAGTTAGAAGTTGAATAGAATCAGTGAGTGACCTGTTTTTGAATATTATATAATTATTAAAACTTTACAGATCGACTCCGGACTGAAGGTCTAAAAGACCATAGTTCTACAAATGTTTTTTATATTTATAATATTTGTTTTGTTGTTGTAATATGCTTAAAGAAATAAAAAACAGAATAGAATAGAATAGAAATTTTATTTTGTCTTTGGGGCTTCCCCATACAAATAGAGCCTAGCTTGGCTATAAATTACAATATTATGGTTTTAGAACTTTATATACATATCGTTTTAAAATAAATAAAATAATAGTGAAAATTTACTAAAACAATTTGACTTTCAAAAATAAATTACAGATTAAAGAACAAACAGTTACTGGTGCTATAACAGACACAATAAATAAGCAAAATATCACTTTGAAGATAAAATAAAAATAAACACTGAATAGAAAATGTTCTAGGATAAAGAATTGAGCACTTTTTGAACTCCTATCATGTAATAGTACACTTTATGTAACTTATCTACACTATCGATACTCAGTATAGCATGGATACTTTGGATGCAGGAAGATTCTAAGATGAAGTTTTGAAGAAATTGCCGTCTATTTTCATTGTATGCCGGGCAGTGAAAGAGAATGTGATGTAGGCTGTTGTAGATAAATCGATTGCATAATATACAGCTTTCTTGTGACTTGAACAAAATTTCAAGAAATAAAAAACAGTTATCTATCTATCTATTGGTAATCTTACAATCAAATTTATTCTGCTTCAGTAAGATAGGCTATTGGAATAATGTGCAGTCAGAGTTTCTTAAATAAAATTTTATTTACATAAATTAAAAACTAAATACTAATTAATTAGAGTCCTCTTCCATCAAAACCGCCAGAGATAAGCCAAAGTAATATGAATGTGAGCCTAAGTTGGGCCCTAAGTATTAGCAATAAACTATACAGCCCTTGAAAGATAATTAGCCTCGTGAAAGCAAGGAACGTGATAGTTACAAAGACAGACTTTATCTATCAGGGAGCTATTAAGTTTGTTGTGCAAGTAGACTTGGCGAGGGAGAGTAATATGTTCATCATCCTCCTTCTATTAATCTCTCCGAGTAATTGACCTTTATAGACCTTCAGTTTTCAGGAGAACAGAGCTCAATCCATCACCTAGTTATTTACAGTAGTAATTTAATGTTAACAGGGATGCTCATTAATTTTACATCTTAAAATTTTATATCAAAGTTTATAGGCCTTATGCATGTGGAGAAAACGTAGTTCTATAGAAGGCAAAAATAATGGCAATAGACCTCTATTATTGTTTCGCGATATATAACAAAATTACATTCTTTAAGAATGAAATACCGTCAAAATTCTAAAGATTTAGTAAGCATTAAAATATATATTGCTATGTTTTTGATCTGCTGTTTTTCTAAGGCAGCTGTAGCTTCAAAAACTATATTAATTGATATTTTTAATCAATATATAGACTATATTTACTGAAACTATTGAATTTATTTTCTAAAGGTATCGCGTTTTCCTATCCCAATAGGTGGCATGCAGGGAAATATTAAATTAAATAAGTTTCAATAAATGATATTGTCATTATTAGGTTATACCCATGAAATATATTTATCAATGCTTGAGGATACTGTGGGACATAACAGTTGATCTTGCCAAACAATATTACCATAAAAGGTTACTTAACTTAACTCGGCTTTCCTACCGCTGGACTTCATCTGCATCTTCGAATCTTCATTCTCATCCTCTGCGGTCAACAGTCATTATTTTAGGTTATAGAAAATTTTTTTTTTTTTTTTTTTATTGAAATTTACAACTGTACAAAAAATACATCAAGTAAATATGCTGTAATGTTATAACACATTGAATGAACATAAAGAGAAACTGCCCATTGACAGCACTCTTTGGTAGTGAGTCTAAACAAGAAGGTCTCGAGGCCATCTTCTTCTCGGAGGATTATCAGGAATGGAAGAGGAAGCAAGGATTGAAACTAATGGATTAGAGTGGGAGTGGAGTTTTTCATGGAAGGTGTGATACCTGGTACGGGCCAAATCAGCAACATATGGAACATTAAGATCATTGTGGATGATTTTATTCGTGACAAAGTAAGGAGCGTTAAGGATTTTGGATTGTAAGGATTGGATACGGGAAGAGTTTGATGGTTTAGTAGAGCCCAAAGCTCTACTCCGTATGTCCAGATAGGCCTTATGATGGTCATGTAAATGAGTCTTTTGTAGTTAAGTGAAAGGTTAGAGCGTCTGTCTAGTAAGTGTTGGAGTAGCCGAAATCTTCGTGCAGTTTCTTGTCTTTTCAGTCTTGTATGCGGATTCCATGTAAGTCGTTTGTCAAGGAGTCCTAAATATCGGATCTGTTCAACCGGGACAAGCGGAATATCATTAAAGGACACTGTAGGGCAGGATGTCATAGGTTTCCGACGAAGGGTAAAGGTAATTTGTTGGGATTTATTGGAATTGATTTTAATTCTCCAATTCTGACACCATACCTCAAGGTCTCTGATGTGGGATTGGAGAGTTTGAGAGGCTATTGTAGGATCGTTATTAACGTTATTAAGGTAGAAAGGAATGTATTAGGATGGGTTGGGATATCATCTGTATATACTGTGTAAAGAATGGGTCCTAGGATACTGTCTTGAGGAACCCCAGCAGACTGGGTGAAGAGAGATGAATAGGAACTATTGTGGTTTATTTTGAAGGATCTTTCAGAGAGGTAGGACTGGATGATTAGGAAGTATGTAGGAGGAAGGAATTTACGGAGTTTGTACAACAGTCCCGGGTGCCAGACTCGGTCAAAGGCAGGTTATAGAAAATTAAATAAATAAAATCCTGGCTGTACCTTTACACATACCATAAATAAACAAACATAAAATTTCCCGTATAATAAAGATATAAAAAACATGTATATTTAATTAAAGGATAAAATAAAATGAAAAAAAACAATTCACACATACAAAATATATTTACATCAACAGAATAAAAAAAATCCTACTCTGGTATATTATAAAAAACAAACCTACTTATACTTAATTAAAGAAAACTATGTAAACTAAAATCAACTTTACATCTACAAATTA